>OZ005683.1:8130799-9330799 GCA_963930675.1 Gnaphalium uliginosum | reverse complement strand
TAGTGTAGTTAGATATGGATTTTGACTTTTTTTTTTTTTTTTGGAACACCTATTGTTCAATCTTATCTTATGATTAATATATATGCTTTGTAACACCACATTCATTGTTTGCTATCTTGAAATGTAGAGGTGGTAAGATGCGCAAATCAGGTGTGCTGGATATTGGGTCAAGCCGAGTTAAGCTGACCCACAAACACTTATGTTTTTCAATGGCTTATAAATGCTTAATGTGTTAGCTGTGACAGTGTTGTAAAAGTCCCGACTAGTCCCTGATTACTCCCCGACTAGTCGGGATTTAGGGTTACTCCGACACGACTAGCCTTAATCCGACTTAAAAGTCGATCAACGGTGGTCAACATGTCAAAGTCAAGAAGATTATTCGATAAATTTCGGGATTCGGTCAAAAACGGTCAAAGTCAAACTTGAAGTATTTGAACAATAGAACGATTTTGTTTATGTTTATGTTTCTAGACAATTATATTTATGTTTCTAGACGATTATATTTATGTCTATGTTTCTACTCTAAAATTACACATACAGTTTTGAAATTTATTATTTAAATATAAAAAAAGTCCAATCCAATTAGTCCTTGATTAGTCCCCGACTTGACTGATTAGTCCTTACAAGGTTTCAACCGACTAGTCCCCGACTAGCGATTTTTACAACCTTGAGCTGTGATCACAAAAAACTATTGTTGCAATAGTTATTTTAATCTTTGAATAACATGTATTAGGACGTTAACCCATTCGACCAAATGTCCCTTCAACTAATTTATTTATTGGACCCTTTTGAGATGATATGTAACCCAAATCAACCCAATCATTAGTAAATGGGTTGAAACTGCATCCCTATTGAAATAACATCTTATGACTGGATTATTTTTCTAAATTCTAGTTTTCGGGTTTCAGGGAGCAGCTTTGGCTTACGTGTCGAGTATTATGAGAGTCCCGGCAATATTTATCAAGGCTGTATCAAATTTTGTTGATGGTGAGAAATCAATTCCTGAAGAATTTGCTGAAAATCTGCAAGCAACTGTTATGGTACTACGAGAAGTAGTTGGCCAGGTAGTTGAATTCATCAATGGTAAATGCCTTTCCGAACTATGATCAGGTTTCATTCATACATCCTCTACTAATTAACCAATTTGGTTCAAGATGATTTGTAATCTCTATGATTCAGAAAAAAAGTTTGAGCTTGTGCCTCTTTGAACAAAGAATTTGCTGTGTACCATTCCTTGCATTCAGTGGAAATCGTAAACTATGTAACTTGGTATATAGAATAAAGTTGGAGAGAAAAATCCACAATAGTATAGACTTGTGACGATTTGATCAATTCGAGGAGCATTTGAAATAGTAGAGCTGGATATGGTTTTTGCTCATTGAGTTCCTTAAGTTTGTTAAAGAGAAAAGAATGTTGTTTCAGGGTGTTTGGATGTGTGTTTAAATTGATTATTAGTTAGAGTGTTTGGGTTCCATGCAAATCAAAATGAGTAAAATTTATTAGTTCTATATTCAACAAAGTTCGTTTTGATCACATTAATTACAAAAACATATGTAACACAAATCATCAATATTGATTAAAATAATTGAACACTTTTTAAATAGATTAACTAAAAAAAAAATTCATCAAGACCAAACCCAAAAAATTTGATTAGTATTCTATCATATTTGTTGATGAGAATATATTTAAAAAATATAAATGAACATTTTATTAAATGTTAGTTATAGAAAAAGATATTATTTCATCTAATATTTATAGTTCATATTTTTTTTTTCGAACGTTCCAAATTAATTGTCCACGTTAAAAAGTAATTGAATATAATTAATTAAAGTTCTTATATTACTCCTATTTTATATGTTTACAATGAAAACTTGAGTAAAAAGTAAGGGTTAACTATAATCTTATACAAAAATACGGTGCATCTTTTTTTTTCTTCTGTAAATTATAATTTTAAATTTAAAAAAGTTTCAGATTTGTTTAGCCAAGAGAAAAATGGTGGGCCAAATGAAAATAATGTGACAGTTACAGATGTCATATTACACAGATAGAACCAACGGTAACCATACAATTCTTGTTTCTGTTTTTTAACCGCCAAAACTAACAAACCATGCTTTCGGCCGGAATTTCTCTCGCCGGCGGCAACCACCTCCTCCACAACCGCCAAAACTGTAACACACTCGGCATACTCTTCGCCACCTTCAAACCAATCGTAATCAATTCGTTCACAGTTCGATCATCATCAAGCCTTACAGAACTCAACACTTCATCAGCAACTGACACAGAGGCGGATGATGATCGAAAATTGAGATCAAACGCGAGAGGTTCGGTGTCGTTTCCTCAGCTTAAGGTTGCAAAACGGGTGGTTTTAGTGAGGCACGGACAGAGCACATGGAATGCAGAAGGTAGGATTCAAGGGAGTTCCGATTTCTCTATACTTACGCAGAAAGGCGAGGCACAAGCTGAGACTTCGCGCCAAATGCTCATTGATGATTCGTTTGATATATGCTTCTCCAGGTTTTTATGCTGTTTGATTTTTGCGGTTTTACACTATTTAATTAGAAAATGATAATTTAATGAAATTAGGGCTTGACATTATAAGTATTGGGCGTTTAGTTATAACATTAGAATCACATTTTGATAATTATAGTTGTCCCCTATGGTTTAGGAGGGAAAGTTTCTTTTCGGGAAAAGTGAGCCGAGTATTCTGATGCTGACACGTGTTCGGGTTTTTGAACTTGAAGGTTTGAATGTTAAGGATTTACATGTAACATGCCTAAATAATCAAATATTTAGAATTAATTTTGTTGTAGCTACTCCTAAGATGATCATTTGACTTTTGAACAATCGAACTTTCAGAATCAATTTCACTATACTCAACACTAGAAACTGATTATATGCGGCTTAAATACTACCCCTTATGTCAATAATGAACGATTTTGAAACTTAATAGCCGATGCAAATTTATGAAATGAAAATTACATACTTGCAGTCCCTTGAAAAGATCAAAAAGGACCGCTGAAGTTATATGGGATGCTAGAAAAGAGGAGATTCTTACTGATTCTGACTTGAGGGAGATTGATCTATACTCGTTTCAAGTTAGTTTGACTTCTCATGAGCGTATTTCTTCGAAGATACATATTTTGTCAAAAATTCGTAATGGTAATTCAACTGTTCGCGAGTGTTATACAAATTTTTTTATGTACTTTAGGGTCTCCTAAAGCATGAAGGTATAGCAAAATTTGGTGAGGCTTTTGGTCAGTGGCAAAAGGATGCTCCAAATTTCAATATAGATGGTCATTATCCGGTGAGAGAACTGTGGGACCGTGCTAGTAACTGCTGGAAGAAAATATTAGTTCATGAGAGTAGATCGGTTCTTGTGGTTGCTCATAATGCGGTTAATCAGGCTCTTGTTGCTACAGCAATGGGTGCGTTTTCTTCTCACTGTTTACAGCTGACCTGATGGACGGGTCAATACGGGTCGGATCGACCTGTTTGGTTTTTATTGTCGATTTTATACTTAATAAGTACAGTATATGAATAATAAACAAAGTTTCTGTATAAACTAGTTAATGAGGTTTTATGCATTTATAATACACTTTGGGTAGATTTTAGCGAGTTTGACTCGTTCTGAATTTAAAGTGACTCTATAGTTCTGCTCATTTGACCTATTAGGCTAAAATTATAACCCAAATTGACCAATTACCTATAAATGGGCCAAAATCACCGCTTCTACTTTATATTTGAGCGTGAAGTGATACGTTATAAGGTGAACTTTGTTTTTATATAATTTATCTCATCTCAGGGTTAGGAACTGAGTATTTCAGGATTCTACTGCAAAGTAACTGTGGTGTAAGTGTGCTAGATTTTGGTCCACGGCCTGAGGGTGGATCTCCTTATATATGTCTTAACCGGTTAAATCAGGTACTTTTGCGTATTTGTGATTGGATATATCCTAGTCATTTAAAGGATAAAGTTTTCTCATCGATAAATGATAACAGGCACACATTCAAGTAGTTATGATTACTTTTGTCTCGTTACTTCTGTTAGGATAACAACATTTTTCTAGCCATTTGTTACAGCCTTATATTTAAAAAATTTCCTTATGCAGACTCCAGGCTCGCCTATTGCTGGTGGAGCCTCTGCTGGTAGGAAAGCCAGTAAGCGAATCGTACTTGTCTGTCATGGATCATCCCAGGTAAAGAATCGATTCGTTTGCAAAGTTTACTATTTTCTTTTTCTTTTTCCACGAATATCGTTCAATCCAAAAATGGTCTGCATAAAGCAAGGTTCCCGTACTTTCTCTTAGTTTTCTCATTGTGAAACTTACATTTTTAAAGATATTATTCTAATCAACAGGCTAGTGATTCTGATGCTAGTGACACATCTATGGACATGCTTGGAACTATACAGGTAAATATGTTTCTTTTATCTGTGAGTTGACTATATGCAAGAGGCTATAATCTCAGCTGTTATTATTTGATAAATGGCAGTCACAAAAGACAGCAGAACTGCTTCTTGATTTGAAAGTGAAGTCAATAGTTAGCAGCCCACGAATAGCGCCAACTGAAACTGGTAACATAATTGCTCGCGTAAGTTTGATTCCTAAGCTTCTTGTCTTGTTCATCAAATCATCTTTTAGTGGGTTGGTGCGGGTCGCCGGGTCATATAGGTCCGCTAACTTGTCAAATGGGTTGGGCTGACCCGAACACTTTTTTAGTCCCTTTTGGTTATTTTAAAACTAGTTAACTATGATTGGAAAATTATAATGTCACATTCATAATCCAAGTCTATTTTACAGAACAGTATTAAGCGGTTTTATGCATTTGAGTGCATTTCAGATGACTTTGACCTGTTTGATCTATTTGATCCTATTCTGTTTTAGTTAAATCTTTTAGCTTACAGTAAGTCATATAACCCAAATCGACCCTTTGTAGGTTAATGGGTCACATTTGCTACTTCTATTTATTAGAAAGGATCATTTACCTTCCATATCAATCTAACTAGCTAATTATAAATATGTAAAGGTTCAAGAAGCTGCTGATTGTCTTGGTGCTGATTGTGTGCCACGATATGTGGAAACAAAGCAGTTGAAAGACCTTGACGTTCAAGACATTCTTACTCGTTGGAAAAAGGCAAGTAACTTACATTTCACTATCCAAGCCGTTTATTTCACTTTTAGGTGTCAATATGTATGCACTAACATATCAAGTTATCAACAATGAATGAATTTCAAGGACTCTGTCAATGCATCAAGTCTACAATCTAGCTGGATCAATGAACTTGAAGACGGGTTATTAACAGAAATATGGGACCGGTCAGGGACAGCCTGGAAATCATTATTAGTTGAGTTATCTAACGAATCTGAACCAGAAAACGTCGTGGTAGCAGTTGGTCATCCTATTGTTAATATTGGACTATTAGGACATTGTTTAAATATAACGAAGGATTGGATGGGATCATTTCATCTCGACGCTGGGAGCATTAGTATCATCGATTTTCCTGATGGCCCTTATGGAAGAGGCGTTGTTCGATGCATAAATTATACTGCACATCTTGGAAGGTGGTCAATCCCCATTACCAGAGCAACACAAGATGATGAAGAATTCTAAAGAAGGTGCGTGCTTTTAGTGTTGATAAGTTGATTATGATTATCTGATTGGTTTTGGGTAATCAGTTTTGGATAATTAGTTTCATATTTGTCACAGAAAAAATATAAATATTAAGAGAGCTTATTATACTCATCAGTTTTACACTCATTGTAATTGCTACAATCTATTAATAATTATATAAATATAAATAAATTCAAGAATTTTTTTATACAGTATTAAATACATTATAACAGGTTATTGTTTACAAAATTGGTTTTGTAGTTGATAGAAAGTAATCTGTTATATTGTCAAAATGTGACTACTAAAGTATAATTTGAAAGGAGAAATGATTTGTGTTATCTTCGGTGTGTTATGATATATAGTTGGCCTTTTACATCCGTATAAAAATCCTAATTCTTTTATCATCTTTTTCTTAGAATGACAAACTTACGATCTTTTTTCTTTATAACGGCAATAACATTATATATAAACACTAGCAAGAGGTTAGAAATATTTGAAAATATTTAGAATGTACATTTGGAGTTGTAAATCCAATCTACCCAATTAATTAAAACTTTCTTTCATCTGCTAGATATCAAAGTGAAAGAAAGAATCTTGATGTCATCAATTAAGACATCACTTCTTGACTTCTTCAAAGTGAAAGTGAACGCGTTCCTATAGCGCCTAATAACTCAAATAATTGCTTGGGCAACCACATCGATTATTGCTCGACTTTTTTCTAGAATTGAAATAAAATCCGAGCATGTGATCATCTCAAGGTTGATAAAATATATTTCATCCAAAGACTACCATTGAAAAACTTGTTTCCAAAGATCTTTATCCACAAGACAATCTCCAAAAATGTGGAATTCCGTCTCATGAGCTTCATTACATTTAGAACATCTAGTATAATTTAAATCCATACCTCTTTTGTCAAGATTCATTCTTGTTAGAAGTCTTTCATTTTGAGTTCTCCAAGTAGAGATAATTACTTTTTTGGGAAGTAATATATTCCATCAAACTCCTGGTTCCTCGTGGTCAAGTTATTGAAACCCACATAAGTACAACTTCATATATATTATATACACGCCGTCTCAAATGAAGTTTTAACTCATCAATTAAGAAGCTTGAACTCATAATTTTCATATTAATGGGTTTTTCTCACACCGTTTGGTCAAATGTCATTGTTAGCTCGTATATTTTAATTGGAACATGATAATTTTGACGATGATCATTATATCTTATGTAACTTTTTTCAAAATGCACATCCAAGCATCTCCTACGATTTCTTTGCTTCCCTATGGGTCATTAATCTTCAGAAAGATTAACGCTTTAATAACTCGTACACCATGCATTGAAAATTGTACAATATCACATTATTTGAACCAAACCAACTTGGTTTATCCAAAAAATCCACAAGAGTTCTTCGTACAATATTACAATCATCAAACTCATAGAAACAAAAAAAAACCAAGAAACATAGACTTCACATTATCAATTTCCTTCATTTTTCGGACTTTTAACTCGTTTTCAATTACAAAATGCTCAACCACTCACATTTCAAGCAGTTGCAGTCTTGACTGCAACAATTGGGAAATCAAGAAGCACGATCTTTTCAATTGCTGCTGAAAACGTTGCCGAGAACTCGACATGGTTTGGGTGGGCTTGAAATGCAACAAAATCATCTTTAGAGCCAAATGTCATCATGATTGCATGAGTGAATCCTTGCCTTAACATCTCCATGCTTTCAATATCCTTTCCCCTATTATATGAAAATGCAAAAGTTGGTTATTTAATTGTGTTATTTATATTGCGTATTTTATACATTCTTTTAGATGCAATGTCGGTCTCATTTTCATCTCATTTATATTAATTAGTGAACTTTCGATACTTATTAAGTTGGAAATTGATTATAGATGTAGATGTTGGAGAAACGTTGAAGAGATGGAGAAACATGGTGATTCTTACAGAAAAGTGAAGAATTTGATGATATAAGCTTGATCCCACCGGGATACATTGGATCCCACCTGGATAAGTTAAAGAATTTTGTTCAGAGCTTTTTATCCCCCCATGACACGTATTTATTCCCCCGTGATAATAGTTGAGAATTGCTGAGAAAAAAAAGGTAAAAAGGGATCCCGGCGGGATACATAGCCATTTCGTCGGGATGATGTCGGATTTTAGGAAAGTATATGAACGCAAATTAAACCCTATTTTAGGGTAGGCTTTTCTTGAAACGAAAATTGGCAATATTGGGTGATTTCTAGAGGAACATTACTTACTTTTTCACCATTCTAACACGAGGATTAAGGATTACAACATCAACACTCATTATTACATTCGATTTTTATCATACTTTTGAATAGAATTATGTCTTCCCTTTGTTTAATTATATTTTTGATGATTGATACCCACACAATGGGCTAATCTCTTTAGTATTTGCTTGGATGATGTAAATCATAGTCATGAATTGTTAATTTTTTGAATTATACTATTGTTAATTACTTTGATTTATGATCAATTGAAGATCCATGATTAATTGAGTCTAGTTTATTGTTCTTATATGTGGGTTATTGACTTTTTAACGAAGGTTGATTATTGATAACTCATGCTTGATTGCTTGATTGCTTGATTGTTTGACACAATTGAATGATTAAGATAATTAATAGACATATTGATTAGTTTAAGAATAATGACCAAGACTTGATGATTGTGAAGTTATATGCGAGACACTAGTATAACTTTAGTTTTACGACAGTAAGGCTTTAAATTGATTTGTAATTCGATAGTAATAATTCGTGAATTGGTTAGGATGTTATTAGCTTAACGACAGTTAGGTTAATTCTAGTAACTAATAGGCTATATTACTCGACGAATATTTGTAGTGTCATTAGTTGAAACAATAGTTGTAATGGTTTTAACAAAAAATTCATGAACTATGAAGAATAAGTCCAAGTAAATAACTTTTAATCCAACTGTTATTCGTACTAATTAATTGCTACTTTAGTTATTTATCTTGTTGACTCATAACGCAAGTTGCAAAACCAAAAATCATTTAAACCTCCCTTCTTTAGATTAATTATTAGTTGTTAATTTCTTAAATAAACATTGATCCCCGAGGAGACGATACTCGTAATACTTTTAACTAGCTACTATACGATTAGATCAAGTTGCTTATTTATGTAATAGTAATTGATAGTATTTCTTTATTTTTAAAAGTAAAGATTTTAAACATCAATTATAAGGCCATCATTTAATTCAATAATGACTTGTACAATGATATGATAAAAATTGTGTAACCTTACATGTCGTATTATACGGATACAATATGGTAAAGTAAAACAAAAAGAACATTTAAAATGGTCGAAACTTATATAATTCAATAAAATTTAAATATATAACTTTCAGCTCTAACTCTAGCCGATCATTGCCAAACATACTCTTAATATATCATCTTCTAATGACGATATTTTAAATCGATAGAAAGTAATCAATCAACCAACAGTTTCAGATTCTAACTTAACTCTCAGCAAATATAAAACTAGAGTGCCTCTATAAATTACTAACAATAGTTAGAGTTATGCATGTGATATGGTTATTTCCATTAGATAAGGTACTAGTATTAATATTAATTTATCATTATTAAAGACAATAATGAAACACAAACTTATACTACATGCATCAAGTATATACAATAATGATACAAACGTTGTACGTTATGCCTTAAAAGTTGTACATTAGACTTACCAAACAAAGGACTTGACACTATCAAGTTGAGAAACAAGTTTCTCCAACCCTTTCATAATATCCTCCACAACCACCTCTTCTTTGAACTTAACCACCACCAAGTGTGTGAACTCCTCCATCTGCCACCGCAATCCGCCACCAACCACCACCACCAAAACACAACGTAAATGTGAAAACACAAACACACACAATTATATTACACAAACTTAAGCTTAGACTACTACATATAAATAACATGTGACGCACATACTGACACACTTATAGCTAGGTTGATATTTAAATTATTAATTTTTCTATTATTATTGTACAACACCCAATGCACGAAAAGGTTAAATGTACAAGTGGGTAAAAAAGATTACATGTAAGTCAGCACTTCCGTCGCTGCGTCCCCACAGTCAAAGCCACCGACACCATTGTCGGAATCTTAAGACAAATATTCAAGGTGGGAGACTTGTGAGTTATTTTCTTGTACATTCTGCTTATTACTTGTACTATTTTGACTTGGTCAATCTTAATTTTTCTTACATAGTTAAAGTTTTTACATCAGCATGAATAAAAATTGGAGTAAATTATATTCATCTTTCTTGTACATTTTGTTCCTCGTTCTCGGATCGATTTCTTTACGGGTTCAGTTGTTTGATCCGAATTTTCGTTTCACTCCCCGTCCTTTGAAAGGTAAAGAAAGTCTTAAAATTTTAAGGGTATTTTAGTCATTTCATAAGGGATGATGACTAGGAGTGAAATGAAATTCGGATTCAAGAGACTAACCCACAAAATATTCAACCCGGAGACGAGTAATGAAATGTATAACAAACATCAGGACAAAGAATATAATTTACTCTAAAAATTGATATTATCCTTTCATATTACTTTGTTAATAAATAAATATTGATAAGAGAACTAGTCATAGTCTACATATTCATACGTTCCATTGAAAATAAATGTTAAAACTTATCTTTGACAATGTGAAATACTTAAACTCATACAATCAAGCATCAAATTGAGTGAAACCACACCAACTTAAGAAATACGGACCAATTTAGTTACTCAATCCATCACATTTCAAGTATCCATACGTATCCATACTGCAGTTGTCCTTCGAATAAATATCTATTTATAATAAACAATCAAATAAGTTTATAAGCAGTTTATTAGTGGACAGTCATTAGTAATGACTGTACATTTCTAAAACTATATACATTTTTAAAGTGAACATTCTGACCGGGATAAAGGGTATATAAACTTTGAGGAAAAACACCATATCGGCTTAATAAACGAACCATAACAAAAATGTAACAAACAAAATACATTTATTTTCATTTGTTTAGTTAGCAAATGAACATTAATATGACTATTTGTTTGTTTAGTTAAATAATAGAACAGAGCGTTAATTAAGGTTAGTTTGTTTCCAAATAATAATAATAACTCCATATGTAATAATTAACTTATTTATAATCTATAACCCTTATAAATCATTTTCACTTCTTCCTTACTAATTAACTTATTTATAATCTATAACCCTTATAAATCATTTTCACTTCTTCCTTACTAACTTACATTTGTCAACTCATTTAGTAATAATGTTAATATTATAAAATTGAAAACTATTAACACATATATGATAACAATAGAAGTCAACTAATCAAACAAATTAATATAATTATTAAACTACATCAAATTAATTAAAAATAATATCAATTAGTTGTAAATCAAGACTCACTATAAAAAAGTAATTTAATTTCCTAAATCAGAAATGACTATCAAAGTATCAAGGCTCACCACGTCAAATTCAAATCGCTACATAATATAACTTCATTACTAACACCAACAAGAATATGTATTTTAAGCGCTTGTCATTTCAATATAAATCAAAACGCTTGCAACAACAGTGACTCTTAATTCATCATAATTCAGATCCATAATTTAGCACTCATAATTACGACTATCACATGTTAACTGTCACACGTAAGTTTAATATAGGTTTTATCACTCAACACTATAAACTAACCCCCATCTTTTACGTATAAAGTGTCGTACTACCGCAACATTGTGCAGGTAACCTACTAGTTGTATAATTAAATGCCTCTTTCAACATTAACTATCGATTCGTTTATGTACTTCATTTGTTAGAGCATACGAAGCGGTAGCGTTCCCAACAAAAAATTGTCTCTAGAACGGCGTCAAACGGCGTTCCCCACACCGCACCAACGTTCCCGGTGGTGTTTCGAACATCATTGGCCCGGGACGTTGTGTTTAATGTTTTTTTCTTTTTCTTTTTTTCCTTTTTTCCTTTTTTCAATTTTTTTTAAATCTTTTAAATTAGTTTTGGTTGAGGCACATATCTAGTTGGGGAAAAAGCCCACAACACTATACCGAATGTATTATTATAAATTAATATTGGTTTAGGACTTTTAATTTATTGTATTTCAATTATTTATTTTATTTAGGACTTGTAATGAATATATTCTTTTTATTTAATTTATTTTTTTATTTTTATTACATTATTTGAATATCTAAAAAAAGAAGAAAAAAAAATCTAAAGCACTTTATAAACAGTATCATTCACTCCTTTACTTTTTCAGCAACAATGTTCTCTCCAGAACACTACAAAAACATTGTTACCATTCTCTGTGATCTTACACACCATAAATAAGTTCACGTTGATTTTGTTTAAACAAGACCTAATTACCTCGGTTAATCACCATCCTGATATTCAATTTAGTAAATGTTTCATTATATTTTTAACTTACATAGTATAGTAGCATAAAATCTAGTTAAACTCATTAATATGAAATATCAAGCAAATGAGATGGCAATATTCGACCGATTTCTTTCAATGATCGATTTTAAGCGACCAATCTTCTTCAGAAAAGAAATCAAGAGATACTTATTGCAACCAATATATGATATTTTACCTCCTCCACTTCAACAATTTGGGATTTTAAGGAAATATAGTACCAAAACACTTTCATTAAATCAAATAAATGTTACGTTACGAGTATAATGATATAACTCAAAAGTAATTCCAATGACGTTACTACATTGATATAAAACCAAAGGAACAAGAACGATTAGAAAAGATAAAGGATATGATATTCATCAACAAATGATGAGTTGAGGTTCATGTTTAACACGGTTCCCTTAAAACAAATTCGATGTCTGTTTTCCAGGTTATAACGACCGAAACAGTAGTACTACCGGACGTAAACCATATGCCAGAAAATGTTGTCGTAGTTGTTGTTTGTAAGCTAACATAAATGTTTAGGTCCAAATGTAACAAAAACAAACTAAGCCTACGAATATTATTAGTGAACTTGTATGTGTGTGTGTTTGCCAGTGATTCATCTTTTTCACCTAAATTTGAGAACAAATCTCCAAGTTATATGAAATGAGGGAAAAGAAATGGATGAAATAAACGGCAATTAGCATTCATAAGTTTTGATAAGATGATAGGTCACAATAAATTGTAACGTTACAAATGCGTTGATACTATTTGATGCATAAGTTTTTCATCTACCATTTTTTTTAATAAATATAAATTAAAAGTTAACAATAACAACCCATAATGATTTTGACGATGATATTCACTGTATAGGCAGCTAACATGGGAAGGATTCTTGTCAATCTTTTTCTTCTTTTTGTTTACGTATTGCAGGCCCCAAATCTAACATTATTGCAACTTTACACTATATAATGTTTTGTTTTTAAATGAATATATTATATATTTGTAAAATAAAAATATGACATTAATTATTAATATGGGATCAGAGGAGTAGCCCATATATAAGGGGCAAGAGGGGCAGAATTAATATCAGTCATTGATTTTTTCAATCAATGGTCCAAGTTCATTGCATTTTAAATTCACTGCATTTTACATTTAAAATGCAATGATCTAGACCGTTGATCGAAAAAATTAATGGTTGAGATGGAAAATTGGATACCCCTCCAACACCTCATATAGATGTTGTCCCTCTGAACTTTACCCTTAATTATTTATCTTTGAAAAGAGATAAGATGGTGTTTGGTTGGTCGCATGAAATCACTATAGAAATTACTTTCATTTTCACCTTTCAAATCCATCCCTTATATGGGTTTTACATATGTTCCTTACTGAGGGTATAATTTCCAATGATCACTGTATATACCCATTGTTGAAGTGTGGAGATTAAACTAGCAAAAGAAGTACCTGGTTGGATCAAGAAGTACCCAGTTAGATCAAGAAGTACCCGGCGGGTACAAGTCTTGAAAACGGAGAAAATGTGAAGAAAACGAGATAGAGAGTTGGGGCTTGAAATCTACCCGGTGGGTAAGTAATTTACCCGACAGGTAGCGTGGTCTACCTGGCTAGCTTATGGTACCCGGCGGGTACTAGGGCGGTTCCAGCAGTTTTGCAGTTTTCTTGTAGCCTAAGTTCGTGTACCCTATATATTGTAACTCATACTCTTGTAAACCCTAACTTACGAAAATTAATAAGATTTCTCTCTAGTTGGCCGTTGATTAAACCAATCGAATAGATTAGATATAACCACGTTATATTCGCGTGTCCGTTTATATTCTCGCATTATTATTTATCGTTTTGCTTTATTTGATCCGTTCATTGTCGTGAGGTATAGTCTAGTAATTGTACGTATTCTTGTTTGGAATCCATAAATTTCTAACACTCATACACATACTCAAACCCACCGACCAACCAAACACACCCTCAAAAGTATAAATAGGACACTAGTATTAATTTATATCAATCTAGACCCAAAAATGGTAGGTAGATATAAACTCATACGTTAAGTTGGGGGCAAATTATTAGGGGCAAAAGTTTTAAATATTTATTAAATACTCAAATTCTTTTTTTTTTTCCTTTTATATATAAATTAAAATTTCTTGAGGGCTTTTTATATACCCTCTCTCCCTTTTGTAGATCCAACCCTAATGAAACTTTTGTAACTTTTATATTGCCCTTAAACTACCTTAAAACTAACTATATATAACGGCATCTCCAAGGTGTCTATTGTAAAGCTAAAATCAACTAAAAGGTTAAAAACGATCAAGTTTGTTGCAAATATAAGGTGTGAAAACTTACGAATTTCTTTTATTAAAAAATCAAAATCAAAAGGATCAATATAGTAACAATTAAAATTGAATTATTGATTGCACGTGTGAAGCGTATTCGTGCAACAATTTGGAAGGTGGTCTTATCTGAATTATAACTTATTTTCTGTTCCCCACCAATTAAAGTGAAGACCTTTGGAATACAGAAAAGGCTATTTTACCCTTGCAATGTTTGGTTTAGGTTATGTACAAATTGTTTTTTTAAGTCAAATTCACACACACGTACCTACCATGAATATGTAAAAAATTGTAAAAAAATTTTCACGAAGATATACACATGTTCACCACTGAACTTGAACCCACAACCTCAAATTATTTTAGATATTTTTCTAAAAGAGCAAATTTCTTGTCATTTTATTGACAATTCTATAACAATTAAGCAGATTAATATACAATATTGTCTACACAACATTTTGTGTATTAAAACATCATTAGAATGAGTTGATCTAGTTCTATACATCAATTTGTTGGGTTCTAAAAGAGAGCAATTTTTTTGAAATAGAAATGTACTATCGTCTGATTATCGATTTTGAAAATCAACTAGCAAAATTATCAGTAATAAAAATCAACTCCCAATTTCTTTATAATTCTTTTTTTTTTAGATAAGGATTTCTTTATAATTCTAGTAATATGCTACCTAGAATTTGAGAAAACATAACGTATCTGGTCAAATATTATTGAAAAATAAGAAGAAATTGGGAGTTTCATTTCTATTACCGTTAATTTCTAGAATCGATAATCAGATAATATTTCATTTCTATTTTGAACAATTCACACTTCTATAAATGCAACAATTTTGTGTGATTTATGCACCTTCAAAATAAAGTTATTTGAAACATCACAAGGATTATGTGTTATTGTAGAATGTGCATTAGATATTGTACCATAAATTTGATCTTTTACAAATCGCTATCCATTGTAAAATGGTGATAATTCGTATATTATCAAAAAAAAAAATTGTACATCACTGATTGAGTTTTACAGTGTTGACAACACAATAAAACATAATACATAATTGGTGTTGGAAGAATTTTTTATGGTGTTGAATAACTTATTTTCTGTTCCCCACCATACAAAAGTGAAGATCTTTGGAATACAGAAAAGACTATTTTACCCTTGCAATGCTTGGTTTAGATTATGTACAAATTGTTTTTCTAAAAGAGCAAATTTCTCGTCATTTTATTGACAAATCTATAACAATTAAGCAGATTAATATGCAACATTGTCTACACAACATTTTTCGTATTAAAACATCATTAGATGACTTGATTTAGTTCTATAAAGTAATTTGTTGGGTTCTAGAAAAGAGCAAAATTTTCAAAATAGAAATGAACTATTGTTTGATTATCGATTCCGGAAATCAACTAACAAAATTATCAGTAATAGAAGTCAACTCCTAATTTCTTCCTAATTCTAGTAATATGTTACCCAGAATTTGGAAAAAAAACATGACGTGTCTAGTTAAATATTACTAAAAAATAAGAAGAAATTGAGAGTTTCATTTCTATTACTGGTAATTTCGGTTGTTAATTTCCTCAGATAATACTTCATTTCTATTTTGGACAATTCACACTTCTATAAATGCAACAATTTTGTGTGATTTATGCACCTTTAAAATAAAATTATTTGAAACATCACAAGGATTATGTGTTATTGTAGAATATGCATTAGATATTGTACCATAAGTTTGATCTTTTACATACGACTACCCATTGCAAAAGGGTAATGATTCGTATACGATCAAAAGTTTTTTTACATCACTAATTGTATTTTACAGTGTGGTAAGAAGAATCTGTGTGTGTACGAATTACCTCCAATGCAAAATGGTTGAACGCCGAGGCATGTGCAATTTTGTAGTTAATAAGACATGGACCACTTTGGAATATTTAATTATTGGTTGATATTATTATCTTTGAATATTATAATTGAATCATCATGTTTTAGACTCATTGGCATAACATATATCCTATAATGAAAACTTTATGTAGAGTGATCTTACTACAGCTTTTCTCTATTTCATTTTGTATACCCACAAGGAGTGAAGGAGAATGAGCAAATTAAATGTATAAATCAAAGTGGTGTTTATAACGGGGTTCGGTTTGTACACCGCCTTATTTAGCTACTCTGTATTTACTATTAATTGTGTTTTATAATGTTATATCGTACAGTACTGTAAAGTAGGTCTAGTAGTGTGGAGAGAAACATAAATGGTGTACAAATATGTGTACATACTTTAAGGGTGGTACACCATAATTAGTTGCTACACTATCTCATTTCCTTTGTGTTAATATACATTTATACCACAAGTTATTTATTTTGTATTTAGAGTGTGAAGAGAAAATATTTTAAATCAAACAAATCACATCATTTTTCTTTTGAAAACTAAACGATTACAAAATAATTGTGATCATTTCAGAGAGTACTAGAAGCAGAGTACCTTTTTGTCAGTGTTTTCTACTAGTTTATTTTGAAGCTATTTTAATTTCATTATTTTAGATATATATAGAATCCAATGAACCATTTACCGTTCCATTGGATGCTTAAATAGTGAAAAAAGATACTGTAAATCTCCAAAATGTAATTTTTCAAAGTTTTGAATGTATCGAACTAAAATAATAAAGGATTAATAGTGTACAAGACTATTCGAGATTCCATTGTATTTAAAACTTTTAGATTGCATTTGGTTTGCTGAATTCTATGAATCCAATGAATTGGAACATCAATTTCATTCCATACGTATGTTTGGTTAAAAAATGAACTGAATTGGAACTCACCTAATTCCATCATTCAAAAAAATTTACATACTTAGACATCTCATTTTTTTAAAGAATTCCAATTCCATAAAAATATTTCGCGAACCAAACGCACCCTAAGTTAAGTGTCATTATATGTATTTTGTTGACTTATCATATTGTAAGAATGTTACATGACACCTTATATAAATTATACATCAATAAAAATAACATAAATTAAATAAAATAACACTGTTATGAGTTTATTTAAATAAGCCTTACAAGCCTAAAAGCCTAAAATAAGCCTTACAAGCCTATAAAAGTCTAGCAAGACATCCACTGATTCGAATGTAGCGGTTACAATATTTGGTGGAGTTTGTTTAAAGGGAATGGGAATTAGGGTGTATGAAATATTAATTACTATCATGTTCCCATACAAAGCTTTGGTAAAGAATAGTTTTTAACTTGTTCTCACTTTTTTCATTGATTTCTGTTTTGGCAAATTGTTGATAACCGACAATCCAAACCGGTCTAAAATCGGTTGCCTATTAATAATATGGATATCATAACTAACTCACTCAGTGGTTGTGGTTGTGACTATGGGGTGAAAGGGCTTAAATCCTTAACCTTGTGTTTTTGTGGTAAAGATGTCCTCACCCATTACCAACTGAGCTACGCACCATTATCTTTTTCATTGATTTCTAAAATTCGTGGAAAAATTATGATGCGGTACGTAGTTGGTCAAATAAGAGAATATTTGACCCGCAAGGAATCGGATGATTACTTGATCAACAGGGAGGAACATTAAAGTTTGAGTATTTTATGAAGTCTTTTAGTTATATCTTTTATTATATTAGTTTCCTTATTAGATTAGGATTGATATTAGTATTAGTATCCTATTAGGTTTAATATTTGTCTAGTATAAATAGGGTTTTATTGCATTAGCTTGATTGTGTTTTGATTTGATTAATAAAAAGAGTCGAAAAGAGTTTTCTCAATCTTTGTGTGGTTTATCTTCGTCTGGTATACGATAATACCCCTTGTCCATCTAATAACACGATAGTTATTTTATTTTACGTCTGACAATACGTTAATTGTCTAAGATGTAGCCTTGTGCTACATCAGGTGGTATCAGAGCAACCGATCCAAATTCCGATTAGTTGGGCCTCTCTCCCACATTTGGATTTTTATCATCTATCTCAAAGAAGAAAAAAAGAACGAAATTATTGTTCATCGTCAACATTGTTCATTAGAGAGTAATGTTCATTCACGGGTACTGTTCATCGTCTACACTGTTCATCCGAAGTTACTATTCATCCAAAATTGTTGTTCATCTATCAAGTTAATGTTCATCCGATGGGGGTGGGGGTGGGGGTGGGGGGATTCTTTTTGTTGATTTATGCTCTATCATTTTTTTTCCTTAAAAGATAATGTATGATTATACTCATTCTGATCTAGTTGACGAAAACGAGAAACATCAAAGGCGAGATCTTTTAAGGACGCGTTGTGTAATCCATCAGAATATACATGATATTATCATCGATTACGGTAGCATCGAAAACTTCGTATCACGGGATGTCGTGGAATTTTTTAAATTTCCCATTGAAACACTTCCACATCCGTATACACTTCCCTGGAAAAAAATCAGCTAACGAAATCAAGGTAACCGAATATTGCAAGATTTCGTTTTCGATTGGAAGGTTCAAAGATGGATGATTGTGGAGATGGATGATTGCCATATAATTCTTGGAAAACCATGGTTATGGTTGTACGATCGCAATGCAACTTACAACTGTAGAGAGATCACATATAGGTTCCGATTTAATGGTGTTAAGCTTGTTCTACTCCCCTTGAAAGAAAGCACTAAGGTTTCAAAGGTAAAAGATGACATCCCAATAATTGGCTACGATCACGTAAATCTTAACATAGATTTACAACTGGTAGAATGGGAAACGATCACGTAAATGAAGACTACAAGATGGTTGGATTGTTACTCATAATCCCGCTCCGGATATGAATTATTTGATAGTTTCGTCTGACCTTGCTCGACAAAGCTTAGAGTTTGTGCCCTAACCTAAATACTCAAATAAATATATGGCTATCGATTTGGGTATATTAGGAGAGTGTCTTTGTGTGGTTGGATATCATGAGAAGTATTGTGACTGTGGACCACGTTTAGGTGATGGGAACATATGGAGTGAAGGAATTATGGAAGAAGTTGGTTACAATGACAACGTGTGATGTGATGAGTGTTCTCTTACACACATGTGAACACTCATCACATGAGACAGTGTCACTCATCACATGAGACAGTGTCAGTGTAACCAACTTCTTCCATGATTTCTTCATTCCATATGTTCCCATCACCTAAATGTCCACAGTGACACAATACTTCTCATGATATCCAACCACACAAAAACATCATCCTAATATACCCAAAGCTATAGCCATATATACAGACGAATATTTGAGTTGTGGCACAAACTCTTATCTTTGTCTAGCAAGGTCAAAAGAAACTATCAAGTAATTCATATTGGGAGTAGGATTTTGAATAACAACCAAATGGATACAACCGCAAATAAACACCCCATTTTGAGTAACAACCCAATGGATACAACCACAAATAAACACCCCGTGTGAAATCAAACCACTACACAACACTTCATGGCCTCTTTGGCGTCTATGCTCGCATAAAAAGTAAGGAAAATCATGCCCTAGTGATCGCCACAAATTCGATTTAAGACTATAATGGTAAGTTTAGAACTAACCGAATTTGAGTTGGATCCACGATCTTGTGACAATCTCACCACCATGTAGTCATGATTTACATGTCCATATCCCACTATCAATGCTTAATCTATTATCAGAATTATGTGGATAGTGTATCGGCATTGTCCATATCAATATATGCCTTCGGGTCGAAAGTTCCATAATAATATTTCCTAATGAAATGCCCCTTAGATAAAAATATGAGACCATTGCAAGAGCCTAAAATTTGATCGAATGAAATGGGGCTATTAAAAAGAATTACCAACTTAAATGCATATGGGCGTGAATCTAAGCATAAGGAGTAGGAGGCGCTTGAGAGATTTAGTCCTCTTAAGAAAGTGAAAATTATGTGTTATCTTCATTTAATTCACGTGAAGATTAATAAAGTAAGGGTTGTCAATTAGGGCATACCAGGATTTAGAAACAAAGTCGAATCTAAGAAAAGACTTCACTCGCAAATGCGAGAGAATTTTGACTATTTTACTACCCCTATAGGTTTACATGATAACATGTTAAGAATTTACAAGGTTTGTCGAAGAAATCAATTTGGATTATTCATGGAGCATTTGAGATGAATAAGTAGCACCAACCTCCATAGTCTTCTCCTGAAGATATTTGCTAGGAAGCTGGTGAAGCGTATAAATAAAGGTACTGACTTATCTGCATAAGTTAATTGACAATTAATGTGTATTCCAGAATAGTGAAATTAAGGAAGGGTGAGCAAATATCACTCATGCAGGGGTCGTGAGCCAAAAATATTATGACAACTGGAAATAAACAGAACCATTTACCTTTCTATAGTCATTTGGATGAATTCTATTTGCTGCAACTGGATCAAGATCCTATAAATTATCATAACTATAACTATAACTAAAGTTTTTTGATCTTGCATAAGTTGACTATGAAATTGTCTATCCCCTATTCACCAAAAAAGATAGTTCAGCAACTTCATGTCTATCCATAAAAGTAAACATAAGATTTACTGAATAAAATATGCTTTTCACCGATGGTTTCACCTAAGAAGCTTTCATCAGTTTCACGGAAGAAGCTTTCACCACAGAACTCACAAGTACCTGAAAAAGCCAAGGGAAAAAGAAATTAATCTAAACATTACAGTAATATTTAAGATCGAGAAACATGCAAGTTAAACAAACCCATATATTGAAATCACAAAACTATTAATTAAAACATTTACCTGAATATAGTAAAAGTGCCCCCAACAATGACTGGCAAGTGATTCCAGGATGTTATTTCATCAATTAGATGAAAAGAGTTCATCTAATTAAGAATGTTGTATCTGAGGATCTTAATATTTCAGTATACAGTCCAAAACAGGTGCAGTAACTATATTCCCTACATCCAAACTAGTAAAATCAATCAACTAACATAAATGTGTGGCGACTAGTTGACAGATACTGTAGATGAAAAGAACTTTCTCAGAATCACAACAATGCAAGACTGAAACATAAGCATTCTTTTGCACAAGGGTGTTTAGCATTGTGTTTTAAAAGTGATAATTTGATACGTCAAATCAAATAATCAGGTTTAACAAAAAGGGCTGCAGAAGATAACGTTCGGATGAGGTTCAATCAGATATTCAATTGTGTGAGAGTTAGGAAAATTATGATTTATTAAGAATTTTACAAGTATAATGACCCCTAAATAATCAAATAATCAGTTCGTAGCAACTACTCCTAAAGTCCTAATCTAATTATTTAATCCCTTATATCACTATATACTACAAAAGTAGTGTATGTATGTCTGTCTGTCTTATTATGGCTGTTCAAATAATATGTGCAGTTGAACATTCCAATATGGAGATAGTTTGAGGGACCGTACTATCTTACAGCAGCAGGTGGTTTTGTTAAATTCCCTGTAATATAAGACACTAAGATCCTTATCGTGTTGAGTAATATTAACGTCCTTCATTTTATTACTATAAACATTGCTTCTATATGTTATTGAGAGAATTACATAATTTGGTACATTTTGTTTCTCAAGTTTGGACTTGTGTTAGTGTGTTAGTTTTTTTCCTTCAGAAAGTAAAAGATCGGCAAGTAAACCGGTGGTTTTCGGCTTTTTCAAAATAAAGTGAAAGCGTTTTAGTCAAGGAATGTTGAATTAATCATGTGGTTGTGATTATAGTAATAACATATAGCGGACCTTTTATATATACCCAACTCATTCATCTTCTAACTCAAATTAAAATCCCAATTCTCTTACAAAAATGTCAGACGTTCCACCAGTAATTGTCGAAATTCTCACGCATTTGCCAGTGAAATCTCTTCTTTAATTTTACGTTTGTTTCTAAATCCTGGTGTGCCCTAATTGACAGCCCTTACTTTATCAATCTTCATCTCAATCAATCGAAGAAAAAACAAAGAAATTTCACTCTATTTAGATAATCGAATCGCTCAACTTCCTCTTGCTCCTTATGCTTAGATTCGATTCCAGATGCAGTTAAGTTGGTAATTCCTTTAAATAGCCCCGTTACATTCGATCAAATTTTAGGCTCTTGCAATGGGCTGATATTTTTATTTAAGGGTTCATTTCATCAAAAGATATTATTGTGGAACCCTTCCACCCAAAGGCATAGATTGATATAGACAATGCCGATTGGCTATAGACCTGATTCCGAACATAGATTTACAGATGGAGTGGGATACGATCATGACTACAAGATGGTTGCATTGTCACACTATCGTGGATCCAACTCAAATTTAGTTAGTAGTAAAGTTAACGTTTACAGTATGATTTTGAATTCGTGGTAATTATTGGGGCATCATTTTCGTTACCATATATGCAATCATAGAGGACAAATAGGCCATGGGATGTTGTGCAGTAGTTCGATTTCACATGGGGTGTTTATTTGTGGTTGTATCCATTTGGTTGTTTACACAAAATCCCATTCCGGATATGAATTACTTGATAGTTTCTTTTGACCTTGCTAGACAGCTTTGAGTTGGTGCCACAACCTAGATACTCTAATAAATATATATCTATTCGATTTAGGTATATTAGGATGGTGTCTTTGTGTGGTTAGATATCATGAGAAGTATTGTGTGACTATGGACGTTTGGGTGATGGGAACATATGGAGTAAAGGAATCATGGAGAAAGTTAGTCGCAATAAAAATGTGTGATGTGATGAGTGTTCTCCCATGTGTAAGACTGATAACGTATTTGAAGAATGGTAAAGAAGTCGTGTTTGAATTAGACCATGAATCATTTGTACGAATCATTCATGCTCTACTTCAAACACCACCTCTTTACCATTCTTCAACTTCATTACTTGTCTTATACATGGAAGAACACTAAACACATTTGACATTGTCATTGCAACCAACTTTCTTCATGATTCCTTAACTCCATATGTTGACATCACCTAAACGTCGTCACACAATACTTCTCATGATTTCCGAACACACAAAGACACCATTCTAATTTACCCAAATCGATAGCCACATATTTATGAGAGTATTTGGGTTGTAGCACCAGCTCAAAGCTTAGTCTAGCAAGGTCAAAAGAAACTATCAAGTAATTCATATCCGTAGCAAGATTTTTAGTTACAACCCAACTAATACAACCACAAATAAACACCCCTTGTGAAATCAAACCAGTACACGACACCGCATGGCCTCTCTGGCATCTCTGCTAGCATATATAGCAAGGAACATCCTACCCCACTGATCACCAAGAATTCGATATCAACTATAAAAATGTAACTTAACAACTAATCGAATTTGAGTTGGATCCACAATACTATAACAATCTAACCACCTTGTAGTCTTGTAGATGAGTAATAGGATAGAATGCACTCCGCTAAACTTATTAGTAATATTTACATGATCATATACTACTCTATCAATGGTAAATCTAATTTCAGAATCATGTGGATAGCGTATCGGCATTTTCCATGTCAATCTACGCCTTCGGGTCAAATGATTCCACTAAAATATTTCCTGAGAATGCCCCCTTACATAAATATATGAGCAAATGAGCCCATTGCAAGAATCTAAAATTTGATCGAATGAAATGGGGCTTATAAAAAGTAAATACCAACTTAAATGCATATTGGCATGAATCTAAGCATAAGGAGTAGGAGACACTCAGATTTAATCGTCTTAAGAAAGTGAAAATCCCGTGTTTCATCTTTGATGGATTCAGATGAAGATGGATAAAGGGCTATGAATTAGGGCTCACCAGGATTTAGAAACAGAACTAAATAGAAACAGAATTGAATCGAAGAAGAGACTTCACAAGCACATGCAACAGAATTTTTGACAGAGAAATGGGATTTTGAAATGATGCAGAAGATGAACAAGTTTGGTATATAACTGTATATAGCAGCTGAGTTATATCACTACTATAATCACAACCACCATTAAATCGATCTTGCGTGACTGAAACACTTTCACTTTATTTCTAACAAACTAAAACCACCGCTTCACTTGCCAGCCTTTGACTTTTAAAGAAAAAGAAAACAGCACACGCACCGACACAAGTCTAAACCAGACAAATATAATATATCAAAATATGTAAAACTTTCTCAGTAACATTTAGAAGGAAACCGAATAAACTCTACCACAAAGCATTCACACTCAAGTTCTACTCAATTCAACCCAAAGTAGTCGATTAGAGTTCAATTAGAGAGCTACGTCTAATTATAGATGATAACGTCTAATTATAGATGATAACGTCTAATTAGAATTCATGTGATATAAGAGGTTCCTAGGGTTCTTACCAATTTAATAGAACCCTTTGTATTAGAGTAAGAAAGAAATTAACCTTTTTGATCATGAACTAAAACTTTATTAGTGATAACATCTGATCCTTGGTACACCTAATCACAATTTAAAAAAAAAACATAAAGAAATAGTAAAAAATATAAAATACAATACATATAGTAACGTATTTGTATGTAGAATTGTGCGTAGAACCTGCATTGAATCAGCGTTGATGATTCCGATAGGGAAGTGTGAAGCTAGGTCAATTGCGAGACGTGTTTCACCGATTTTTGGTCTCGAATTATTTTTGGTTCGAACTTCAGAGCTCCGTTAGGGTTTTTCAAAATTTCAGTATGCATTTTTTGCATAGCGAAGGATGAAGAAAAGAACTTAAAATGCAACTATTATGTTACGTCCCTGTAGTATGCATTATCTCCGGTGTCACCCTTGAATACAATAATTTGTTCAAAAGAAGTCATGTTCTTGTCTTGATTATTACATTTACATTTATGAGAGTGATTTAATTTAAGGTTTGTTTCGATTAAAGTTACATTGTTTGTTAGAATTTGTTACAAATGTGGTCTGTTAAGTGTTTTAACAAAGAAAATGTGCTCAAAGACATGATAGGTCAGATATAAGAATGTATAGAGTTTATAAAGAATTCAATTTTATTCATAAGATACGTGATTAAGATTTAAGATGAAATGGTTAAATTTACATAAAAGCACGGAAAAATAAACATTAGAGGAAACCAAGATGTGAACTATAATCATTGGTGTTGTATTATGATAGTAGATAAAACATTTTAGGACGAAATAGTTTCTTTCAAAGAGGTAAAGAAAATGGTCACTTAGATCTACGACTTTGGTAAAGTGTGCATGATGAACAAATATAAATTTTTCTATTTCACAAACTTTCCAAAAGCATGGAGTGAGAAGGCGTTATGGATGCAATTTTTGACACTAAGATTTTTAGTAGATTTGAAACATACATGGAAGGAAATTTGGGTTTGTTCGATTTAAAGAACACGAGATGAATATTGGGCTTGAAAGACGTCTTGAGAGAGTATGGTTTGGCAATCACAAGGTAAGAATTAGCAGAGCATATGACAGGAGGAAGGTCCTAAGTCTATCCATAGAGCGACAAGGAATGAAAATGAAGTATCGGGAAGCACAAGGAAACTCATGGGCGTACCAAAAATTAAGGAGTTACAAAGATCCAGTACCCGAAATGAAAGGAATCAATGATTTAGTTAAGAGGGTGTGGAAATCAGAGGGAAGGAATCACTCGAATTACCCGGTGGTGTAAAAAGGGTCATGGGGAAACCTAATTGTTCCAGACCACCAAAGAAGATACTAAATGGCTTCGACACTCTTTAGTCAATAAACCAAATTTCAATGGTGTAATGAAGACATCATATTATTTTTAAAAATGTACGAAGAAGATTGGGTGGGGGATTATTTCGATTGGGTAAGGCCGTGGAGGGGGAGTGATGTTGATTCCGAAACATTGAAGTGAGGTAAAGGATTGAAGGTGTTCCTTTAATGCATTTAATGTTAAATTCTTTGAGTAGTTAATGATGATACTTTATATACGAGAAGACTATGTTAGGATGTGATAAGCCGTGAACGTTATGATAAGATTCATTCTCGTTTTCACTTTATCCGATTCACTTGCTTCGTAGATATCAATATTGTAATCCTAAATAAAACACACTTAAAATCTTAGATGAAATAAAAATAAAATATCTTAAGCAATAATAACTTGAAGTACTTCGGTTGAATCATCATCTAAATGAATATATTCTCCCCAAATCCTTTTAAGTTGTTTATGTTTGTTATGATGATTTTTAAGAACCGTTAATGAAACTATACCGTTTTCTGAAATAAAGAATAAGTTCCGCCTGAGTTTGTATATATAAGAGTTTGTAATTGTACATTTCTTATATCCAATCAATCGTCTCCATTTCTAAAAAATATAGAGCTTTGCACATTTCGAGACGAACCTGACATACACACATATAAATTGTTATGGGGTAAAGTGCACATTTCAAGACGACATAACTTTGACATAGACACTTTTGTATATATATCCATATATATAGTTTTATTAAAGTATTATTGTGTTGCTGATAACTTTTCTTATATATTTTTAAGTATTAATCCAAATATATCACTATTATTTGTTTATTTCTATCTACATTTTGATATTAAAAAAAAAAGTTGATTCCGAGACTAAAAAATACATTCGTTAAATATATCATGTGACGATAAAATTTATGTCAGAGTGTAGAGAAAATTACATTGATCATAAATATATATTCATAATTTTTTCAAGCATTATATATAGAAAAATTATTATAGAAAATTGAACATAATACGTAAATTAAATAAGAAAATATAATGTATTAAACGATAGTGACATCCCTTCAATCTTTTGTACAAGTCCTCTCAAATAAATTTCATATCTGCAGAAAAAATATCACTTTCTAAATTCAATATCGTAAGGCGTTTCTAGTCTTCCTCGCAACAAGACTTCTGAAAGCCGATTGCTAAGAAAAATATTAGAACAAGAGGGGCTTTTCTTGTTTAGTAAAGTCTTGTTTTTTATAAGAGTAGGTGCAGCAGGGCACTCTTCAGACAAAGGAAGTGTTACCCAGCTTCGAAGTGAAGTTCCTTGTCCTAGTCTCCTTCTTTCTATTGGAAGGTACTTTGGCAAATAAGGCCCTACCTCAGATCCGAGCCCAGTAGTTCGGCTAACGAAATCAAATGGAGATGGTGAATCAAGATCTAGACTATCCAATATCCGAATAGATATGCCCCTATGAGTGACTACGCCGATCTTTATATGTTTTGGCCATGAGACAAATGTCAATTCTACCTCTATCAATTACCTCTTGATTTTCCTTTTTATCACTCTTTTCCATCAATGATTGCCACGTGAAAGCTCTAAGTCAAGGAATTAAGCTATGCTATGATTGTACCCGGACAGAGATGATAGTCTTCCTCTTACGTCTCCAAGCCGGCCATAATAGAATCGATAGGCGAAGCAACCAATAACACTATGCTGCTCTCGTCTACCAAAAAATCTAAAAAAATATCTGCAAAATAAATTGGGTCCAATAGGACTTGAACCTATACTAAAGGATTAGAAAACCTCTGTCATATCCATTAGACAATGGACGCCTTTCATTGCGAGTTTTGGGTCTTTCAGACTGCAACCAGAAGGTTTTCAGAACGGAAGAGGAATGAGCTTCTTTTGCCCACACCATGAATGAGAGTGAGTCCAGTCCATCTTCCTTCCCTGGATATGTTGTGTCCTCTACATTCGCTTTGTCATCTGTCGGGGACGAATGAAAAATTCTATAATAAGGAAATCCATGGGCATGGAATCGCGAAATAGCCGATCTACAATCAAACTCTTAATCAGGTAAAAAAATTATTGTCGGTGGGTAGAACCAAGACTCATTTTAGCAACTAAGGAAAGAAAGATCGAAAAGTCGAAACTTTCGAAAGCGCACTCACTCCTCTCAAAATCTCATAAGAGAAGAAAGATCTAACCTACGAAAATGAGTGAGCGGAGAGATAGAAAGAGCACGGAAATGGAAGGCTTTGGGCTATGAACCTAACAAAGAAGGCCCTTTGGAGTAAAGGGAAGTTCATGATCTGCACTTGATGTTACGGATCATCCTCACGCTTCAAGCAGCTTTGCTCAACATCTTTTCCTTAAATATCCAGTTGCGAAAGGTTTTTTCCGTAAGAAATGGTGTTCGAACCCATGATGTAGCAGTATCAATAGTTTAGCCAAAACTATGGCCATGCGGGAGAGTTTATGCTTCTGCAAGGGATATGTGTTCAATTCCATATGACAGCACTATTTCTATCTTAAGTAGTCTATCAGTGGTGCAAAGCTAATTGCCCCACGAATCCCTTGGTGGATAAGTCCGACGACTCAGCGGCCATATGGAATTTTCTTTCTCGTCTGTTGGATTTCTTTTCACTCTCAAGACAAGGCGCTCTCTCTCTCTCTCTCTCTCTCTCTCTCTCTCTCTCTCTCTCTCTGGGCGTAGGGGATTTAGGGCAATCATCACTCATTTCTCCTGAGGGCATGGTATAACTTTGTTCTTGGTCTTATTTAATAGATGCCGGGTTTTCGAAACCAAAAACTAGACGGAATAGTAGGTATAAAGTTAGTTTTGCGGATAGGTGGAATTGGATGGGTATCATGCTTACTTGTCAGTTACCTCCTACCTATTATCTGGATATACCAAGAAAGATGTACGGTCTAATGAGGCTACTATGAAATATTTACTTTTGGATGGGGCAAGCCCTTCTATTCTGGTTTATGGGACGAAGGAAATGGTGCTTTAGTCCGTGTAAATAGATTTTACCATGAAGTAACCGGTAGGCCGTAAATCTAAATGTGGGCATTGAGAGAATGTTAAGGATGCGTAAGAAGTAATTAATAATTTATTTACCTATGAGAATAATGGAGATAATGGGCCAACGGAGGGGCCTATGATGAATGAGCATTAGTGTGGCAGAAGATATCATGGACCAAAATAAAAGTAGGTCTAGTTATTGGGCCGGTTGGAGTTGAGGTGGTAAAAACTGTTGAAGATATTTAGGATATAGGGAAGAATGACATTATAATGGAGGAGTCTTGAAAATCCAGAGAACAAGGGGCTTAGTGAATACGAGGCTAGGAAAAAGGCAAAGATTTTGCTTAAAGTAATAAAGGACATGGGGTTGACGTTTGATGGGAGCCTAGAGGACCTCATAAACGAGCAAATAGAAAAGAAAGACTAAGAACAATAAAGCTAAAGATCTTTCTATGGCATTTGATGTATATTATTCATTGTGTGAATATACACGAATTCTAATTATTAATGTTTGTGGGAAAAGTGTGTGTGTTAAATAAAGGGCACGTATACGATTGATGAGTGTACATGACTCATCCATAGTAAGGCCTCTAGAAATTAAAATGCAATTATTTATGGTATAAGGAAGTTAAAAATATGGAGTTGATCAATTCCAAGAGTCAACCGGATAAAGGTTGCACCCCATTTGTAAAGTTCATCTATGTTGGTTCAGAAGGTTGTTCTCTGTATTATGAGAGGATGTTGGTATGTGATTTATCTTATTCTTTAGGTTTTATATTGGTGGTAGGATGTGAGGTTATTTTGTTGGTGGTAGCTTAAGATCTTCAATCTTGTGCTTTTGAAGTTTATTCAATCTTAGAAAGAGCATTCAAATACTTGTGTTTATCAGTGATGATCTGAGTTTGTCTCTTTCGTGGAAGCTTAAAGCTAGAGATGGTGATGCAATACATAATGGGCATATAAAAGAAAATTTGACCCGCAAGGGATTGAATGATTACTTTGGCTAATAAGAGAGGATTAGCGTTTGGGTCATTTATGGAGTCTTTTAATTATAGTCAATATCTTTAATTATATTAGTTTCCTTATTAGATTAGAATTAATATTCATAATAGTATCCTAGTAGGTTTATTATTTCTCTAATATAAATAGGGCTTTATCGTTTAGGTTTTCATTAGGTTGATTTATGTTTATGATCTGATGTAAAAAGAGTCGAGATGAGTTTTCTCAACCTTTTGGTGTCTTTATCGCATCAAAGTATACGATAATACCCATTGTCCGTCTAATAACACATTAGTTATCCTCTATTCCTTCTGACAATATATTGTCTAAATTTTGTAGCCTCGTGCTACATCAGATGGGTTTTTGGTTCAGCAAATAAGTGTTCAATCAAGAGGATCTGAAGTCTGAAAAAAGATATGTAATCAATGGGGATGTTGGAGTCTAGTGAGTTGCATGTTGTTTTGTTTTTGTTTGGAGGATGTTTTGTAGCAGGTGCGCTGAGCTTCATATGTCAATGAATTGTTCTCGATTGTTCTCGTTTGTACAGGTACGAGTTGATTTGAATTGTAAGATTTCTAATGTTAAACAAAAAAAACAAACACATGATTATATATATTGTGAGCATTCTTGCAAGTCATGACATTTTGAATGTCAAAGTTCTAATGAACTACCAAAATCAACCAACCTTTTCCTTATCGGATCTTTGAATCCACATATTACTGTCTCAAATATAAGACTAATATCCGTAAACCTCATTGGTTCACTGAATTTGTTACTCATCTAAGCCGGAGACTCCTGACTTCCTTAAGCGGCAAACTCTTTTGCGGTGACTCCTCCCCTGTCTGTGTTGTTCCCACTCGTATGCCCCTCTAAGCACCTTATTTCCACATGCCTAAAAAAAAGGTGTTAATCACACATTGCCACTAAAATGAAGTCACACTTGATTTTTTACCCAATATGGTAATTTCAGCCCATCTACATATGAATGAAAGGGGATGGGTTATGATTTACCTCTGAAGGGTCAGACACGTAAAATAAAAATAAAAAATATTAAAAAGGAAACATGTCAAATGGGTTGAATGGGTCAAGAATCATCTAATGTGTAATTTCTTTGAAATAATACAATTCTGTTTGGGGTCAAACCCAACGTCCTGACCCCTTCTGAAACTACCTATTTACTTATTAAGTCCAAACATGCCCATTTGCAAACCTCTAAAATTTAACACTACTGGAAATCTTTAATTTAACACTTCTTGTTAAGAGACACCTTTACCAAATTTGTAGTTGAATAGTATTCGACTTTCAAAGTCCTAAGGCGTTTTTTTGTTGGGAGGGGGTTGGGGATGGAGGGAATAGGGAATCTATAGAGCTCAAAATGGATATTAGGTACAGTTACAGGTTCAGGTCAAATATCAAGTACTTTTCGAGAGGGAGAGGCAGTGTTGACTCAAGAAACTGTGTGTCCAAAATTACTTAAAAAAATCACATAAGTAATGTCTCCGGTATAATTAGAAACATGATATTATTTCATTACCAATCTATTTTTTTAATAGAATAATTTAGCAAATTTATGCATTAAAAATAACATTTTGGACATAATTCGACCCATTTAACCCGAAATAAATCCATTTATAAGTAAAAGGGTAAAACTTACCACGTTCAATGTAAACACACTAGCGTCAAACTAACCTTGCATATGTGTTGTGTCCATAAGTCCCTTTCAATCAATCTTAAATCTTTGGTACCATTCGTTGAGTTGGAATCAGATACTGAACTTATATCCTTGTCAAAAACTGATTTGATTATCTGGATTGACGGTTCTACCACTTTTGTAGTCCATGACACTTCACTGAAACCTGAAATAATTTAAACCGAATTTAATTGAGTTCAATAAGTGTTCCTAGCTACAAGTCTACCACCATCATTCTCTCAAAACTGCAACATGAGTTCAAGTTAAAATCACACAGTTGCGCATAATCAGTGTTACAAACAAATTAATGATGAGGATGGTGGTCCACAAAATTTCTTTACTTCACCTTATATTAAAGTGTAAGTGAACTATTTAACAAATAATCAGAAGCTTTCACTTAACCTATATTGATACCTTAGACCAATAAACTTAAATTAGAGGAATGGAACCAAAAGTCCAAAAGACATACCAGAGAGACATTCTGTTGCATCAACATAATGTATGTTCCACCCAAACAATGTCTGCAGCCGAATAAGTCTTCTTTTCTGGATAGTAATACTATTAGAGTTCTAAATCACTGACATTTTTACAAGAGGAGGAAAAAATAAGTAAAGCATTTGAATATGTGGTGTTATGACTAATAAGGTGGCAACTTCACTACTTCAGCCCATTGACTAATGAACGGGTCAAGTAGGGTTATGTTTATCTCTTAAGAGTCAATTAAGTTATGTACTTATATTAAAATAGTTTATTTAGAATGAGGAGTCAAACGGGTCAAAATCACCCTAAATGTATTTTTTAATACAGACAACCTACTACATCGCTCTTTTGGAAAAATAGATAGTACTCATATTTTTTTTCTCTAAGCATACCTAGTACACAAATTATTAAAGCATAAACACATAAATAAACAGTTGACAAAAAAGTATTTTGGAGCAACCCAACATGCCCCAAAAGTTGCCCGTCTTAACCCCTCCCTTTCTCCCTCTCTCGGTTCTGTCACCTATAAATCCATAACTAATGTAAAAAGGCTAATATATATTATTTACCTGACGGCGAACAAGCCTTCTGGTATTCAATTTAACTTTGTCAATAGCATCTTGAAGAAGATGTTTGAGTGGGTTCTCATCCCAGGAACTCAAAATTGTGTTCACATTTTCTTTTAACTTCTCGACGTATGTAATTGCCGACTCTTCGGAATGATAAGCTTTTAAGAAATCCTCAAACTCCCTGACACCAATGGCTTGGCGCAAACCTCGAGTGTAATCCGCATCGGGGTTAAAAATATCATAAACTTCCCCAAGTAAACCTGAATCTACCATTTGATCAACCCTATGCTCCACATATTTGTCTATAACAGGGAGAGATGCGTCAACACATATAAAACAACACTTGTATCTCAAACTATCAGCACTTCCCCAGTTCTGCTCTGCCACATGCAAGAATTTAAAACTCGGTAAAGGGGGCAATTTTGACGAATACACTTATATATGGGTTGATTTGGGTTGAGTTTTATCTCTAACGGGTAAACATAATAGATATGAAGAAAATGGGTCAAAGGGTGCCCAAAGTGTATTTTTAATCCATAAAACCTCTCCGATCCTTTTATTCGATAAACTAAAGTTTAATTGAAAAGATTATAATGAGTGTAATCATATTTGACAAACTAATTATTAATAACAAGATCTAAAAGCTTAGGACAAGAAAGTGTTATGGGTCAACCAACATTGCCCATACAAAAGATCACCTTTGTTGATCTGTTACGCAATCTGACCAACTGGCCTATTTTACAATACCTATTAACTCAGTGAAGCTAAGAATTATATTTACATGATAGATTGGGAATTTACAAGGTTTGTCGAGGAAATCATTTTGGATTATTCACGGAGCATTTTAGATGAATAAGCAGTACCAACCTCCATAGTCTTCTCCTGAAAATATTTGCTAGGAAGAACACCAGATGAAGCGTATAAATGAAGGTAATGACTTATCTGCAGAAGTTAATTGACAATTAATGCGTATTTCAGACTAGTGAACTTAAGGAAGGGTGAGAAAATATCGCTCATGCAGGCGTCATGAGCCAAAATATTATGACAGCTGTAAATAAACGGATCCATATACCTTTCTATAGTCATTTGGATGAATTCTATTTGCTGCAACTGGATCAAGATCTTTCAGATTATCATAACTACAACTAAAGTTTTCTTGATCTTGCATAAGTTGAATATGCGGGTGTCTAGCCTCTGTTCAACAAAAAGGATAGTTCAACAATTTCATGTGTACACATAAAAGTAACATAAGATTTCTAGTGAAAAAAAAACTGCTTTTTACCAATGTTTTCACCTAAGAAGCTTTCATCTGCATCTCCAACTGAATCATCTAAAAGAAATTGGCTCACAAGTGCCTGAAAAAGTCAAGAAAAAAAAGAAATGAAACTACACATTACAGTAATATTTAAGATTGAGGAAACTGAAAGTCAAACAAACCCATAAATTGAATTACAAAACTAATAATTAAAACGTTTACCTGAATATAGTAATTTGTGCCTCCAACAATGACTGGCAAGTGATTCCTGGATGTTATTTCATCAATGAGCTGAAAAAGAATTCAAGAATTCTTTTACTAACCTAATTACAAACGTTGTATCTCAGGATCTCAATATTTCAGTATGCTGTCCAAAACAGGTGTAGTAACCATAATCCCTCCATCCAAAATATAAAGATCAATCAACTAACATAAATTAATGTCTAAAGACTAGTTGACAAGTATGGTAGATGAAAAGTACTTTCTTAAGATCACAACGATGTAAGACTGAAACATAAGCATCCCTTGCACAGGGGTGTTTAGCATTGTGTTTTATAAGTGATAATTTGATATGTCAAATCAAATAATCAGGTTTAACGAAAAGGGCTGCAGACGATAACATTCGGATGAGGTTAACTCAGATAACTAACTCTTTAAGTGTTAGGAAAATTATGATCAATTTAAACTATTACAAGTATCATGGCCCCTGAGTAATCAAATAATCATAACAGTTTGTCGCAACAACTTTAAAACTAATTATTTAACCCGTTGTCTCTATATACTACTAAAATAGTCTCTGTCTGTCTGATTATGGCTGTTTAAATATCGTGCAGTTAAACATATCAACATAGAGATAGTTTGATGTAAGTGTACCGTACTATATTACAGCAGCAGATGATTTTTTTGATTTCCCTGTGGAAGACACTATGATCCTTATCATGTTGGGTAATATATCTTCCTTCATTTTATTACAGTAATCATTGCTTTTAAATTAGTTGCACAAAAAAGAAAAGATTAATGCTCTCATTGCTTTCGTTTTCAAGGTTTCTTTGAAAAGCAATCTTTTACTACATTATATATCATAAGGTAACTTATTAAATAATATTTGAATTTGGCCTTTAAGTTTAGAGGGTATTGGGGTTGGTGTATTCCTTTCTGTTTTGGCACAAAACCTTATGTTTTGGTGTAACTTGAGTGACTAGAACTTGAGTGAAAAAGTTTTGTGGTAGAGAGCATTTGGATTCCTTCTATATGTTATTGATATTTAAATGCATTTTGTTTCTCAGGTTTGGACTTGTGTGTGTGAGTTGGTTATATTTCCTTCAGAAAGTAAAAGGTTGGCAAGTAAAGCGGTGGTCTTTTTGGCTTTTTGGAAATAAAGTGAAAGCGTTTCAGTCACGCAATGTTGAATTAATGGTGTGGTTGTGATTATAGTAATAACATATAACGCACCTTCTATATATACTCAACTTATTCATCTTCTCCATCAAATCAAAATCCCAATTCTCCTACAAAAATGTCCGACGATCCAGCAGTAATAATCGAAATTCTCACGCATTTGCCAGTGAAATCTCTTCTTGGATTCAGATCTGTTTCTAAATACTGGTGCGTGCTAATTGATAGCCCCTACTTTATCAATCTTCATCAGAATCAATCAAAGAAAAAACACAGAATTTTCACTCTTTTTAGAGAATAGAATCGCTCAACTTCCTCCTATTCCTTATGCTTAGATTCGATTCCAGATGCAGTTAAGTTGGTAATTCCTTTAAATAGCCCCGTTTCATTCGATCAAATTTTGGGCTCTTGCAATGGGTTGATATTTTTATCTAAGGGTTCATTTCATCAGCAAATATTATTATGGAACCCTTCCACCCGAAGGCATAGATTGATATGGACAATGTCAATCGGCTATCAACCAGATTCTGAACATAGATTTACCGATGGAGTGGGATATGATCATGTAAATGATGACTACAAGGTGGTTGTATTGTCACACTATCGTGGATCCAACTCAAATTCGGTTAGCTGTAAAGTTAACGTTTACAGTATGAAATCAAATTTGTGGCAATTATTGGGGAAAGATTTCCCTTACCATATATGTGAGCATAGACGACAAAGAGGTCATGGGATGTCGTGCAGTGGTTCGATTTCACATTGGGTGTTTATTTGTGGTTGTATCCATTGGGTTGTTACACAAAATCCCGCTCCAGATATGAACTATTTGATAGTTTCGTTTGACCTTGCTAGAGAAAGCTATGAGTTGGTGCCACAACCTAAATACTCTAATAAATATATGGCTATCGATTTGGGTATATTAGGAGGGTGTCTTTGTGTGATTGGATGTCATGAGAAGTATTGAGTGACAGTGGACGTTTGGGTGATGGGAACATATGGAGTGAAGGAATCATGGAAGAAGTTGGTTACAATGACAATGTCTGATATGATGAGTGTTCTCCCATGTGTAAGGCCAATAACGTTTTTGAAGAACGGTAAAGAAGTTGTGTTTGAAGTAGACCATGAATCATTTGTACGATATGATCTTGAAAATAAGACTAGGACAATTGTACGAAAGAACCCCAATGACTCATATGCAATTACATATGTCTATAACGAGAGCCTTGTTTTCTGAAGTGAAGGTTGATGTGAAAGCAGCAAATATTTGAAGTGAAGGTTGATGTGCTATGTTTTTTTTTAGACTCTTTTGTATGCCTCCTTGTTAGCTAAATATATGTGTGACTTGTTTAAGGATTGTTTTGTGCGATATATAAATATATGTGTTTATAGAATCGTGTTGCATACATACAAAGTGATGGAATTTATAGGTTCCAACATTATCCAATGTTTAGTATCAGCGCACACTAACACTAGAAACTATTACACAGCTTGAAAATGAAAATATCAGCTAATAACTTTCAAAATACAGCACCAAATTGAAATCAAATAATACCAACAAATTTGATCCATACAAAAAAGCCACTAAGTTAACAATCGTCATTTAAATTCAATTATTAAACACACGCTTTATCAATTATCACGTAATGCTTTATATTATATACGAAGGGGGAAAAAAACTCACCGGAATCGCATAGTCCCTAAAATCCTTTGCAGTAAACTCAACCATTGGGCTAATTGTACCCAAAAGATGATGTGGCACTCCTACAAAGATAAACAATACACATCATACATATTTAACATCATATATGTAGCCAAATGATCAAATAAAAACTACTATTTGCTAAGAACTCTAAGAACCACTCAAATTTTCAAATTTGAACAATATAAGTTGAAAATTTCACAATTTCTACGTTTATTAAGCCTAACTACAGTGTTTGTCACAGTTTTGAATCATTATCTATTGTAAAAAATCAAGAAACTCACATATGCATTCAAATGGCATTTATCAAAAATTGCAAAATTTATTGACTTCCACACTTTACAATTCTATCAAAAACTTAAATGCATCTATATATACTTGTTGAACAATGTATTTTTGACAACTTATATGGCTTAAATTCTGGTGAAATGAGGAGTTTTTAGGCTTCTACCAATATATGAGTTCACAGTGAAACCCTTCTATCAAACTGTATTACACTAAGAAATAAATTAAACCTTTTTGATCATGAACTGGAACTTTATTAGTGATAACATCCAATCCTTGGTACACCTAATCAAAATTTCAAAGAACAATATAACAAAAATAAAAAAACTATACGTATATTAGCGTATTTGTATGTATAATTGTGTACAAAACCTGCATTGAATCAGCGTTGATGATTTCGATAGGGAAGTGTGAAGCTAGGTCAATTGCGAGACGTGATTTACCGGAACCAGTTGCTCCCATTATCACAACTACTTTTGGTTTCGAATTTGACATTTTAGGGTTTTGTATCTGTTCAAATTTTTGGTTCGGAGCTCCGTTACGGTTTTTGAAAATCTCAGTATCTATTTTTGAAGAATCAAGAAACGAAAATAAGAATAAGAAGGTAACTGCATATTTGGGTACTTACTTTACCTTTCGTGCCCAGGTAAAAAAAGATGTCCGTTTTACAATTACCAAGGGAGTGTTTGGGGTCGAGGTCGTAACACTAACGAAAACCTTGTCAGGTTGTAAAAGGTTCGCAATCAACGTGGGATTGGAAGCGGGATTGTAAGCTCGTGGTCGGATCGTAAAACGATTCGATTCCGCTATCTATTTTCTTTTGCATTTTTGGTTAGGACTTAGAGTTAAAAATTTAATGGCTCATATTAAATATCAAAGTCCAAAGTCTTTCTACCGTCTAATGTTAAAAGCTAACGTTATTATTACTTTTTATTGCTAAATAATAACCTAATTACTGCTACTACTAAAAAATTAGAAATTCTGTAGAGACTACGAACCGACTTAAAGTTTTAAATGAAACTTGATAACTTGTCATATTCAAAGGTGATTAAAACTGTAAAATATTCTCATGTTTATATATTATATAATCAATTTTTTTATATGTAGGTAACTACTTATTTACATTTTAGATATACATTCGTCAAATATATAAAGGTATTTTCATAAGTATATAAGTATTTTCATAGAATCTTTAGTTACACCTAAGTTTATATTTTGTATTTGGTATATAACATCATGTATATAAGGTATTTTCATATGATTTTACGATCTCGATTCGATCTTACAATCTCGAGCTTGCAAGTACAAAAACAATTATAGGTAGGATCCCGATCTTGACAACTTATTTGGGGTTATTTTGATGGCTTCTTTCCTTATTTTTATTTAATAAGTTTACTTGTTAGTGTTTTAAATAAACTCTCCCAAACACCCCATAACTTATGCAATAAAATGATAAATTTTGTGTGAAGATAAACAATATGATAATGTAATATCTGAACAACCGATCGCATTGGTCATTTGTCATTTTTTATTATTATTACTTAACTGATTTTTTTATTATCTATGTGTATTTAAAACCAAAGATCATGTAACACTACCAAATTCCAACTACTATGGTCGGATGTTGTCAACGTCAATCGGAAACCTAAACCTCCGTCATGCTATTGATAACTTTCGACGGAGATGAGATGAGTCGTCAGGAAGACGATGGTAACATTCAAACCCAATTATTTGAATTATTTGAGTTCGACCACAAAACATGCCCCGACAACCACTTCTACTTCAGTTTCATAAACTTCTCCACGATGGATTCTCCTCACGATTCTATGGTGAAGATAAACTACGATGCACCTTTCAAGGACTAAAGGGCAGGTTTTGGCTTTGTGGCTCATGACTCGATAACTTTGATCTTGCCCGCCTGTGGTAACTCTGTATCTGCAAGATCTTCCTTGCACGCTGAAGTTATAACAGTGTACTCTGTAAATTCTTTAACATGTCAACATGAATGGTCCCATTGTATTTGTAGAATGAGACTCTCAAATGGGCATCTCTCCATCGTTTACGGAAACACTCCCTCCATGGAGCCTTGCTGCTCTCGTTAACGATATACGCTTATTGTCAAAGATTTTGTAAAAAACTTACTCGTTGACTAAGTGAGAAAACAAAAATGTTGCCCGTTGGGTTGCTCAGTTTGCTTTTTCTTCTTATGTTTTACCTTATTACGTAGGACGCTATGTTTCTTGTTAAACTATCTCGCTCTCGAGGTGTGATTTGTACGACCCCTTATCTTGTTCTTTAATTAAATGTTATTATGCTTAAAACATATGTACTAATTATTATGTATATATCATAAATCATAAATATTAATAAATCAGCTCAAAAATTGCATTTAACAATTAATAAAATACTATACATGTGTTTAAACTAAGATTTTAATTTAAACTTTCATTCTCATTTTTTAAAATAATTGTACATTACTTACCTAAAGTTACGACTACTCTCTTAAACATAAAATGAATGTCATCAATAATTTGTTAGGGACATCTTTTGTTTTTGTTTGTTTCTTGATAATTTGTAACTTTACCTATAAATGAAAAAATTTAAAGAATAAATTATAAACTAATGTTTTTTACATAATATATTTTATTTGTTAACTATGTTTATCATTGTTCTTTTATGTGTTTAACACTTTTTAGTTACAACTATACCAAATACATTTAGACAAATAAAGTTACATATTACAACTCTAATTAAAAGTTAAACTATCGCTTATCGATTTCAGCTTTCAGCTACAATTTACAGTTAATTTTGTCAAAAATACCTTGAAACGGTGGTATGTGACATGATAAGATGATCGAGAAATTATACGTGTTATTTTTCTCTTTTACTCTTTCAACATATAGATAACAAAAATTATCTCTCTCTCTCTCTCTCTCTCTCTATATATATATATATATATATATATATATATATATATATAATGTTGTTGGGTCGCGCAACCGTCATTCCATTGACTTCGAATCTCAACCTTTAGATTGAGTTGACTTCAGATCATGACCATCTTTCATTCATAATTTTGGTTATGAGAAATTTTTTGTGTCGGTTTCTAAGATGTCAACTATAAGTTATGAAAAGAAAAAAAAAAGGTGTAGGTAACTTCCACAAATTGCCTTTCCCACTTTCTCATGTTCACCAAATAACTCCCCCAAACAAGTATCAAACCAAATAACTCACTACCACCCCACCGGCGACTGGTTTTCTCCCGGCGGATCACCGTCCCGACTACGCTTATGTTTGACTTACCTTTCTCCGTCTCGATTTGCGGAAAGATTGTTTCGACGTTAATTTTATCCGACTCGAGAGCAAAGGTACAAATAAAGGAAGTAGTTGGAAATTACAAACCTTATGATTTATAATCTAAATTACTTGCGAATATGATTTTATATAATTAATTTTGAATTGAGTGTTTAATGTAAACTTTGAAGTTGTTATGACACCTCCAAAATTTAAGTCAAATGTGTACTAATATATAAAACATTGGATGTTTTTTTAAGAGGAAATTATCAATATGCTCCTAATATTACTAATAATATTTGAAAAACCCACTTGAAATTACAAACATACCCCCACATGTATTAAAATCTCATTAATAGCATCATTATTAAACTTTAAAGTATTAAACATGTGACATTTAATTCTAATTAATTAAACTTTTAGATATATCTATCTATATTTATACTAATATATAATACATTTGTAATGTTTTTTTAGGACTGAATTTACTAATTTACCCCTTATATTATTTTATTATTTGAAAAACATACTTAGAAAAATATAGCTACATATATTAAAGTATCATTTATAATACAATCATTAAAACTTAAGCAAATAAATAAATAACATAACGTTTTAACCGTAAAGAGTTACGGGACGTGTCAGTTATCGACGGAAAGGTCAGAACGAGACGACCGTGTTAGAAAACTGCCAAAGGGAGTTTGTCCACCTTTTGTAGTCAAATTCCATCTCTAAAGCCTCCAAAATCAATTTCTCCCAATTTTACGCATTTTTATGTGATTTCTAAAAATTAGAAACAAACTATCGAATATTGTTTTTTATTATTATAAATTTAAGTGTTTATTTACATATAATTTTGTATTTATACATTCAATTCCTATATTCAAGAATTTCAATTTTTGATCAATTTTTACGATTTCAAAATAATGCATAGTATCTAATGCTCAAGTAAAAAAATGGTTTGATGGTCAGACATCGCAACTTGCACCTGTCCAATATGAAAATGCAATTTGATAGTCTCAGCCCGCATCCCGAGTATCGAGTTCGCAAGGACATTTCTTATATATCTTTTTTTGTGTATTTTGTTTTGATTTTTTTTGTTAAAGGGTAAATAGACGATTTTTTATTTTATAAAAAAATATATCGTAGTGTCAGTGATATAAATTTTAATTATAATTTACACAATACATATTAAATAGACATGAAGCTTATACATTTTACCCGATGCATCGCGCAAACATTCTGCTAGTTAAAGTTAATTGGTTTGTCAAAGCCTCACATCACGTAAACTCGTACATAGGCATATATAACTGGTTGTAAGTTCGAACTCAAATCCAAAAAAGAATAAAAAGTTCCCGATTTTACTACATAGGACATTTAAAATAATATAAGCTCCATTCCATATAATAATGATCACAACATTCTACAACATTACAAATTTCAAAATAAGTAATTAATATTTTAATTTTCTTTTTAAACTTTAAGCAATTTGCACATTCATTTAAATTATACCAACGGCCTATATACACTTCTGGCCCATGACTTACTGTAATTTAGAGTACCTGGGATTACTTATAACAAACACTTTTCAAAAAACTGCTTATCCGCTTAATTAAGGAATAAGCAGTTAAAAAATAAGTACAAATTACTTGCTTATTTTTAAAACAAAAAACCACTTATAAATAAACAATCCCAAACACCTCTTATCGTGTGTCAATTTAATTTCAGGTGATTTTTTAAGTTTCATAAGCTCCGATTTTAACTCCTATTTTTATGAAACGTGGGTGGTTACAAAACCTTAAAATGTTTTGTCCGATTTCTGATTTTCTTTCAAGTATACACTCTTCTAATTAGATACTCCGTACATTGTTTGTTTTTTCCCCACTACTGGAACTTGTAACCAAGTAGTACAGTAATATTACGTTTTATCAAAGAAATTTTATTTTATCAATTTACATCAATTCCTTTTAATGTTATGATCCTATTCATTTTTTAGTACATATGTCATTAATGGTACTTTAAGTTTATATTTTTGATATATTATGTAGGATTTCAAACATGTTTTGGTTGGATGGTAGTATATTTGTTTCGGGTTGTTCGACACATTTAATCATGTTGAGTCGTCTAATTAATTTCATACATGCTCATTTTGTCCTTACTTGAAATACTATATAAGCACATTTATCTTGTTGTCTGCGGGATAGAGTTCCCAATCATCAAGAAAGGGGAGTGTGCCTGATGGTTTGCATATCAACCCATCTTCGTCAGTGTGTGTAATACTAGATCTCCAGTTTTGTCTGACATCACTAACACATCTGAAAGTGGACGTCAGTTGGAAAAAACGCTATATTTACAAATAGCTATTACTTGGTGTTACTAGCATAATTTTGTTTGAGAATTCTTAATTAAACGTAAGTTTAATGGTATATTATGTAGCCGTGCAACGCATGCGTATAAAAACTAGTATTTCATACGTATGTTTGACTACTTTCCAAGGCAAGAAAAAGATAAAGAATGAAAAAGGGTATGATAATGCGATATAGTTACATTACTGATTTCTTGTTAGGAAGCAAAATGTTTAATTAACGATCGTAAGTTTTATTATGAGGATCAAAAGAAATTTTCCGGGACAATTGATAGTTGAATATGAAGTACATTTTGGGTCTAAAAAGAGCGACTGTCGCACCCCAAATTTACTGTGCAGCGGAAGTCGGGTCGGGGCGCGACTAATCAGGAATCATCACATAAGATTACATTGAATGACCAATATATGCATCGTTTTGAAAATAGTATAAAATAATACATTGACATTCCAAGTGTTTACAATACTCTGCGAGTTCGCGAATAATCCTGGAGATTCTAATACATAACTAATGATACAAAATAGTAATGCAAGGAAAATCTCCGATGTTTGTAAATCATGCGACTCGAGCTAGTGTTCCCTGTAGGCCATCCTACTGTTGCTGTGAACCTGAGAATACATACTAAAATGGTCAATAATAATGTTGGTGAGTTCATAGTTTAGATATCAAAGTATAAATGTGAACCACGAGATTTAATTGTGTTGCACGCATGCAAAATAATGTATACTACTGCCATGAGTTCATAGTCCGAAGCTTAACCGATATGAGTTTGCCTCTTGCAGATGCCTAATCCAGAACATCTGTATGAACAAATAACAATGCGTCCATTTGACCAGTTAGCGCTACTAACCCGGACGGGGAGGGTCAATCCCAAATAGATCTATTCATTAATACTCGCGCTAAGATCCATACCAACGAAACTATGATGTGTATAGGACTTTTTGTGTGGATTATGAAAGTGAAACTCATGCAATCCGTATATGTGTGTTTCTGTACTCGTGTTCATGAAAAACCGTGTATGTATTCTCACCCCAATAGTTAAAAACAGTAAAAGAGGGGCTATGAGACTCACCTGAGTCTTGAAAGCGAGCGTTTATATCAATAAACGTGTATCCGTAATGTAACCTTCTAGCACCCTAAACGCATGAGGTTATGAGTAAGTGAATGTCTCAAAAGATCATTCATGCTAGTTGTCCACTCAACTAGTTATGTCCAAATGTTTGGTTATCATTTGTGTTTAGAAAACATGTACGGCCCGTTGGTGACATTATGTAGTGATAATTCCCGAAGACATTATCATTATGTTGGTTTTCGTTGTATATTTATGAGAGTATATGTGTTGCGTATTCAAGTAGTGTCGTACATAACTATTCATTGTTACGCGTTTTTAATACTTTGTGAAACATGTTCTAAGTTTATTTTAAGCGACACTAGGTACGACACTATGGCATATTGTGACACTAGGTCAGTGTCGCAGTTATCTCGAAAGTTGGGATTTGTGCGACACTAGGATTAGTGTCGCAAGTTGTGATTTCGATTTTGTTTAGCGACACAAGCGTTAGTGTCGCAGGGTATTGCGACACTAATTAGAACTGCTGGTTTGAATGTTGCGACACTGGGCTTAGTATCGCAGGTTGCGACACTCGAATGGTATTGTGACACAAGGGTTAGTGTCGTTAGTCTAGGCGACACAGAGGTTGATATAGCGACACAAGGCATAGTGTCGCTATTCTTGGCGACACAAAGGTTGGTATAGCGACACTAGCGGCTGTTGAATCTATTCGTTTTCGTCAACTTGGTCAAACGTGTTCGGTTTGACCCGAAACTTTTACACGACTCTTAAATATGTTTTTAGGACTTATAAAAATTAGACGTTTTGTGGTTAACCCATGGAGCTTTGTTTCTTCAAAATTTATACGAAAACAGTCCATGGAGCTTTGTTTCTTCAAAATTTATACGTTTTTCGTGGTTCGTTTTGACTAGTCAAAGTGTCGAGATAAAATCCAAGAAAAATATCAGTTGTTCCTATGTCTTGGCTACTTTCAGTAATTTTTCTAGAATTTTTGGATAAGTCTAAATATTTTTAATAATTCCCTTTGTCCTCTGAGGTCCAATTTTGACCAATTTGGACACATGTTCAAAGATTGAATTATTGAGAAAAATCTACAAAACTTCAGAGAATGTAATCATACAACTTTTAAAGCTAACGAAATTTGTGAGATTTAGGCGAAAACCTCATGTCGTTTGGAGTTGTGTAGCTCGAGTTATGGACCCGAGAAGTTGGCACAAAAATCTGCCATTCGAGACAGATTTGCGACACGTTTTTGTAAAATTGTTTTCAGGTATCAAACGGTGTCGAAAAATTACGAAACCACTTGGAAATGAAAGCTAACTCTTTAAGCTTAATTTTTGTTTTTTGATTCGTCCATTTTCGTTAAGTTTTGAGCACAAAACTTTCCCTTGAAGTCGGGCCAAGTTTCTGCCCAGAAAGTTGTTGATATTTTATGTTTATAAAAACGTTTTTCGACTTTGTTTTTGGACATAATCTTGTTATATGGACATTATAACATGTTTATATGTATGTTTCAAGTAACATAAAAGGGAGATGGAGTTTCTTACAAAGAAGATGATGAAAACACGAAGAAATAGACGTCGAAAGCTCGTTTTGTTGCGGTTTCTTGCAAACCGAAGAGGTGGTGTTATGGTGGCTTATGGTGATGATTGTGGTGGTTTGTGGTGGTGTTGGAGCTTCTTGGGGTGGCTGAAAATCGCAGCAAGGGAGGGAGAGAGGGAGAGAAGAGAGAAAAAGTGAGGTTGAGTGAAGTGTGGAGAATGAGAGTATGGAGGGAGGTATGGTTTGGGGTGTTGAAAGTCTTGGCATGGGAGGTAAGAGGGGGGGAGGGTGTGGGGGGCGCATGTATGGTAGCAGATTTGGGGGCCCCACTTGAGGTGTGGGTTGTTTAAATTTGTTTTCCCAAGTTTACGTTACGTGCGGTATCCGTATACTGGTTCGTTTCGTCGTTCGTTTAATCGTTTATTAATTATGTTTTTCATTAACGATTTATTCGTGTATATTTTGATTGAAATTTTATTTAAAATATTTTATTTTAAGTTGTTGAAATATAATTCGAGTTTCGTTCGGTTATTTAAAATATTAATTATGTTTTGTCGCTTACGGTACGTTTTATACAAAACGTATAATGTTTTATATATTATCGTAATAATATAATTTAAATAACGATTGTTTAATATTGTCACGCTATTTAAGAAAATGTTTTTCACCAACGTCCGTATTTATTGTGTCGGATTCCATCCGATCGAATTCGCGTAATTAAAATTAATTACGTACGTGTATATATACTTACATATATACAAAATGTTACTGTACTTAGTCCTATTTCATACTAAATATAAGTAATAATAATCTATGATTAAACACAAATGACGGCCTAATTTACCGGGTATCACAGCGACGCAATAAAGTGACAACTGGAGTGGATTGTCAATGGGTGCTTCCGGTTCAACAAACAACAGAAGAATCTCATTTGGGTGGAGCTGGGCATGCTACACGTAAACCATATTTTGAGTGGTTCTCTGTGGATGACATAGTTGAAGCAGGCAAGGAGACAAAACGATTAGTGATGATACTTTCAAATAAAATGTCTGTATTACTGTCTTTTTTATAGCGTTCGTTAAAGATATATATTTACATGCGATGTTTTCGTGTTTTCTTTCGTAGTGGTGATCAACTAAATTGTGTGCTATAGATTCATGTTGCAAAACCAATTTTCGTTCTGTACTTTTTCTAGAGGGAAATTAAATACTACGGAGTATGTATATAGTTTATATACCTGGGTATCGTATGATTTAACCATAGTATATATGGCTGTTAGTGACGGAGCTTGAATTTTCTTATTGGGGGGGGGGGGGGGGGAGTTATTCTAGTCTATAATGTTGTGATATGTAATGTGACTATAAAGTTGATGTGTAGAAGTATATACGTGCTTTCAAATTTATTCATAACCAATAATTTTAACTGAAACGAAACAAGCAAACTAAACTGTCAAGTACCGTCAAATTTATTAAAAACGCTCTCCTCAATCACGAAAGCTGAGGCAAAAGTCTTCTAAAAAAAAGTGTTAATGATTGTAAAGTAGATTGATCAATGATGTATCAAAAAAAATATTAGCAATACAAAATTCAACTATGCATATATAATCAAACTACTGAGAAAATAATAACAGTGAAATATAAATAATTTAAACCTTATATTTCCTAGAGAGACAATGGAGTTATAGAAATTTATAGTAGCAGTCGTAAACTCGTAACATGAGATTTACATTTCCTTCCTTATTTTTTATTTTAATTGTACAAGTCTTAGTTGGACTCTAATTACTAGTAAAAATTGTAACGTACGATTAAACTTTCAATTTTTTTAGATGGATTATACAACTAACATTTGTTATGATTGACCCAAATAATATATACATATTGGACTTCTTGCCCAAAATTTAGGGGGGGTTAATGCCCCTCCTTGCCATTCAAATCCTCCATCCCTGCTTGCCCTTCAAATTGAACAATTAATTTGGTCAATGTCCGGTATTACAGTAGTTATACTCGTGTTGGTTGGAGACTTGGAGTTTGAAGGTGTCCAAATTGGTTAAATGGTTCTTCGATTGAAAAGTACCAAATTCGAACCGTTTCTGATGCCATAAGCCCAGGTCCATTGATATAAGCCCAGGCCCATTTACATAAGCCCAAAAACATCACCCCCAATTCTCCATCTGCCTAAATTATTTCATTCAATCAAATCCGTGGTCTCCTTTGTGATTTCTAGGTTTTCGATTCTTCATTTCCGCTTTTGCGCCAATACTTAAACACTTCATCAACGTTCAGGTAAATCAATTCACGTCAATTCGATACATATATCAATTTCATCGTATTAAACTATTAATATAACCTAATTTCCAGGTTTTCTTTTTGGATCGGTAAATTGTAATGTATGTATGCCTAATTTCAATTGCTCGTTTCTGAGGATATATCGATTGACGTCTCGTTAGATTCATGTTTTCGATCTTTATTTACGGCTCAATTTCCGTCTTAATCTGTATCGCATGTTTCTCGATCTGTATGATAAATTGGATAATATGCTTTTGTTATTGATATGATATTGCTGACTTGATTTTGTTGGTAAAGGAATTTCATCTTTGTGGTAATTGTGACTGATTATCCGATTTGATATGATTTAGAATGTTGGCTGATTGTTTTGACCAAAATTAGGATCTTAATAGCCATTGTTTATACTTTACTAGGTTAGAAGACAGTGTATTACTCGGGCACTATAAGTAGAATTTTGAAGTTTATAATGAAGTCTTAATAAAATTATTACAGAATCAAAAAATAAAAGATAATAGATAGTAAAGTAATTAGTATATCTAGATAGATAGTAAAAGTAATGCACTTGGTAAAAATACACAGCTTTGCTTGTTTTATGTAGCAATGGTATTAGAAGATCATTACTAGTTCTTAAGTATATTATATGATCCGTTATGCAAGAGGTAGTTGTTTTGGGGGATAAATTTTCTTGTTGGGTAAAAAGTTGCATGCGTCTTTGAGTTTATTGATTACTGTTGCATTTCCTTGGACCTGCAATGTCTATATATAGCGTCTTGGTAAAATGGTAAGAAAATCAGATGATGATGTGGCCACGGCGGAAGGTTCTTAATACTAATTATTTATTTGGATTGGGTATGAAGCAAAAGCATCAATGCATTAACTAAATCACACAAAAGTTGTAGTCCATTTGTAGGAATGAATTTTTTTCGATGGGAGAATCTGATTCCCTTTCTTTTTTCATTAAGCGAAAATTGATTTCATTAATGTCATTAAAATGAAATGTTTACTTTGTCTTGGATGGCACCTAATGTTGGTTTTGAAATAGTAAATAGCTACTCTTGCATGCTAAAAGTGGACCTTTTTTGCGTATTAGAAATGCATCATTGATTCGTGATGTTACCCATCTATATCTATCTCAAGAGTCGACATTACCATGGAGTCATGGACCTTGGTCGAGATGACAGAGACCTCATTTGTTTTATTGTTTCCTAATCTTATATCAGCTTACCATCTTTTAGCCACCAAAAGGCCATTGATTGGTCTACTTTTATGTTATAATATCCAATGGCATATTCTTATTCGTTATGATTCTTTTTATGTGTATTTTCCTATCTGTGTGACAAACGTGGAAAACCTAGTATCGAGATTGATCTTGGTTGAAATTATTTTCCTCTTTTAGTAATATGACAACTTAGCTGTTGAATGATGATGCCAAACAGGACTTAGGATTGAGTAATGCACTAGTTGTGGGTCTGTCTGCATAAGTTCATACTAGTGGCTCATAATGTTGTGTTATTACTTATTATGCTGCAAGACCTTACTCCTGATTGATTCCTTTGTACTTTAGATGTTCGTTATTGGTTGTGAGGTGTTAACAGAACATGTGCTATTGTTTCACATAAGGATCTATTTGACAGTAAAAAGTTATTTGAACTGGAAGTTTCTAATATTTACGTTTTATACTAGTTTATTATACTGAAAATGTGTGGCTGTAGCTATTGTATGTTAAATATACATTTTACTATTATTACACGTTGCTTTGGAAAGGTTGCTCTTATTAGTTTTGCATCTTTGATGCAAATTCAGAATCGAAAACCAATATACTCACATGCACACGTCACAAACCATGATTTAAGAGAGTTTAAATTTGTGAGACATATTTACTAAAGGCTTGCTCATTTACAGTATAACACATCCTTATAATCATCCACACAACACACACACTTGACATTAGAAAGTTCCAAATTGTGATTTTTTTAATGCGGGGTATTGCAGGATGGTTGCGGAGGCGCCTTTTAGACCAAGAGAGCAGCTCATTGAGAAGCAAAGATTGTTCCAAAGCATCCACAAGCACACCCATCTGAAAGGTCCAATGGACAAGCTCACCTCAGTTGCCATTCCTATGGCTCTCGCTGGTTCATGCCTGTTCCTCATTGTGAGTTCTTTTGTTCTTTTCCCTTCTGCTAGAGGTGGTACATGAGTACATGACTAAATTGGGCCGGGTGGGCTGGTTGGATAACAGGTCAAACTGGTAGTGTTTCTGCCCGTTAAATGGGTCAGGTTGTCCCAGTTTGTATGTCCAATTTTTTGTGTAAACAAGTAAAGTGTCAAATATGATCACAAAATGCATATTCGTCTAATAATAATATACATATATATATTCTGATTAAAATGATTAGGAGGTTAATGGAATAGAAATGCACTTCAGGTGGGCCACACTTGACCTGTTTGACACTCTGACCAGTAGGCCTGTTTGACCATCAACCCATCTCCTTTTAAGATGATTCTTTTACCCGATTGATCTGTGGAGACAAAAAATTAACTCATTTTTTACAGGGACGGGGAATCTATAACATGTCTCACGGGATTGGCAAGAAGGAATGAGAATTTCAATTCCCAAATGAAGGCACATAAACAGTTTACTACTTTGAAGTTCTGTTTCGTATTTAGACTCTTATGTTGTTCAAGTTTGTGTTTTTTCTGAGCTTCAAATAATTACTTGGTAACAAACATGTTGCTGGCAATGGTGGTTTGGCATCGGCCATCTGATATTTGTTTTTAGTGGGTTAAACCACTGCATTTTGATTTACACTTGTTATTTTGGATATACATTCTTCTGTAGTTGGAGGTGTTTTCTGGTCTTTGGGAAAATGATCCCATATTATGGTGGTCCTAACCACGAATCGGGGACTGACCCTTAAACCATAAGTTGGCTGTATCCTAATTGATGCCTCAATACAAGTTTTTTGGACTAATATCAATCTGAATCTTTTCCCTTTCCCTCTATTCCAACAAAAGAAAGTTTTTACTCTGACACTTGTTACATTTGGTCTCAGATTTTTTTTTTCTTTTTCTTTCCAAGGGATCCAGTTTAAACCACTGATTGTGATATTATAAATCATAAAAATTAAGACTACAAAGATGTTGGCGCATTTAAATGTTATAAAATACGGAGTACTCCAATAAGGAAATACAGAATATGAACGAAGGTGTATTCCAAGACTTCTTCAAAACTTCAATGAAAAGTTCCCGAAAAAAAAACAGATTGCCAAATTTTATAGAATCTGAAACCTCAAAACAGTTGTTGTAATCGATTCTGCAATTAACAGTATAAAATGAGGTTTTTGCTTACGGTTGGTCTGTAACACACCTGAATTTTAAACTTCTCTTTTTTACGTTGAAATGACGGAAAAGTTGTTGCGATCTCGGTCTCTTGTTGCCCTCTAGTCATTTTCAATTCATTTTTTTTAATTCTTAATAATACTTAAAAAATACCATAAATAAATACAATAAATAAATATATTTTTAAAAGATATTTATATCTTTTTCATTAACATATTTAACCTTTATTTTGTATGGTTACAAGTCCGTTCAAAGCCTACACTAGTGATAGATGGTGGTGGCAGCGGCGGCCAGCAAATCCGGTGAACGGACTTCTCGATTTACAGATCCGGCTGACAAACAAGTGAAAGCACAAGGACCAAAACTGTAACTTTCTCCCACTATAGTACCCAATCTATTCCGCCTCTCTCTCAATTTCCTGTGAGAATAAACTCATAAATTCTTCTATTAACCTTCAAAGCTTAAATCTCACTAATTTCCTTCACTGAGAAGATGCGGTCAAAAGACAGAATTTCATACTTCTACGACGGTATATTAACCTTATACTCCGTTATCTCTATATGTATACGTATATGTATGTGTATATGTATATGTATATGTATATGTATATGTATATGCTCATACAATTAGTATTCATGAATTATTGTTACATTATTATTATTATTATTAGTATTATTAGTAATAATATTATTATTACTATTATTATTAATTATTATTATTATATATTATTATTATTATATTATTAAATTATTATTATTTTGTGTAATAATATCAAACCCTAGAAGCCTAGAAGTTTATGTAGCGGTGAATTAGCTGTGTGGTTATTATTTTGCAGAAATTTTGGTTGTGAAATTGTGAAATGTATAGTTAGTAATGTTAATCCCTATAATGTTATGGACTTTTTGCAGGGGATGTAGGCAATGTTTACTTTGGACCGAATCATCCGATGAAGCCGCATCGGTTATGTATGACTCATCATTTGGTGCTTTCCTATGATCTTCATAAGAAGATGGAAATCTATGTTAGTTTTGTTGTTGTTTTTTTGGATATTTTGGTTTTAGTTATTACTTTAATTGTTGTATTTTTGTTGTGAGATATAATGTGTGTGTTTTTTTGATATAGAGGCCTCATAAGGCGTATCCGGTTGAGCTAGCGCAGTTTCACTCGGCTGATTATGTGGAGTTCTTGCAGCGGATAAATCCGGACACTCAACATTTGTTTCCGGAAGAAATGGCAAAATGTTAGAATTTGTTTGGTGACTAGTAGAAAGTTAGCTTATTACTGTGCGCGCACACACACACACATTTGTACCTGCGGAATGCGGCGGTGAGTAGTGTTTTAGGTGGTAGTGGCCTTAGCAACATTGGTGGTTAGTGTTTGTAGTTGTGGTGGTTACGGAGGTTGGTGGTGATAGCGCAGGTAGGTGGCGGCAGTAGGAGCCTAAGAGGTGGTAGTGGTGGGTGTTGAGAGGGAGAGAAAATTGTTGAGCGTTTTTATATGTGTGTAGTATGTGTTTTGTGTGAGTCGTGTTGTGTTGGTTTATATAAGGTGGACAAAATAAGGGGTGCTTGGTTACAAGGATATAAAATGGAAGGTTGTGATTAGATCAATAGATGATCCAACCATTGTCTTATATTTACAAAGTTCCCACAAAGATAAATGCTTTATATATAAATTTAAAATTTTGAATTTAGATATGTACAACTTACTGTAAACTTATATCTAATACTTATTTGTATTCAGTTAAACTAGGAGAAGATTGTCCTGTCTTTGATGACTTGTTCGAGTTTTGCCAAATATATGCTGGTGGAACAATTGGTAAGTATCATCATAAGTTGTATTTTAGTTGGAACTCAGATTTTTTGCGTACTTTGTATTTATGCTTGCTAGCAGATGCTGCACGCAGGTTAAATAATCAGCTTTGTGACATTGCCATAAATTGGGCGGGGGGATTACACCATGCTAAAAAGTGCGAGGCATCTGGATTTTGTTATATCAATGACTTGGTTTTGGGCATTTTGGAGCTTTTGAAGTATCATGCACGGGTACTCTATATTGATATAGATGTTCATCATGGTGATGGTGTAGAAGAAGCCTTTTACTTCACTGACAGGTAACAACAGCATTCTGATATACTGTAGTTTCACACCGGGATAAAATAGTAGTGTATGTAAGATTCAATCGTTGATCAAAATGTCAGACCGTAAGTTGGAATTATTAGTTTCAGCTACTGAGCAACGTGATCTTTTTACAGTGTTACCTCAAAGTCATACTATTTTGTCTTTGATGTTGTAAACAGTTTCTCTATGTATAAAGTTAACCGATTCGTGGAGTATTCTCAGAAACGGATTGGATTATTAGATGGTTGACCATATGTTATACATCTTTGCATCCTTTTTTGTCTTTTGCATGAGTGTTAATTTTGTGATGCTCTATTTTTCAGGGTGATGACTGTTAGTTTTCACAAGTTTGGAAATATGTTCTTTCCTGGATCAGGTGATGTTAAGGTATTTTACACTCCCCTATTTATTTGTATAGTTATTTTTTGAACTACGATCAGCTATAATGTGGCTTACCATAGTCTGCTTACATTTTGTGGAGTTGATGATATCGGTAAGTAGGTAACAATAACCTGCTTATGTATGGCCAAGCTATTAGATTGTTTTGATATAAACTGTTCTCCTTTTGCAGCCAAATTTGTATTGGGATCATTAGAGTTCCGTTTATATATGCCGCTTCTCTTAATTTTCCATTTTGCGTGTTCTATTCATATCACAACTCACATCAAGTAACTGGAACACACTCACATGTTTGTTTCCTCTTGCCCCATATAGTGGTACTCACATGTTTGTTTCCTCTTGCACCATATAGTGGTAACCACACAATAGAATGACAATAGGCTAAATAAGTAGAAGTTAAAAAGTTTTTTGGTAAAAGACATAGCTGGCTGAGTGATTGAAAGAGGCTGAATGAATCATATGTTCAAATTTGAGCTAAATGTATGATTGGTATTCTTGATAAACTCCGTTAAATGTAATCTTCAATGTAGTAATAACATGGATATTTTGTGCTAGCATTGTGAGTTAATATCCTTAAGAGATGATATATGTTGGTATTACTATTAAAAATGATATTCCGATTGTGGTCACTGCAAGTGTAATACTTCGGATACTTAATGTAAACCCTACATTAGAATTTTATAAAGATATTCATGTATTTCATTAATGTTTTAGGAAATCGGAGAACGAGAAGGAAAATTCTATGCCATTAACGTTCCCTTGAAGGATGGCATTGATGACACCAGCTTTACTCGTTTGTTTAAAACAGTAAGTTTTGAGTACAACTGGAGTATCAAAAATTTTACGCCTTCTTTTTGTGCTTTATGTTTTCCAATACTAATGAAGCTGAAGTCAGGTCTGTATTATCTGGATTTTGTAGATCATTGCAAAGGTTGTTGAAACATATCAACCAGGTGTGATTGTTCTCCAGTGCGGGGCAGATTCACTTGCTGGGGACCGTTTGGGCTGCTTCAACCTCTCTATAGATGGTGCTAATCTTATTGTAATAAAAGCCCACTTTGCTAAAGTGTATTTGTTATCATTGGAGATCTTAGCATGTGCAGATGACTGATGAATGATTCATGTTTATATACTTACCTCTTGTTACTTTCAAATTGCTTCTTACAGGACATGCTGAATGTGTCAGGTTTGTAAAAAAACTTGGTTTGCCCCTGCTGGTAGGTTTATTTTTAAATCTTGTATTTTTCACTGCTGTTTATTGCACACTAATTTGGTGGCTTTCCGCGTAGGTGACTGGAGGTGGAGGATATACCAAAGAGAATGTTGCTCGCTGTTGGACTGTTGAAACTGGAGTTCTTTTAGACACAGAACTTCCTAATGGTATGTGCTTCTATTTATAGTGTTTCATGTATGACGTGGGTTATTGATTCTCTAATCATTGTTTTCTTACGTTAGCACTTTATCACTAATTTTTTTTGTAAGATTAACATGCACAATATGAACTGACTTTGAATTTCTTCATCATATAGTGAACCGCGAATATGAAGATTACCATTATTGCAAATCATACTTTTGTGTTTGAGTTTTGACTGTAGATAGAAAAATCATTTTATTTAGTCTAATACCTCTGAAAAACTTATTATTTATTTTTTTAATTTGATCGAACCTCTTCTGCTATTGCAGAGATCCCAGATAATGACTATATCAAGTATTTTGCTCCGGAGTGCTCGTTAAGGATTCCAACTGGTCATATTGTATGCCATTTTTTTTTTCTTCTTATTTTGTTTGGGTTTAAACAGTTATTAGATTTGTTCTACTTGGGTATTTCCTAGAGAATGTGGTGTCTGTCATACAGTTTAAGCTTTATTTGCATCACTCTCATATTGTGATACTCGTATTTATAATTCATTTGTTGCTCGTTCGACAGGAAAATTGTAATAGCAAGTCGTACCTAGGCACTATAAAGATGCAAGTTATGGAAAATCTTCGTGCCATTCAACATGCCCCTAGCGTACAGATGCAAGAGGTAACATGTATGAAACAAACTCCAGTACTATGATAGCTTTGATTGTACTGTTGCATAAAATGCTTTCTTGCATTCATATCTATCTCTTTAGTTTATCAGTAGAGATGATCATATAGACAAGAAATCACAAGTATAGCAAAATCAGTTAGTTATTCGAATATCAATATATTGATTTTGTTCCACAATATTCTTTCATTTACATTTTGATGGACACTATAGATAGTTGAGGGTCAAGATGTTTTAGTATTCAGTTGAAAAATTGAATTATATAATTGCTGGGTTTTGATATATAGATTATGGATGACTTTAATTAAATTTTGATACTACAAGATGTTTTGGAATTGATAGTCAAATTTAGGAGGCGTTTAACATGTTATTCTTCTTCAATAGAATTGGTTTGTAAATATTAAATATAATGTTGTCATGTAGAAAAGTTTGGCATGTGAAAGATGATGATGAGATTACAAACCGTGAGAATTTTATATCAATATGAATTAATATCCTGTTTTTGGAGTAAACATCGATGATTTTGGATGAGGACAATTGTGTCATTTATCATGTATTAAGATTTTAAATCCTTCACAGATTTATGTTAACAAAACATGTACTAGGATTTCAAGTTACATGATTCTAAATCCCTCATCATTTCGAATCCTATAGTAATTTAAATCCTAGGATTTCAAATACACGAACTGAACGCCAATCTTATTGTTTCCAACTTCTTGGCCACTTATGATTGGGAATTGTTTGAGAAAGGCAATATGCTTATGTTTGATAAACAGAAAAATGAATTCACTTGCATGTACTTGTAACCATCCATCTCATGAGAAACAATTTACTTTTTAGGGATGTAAATGGAAAAGCTTTACCAACTTGAACTGGGCAAGTCTCTAAATTTATTTATTACCCATGATCACCGTTTTAAGAAGCTGGGGATCTTGATTTGGGTGCATAAGTTTTGTTTGATTTTGTATATCTATAGGTTGTTTTAGATTTTTGGCTACTTGTCAATATATTACTTTAACTATGACCCAAGAGATTGCGATAATAGGTTAAACTAAGATTTGTGCTTGATTGTGAACATTGCAGGTTCCACCTGACTTTTATATTCCTGATTTCGACGAAGATGAAAAGAACCCTGATGAACGAAATGACCGTAAGTTCAAAATCCTTTAAAACAGCTGCTCGTGTCTAGAATTTTGACCCAGTTAACTCTGGTTATGTTTATCTCTGACAGTGAAATAAATATAAGCTTAAAAGAAGTGGGTCCAAGTGGTTACCGAAAATTGCTCTAAGAGTTTTATGAAAGCATATAACCTCGGAGTAATTTAAAAAAAAAAGGTAGATTATTTAAAAAGTATTGGATAAGAAGTGTTATGTGCTGCCCGACCCATTTTGACCCATCATTCGACTGGCCGGACCCGCCATTTTATCGTCTAAACTTGTCATTTATTGTGTTTGCTGTAGATTTTATTTGAGCTTTTAAAGTTTTTCCTTTTTAACAGAACACACACAAGACAAGCAAATTCAAGGTGACGATGAATACTATGAAGGAGACAATGACAACGATCATAATATGGATGATGTTTAGAAATTCAGGCTGATACTTTACTTTTGTTTCGGGTAGATGTTATATAATTTAGGGTTCATTTTAACCGGGTCGGAATCACAAAGAAGAAATCCACACAAGATCTTGTTATTGTTGTCTTTTGTTAGATGTAAATGTAGTTGGTCGTCAACGAGGACGTCTACAACAATGTGGATTCATATTCTCGTGTAATTGTAAAGTGTCAAAAAGATGGTAGTACGTAAGAGTGATACTGTTATTTGTTAAGAAAGAAACCAAATGTAATGAACTTTTGATGGGAATCTTTTGGGATATAACTTTTTTTTATATTACCATATATTAGTTTCTATTAATCCACCACAAATTCAGATATTAAGCTTACCGTACAAGTGGAACGCAACTGGGCACACGAAGACATATTGAGCAAATTAGGTGGATATAAAGTTAAAAAAAAACTTATTTGCCACTACAAATTGTATTATTTGCAAGTGGGAACACTTGTGTGGTTGTTGATTAATGTGATAATATTGATGTGTTGCACTGTATTGGCAATATTGCTTCGTTTGTGAGTTTTCATCGTTCACGTCTTTTGAAACAAATAATCTTTCTACCCTTTCCAAAAATTTAATGGCTGAAATTGTTGTTAGCACTGTCGTGACTGTGCTGATCGAGAAACTTATCTCTGGTGACTTAATGAAGCTGGCTCGATCTGAAGGAATCGATTCTCAGTTGAACAAATGGAAGAAAACATTGCCTATGATTGAAGCTGTGCTTGCTGATGCAGGTCAGAAGCACATAACACACAGAGCTGTTAAATTGTGGCTACAAGAGCTGCGGCATTTGGCTTACGACATAGACGATGTACTTGATGATATGGCCACAAAAACTATGCATAGAAAGTTGAATGATGAACCGTATGGCAAGTACGTTATTGAATATTATCCCAACTACTTGTACTAATTTCACTCCGCATAACATGATGTATGGTCGTCACATGAGTTCTAAGTTGGATGAGATTACTACCAAATTGAATGATCTTGTTGAGCAGAAAAATAGTCTAGGTTTGGATATGAATGTGAAACTTGAAATCAGATCAAACCGAACAAACAGCCGGTTCCAGCAAACTTCACTGGTTGATGAATCCAAAGTTTTGGCTCAGGAAGTGGATAAAGAGGCAATCCTTGAGAAGTTATTGGGGGATGAGGCATGCAATCATAATGTGAGTGTCTTGTCCATAGTTGGTCTGGGTGGGATCGATAAAACAACTTTTGCCAAACTTCTGTACAACGATGAGAAAGTTAAGGATCAGTTTGAACTCAGGGCATGGGTTTGTGTTTCCGAAGAGTTTGATGTATTTAATATCAGCAAAGCGATTTATCAAGCTGTAGGTGGATACGAACAAGATTTTGCTAGTCTAGATTTGCTTCATGTGTCCCTTAAAGAAAAGCTCTCAAAGAAAAGGTTCCTAATTGTTCTAGACGATGTCTGGAACGAAGACAACAGCGAATGGGAACTCCTTCAAAACCCTTTTATTGTAGGGGCAGCTGGAAGTAAGGTTCTCGTGACCACGCGGAAGAACAAGGTTGCATCAATAATGAACTCTTTTCAACCTCACAATCTTGAGGTTATATTAGATGAGATAGCTTTGTCTTTATTTGCGCAATATGCATTAGATGAACAAAACTTTGACAAACATCCATCTCTTAAAATGATTGCTCAAGGTATCATTAAGAAATGTGATGGTTTGCCTTTTGCTTTGGTAACTCTTAGGAGGGTCTTAAAGACAAAAACAAGTGATGATGAATGGGATGAGTTATTGAATAGCAAGATATGGGATATAGAGGATGGAAGTGACATTCTTCCAGCTCTAAAGTTAAGCTACTATGACCTCCCTCTACATCTGAAACAACTGTTTGCATATTGCTCTTTATATCCCGAAGGACTACTTGTTTAACAAGGAAGAACTTGTCCTATTGTGGATGGCAGAAGGGTTTCTTTCCCAATCAAAAAGCAACAAGTCAATGGAGAGTTTGGGTCGACGGTATTTTGAAGAGCTAACATCAAGGTCATTTTTTCAGCAGTCAAGGTCATTTTTTCAGCAGTCAACAGATAACACATCAGAATACATAATGCATGACTTAATGAATGATTTGGCCATAAGTGTTGCGGGAGAATTTTTCTTTATGTTGGATGATAAGGGATGTAAATGGTAGGAACGAAGCTTTTGAGAGGTTCCGCCACTTTTCATTTTTAGGTCACCGGCATGAACTATACAGAAAGTTCAAGGAATTACATAGAGCTAGATGCTTACGAACATTCTTACCGGTGTCAGTTGGTTGGGAACAATTCAAGACATTGGACAATGTGCTTGTTGAACTACTTCCACAGTTATACTTCCTAAGGGTGCTAAGCTTAACTAGTTATTCTATAACAGAGGTACCACAATGTATCGGTAGTCTCAAGCATATGTGGTACCTCAATTTTTTGTCAACGAAGATCAAAATATTACCGGAACAAGTCAGTGAACTTTATAATCTACAATGCTTGTTGGTTCGTGATTGTCGTTTGTTATCTAGCTTGCCAGCCAGTTTTGCAAAGTTAATGAATCTGCGACATCTTGACATGACAAGTACTCCATCATTGAAGAAGACACCCTTAGGGATTGGAGGGTTAACGAGTCTACAAACTCTATCTAAGATTATTATCGAAGGAGGTGATGGGTTCAAGATATTTGATCTTAAAGGCCTATTGGATCTTCAAGGTGTTCTTTTGATTAAGGGGTTGGACAAAGTGATAGATCCAATACAAGCAAAAGATACCAACTTGCAACAAATAAAGGGTCTTAACTACTTGGAAATGGAATGGACTCAAGTCTTTGATGATTCTCGAAATTCGATGACCGAGTATGAAGTGCTTAAATGGCCAAGGCCTTATCGTAAGTTGAAAACACTGAGAATTGTATGGTATGCGGGTAGAAAATTTCCTAGTTGGGTTAGAGATTTATCATCATTTGATCAGTTAACAGAACTTACATTACAAGGCTGTAGAAGATGTACACAATTACCAACACTTGGGCATTTAAGTTTACTTCGGAAGTTGATTGTAAAAAGCATGAACAATGTGAAGAGTGTGGCCTATGAGCTATTAGCACCAACTAAATCTTGTTATGGTATTTCTTTTCCATCACTTGAATATTTGGAATTCGATGATATGGAAGGTTGGAGATATGGTCAACTAGTGTTGGTGACGACACTGACAAAACTGCTAGATCGTTTCCTCGTCTTCTTGAAGTTCGTGTAGGAATAAAATTCAAAGAATACAAAACTGATTTCATTGAACAAAACAAAATATACAGAAAGTTAGGAATACAGATCAGTTCAAAACAAAATATAAAACTGAGATATATTACTATTGACAGTAACAAAATCCAGTTGCATAAGACAACATAAACGAGTACTAATAACTAGAATTAAAACAGTAAAGTAAGGTTGGCCGGAGCTTGCGTTAAAGGCAATTCCCTTAAAACAGATACGAGCCTGTTTCCCATGGTACGGCGGCCTAAAGCTGCGTACAACCGGAGTCAAAAACTTACCTGAAAATTGCAGTCACGAGTGTATATATTTTGCTGTGAATTTGGTTGCTGTCTTGTTCCAAAATGGTGGAGGAGGTGGTGTATATATACAACTAGATACATAACTGATGCTTTAATCATCCATGATTAAGGTCATTAAAATGACTAATCAATTAGCATCAATTAGAGACTCTTGATCACCTCCACTATTAACTGATGTGAATTTGAAAGGAACCGGGTCTGAGTCATATTATACGGATCATGGGTCGGGTCAAAACAGTCCCATAAAACTCGATGGATCATGGGTCAAAACAGACCCAATGTAACCTGATGGGTCATGGGTCAAAACAGACCCACTTCCTCTTTATGTTCCTTTAGTTCCAACATCAAGTACCTCACTTTACAGCATAACTTTGGACACATAGTATACCGTTACGAAGCCCCGGTCACAAGCTACATAACCATATAAAATGTCACTCATAAATATTATATATACATATACATATATAGGTACAAAGTTTAGGAAAATTACACATGAAACCAATTTTTCCAACAATCCCCCACATGAATAGATGTCGATCGATAACACACAAAATGTAATGCATTCTCAACAGTTGAGTCTTGTATAGGATAGGTAGGTGTTACTCTTTGAACCTTCCCTTATGAAACGTACTTAGTCTCCTGGCTCTCAGTAGACGCGATGTCCTTAGAACTGATATGCCGCTTGTGTAGACGACAATACATTTCACACATGACTCTCCCTGATAGTTTCAACTCCTCATAGTCGTGTCCATTATGGTCCTGAACACTAGCCTGGTTCCACGAGAGTTCTAGGAATCGTGCCCAATAATTCCTTTCGAAGCGACCCCACTTCTCTCTCACATAGGTGATTATTACAGAATCATTAAAAGCTTCATGCTTATCCTCACATTGTTGTCACCGAAATTGTAGGAATGGATTAGGAAGTTTATGAAAACTCCCCCGTAGTGACCTCCCTAGGTTTATACAATTAGAACCTAGATCTTGGGATCTCCAGTCAACTAGGTTAGGTTTCCTTCGTATAAACTTATTCATTCAACGGCTTTAGTCCCATTCCTCTTGACGACCTATACACTACCTCTCTGCTTAAGCCTTTATTAAGCGGATCGGCTATATTATCACTTGACTCACGTAGTCAATAGTGATAATTCCTGTTGAGAGTAGTTGTCGTATCGTATTGTGCCTACGTCGTATATGCCGAGACTTACCGTTATACATCATGCTATGAGCTCTGCCAATGGCCGATTGGCTATCACAATGTACACATATGGCCGACACCGACTTAGGCCATTCTGGTATGTCCTCGGTAAACTAGGGTAGCCACTCTGCCTCTTCTCCACATTTATCTAACACGATAAACTCAGATTCCATTGTGGACCTAGCTATAACTGTTTGTTTACAGGACTTCCAAGATATAGCGGCACCTCCCAATGTGAAAATATACCCACCGGTGGCTCTAGAATCCTTTATATCAGAGATCCAATTCACATCACTGTATCCTTCGATAACAGTTGGATATCTATTATAATGCAGTCCATATTCACAAGTAAATCTCAAGTACCTAAGCAGTCGAGTAATACTCTTCCAATACTTGGTGCTTGAATTACTCGTATATCTACTTAACCTACTCACATCATAAGCTATGTCAGGTCTAGTACAACTCATCAAATACATTAGACTACCAATTATTCTTGAGTATTCAAGTTGGGCCACAGGCACTCCTCTATTCTTAGCTAGATGTCGACTAGTATCAATAGGAGTCCTAGCTATGTTAGAGTCATTCTCATTGAATTTCTCAAGAATTTTGTCCACATAGTGTTTTTGACTCAACACAAGTCCATCTTAGGTTCTCATGATCTTTACTCCAAGAATCACATCAGCTAAACTAGATTTCAACATGTCTTTAGTAGATCTTATCATCTCGTTATTGCTTCCAATAATAAGCATATCGTTCACATATAGACATAAGATGACATATCCATTTGTCGTGTCTTTCACATAGACACACCTTTCACATTCATTTATTTTGAACTCGCATTCTAACATGACGTGATCAAAATTTTGATGCCATTGTTTTGGAGCTTGTTTCAATCCATACAATGACTTAACAAGCTTACAAACTTTTCTTTCCTGACCCGGAGACACAAATTCTTCGGGTTGTTCCATATAAATCTCTTCTTCTAGATTTCCATTAAGAAAAGCTGTTTTGAAATCCATTTGGTGAACTTCCAAATTTCTAATAGCGGCGATGGCAAACACCATCCTTATAGAAGTTATTCGGGTAACCGGTGAGTAGGTATCAAAATAATCGAGACCTTCTCGCTGCCTATAACCCTTAATCACCAATCTAGCCTTATATTTATCAATGTTGCCATCAGCTTTCATCTTTTTCTTGAAGATCCATCGATAGCCTAATGGTTTGCATCCCGGAGGAAGATCCACTAGCTCCCACGTGTGATTTTGTAAAATAGAGTCTATTTCACTTTTGATGGCTTCTTTCCATCGAGGTCCTTCCGAAGAAGTAATTGCCTCTCGGTAAGTTTTTAGATCACTTTCTACCATCTAAGAGACAAAATTAGGACCAAAAGATTTCTCAATCCTAGCCCTTTTACTTCTTCTAGGCTCAACCTCTTCTTCCTGGTTTGTTCTTGTCTTTCTAGACTATTTAGTCTATCATCATGATTAACCTTATTAGGTTGTTCATATGAACTTAGACAAGGAAACATATTTTCAAAGAATGAAGCATTCCTTGATTCCATAATAGTATTCTTGTGTATCTCGGAAATTTTAGACTCATGCACAAGAAACCGATAGGCACTACTATGGTGAGCATATCCAATAAATATGGAATCCACCGTCTTTGGTCCTATCTTTAGTGCTTTAGGTGGTGGAACAACCACCTTGGCTAGGCACTCCCACACTTTCAAATATTTGTATGAAGATTTTCGTCCCATCCATAACTCATAAGGAGTTTCATCCATGTTTTTACGGGGTATCCTATTTAAAAGGTAATTAGCCGACAAAATGGTTTCCCCCCACATGTGCCGGCTCAACCCAGAACTTATCAACATGGCATTTACCATTTCTTTTAAGGTGCGGTTCTTCCTTTCAGCAATTCTATTTGACTGAGGCGAATAGGGTGCGGTGAACTCATGTCTAATTCCATGTTGTGAACAAAAATCAGCAAATGGACATGCATATTCACCTCCCCTATCGCTCCGAACGACCTTAATTTTCTTGTTGAGTTGGTTCTCAACTTCATTTTTGTACACAACAAATTTGTCAACTGCTTCATCTTTATTTTTAACCAAATACACATAGCAATACTTGGTGTAATCATCAATAAATGTGATGAAGTATTTATTTTCACCTTGTGTTGGAATCGATTTTAAATCACACGCATCAGTGTGTATTATATCAAGGGGTTCGGTTTTTCTTTCAACCGATTGAAAGGATGATCTTGTCATTTTTGCTTCAACACATGTTGGACATTTATAATTTGAGTCAATATGGAATGTTGGTATGTAATTCAATTTAATCAAGTGACGTATAGAATTAAAATTAACGTGTCCAAGTCGCCATGCCAAACATTAGAAGACTCAAGCATATAAGCAGAACTAGTAGATGCTTTATTCATTTCATTCTTAGTCACCATTACATTGAGTTTAAACATACCATCCAGGGCATAGCCCTTACCAACAAACATACCATTCTTACTCAGGACAACTTTGTCCGACTCAAACACTAGTCTAAAACCAAACTTGTTGAGCAACCTACCCGATACAAGATTCTTACGAATCTCGGGAACAAACAAGACACTTTTGAGCTTAAGCTCCTTTCCCGATGTCATCTTCAACACAACATCTCCTTCTCCCTTGATCTCGGCAGTAGCGGAGTTACCCATGAACAATTTCTCCCCATTATTCACTTCTTTAAACGTGTTAAAAAGGCTCCTATCGGAAGACACATGACGGGTAGCTCCCTTATCAACCCACCACCCTTTAACATCCGATCCAACAAGATGAACTTCCGAAACCATGGAAGTAATATCGGAAACCATAGCCACAAGATCCATGTCATCATCAATCATATTTGCTTGACGTGGTGCCTCTTGTTAGGCTGTTTGCATTTAGCCGCTTTGTGACCTGGCTGTCCACAATTATAGCACTTGAACTTCTTCTTGAAAGTTCCACTTTTAGCATCAAGATTTTCACTTTTACCCTTGCCTTTCTTGTTTTTGGCAGATTGTCCCATTTCAACCACATTAGCCTTGGAAGAATCGTTAGAATCAGTATTCTTCAATGCTAACTTGTTGTCTTCTTCAATCCTAAGACGAACAATCAAATCTTCCACGATCATCTGCTTCCTCTTATGCTTAAGGTAGTTTTTAAAGTCCACCCAACTAGGAGGTAACTTCTCAATCATGGATGCCACTTGAAACGTCTCACTCAAATGCATTCCCTCGGAAAGAATATCATGCAAAACCAATTGAAGATCTTGCACTTGGCTCATAACGGTCTTTGTATCAATCATCTTAAACTCCAAGAATCGGGCAACCACATGTTTCTTTGACCCGGCATCCTCGGTTTTATACTTTCGGTCCAATGATTCCCAAAGTTCCTTAGCCGTTGTTGCCTTGCAATAAACATTATAGAGAGGATCAACTAGCCCATTCAACACATAGTTACGGCATAGAAACTCAGAATGTTTTCATGCATCCACGACACTAACAACTTGATTGTCGGCATCCCCTTCAGCAATTTGAGGAGCAACTTCAGTTGGAAACCGAGCCAAGTTTAAAGTAGTGAGATAAAAGAACATTTTCTGCTGCCATCTTTGAAATGCAACCCAGAAAACTTCTCCGGCTTTTCGGCATGAATGGCCACGGTGTTAGCTAATGGCACGGCTGTTGGGTTCACGGGAGTGGAGTGCTCGAATAAGCCATTTCACTGAAAATTGCAGCAAAACACAAGTTAAACAAAATGTTTAATCAAGCAACAAATGCTAATCTATTTACAAAATAGAATTCAAAATGGTTATTTAAACTAAACATAAAGTTTCAGTCGACAATAACCACCAAACTAGGCTAAACTTATATGTTCAATGGCGCAACACGTGAATGAAACTAAACGAGTTTTAGCCCATAACATAAAGTTTCAGTCCACTGTATATAAAACTGGATTCAAACAGAGAGTGTGCTAGCAACAAAACGGGTTTGAGGCAACATATAATCTGTTTTGGAAGAAAGATAGCGTTTGGATACGAAACTCATTTGAACCAAACCAATTTTTCCGTCTGATTTACACTGCATATAATCTGAAAACAGAACTGATATAAACTAATGTAACCAGAAAGTATATTGATATAATCTCACTTTCTGTAAATCCTATACAGCATCTGTTTATTTAAACTAAACATATATGTGTCTGAATTAAACATAACATAAACTAAACAAAAATAACTAGTTCAGGCCCAAAGCAAGTAATATATAGATTATTTAATTTGCTGTACAAAATACTGAACTAAAGGTAATGTAAAAGGTTAAACCCAAATGCATTTTAAATAGATATAAATGTTGGTCATTTGTTGGACACAATATCAGTATTAGTCAATTAAATTTGATATTATGATAAGGTGAACCAAATATGAGACCAACTGTTTTGACCAAAAGAGAAAGCTTAGAAACACGTCGCAACTTGCAATACATAAGAAAATTTTCTTGCATAATGTTTCTCAAAGAACAGTTTAAAAGGAATGAATTAATTCTCGTTCATTACAAAATCAGTTTCAGTACTATTTCGATACAAAACTTGTTCGTATGAAACAGAAACAGAAGGTCTGCACGTCTTCAAGACAGAGAGCAATGGAAACCAAAATCAGTTTTGTATCGTATCTGTTTTAAGACTGTAGGAATAAAATTCAAAGAATACAAAACTGATTTCATTGAACAAAATAAAATATACAGAAAGTTAGGAATACAGATCAGTTCAAAACAAAATATAAAACTGAGATATGTTCCTATTGACAGTAACAAAATCCAGTTGCATAAGACAACATAAACGAGTACTAATAACTAGAATTAAAACAGTAAAGTAAGGTTGGCCGGAGCTTGCGTTAAACGCAATTTCCTTAAAACAGATACGAGCCTGTTTTTCAGGGTACGGCGGCCTAAAGTTGTGTACAGCCGGAGTCAAAAACTTGCCTGAAAATTGCACTCACGAGTGTGTATTTTGCTGTGAATTTGGTTGCTGTCTTGTTCCAAAATGGTGGAGGAGGTGGTGTATATATACAACTAGATACATAACTGATGCTTTAATCATCCATGATTAAAGTCATTAAAATGACTAATCAATTAGCATCAATTAGAGACTCTTGATCACCTCCACTATTAACTGATGTGAATTTGAAAGGAACCGGGTCTGAGTCATATTATACGGATCATGGGTCGGGTCAAAACAGTCCCATAAAACTCGATGGATCATCTTTGACCGTCTCAACAACATCCTCTCTGAAAATTCTTGGGATAACTGTGCAATAATCTAAAGTCGTTTCCTTATGAGAATTTGCAACATCTTGCGTCATTGGAAAAGATGGAGAGAGTTTTTTGTGAAAGCATGGATGATTCATTTCCGTGTGGGTTGTGGGCTCCTAATTTACGGAAATTATACATAGGAATGTTAAAAAAGCCCATGTCAGAGTGGGGGCTACAAAATTACCCAACCTCACTTGTTGAACTATGGTTATGTGGTGAAAATTCAGGAGTGGTTTCATTTGCAATAGAAGAATATTATAATACTAGTAGTAGTTCAACTGCTTTTCTTCTTCCACCATCTCTAACTTCTCTAACGATCAACGGTTTTAAAGATGTGGAATCACTTTCAGATGTCTTACAACACCTCACTCGTCTTGAACAACTTAATATTTTTTCATGTCCGAATATTAGAGATGTATCACAGACAACTTCATCTTTGAGAGTAACGGTGTGTTAAATTAGCAGAAAAGGCATCCAAGGTGTGATGTCACATGCATTAACATCATGGTATGTCATTTCTAGAACCACCCACTTAATACTTTGTAGCAAATTAGTGAAGTTATCTGTAATCATTCCAAATTTATAAACTTCGCTCTAGCTGTTGGATTAAATTTCCAAAAGAAACGCAGTTTCTTGGAACTTCCAAATTTCTTATTATAATGATTTTTCTTTTAGGGAACTTAAATCAGCATAATATGCATTGACTCAGAATTTAGTTATAATGAACTGAGATTATCAAGAACATATGATTTCTTTTCTGGCTTGAGAACAATTCTCAAGTTTCGATGCCAGTCAAGAAAATTCGTATGGTTTAACTTCTCCTTCTCAAGGAGTGATCGAAAGTAATTGTTAGGGTGGTTTGCATTTTGGGCCATCTACAAAGTTTTAACAAACGTATTTTCGATACTTAAATCATTAATAATTAATACCCTTTTGTTTCTATAAACATTAATTAATTAGAATCTAGGATCCAACGTTGCAAATCAAACAAATGGTTAGGTGACCTTTATCCCGTCTATTTATTTCAACAAGGTAGATAACGCTTATCAATTACATCCAAATGCAATTCCTAGATGTATGAGATCCTTAACAACTTTTGTTAATGGCATGTTTGACCTCATCTCTGCCTCGGGTCTCAAATGTTTAGGTGACCTTTATCACAAAAGATTCCTGATAAAGTCATCCAATTAAAAGGACATGTAGAATCGGCACATAACTATTGGAGGTGACCTTTATCCCACTTGAAATTGCAAAACTACCTCGAGCATCAAAAGATAAATCCAAGTGGTTAGGTGATCTTTATCCCATAAGGATTATGCAAGTGACGTGCGAGTGTCTCTTAAGAGGACGACATAGACTTCGTTTTTAAAGGGATTTATATATGTTTTATAATTCTAGTTCTTAAAACATACCGTATCATGTATATTGCATGCATTCAATAATACATGGTACGTTTTGAAAAAAAATCATATTTTCCTTGATTTGGAATTTGTTATGAGTTAATAATCTCCTTTTTAATCCATTTAGCCAATTTCAAAATTTCAAGACTCTTTTAAAATAAAACTCATTTTATCATTAAAGTCCATTTTAGCATCTTATGTTAAAATTGTCATTTTGAAAGGTAACAAATTCCATGATGATTTATGTTTTGTTATTTGATTGTCTATCATTGAAAATCTTATTTTTATATGTACAAACAAACATAACAACACACAATTATCACAAACAAAATATTAGTGCATAAACCAAGCCATAACTAGTAGATATTTCATGTGAGCCAAACATGAAATATCAAGTACATTCCTAAGGGTCCTGATCAACCATAAACTTCATAAGAAGTTGTTGTAGAAGCTCCCACTTGCCAAAACATCCAATGCATGCAAGGTGTAGAAAACTCCATGTTGTGTTGGATACCAAAAACACCATATCCTTGGCCGAAATTTTCGTCTTAAACAGAAAATTTCAAGCCTTTGAACTTCAATATAGCTCCATCTTCATTTCTTGTTACATTTTAAAATACATACAAAAAGACTACAAGTTAATCTAGTACATACAAAATGAACAAAATGAAGAAAATAACTATTTACTATTACAAACCATTTGAATGAATAAATATTATTACAACCAAATTGAAAAGTCCAACAGCATACAACATATGGTCTTGGCTTGTTTATGCACATTTCTTCATACAAAGTAACCAAAACAACATTTGTTTTTCTAAGGCAACACTCATGTGATCAAGATGCATGTTAATCATAAATAAAACTTTGATCACATAAAACATTTATAAGCATTTGCATGTTGCCAAAGAAGTAATGCATGAACTTTTCATGCACTCATGAAATCGCCCATGGCTTCCAAAAACCAATATTTTAATTTCAACCAAAAATCTATGCATGCATATAAAGATGGCTCTGATACCACTTGATGGAAACTTAGGTGTTCAAGCTTGAGTTTCATAAACATTTATGAGAGTTTAGCAACGGAAGTCTTTAGTTTGAAAAAACTTGAACAACAAAAGTTACTTACAAAGGATCACTTTACATGAACATGAAAGAATTTATCAACCATAGAAAGTAAGAATTACAACCTTTGTAGACTTTGATCTTCAATGGAGGTTGATGGTTGATGAAGAATAGCAAGAACCCAAGCAAGAGTTCCTCTAAAGTAAGTCCACCAACAAGCTTTGGATGACACTAGAGAATGCTAGTTCACTCTTGTAAAAACAAGTTCTTAAGCTTGAACCACCTAGAACAACAATGATGTTCAAGAGAGCGATGTTTCTTTAACTTTTCTAGCTAACAATTAGAGAGAAAATGTGTGTTTGTGTGTGTAAAAACCGGCCTCAAGCCCAAGTCATTTAGAAATGAAAGTCTCACTTTCTTTTAAACAATTACACAAGCAAAAACCCATCATCTCTTTTGGTCAAACATTGTCATGCGTTGGACCAAGATGAGATTTGTTTGCTTATGGTTGTTTGATGTGTTTGACCATCCAAGAAGAAATGAACAAGAGATAAGTGTCAAACGCTACAAGTCAAGAGATGTATGTCAAGCACTACAAGTCAAGAGATGTGTGTTAAAAACTACAAGACAAACTCTTTTATCCTCCATCTATTACACACACCCACACACACACACACATATATATGTGAGTAGGATATATGGAGAAGGAATTTTAGAGGGAGAAATGAGAGAAACAATCCTGCCTTAAAATGTGAGATTCAATGGATGAGATCTTGAGTGGCAAAAATGTAATACTTTTTCATTTTATTCAAACCGTGTGGGGGCCAAAGAGTAATTTTTTGATTCAATAAAAAAATAATAATCATATTTTTGAAACTAAAACCGGCCCAAGATTTTAGGAGGCAAATCATCATTTCTTTTTCCAAAAAAAAAAACTCCGATTCTCTTTCTTTCTTTCTTCCACCTCCCTAATCCACAAAAAAAAACCCAGACACCAAAATCGCAGTAATACAAACACTTACAAACCCTAATCGACAAATTCGCATACTACAAAAATTGTATTTGATTAAAAAAAAACGTTTTGGTTTTGATTCGACAAAATCGCAGACTACAAGGTTTAGTTGTGTTTGGGTTCTTCTATAATGGCGATAACAAGAAAGGGGCGTCAATCAAATGTTAAAGGTAACAACAATGTAATACTATTTGCGTGTTTATTCAGTAGGCAATTGATGAATATATTGAATCAAAGTTTATGTTTTGTGAATCATGTGCCGTTAAAAGTGAAAGGTTGCATGTCAATGAAATTATGAAATATCAACAAAACCCTGAAACATGAAATCGTGTGATTCAATGGTATGTGACTATACTAATTGTTAATTAGTATAGTGATTAAAAGGGTCTTGTGATTCATCTTAATTTATGTTGTGAATTTTATGGAGTGTAGTTCTTCAATCAAAAATTATTTTTGTGAATCATTTGCTGTTAAAATTGAAAGGTTGCATGTCAATGGAATTATGAGATATCAACAAAACCCTGAAACATGAAATGGTGTGATTCAATTGTATGTGACTATATTAATTGTTAATTAGTATAGTGATTAAAAGGGTCTTGTGATTCATTTTAATTTATATTGTGAATTTTATGGAGTGTGGTTCTTGAATCAAAAAGTAGTTTTCTCAATCATGTGGTATTGTATATTTTGCAGGCACTTCACAATTAAACAATGAGCTTTCGGACAATGATTTTATGACTCCACCTCCACAGGTGTTCAGAAGTAAAAAGCGAAAAAGGGAAGTTGATAACAATAAAGTAATCGGCGGGAACAATGACAATGTACAAAAGGGTAACCCTAGGTCTGTCAATATTAGGAACCCGCCAAACGTATTAGTTGATGTACTTCATAAATTAAGTGATAATCAAAGAGAAGTCGTGAGGCGAATCGGCTTCCAACATTTATTGGATCTTGTAATACAGAAGTTACCTTTGAAGCTAGGGTATTGGTTGGTTGACAACTATGATTCAGAAGCGAACACATTATGTATAGGGAACAAAAAGCTTTTGGTTTCGAGAGAGGCGGTACATGAAGTTTACGGGTTTCCATTGGGGAAAGAACAAATAAAAGCACAAAAGAAGGCAAGTACCGAAGATGTCATTGTTTAAGAGTTCCAAACTCAATTCCCTGATGACATAAAGAGACTTAGGGTTAGCCACATCATCCCAAAAATTATGGACAATAAAGATGGTGGTCGAATGTTTTTGATAAATCTTTTGGTACTAGTTGTTTCAGTTTTAATCGGGGCTCCAGGAGTGGGTACCGTGAATCAGAAGTATGCATAATACCAACATGACGGGAACGGACACTTTCTTAAATCGCCTTCCGGAGAAATATGCATAATACCAACTGATTGAGGGGTCGACATCATCCCATGGTCTGTTTGCAACCCTTATCACAATTCAATGAACATGTTAATAAATAAACTAAACATTATACATACATCTTTACTATGAATCAATTCAACTATCATCTGAATCAAAGTTATTATTTAAAAGAAAATATGATTAACCAAATCACATTATAATCGACAACAAAGATAGGAAATATAAACTGTCATGCTAGCATATAATACCATGATTATCTTTACTATGAATCAATTCAACTAGCAACTGAATCAAAGTTATTCTTTAAAGGAAAATATGATTAACCAATTCACAACATAATCGACCACAAAGATAGGAAAAAACCCCGTCATGATAGCATATATTACCATGATCGGAAAAAAATTCATCGATAGCGATAACGTAATCGATAGTAGTCCATTACAAAAAAACAAAGGGAATATTTACATGCTTCGGATTTATTCTCCAACTCTTCGGATGTTTCCAGGGAAGATTCGTTTTCAAGTTCCATTTCATATTCATCATTGGACAAATTGAATCAGAGTATTATGATGATAATCAAATCAGAGTTTTGTAATGATTTGAATATGAAAATCGCGGATGATATGAAATGAAAATGTAGTGATGAAATTGTATTTGATTTACTTACAAAATGTTTTTGATTCTAATCATAAAATTGTATTGATGAAGATGTAGTTATTGTAACTATTTAATGGAAAAATTATTTGCCAACACTAATCTATTGGAATCACAATACTCATTCCTGTTCCTGGAAGATAGCCACGATTTCATCTTCATATTTTTAGAAAAAAATCATGGTAACCGTTTGATACAATTTCATCTCCAAATAAAATGTTATTTTTTTTATTATTTAAATTGTAATTGACTAAATTACCCTTTGACCTTTAATTTAAATGATTGGCTGAAAACTCTTCTCCCCATTCTTCACCCAAATAACCTTCTCTTTTGGTCCCCTTACTATATATATATATATATATATATATATATATATATATATAGATATATAAACTTGTTGTTTTATTTATTTAATCTAACTCCTTAAATTAAATAAAACTTACACAAACTAAATCATTTGATTAAAATGATATAAGTATCATACTAATAATAATTCTCTAATCAAATGATGTATAAGTACCATACTTATAATAATTCATACACTTATGAATTATGTTGTTCTTTTAATAATTCTTACACTTATGAATTATGATATTATTATCTCCATAATAATTACAAGAGTTGTGATATTTTAATATGAATCATAATCATGTACTAAAATATCAATTTAAGTATCGGCTTGTTATTGGTGTGACCCTATAGGATCACATGATATTAGCAATATTATTTTATGATCATTCTTGGACATATAGATATAACTAACACTTCAACCACAATCCTTCTTTAAAATCAAGAAGTTAAAACAGTTAAAGAATCATGATGCTATAGTTGAATCCGTTGCAACTTTGTTTCTTTGATAACAAGACAAGACACCCACCAAATGTCATAATCCTATCACTTATGGTTCGTTAGTATTCTTGATCGATCAATCCCCCAACTCGGATCAATATATTCATTTCAATGTTGAAGAAAGCATGCTATATATCAAATCATAGTACATGATTTATATATTAAAGTATACTTGATTTACATGATAATAACATATCATCATCCATATATAAGCAAAGGGGAGCACTTCAACTATCAATTCATCGACCACCTTTACATGTCTCCGATTCATTAATCCCGAATCCTTTTCACAAAATAACTTGGTCGATTATGTTTCCATTTTGTGAGATCAAATGCAACCAAGGACCTCACAAGTTGTAAACTTTCTATCAGTGTCCTTGAACCATGGAACCTTTATAAGTTTTTCCATATACACATCAAACTCTAATTTATAAGTTGTATACGGTATACCCGTTTCTGGAAGTTATTTTGCGGGAAAACTAGTTATCGAATTATGTTACCGGTAGATACCTCAAAAAGAATTGATATCTTTCTTTCTACGGGAAAACAAAAGCCACGTATTCAGTTTTTACCCACCATTGGAACAAAAACTTCTATGTGTTGCATGTTTATTTTATAGTAACGTACCCAGAAAATTGTAATCAATAAACTATTTTCCTTTTTCTTAATGTCAAAACGTTTATGGCTTCACAAAAACCTTATCACCCATTCTATATTACCCATAACATTTGTCCTCTCTGATACTAAATAATAAATTATTGTCGGTAATCAAATACTCCGTAAATAGATGAACAAATCAGGATATACAAAAAGAATCTGTCTACCAATTCCAGAATATTACCAAGAAGTCCTTCTTTCTTTGCCATATGGTTAAATGAACGTAACATACAAAAGTAAAATCATGACAATTAAAATCTTCCGAATAAAAATCCAACAGGACTTGTGATTTTGAAGTATGTACAATCAAAGATTACAAACGAGTTCAATTTTTTCACCAAATTCAATTTGGTTATTAGACTACCAAGCATAAATTAATCATACAAAGAGTTTCTTACTTGAAAGACCCACCCTCAATTAATACTGACATGATTCATATCGGTGCAATCTTTGAATGAGTGTACTTGGTAGACCACAGATTTAACCAAGATTAATAGCATGTGACCATGAATTCCCTAAAAACTGTTGTTGATCTCGAATATCACCAACATTCACACGAATTTGACCCGCGCAATTCCATTTAATTTTCCACCCATAGAATCGTGTATTCACTTTCTCAATAATGTATTTCGACCCTTCACTGCCCGGGTTCACGAAATCAATATTGTGATAAGACTAAGAACACACTTAGAATCTTGGCAGAGAAACTAAGCAAAACACAAAAGCGGTTTTTGTATTTGTATTTTGATTCAACATGAATTCATGCCACTTAAAAGACCAAATCGTGTTTATTTATACATATACTAGGAAATTTCGAGACTTTGCATAGCACAACCCATGGCTATTAAAGTTAAGTTTTTAGAAAACTTTTTTTTAAGAATATAAAAAATTGAAGTGTTGTTTTTAAACTTATATTTATTTTGTAACATTACCATCAACATAATTTATAGCCCTTTTATGATTAAAGAAACACATGTTATTTGTCCTATGTTTTTTATATTGAATGACATATTAAGAGTAAAACCGATAAAAATAAAAATTGATGATCCATTAATTAATAGCTAAGGAGATTGAATACATAAGAAATTTTATGTCCTTTGTGTATAGGAACTAATTCGAAATCTTATTTGCTTTAAAAACAATATAATATACAAAACAATGTAATGTCATTTTTTATATATAATAAAAATAATTGGAATTGGAATAGCTACACACTAATTGGAGCATATAACCTTGTAATTCAAAAATGATACGTAGATTCAAATGTATATACTTAAAAAAGCTATGGTCAATGATAAAAAGCGTTTAAAAGCTGGTCAAGCTATAACTCGAATATAAAAGAGTTTTCAATGGTTAAAATGAAAATATTTTGGTTAAATAATATTTCATCGAGATTGAGAAATTTTAGATTACGAAAGTACGTTTTTCTTTCTATAAGAAAAAAGTTTTCCTAAAGATCTTTTACATAGAAAGAAAGAATTTTACTAGCTATATTATTTTTCCGAAAAAGTCAAATTTTATTAGTAAGTTTTAAAATCAACATATCAAATATCCAAAACAATTGAGCAAATATAGTCATATTACCTAAAAAATTTGACTTAGGTTATTAGACTGGACTTAATTTTTTTTGTTTATTACCTTTTAGGTTCCAAAAGTTCGTTCCAAAAAGCTTCATCTCTATAAGACTATAATTTTTTAAATTTGAATTTTTCATCCTAAATAAACTAAAAAATCAGAATGTGTTTAAAAGCTTTCCAAAAAAGCTAATTTGAATTTTGCATGTATAACTCTACTACTTTTATTTTTAGTTTTATAGGGATGTCCTCGTCTATGCTTAAGTATGGTAAATATGTACGGAGTACTATGTGGCTTTAAAGGTGTTTATAAATGCAAAATTTAAGTTGTCGTTTACACCAACCGTAGCTCATGAGGATTAAAAATACAAATACATTGTAACAAATTTTAACAAACATAAAAAGTATTGTCACAAGTTTTCTATGTTTGGCTCATATACACTAACATTCAATGTTACCATTTTATAATGAAAAGTGAAAATTAACTATTTATTTCCGTATTGATACATTATTCATTTTGCTTATTCAATAATATTAATATTTGAACTTTATTCAAGATTCTAAAACATTTTTCATCAATTTAAATCTAGAGAGAAAAATTCGATTGAATTTGAAGTAGGTTTGAATGTTTAATTAGTCAAAGATGATTAAAAAAAAAAAAGTCTTGCCCATCTCTCTTGGCTCTTGCCATCCCTATTCTCTACTGACTCATTATTTCTTCCAACTAACTTCATTACGTACGCCTTACCCATGTTCCTTTGTCTAGTGACTCGATCAAGAGTCAAGAACTAATAATTTTCATCAAGGTCTCATGTAATATTGTAATGTTTTATTTTGATAAAGATTTATTATTTCCCAATTAATCTAGTTTGTCGAGGACAATATTCAGGTTATAAAGTGATAAAAATACCATGACGTGCATAAATAAAGTAATATCTATAAAGGTATTTCGATCACTTTTACCTTTTATGTGAGCGATACACGTACGTCTTAATTTCATAGTTGGGTTGTTAATGTACAAATATAATAAAGAGAATTGCTAATCAATTAAGTTAATAATAATTTATAAATGTTAATCGTCACGTAACAAGTACAAATATACAAACAACTAATGGTCTAAAAATAGATTAGATGAACACTTCATTTTATTTCCAGTTTACAGATATGACTATATGAGTATGATATAAATGACTACCTCCTTAATTTGCCCATCTTTTATGTCTTGTCTGTGCACCTGTATATATGATTAGTACAAATTACTCCGTAATAATTTTGACTTTGGAATAGAAAATTAATTAACAAACATTATATGATTATGAGTTGAGAATAGGTGACGAAAACTCATAATAACTCATAACTCATAAGTAATAAAATAGAACATGTAGAAGTTAAGTTTAGAAGATAGGGAGATTGAGCCAGAGAGAGATGAGAGTTTCTAGTTTTCATCATCATCTCCTGCAAACGAATAAAACTAAATTTATCATTTTGTAGCAAAAAAATAAGTGGTAAACATGAAAAAGAACATTGCCATTAATTAATACAACTTATCCCAAGTTCTTTTAAAGCTGAACCGGCCAGTTATAAAACGCATAAGAGATCATATATATTAAAAAAAAGCTAGTAAAAGAGCAAAACCAAATCATATAAAGAAGAGAGTAAAAGTAAAAGTATATCAAAATATAACGGTAACCGCTCGCAACCATTTTTCCCTTTGTTTTCTTTCCGGCTGGCCGATACAATCAACGACAAACTTTTGCGTAGCTTCACCCACTGAGCCGTCTCTAAGCCCTAAACGTCATCATCACCACCAAGTATCATAAAATGAAAGGGAAATCTTACCATTGCCAGCGAGTTGTTACGTACTCTTTTCACGTACTTCCAGCTTCATCTCTATTTTACTATATTTCTCTCATCCATAGCCCCGTCAATTCCTTCCACTGGAAAATCATCACCAGTAAATATATATGAATAAGTTACAACAGTATACATCTAAGTAAACTGAAACAAAAATAGCTTAGCTATTAAAGAGAACAAAAAAGTCATAACTTACAGTAAGAGAAGTCGTTGGACGGAAAAGATGAAAGAAAATATGGAGAAGACGAGAGATTTGAGATGACATTGTTGATTAAGTATGGGAAATAAGTTGATGGCTAAAGTACGAACAATCATGGAAGAAAGAGATGAGAAGACTAAAATGAGAGAATAGAGATGATGTCTATTTACCAACTCCATTTAATTTGTGAGTTTTCTTCCAAGGTGGGGCAGGGGTGAATAGTGACCAACTATTGAACTATTGAACACCACGTGGCAATTTTCAATGAGTCAATAGTAATTAGATGCTTTCTTTTATAATACAGGTAGATATACAAAGAAAGTGATTGTGACACCCACCAAATTAGGCCGTCATTTGTATTAAATCATAGCGTCATTACTTGTATTTAGTTTGAAATAGGACTGGATACATGTAACATTTTGTATATTTATATACACACGTATGTAATTAATTTTAATTACGGGATTTCAATCGGATGGAATCCGACACCATAAATACGAACGTTGGTGAAAAACATGTTCTTAAATAACGTAACTATATTAAATAATCGTTATTTAACTTATATTATTACGATAATATATTAAACGTTATACGTACCATACGCGACGAAAACGCGCGAATCGCGCCTGACAACCAAACGAAACTCGATTTATATTTCAATAACTTAAAATGAAGTATTTTAAATAAACTACAATAAAAAATTTACGCGATTAAATCGTTAACGAAAAACATAACTAATAAACGTTTAACGTTTAAACAAACGACGAAACGAACGGGTAAACGAGCATCGCGTGTAACGCAAATTGGAGAAATAAATTAACACACCCACATGGGGGTGGGGCCCACGAAAATCTGCAGCCCTCATGCCCCCACTCCCTTTGCCATACTTGATCACTTACACACTTAATCCAATACCATACCCATTCCCCTCACTTTCACTCAACAACACACTCTCCATCATTTCCTCTCTACTTCCCTCCCTCTCCCTCCTGCGATTTCCAACAGCTCCACACCTCACCACAAACCACCCAAGACCACCACAATCACCACCATAAACCACCATAGCACCGCCACTTCGAATTGTAAGAAAACGCGAGATAACGAGCTCACGGCTTCCATTCCTTCTTCTTTTCATCATCTCCTTTGTAAGAACTTCACCTCTCTTGTATTTTACTTGGAACATGCTTATTTTCAAGTTATAATGTCCACTTAGCAAGAACATGTCCAAAACTAGTGTCGAAACGCATTTTTAAAACATAAAAGGGTAACAGCTTTTGGATCGGAAAATACACACAATTTCAAGGAAATGTTTCGTATAACTCAACGAAAATGGAGGATTCAAAAGATAAAACTTAAGTTTAAGAAGTTAGCTATCTTTTCCAAGTGATTTCATAATTTTTCGACACCATTTACTACCCGAAAATGAATTTATAAAAATGTATAGCCGGACTGACCTGATGGTCAGATTCTTGACCCTACTTCTCGAGACCATAACTCGAGCTACACAACTCAAAATGACATGAGGTTTCTTCCTAGAAACTACAAATTTTGTTAGCTTTAAAAGTAGTATAATTACACCTCGTGAAGTTACGTATATTTTTCTCAGTAATTAGATGTTCACACCTATATCCGGATTCTTCACTTTTGGACGCAGTGGATTTGCCTATTTATTTGACCAACTTAACCTTAACCAAAAATTATGAAAAAAATTATTTTAGAAAGCTAAGACATGGGGGAATGTCCGGCGGATTTTATCCCGAAACTTTGACTAGTCAAAAAGAGCCACGAAAAACGTATAATCTTGAAGAAACGAACTCCAGGGACTGTTTTGGTATTAATTTAGAAACGACACTTTTGGGTTAACTATAAAACGTAAAACTTACTTTTTATTAGTCCTAAAACATATTTAAGGGTTGTGTAAAAGTTTCGGGTCAAATCGAGCACGTTTGACCAAGTCAATGAAAACGTTAGTGTTACAGACCCTAAGTGTCGCCAAGGGGATCCAAGTGTCGCTAGGGGCGACACTAGCCAAGTGTTGCCATCAATTTTAAAATCACAACTAGAGACACTGGCCAAGTGTCGCCATCAATTTCAAAATCACTACTAGAGACATTGGCCAAGTGTCGCCGTCAATTTCAAAATCACAACTAGAGACACTAGCCAAGTGTCGCCATTAATCTCAAAATCACAACTAGAGACACTCGCCTAGTTCGCCATTTACAGTCAGATTGGAAATACTTTTTCACCAAGTATCGTTTTCGCGAAACAACAACTAAATTATATACGACGCTACTCGTACACGCAATACATATACTCTTATAAGTATACAACGAAACAAACATAATAATAATGTCTTCGAGAATTATTATTACAAAATGTCAACAACGGACCGTACAAGTTTTCTAAAATCAAACGATAAACTTTGGACATAACTAGTTGAGTGGACAACTAGCATGGATGGTCTTTTGAGACATCTACTTACATACAACCTTATGCGTTTAGGACGCTAGAAGGTTGCACTTGAGAAACACATATTTGCTAATTGCAAACGCTTGCTTACAAGACTCAGGTGAGTCTCATAGCCCCACTTTTACGAGTAACATGGAAAACTTACACTGATTTGCATGAGTGATACTATAATCCAATAAAAGTCCTCGCATATTGTAGTTCGATAATATCGTAAGCGTGAGTATTATTGAATAGATCTATTGGGGATTGACACCCCCGTCCGAGTTAGCTGCTCTAACTGGTCAACGGACGCATTATACTTGACATGGCGAGTGTTCTGGATTAGGCACTCACGGAGGCACCAACAAGGGTTAAGCTTCGAACTATGAGCTCATGACACATGACACATGGCACATGGCACATATTTACATTAATTTGTATTCGTGCAACGCAAAGAAAATCTTGTGTTTCATACCTATGATTTTAACTGTTTAAACCTATGAACTCACCAACATTATTGTTGACCTTTTAACGTGTATTTCTCAGGTTCACCAATGCAGTAGGATTGCTTGAGGAAGCAATAGTTCGAGTCGCATGTTTTACAACAACTTTCAAATGGAGTTTCCCTTGCATTATTATATTTTGTATAAATTAGTTATGTATTAGAATCTTTCAGACTAGATGCGAACTTTAAGGACTTGTTTTATATTGTAAACATTTTATCAATGTATTGCATCTTTTGAAATGTATTTTCAAAACGACTCATATAGAGGTCGTTCGTTTTGTGTAATGATTTCTGATTAGTCGTGCCTCGACCCGACTTCCGCTACACACGAAATTTGGGGGTGCGACAGTGACTATCCATGAATAGTCACAACCTTTGATGAATAGTTACATGTTTTTTCAACTTGTTCAATTCCTTGGATAGATCTAGTATCTGTGGACAGAGAAGGAGATGAGACTATTTCATACCCGCTAACTCCTAGGATGAGAAGTGGGTCGCTTGTTTATGGCAATAACCCTTTGTGAATAGGCACAATACCCTTTCAAATAAATTATGATGGATTTAGTGACAACTTTCAGAAACTGTCACTATTACACCCTTTGAAAAAGCATGTCTAATAGCAGTAATAACTATTAAACTGCTGACTTTCTGCTGTGATTTTGTTGTATACAACAGTAAAGTAACTAGTTACACTGCCAATGTTAAATTATTTAACAGTATTTTGCTACGTACCGTTGATTGCAATTATATGATTTTTTTAGTTTGGTTAAATTGTCATGTTTGTGTAGCTCTAATGGGCTAATGACTCAGTTTTTATATCAACTTTTGGGCTAGAGTTACTGGTCCAACTTCTTGAAAATTAAATTTGCTTGAAAATTGAACAAACATAAGGCCAATTTAGTGAGTGTTGGGCTTGAATCAGAGACCCAAATAGTTGATGGTTAACCGTTTTAACCAAAAAAAAAATAACCGACTCGAATAAAAATAACCGATAATCGACCCACTTTTTAACCGAAACCGATCGGTTTCTATAACCAATTAACTGAAATATTCGGTTTGGGTTCGGTTTTGGGTCATAACCGACCTAAACCGACCCATACTCACCCCTAATGTCTATTTATTAGCGACACTCCAGCAACTACAAATATTACTGTCACTATAACCAACATCCACATATTTTGATAGTGACTACTGAATTTTGTCACTTATAACACCAATCAAGAATAACACCTCTTGATCAACATTCATAATAATTTATACATTCATCATACATTGGATCAATTTAGTTTATACGAACGTGCACCCCCTACCTCCGAACTCATATTATAACTAACTTGATATCCTTTTGGTAATAGGTAAATCCCAATTATTCAAAAACCACCAACACTCCATTCTTATATAAAAATCTCTTGGAAAGTTTCGTAGCTTTTTCCCATTTATTAACTTTAAAAGTGCTAGGTTCGAATGATATCTACAGGAAACTCAGACCTACCTGTGCACTTTAATAGAATTCTCTCATAAGACTTTTTTAAGCTGCTTCGAAACATCATCAATGTTAACAAGCGAAGCTTGCTTTAATAGTCGAAAAATTGGTTAAAACAAAATCACGTATGAAATCATGCATTTTGACACATCCTTTGCAAACACATCCTTTGCAATCACTTCCAATCAACAAGTTTGAATGGATGAGATTGTAAACACAAGTGGCACCTGGTGTCTTGCTTCTGTTGTAGTATTCACATTCCTAAACAACTTTAACCCTCATCCGTACCACAACAGGTCCTCTGTCAGAATGTCATATCCATCTGGGAACAAGCCACTTAGAAGAAAAGTTTCTTTCTCATGGTTCTCTTTGAGATTCTCTTAGATAATTTTAAAAACGGTATCAAGGAGAGGAAGTTCTCTGTTTTATAAATGACGCAATGTATCATGCCATACATCCTTTATGTTGTTATCTCTAAGAGTAGAGGCAATGGGCAACCCCCCACATCTCATTACAATATCTTCGCAAACTTGTATGGAGGTCATGAACAATAGCACCATCTGAAGCTATTCCTGCAATTTTCCAAAATAATTGTTTCGCTTTTGGTTCTTCTAAAACAACTACTTGGAAAATACAACTCCTATCAACTCCCATCTGAGTGCAAACTCCCTCTTCTCTTGAAGTAACCAGCAACTTGAAGCCATTTGGGAAATGAGTTGTTAGTCCAATATCTTCGAGGTCTAGAACGTGCCAAAGATCATCCAATATAGCAACTATTGTTGTCCCAATAATAATCAATCCAAGTGTTTGAATGATCACGGTTTTGATTGTGTGATCTTGTTTACTTGTGAATTAGAGCGTATTTGGTTGATACAATATATATGACTTTTATAGAATAATCAACACTTAATTACAATGTTTTCATGGCTATTTATAACCCACGACTAGACTCTATAAACCATTGTGATGGTTCGACACACCTATTACTTTATGAACCATTGTGATGGTTCGACATACCTATTCGACTTTCTTTATTACATAATTGCTCCCTATACTTTCTAATACACACTTTATAATTTAAAATACTTGACCCAAACTATAATAAGTTTAGTTTAACTTCCAATACTCCCTCTTAAACTAAACTAGTCCAAGGTGAGTCTTCGACTTGCTTGACTTGTCTTCACAGTAACTGCATCTTCATCGGAGTAATAAGCGAGAAGAGATTTTTCCTCTTTGTCCTTTTCTTTCAATTTGGTGCACTCATATCCAAGGTGTCCATAGTTTTTACATCTATAACATTGCATGTCTTTCTTGTCTCGTTCTTTTTGATGTCTGTCTCTCCCTCAACTTCTTTCTTCTTTATTAAAGTTTCTTCCTCGTCCTTGACCGTAGTTATGATATTTTCTTTGCCAATTATCTGAATTAGTTTCTTTTGCCATTAGTAGCCTTTCTTCATTCTTGTTCTCCGGTTCATCTTGACCATTAAGACGTTCTTCAAAGGCTATTAATCTTCCGACGGCTTCTTCAAATGTCATTTTGTCTAAATCTTGATATTGTTCAATAGTTGCAACGATCGGTAGAAGCTTCTTCGGAACGGAGTTATGTAGTTTCCTTAGTAGTACCTTATCTTGCAAAGTTCCACCAAGGCCTTTAAACTTGGCTTTTATACTACTTAACTTTCCTCCAAAATCACTTACTTTTTCGTTTGGTTTCATCCTTAATGTCTCTAGTTCACTCCTCAAGGTTTGTAGTCGTGCCTTTTGAACTAGTTCGGCTCCCAAATACTTGACTTTAATCGAGTCCCATACTTCTTTTGCAGTCGAGTATTGAGCAACTTGCATTAAAACATCTTGTGGCAATGTTCGAAAGATCATTGCCTTTGATGTGTTTTCCTCCTTCTCATTTGTTGTTGCTTTTCCTTCTTTTGCAACTATCGTTTCCCAAATACCATATGCCTTCAATATTATCTCCATCATGATTGCCCATGTTGTGTAGTTTGTTTCGGTCAGTTTCGGGCATTGAAGTGCTATGTTTTGCTCATGTGTTGTTGTGGATGTTTCTCCAGTTGTCATCCTTTCTTCCTTGTTTGTACCACACAGGTTTTAATTTGTCACTAAGGTCTTGATTTTCACGAAGGTCTTACTTGCCACGAAGGTCTTACTTGCCACGAAGGTCTATATTTGCCACGAAGGTCTTTATTTGCCACTAAGGTCTTATTCGCCACGAAGGTCTTTATTTACCACTAAGGTCTTATTCGCCACGAAGGTCTTTATTTGCCACTAAGGTCTTATTTGAATCATCTAAGGTTGCGCACTCTCTAAATTATCCTTCTAGTACAATAAGTAGTGTATATACTAGGTTATTATACTATTATTATTATTTCTTGAAATAAATAAAAAATAATAATTTTTTTTATTTCTTATTTATATATATAAATGAAGGAGGGTTTTATTATTTTGGAACCTGGGGTTTTATTTTCGTGACCCATTGCCTTGGTTCCTGCGATGCCCCTTTTCCTTCTCACTCTCGACTGTCGGTGTCTCTGGTTAACCGCCGGTTTGACCGTTGTAACCGTCTCTATTTTCTCCTCTTTTCTTTTGACCGATTGGTGGTTCCTCTTGAACCGTTGGAATCCCTTGATTGTTTTGGTTGCGAAACCTAGGGTTTCACCGATTTGAGATTTTTTCGTACCGGTTCCCTTTCGGCCTGCTTTCTGGACAACTTGAACCGTTGTGATGGTTCAATCGAAGGGTTGTGATTCCTGGGTTACAAACAAGGTGTGTTCTTTCCTTTGCTTGCATCGTTTCACTTATTTGTCCCTGTTATTGATGCCCGATGCATTGTCCCTTTTGATTTCTTTGTGAATCTTGAGTTGTAACTTAACCGTGCCGTTTGATTGATGATTATGATGTTTTGTGATTTCCCCTTTTTCGGTTTAATCTTCGTATGAAAGATTGTTGCAAACTAGTTTTTGGAACCTTTGATGTCGGTTGAATTTATCACTGCGTGTGATTGATTCCCTCGGTGACAAACGGATCCAAAACTGTTTTCCTTTGAATGCTTACCGAAAATTGTTCTTCACGGTTTTGATTCAAACAGAAACTTATGATGAACTTGGTTGATTAAACCTGCTCTGATACCAATTGTTGTCCCGATAATAATCAATCCAAGTGTTTGAACGATCACGGTTTTGATTGTGTGATCTTGTTTACTTGTGAATTGGAGCGTATTTGGTTGATACAATAAATATGACTTTTATAGAATAATCAACACTTAATTACAATGTTTTCATGGCTATTTATAGCCCACGACTAGACTCTATGAACCATTGTGATGGTTCGACACACCTATTACTTTATGAACCATTGTGATGGTTCGACATACCTATTCGACTTTCTTTATTACATAAATGCTCCCTATACTTTCTAATACACACTTTATACTTTAAAATACTTGACCCAAACTATAATAAGTTTAGTTTAACTTCCAATAGCAACATATTCTTCCTCCCTAAACGAGACTATCATATACTCCTCCCTAAATATCATCCAATTCTCACTGGTAGATTACAATAATGGAATTCACGCCGTCGTTATTGAATCACCGAGACCACCTCATGGGACGAATGGAGATTATCATATACTCTCTCTTTTGCTCAACCTCCTCACCTTAAACCTAACGAATAACTCCTATATATATATATATATATATATATATATATATATATATATATATATGGAACCACAATCTTGTTCACAAAGTTTTCTTCCTCCCTAAGTTAATAAACTTGATCAACAAGGTACTCAACAATTTGGAAACTACCAAATTTACTTGACACTATTTTAGGAAATATGAATCAATTACCCAATAATTTTTTCATTAACCCATTTGATTTTGGATTCTTGCTTTTCGAGATCATCATAAACTGCTTCAGAGGTGGATGGACTTGCAGGACTAACTTCGCCTGGACTGTTTTTTCATTAACCCATTTGATTTTTGATTCTTGTATTTCGAGATCATCATAAACTGCTTCAGAGGTGGATGCACTTGGAGAACTACCTCCGCCAGTAAGTTTTTTTTCATTAACCCATTTGATTTTGGGTTCTTGCTTTTCGAGACCATCTATCTTGTCGATAATATGGGAATATTGATTTTGTGTTGTGTATATGTTCAACATATTTAAGAATAAATTTCCACCTGTAGAAATACCTTTGGCTTCTTTCTCGATAGCTTTGACTTGTGCCAACCAACTTGGTACATGATGAGGTACCATTATATCTCTTTTATCATTTGACTCCCTTCTCGTCTCCATATTAAGTAATGTGGCACTCAAAAGTTTGACTCTCGCATGCATCTCTTCTAGTTCACGTTGATTCAAAAGAATGTCGCGATTATGTCAAATTCAACTAAAATATTCAACACAAATTTGAGAGAAAAATTAAACTTCATAAGAATCAAAACTAAAGCAGAAAATTCAAATGGGCCAAAAAACATAACAGGCCAAACATAAAAGACCAAAACAAAAGTTCAAAATAAAAATAAAAACATAAAATAGTCCATAACTTCTTCGATTCGCCAGCTCATGGGCCTGAAACGGAGCCCCGTAGCTCAAGTTGCACTTGTTTTTATAAATCCCTTTTTCTAACTCGATCATGGGCCTCCATAAACGTCAAAGCCCGATCATCAACACTTGAGCCTCATCACTCTTTCACATAGAAATCCAAGTGTCTATATACGATCTTCCCCGAAGATCCAACAGTGGGAGCAGCTACAGGAGCAATAAATGGAGTTACACTTGCCATTTTCCAAAATAGTCGAGTGGGGTATGATATTTTGTGAAACCTATCAAATAGATAAATTAATTACTCCGTAATAATTATATTCATAGCATACAAATTTCCATGAGAAAATTATTGTAAAATAATACTGATTTCAAATGGTTTCCCTGAATAAGGATTAATTTACACATAAAACACATTTTTGCTAGAATGCATAGAAACGAAGTTTTTTTTTTTTTTTTACTAAAGTTACACATCAAGGAATAGCATATAAAAACATGAATAAATCAATATTTAGTAAAACGTAGTACAAATGAAACTCCAGATAGGCAAAAATCATCATTTTTTTTTACTTCCCGGAAATGTGATTTCTGTATACATTATGAGATTATACATTCGGAGGCCACCAGGGTATAACATTTTATTTAAAGCCACCCATTTATGAAAATGATTTTGCAGGCCACCCAAGTTTGATTTTTGTGTCATTTATACCAAATTTGGCAAAATATCTTATCATAAAACGTTAGGAAAAGATATTATTTAAGCCATAATAGATACTTGAACTATGAAATCATTGGTCGCACGATGAAAATTTGTACTTAGGTTTGCTTTCAACGCACGATGAAAATTTGTACTTAGGTTTGCTTTCAACAACAATGTTTTAGTCAGATTTGGAATAGATGAATCAAAATGAAAATTTGAGTGTCTCATCAAATTATTTGCATAGATGGATGGCCTTCAAAAACAAAATGATATACTCAGGTGGCCGTCAGTTGTATTATCCCATTCTTTTATTAGTAAATATAGAACATCAAGGTATAAATAAAAATGATACATGTTTTCTTTTTGGATTAGTGTCTGATAATGCATCCAAATTGTGCTAAATGTCTATTGTATGTAACGCAACTTACATTTGCTATTTTTAATGCACTTAACCTGTAAAAAAGTGTATTTTTAATGCATTTGTTAACTAGTTTGACCCTTAACCGGTTACCCCTTTGACTATTTTCAAAATTAAAGGCCACGTGTGTATGCAAAGGATAAGGATTAGTGTCCGGGAATGCATCCAACTTGTACCGGATGTTTATTGTGTGTACCCAACCTATGTATTTTTTTTGAGATCTGACATGGAATGCAACATGTGTATTGACGTGGCATGTGACTAGGCACAAAAGGTGGTAAATGGATCCACATAGGATGGATGCGTTAACTGTGATTTTTTTAACAGGTTACCTGCATTAAAAATAGCATGCTGAATTCACTCTAGAAACAATACGATGTGATGTTAAAGTTACCAGCTTGTACTTGTACAACTGCGAAAAAATTTCAAGAACGTTTGTTAAAACTGATGTAGTTTTTAACAAGAGATCCATAGACTAGTATTAAAACAACTTTTTTCAATAATTTCCAGGGAAGAATCACAAAGGGGATCGGAACAAATTTGCAAGAAAAAGGGCTAATACTGAATCTTCTGCTTTTTATAGTAACAATTTTAAAGGGAAAACAAATGTCTTGAATAAAGAGTTAAAATGTGCTAAGTGTGGTAAAGATGCTTTGAAATTGTTGGATATCCACCTAGCAATAACAATTTGAAATATACTAAATGTGAAATGACTGACTATTGATAAATATTTTGAGGTAGTTGGATATCCTCCTAATTTTAAAAAGAAAAAGTTTATTCAAAGTAACAATGCTAAAACTGATTCAAGTAGTGTGTCATCTGCACTGCTTGTCTCTTTCAAATGAGCAATTGACAAAACTCTTATCTCTCCTTTATGATAATATTATTCCAAAACATGTGCATTCTAATATGGCATGTGATTTTTGGAATTTAAATACCTTTTTAAATTTGAAATTTGATAAAGTTTTTGTTTCACATAAGACCAGTAATGTTGAAAATGTTAATTATGGGTGGATTATTGATTCCGGGACAAACCAACATATGACAAATTCATCAAAAGGTTTTGAAAAATGCTGTAGATGTTTTTGATCAAAATTTAACTGTAGGAAACCCAAATGATACAAGGGCAAAGATTCATAAAATTGGTAATTTTAGAATCGCAAATCAAATAATGTTATATGATGTGTTGGTAGTTGCAATATTGTGTGAGCTTATTATCTGTGTATTGTTTGAATAGAGATAGTAAGCTATTTGTTGTTTTTGATGAATATGTATGTTATATTCATGATTTAGTGGCAAGGAAAACACTGGGGACTGGTAAACAGTGTGATGGGTTGTATGTGTTTAATAGTGTGTCAAGAGGTATCACACCTCAATATGGTATACTTAATTCTGGTTTTCTGTCTAAAGTTGTATGGCATAATAGACTTGGTCACCCTGCGGATCAAGTGTTAAATGTTTTAAAACCTAGTTTAAACTTACATGATAAAAATGAAGAAATTCCTTGTGAGATTTGCCATTTCCATTGAGTGAGCATAAGTCAAAGCATTTAGGAGATTTGGTACACATATATGTGGGGGCATAGAAAATTCAAAGTCGAGAGGGTTATAAATCTTTTTTAACTGTGGTGGATGATTATACAAGAGTTGTTTGGGTTTTCTTATTAAAATTAAAAGAAGAAGTGTTTAAACATATTGAAATCTTTTATCATTTGGTCAAACCTGAGTTTAATACAAATGTTAAGGTGTTTAGAAGTGATAATGGTACTGAATTTAAATCATAATATGACTAAGTTTGTAAATGTAAATGGTATTATTCACCAGACTACTATTTGTGTGCATACACCACAGCAGAATGGTATTGTTGAGAGAAAATATAGGCACCTCCTTAATGTGATTAGGTGTCTGCTATTGTTGAGAGAAAATATAGGCACCTCCTTAATCTGGTTAGGTCCCTTATGTTTCAAGGAAGGAAACCTTTAAATATGTGGACTCAATGTGTTCTAAATGCTATGTATTTGATCAACATGTTACTTTCTTATGTGTTGTCATCCCGCAACTGTCCCTTTGAGTTAGTTAATAATAGATCACCTAATCTTTTCCATTTAAGGGTCTTTGATTGTCTTGTGTTTGCTATAGTTTTAAATAATCATGATAAATTTTCCAATAAGTCTGAGAAGTGTGTTTTATTTGGTTACTCTACAGTTAAAAAAGGGTATAAGTTGTATAGTCTTGATCACAAAACTGTGATTTTTTCAAGAGATGTGAAGTTTTGATGAAAATATTTTTCGTTTTAAAATTAAAGAAAAGGATCAAGGAAATGCAACTGATATCCATGGTGTTAATCATATATAATTTTTTGATTATTTAATAGTTGACAACCAAAGTACTTAAAGTCCCAATGATGAAGGGAAAGAAAACTTAACTAGTGAAGACAATGGTGATGATGTATTAGATAGTTCAAATGAACATACTAGTCTTGAATTAGATAGTTAAATTGAACATGCTAGTCATGATTCACCATCTGCAACACCACATGATGATCACCACACCCCTGAGGGCATTGTTCAAATAAATTTAAAAAGATCAACAAGAGACACTGTCTTGCCAACCAAATTAGGTGACTATGTGATTCAAGATAAGGTTAAATATGATCTTGAAAAAGTTGTTAATTACTCTAAGTTATCAAAAGAAAATTTATGTGTTGTTTCTTCTTTGAATAAAAGCATTGAACCCAATACATACTGGGAGGCTTGTAAAAGCCAACAATGAATTGATGCAATGAATTTAGAGATTGAAGCGTTTTATAGAAATGGCACTTGAGAACTCATTGAGTTACCGATAGAAAGAAAGCCTATTGGGTGTAAGTGGTATGTAAGATAAATTATAAGTAAAATGGTGAGGTAGATAGATATAAGGAAAGGTTAGTTGCCAAGGGGTATAATCAAAGAGAGTGAATTGACTTTGATAAAATATTTTCTCCTATCACTCTGTTCAAAATGGTTGACTAGAAGATGTGTAAATGTCTCTTCCTTTGGGTTATTTTGGTGAATCTAAAACCAGAGTTTGTAAATTTAAAAAGTCTCTTTATGGGTTTATTCAAGCTCCTAGAAAATGGAATGAAAAACTTACTTGTGCCTTACTTGAAAATAGTTTCGAGCAAAGCATAAATGATGATTCTTTATTTGTTAAGTCTGTAAATGATATATTCATTGTGTTGCTTGTATATGTTGATGATATTGTTATAATAGGTAACAATATAGAAGACATAAAAAAGTTCAAAATTTTTTTGAGTTCAAAGTTTATGATTAAGGATCTTGGTGTTCTCAAATATTTTTTGGGAATTGAAGTTTTGAAAATTGGAAATGATGTGTGTTTATCTCAGAGAAAAAATTGTCTTGAATTTTTATCTGAGTTTGGGTTATTAGGATGTAAACATGTTAGTACTCCTATAGAACCTAACTTAGTGTTAAATCTTCAATCTAATAAAGATAGTCATGACTCTCCTTTAACGAAGATTAATGAATATAAAAAATTAATTGGGAAGCTTATCTATCTAAATTTCATATGCAGTACATGTACTTAGTCAATATATGCATTCACCAATGCAGTCTCATTTGAAACATACATTCAGAATTCTCAGATATCTCAAGAATTCTCCATGTAAAGGTATTTGTATAAAGAAAGAGTCTAGTGTTAATTTGATGGCTTATGTTGACTTAGATTGGGGTAAAAATATTATGTCAAAAAGAATTGTTATTGGATATTGTTTGTTTCTTAATGGGTCCTTGTTTTCTTGAAAAAGTAAGAAACGGTCTATTGTTTCAAGGTCTTCAGAGAAGCTGAATATAGAGTACTTAATGATGTTGCTTGTGAAATTATTTGGGTTTTAAAGTTGTTAGATGAACTTCAGTTTAAATGTGATATTCCTGTTAAAGTTCTTGTTGATAATAAAGTTGCAATTAAAATTGCAGTTAATCTAGTTTTTCATGAGAAGACTAAACATTTTGAAATTGATTTACACTTTGTTAGAGAAAAAATAAGTGCAGGTGTGATTGTTATAGGAAAAGGTTGAATCAGTAGAAAATGTTGTTGATTTGTTTACAAAAGATTTAAAATAGTTCTTATCATTCTTGGTTGTGTGATAAGTTAGGTTTGGCATAATACAGGTTAAAGTTGGTGGCAAAAGTATAAAGTCCAGAACTTATTCTAAGGGAAAAGAAGTTGTAGTGTTATGTTTTGGATAAAGTAAAGTTCAAGGGTTGTTTGTGTCAAGTTTGTAAAGTTCTTTTGATATAATCATTTTTTGTTTTTTTTTATTCATTATGTTTTATGGAAACAAATTGAGAGCTAGGGTTTGTTCACATCGATCTCTCTATCATCTTGATACCAGTTTGTTTTAGTTTGTGAATGATCTATATTTATTGATGTAGAATCACTAGGAGTTAAGTGAGATTTTAGTTTTGTATTTGGCCTTTGGCCGGTTGGTTTTAATCGAGTGCAATATTCAAGTAATCTTGTTGTTGTTTCATCATCATCTACACCTATGTTCAATAATCTAGGTTTGGATATCAATGTGAAAGTTGAAATTGGATCAAACAGAACAAGGAGCCGGTCCCAACAACCTTCATTAATTGATATGTTCACTATTTTGGGTCCGGAGGCAGATAAAATGCGTTGCTTGAAAAGTTGTTGAAGAATAATGAGGCATCTAATAAGAATGTCAATGTCTTGTCCGAAGTTGGTATGGGTGGGATTGGCAAACAACTCTTGTCAAAGTTTTATACAATGATGATAAGGTGAAGGATCGATTTGAACTCAAGGCATGGGTTTATGTTTTGGATGAGTTTGATGTGTTCAATATTAGCAAGGCGATTTACCAAGTTGTAGATGGGAGGACAGAGCATTTGATACCTTAGACCCGCTTCATGTGGCGCTTAAAGAAAAGCTATCAGAGAAAAGGTTCCCAATTGTTCTGGACGATGTTTGGAATGAAGACTATAGTGATTGAGAACTCCTACAAAACCCTTTCATTGTAAGGGCATTTGGAAGTAAGGTTTTGGTGACCACTCGCAAGACAAAGGTTGCATCAGTGATGAACTCTCTTGAACCTCACAATCTTTAGTTTTTGACAGATGAGATTGTTCGATGGTTATTTGTTCAATATGTGCTAGATGAACAAAACTTCAACAAACGTTCATCTCTTAAATCGATTGCTGAAGGCTATTAGACCATGTATATGGCCCAATCCAATTGTATACGGGCTTAAGTCCGTTGGGGTTTTGTTAAATATATATACTCTATAAATATAAATAGTTGATAAATAAATGTTATAACTTACGGGGAATTCATATTCTATTATGGTATCAGAGCGGGTTCCTTAACCCTCTAGCCGATTGTTTCCGTCTTCTTTCTCTCCACGTTCCCCGTCCGCGAATATGCAATTGTCTTAAATATTCTTATAATTTCTACTTCATATTTCTTTTTATAGCTTCTACTTCATGTTGATCGATAAACTGTCTCTTGCTTTGCTTTTCGTTTTCTTTTGTATTTTTGTTGCTCAACTTTTCAACCTGCTTGCTTTTACTCTTTCACAAAACTCAGTTGCAGTTCTACTAATTTATTTATGCTACCTTTTTCTATTATTATATTATTAAATAAATTATAATTTGAAAAAAAAAAAGGTTTAACAATTAAAACATCACGTGGTTGTTCCCACTTTCTGCCGTCTCATACCTCAAAGTCCACTTTTCGCATTGTAAAATTAGATTCTTGAATCGTAAATTAAAAACATAATCTCGATCTTAATTCTGCTTTCTTTCCCTCTAAAAAAAATCTTATAAATCTTTTCCAAATTTTATCAAAGCCTATCGTTTATTTTTCCAATCATTCTAGTTCTTATCATAATCTTCGGAAATGCATCTATCTTTTAATCCTACATCTTTTTTCTTATCTTATAATCAATCTCTTTAGTTCTATCTCTTTCTTTTCCTGCTTAACTAGATTTTAAACTCGTGTATATACACGGACCGTTTAAGTAGTAAATACAACTTAATTAACTATATGTGACACAAACTACTTAATATCGTGTATTAACTTTATAAAGTTAGAGTGTGGTTCAAATGAGTACAACACTTCTGTGAGAATGGAGGAACCAATAAGAACGCATCGCGTGTCATAAAACTCACTTTCCCCCACGTTTTTAAAAATTAAATATCTCTCAAACGGTAAGTCGAAAAATCATAAAAAGTGCACCACAAAAATCAGCGTTTTTTTCTCTTCGATTAGAGATCTCACAAGATATACTTTCGACAATTTTTTTTTTTTGTTTTCGTTGAGTTTTGTAAACGAGTAACACATATGTTACCAACGAGTGACACATGTGTTACCGGCAGGTGACACATGTGATACCGGCAGGTGACACATGTGATACCGGCAGGTGACACATGTGATACCGGCAGGTGACACATGTGATACCGGCATGTAACACATGTGATACCAACGAGTACCACATGTGTTACAAATATTGTGAAATCATAAAGAAGAAAATCGTCGAAAGTATATAATGTGATATGTCTAATCGAAGAGAAAAAAATACTTATTTTTATGGTGCAATTTTTATAATTTTTCAATTAGCCATTCTTGAGATATTTAATTTTTAAAAACGTGAGGGGAAATGGGTTTTTTGTGACACGTGGCGCATTCCTATTGGTTCCTTCATTCTCACAAAAATTTTCATTCTCATTTGAACCTCACCCTATAAAATTAATATATGATGACGTTATTCTTTAATTATGATATAAGAGTCACAAATCACACCATTTGATTCTTTAATTATTGTGATTGTCTAAATTGTCATATCAATTATTATTGAGTAGTAGAAACGGTAATGTTGTAAATAGCATTGGTTAATTAAGTATTTGAGATGATATTGTAATCATTATAATGCCTATAATTAGGAACTAAAATCGATATTTTTAATTTCAAAATTCAACTTGTAGCACTCGAGACTCTCGTTCATCCTTCATACCCTTTTAAAATTTCATGAACCCACTTAATTCATTAGTTTATGAGTATTCAAAGTTATAAATTGAAATAAAATTAGGGAATGTAAATGATCAATAAAATCAAGTGAAATAAAGAAATATTATTAGTTAATAAATAGTTTTGGTTTAACGAATAAAGAATAATAATATGATTGGTATATTTGGGAGTTTAACATATGTAGCGTATTCAGAAGTAAGATAAATACAATTTAAATATGATAAAAACTTTTGAATTATAAGAAGACAAGCTAAATAAATATTAAATAAAATTCAATTAAATATATAAATCATTGATCTCTTCCTTTTTCTCTACGTAATTTCTTAACTATTTAATATACATTTAAAAAGTCGGACAAATGCAATTTAATAACTACAAATGGTATATTAGGGTAGGGTATAAAAAGATATCCAATTGAATATTGACAAGTTTTAAACAACATAATAACAATCGAAAGTTCAAAACCAATATCCAATATGGTAAGAAGACTAAAAGTCGATGCTTATGTTTAAGCAATTTTTAAAAATCAATTCTCAATTCAGTTTGCAAAAAGTGAACAACTTAATTTATTCTTTAACTTGAAATGATGTACGTTTACGTTTTTAGTTGATGTTTATATAGAACAAGAAGTTACTTGTCCCCGCTTCGCAGTGGGTTAAAAGTTTTAATAGTTAAATCAAATTATTTTTGTTATTATAAGGAGGATGCATCTCCATTTTTATTCATTTTTTAATACTACTATATCATTAAAAGTAATAATCAGAGACAAAATCTATAAATTTATTTTAGGTACATATTCTTAGCTACTTAGTTGTGTAGATGAAAAAAAGTTTAACCTTATTCAAGTGATAAAAAGAAAAAAAAAGTTTATCTTTTGTAAGTATTATGATTATCGTGGGTCATAAGTGTAGTAAAAGATAAAATTACCCTTAGCAAATTAGAGATATATTGAGAGATCTCAAGTTATCCATTTTTTCAAAAATATTATGATAACTCTTTTAATATATCATGATATTATTGCTTATTTAGTTGGCAAATTGATAATAAGATATAATATAGAAACGTATATGTAAATAAATGTCCATAGTACAACAAAATAATCCATGTCCAAATATTTTAAACATAGTTCTAAGAGCTGTCATTAAAAAAATCCATAAATAAATAATAATAACAATTGTTCATAATGCACCATGGTACACATTGCCTCGATTAAATAAATAAAATAGATAATCTTTTAATACTTCTTAGATCTTAGATACTTAATGGTTGATAATTTTAAATAAATTTTAATATGATAATACTCATAATGTATTAGGAATCTTAAATGGGTATAGATAAATACATTCATGTGCTAAAAAGGTTATTAATTTGATTTATTTATTTTTAAATGATGATTTATGATGTCATTTTTTTAAAATGGGTATAGATAAATACATTCATGTGCTAAAAAGGTTTTACAAAATTGAACAATTTGATTGGTTATTTATTATTTTTGGTATCAAAGCTAGAAGCTTGAGCTTATAGAAAAAATAAGCTTAAGCTACCATAAGTTCCAGTAAACTTGTGTGCCAAACACACCGTAAAGATGTTTTTAGTAACAATAAACTTATACACAAGTACATGTAACTTATGCAAAAAATATTCTACTTTAAGAAAAACACTTTTATAGTTTGTACATACCTAATTACCCATAGTTTGTACTCCATAAAATTTTAAGTCCGTTTACTTTATTGTTTAACATTTACATTTGTTTTTATATATAAAATTAACCATTACTCTTTTAAAAACTGGTGGGTCACTACAATGATTATAAATATTAAAAATATCAAAAACTTAATATTGCTTCCGAAGTGAGATTTGAGAAAATAGAATAAATCCTTTTACGATAAGAAGTGTTAGGTCACAAAGGTCCCAAAACTTAGATACATATTAAATTATAAGAATTTAATATATTATTTAATAGCTAAGTTAGTCAAACTCTTAATAATCTTTGCGGAAACAAGATTATATTAACACAGATAATGAATGGTATGAATATTTATATTATTCACAATTCAAGGTTTGTATCACAGAGATTACAAAGTATTCAAACTCACTAAGTGTTTGACTATGATCCAAGATTTATATTCAACTAATGAATATAAGTAATCAAATATCACTAAGAACTATGACAGTTGAAATGCTAAAGATTACTTTGAGAGCTTGTATCTTGGATATTTTTGTGCATGTTTAAGCTTGGTATTTATAGATTTTAGTACGCATGCGGGTACTAAATCTATTGACCAGCTTAAACAGTTGTCCAGGGGATAACACATTCTTCCCAGGAACAACTTTGCACGCCCTTTTTGCTTTACTTCTTGGAATCAGTAAAAGCAAAAAGGTGAAGGTTCTTTTTCTGTAAAGGTTCACCTTCTACACCTATCAATGTTTGACTTTCTTCAAACATCGCTTCAGTTGCATTCAGCCTTGGAAATGAAGAACTCTTTGTTTAATCTTTGTTCTTCAGTCTGTGCTCTTCAGTCTGTGATCTCAGTCTGTAGTCTTCAGTCTGTGATCTTCAGTCTGTGAAGTCTTCTGTCTTCATTTAGTTCAGATCTTCATTCTTCAAATAGTGAAGCCACAACTCTTCTGATAGAGCAAGGCTTGAGTCTATATAGATTCTTCAGTCTATGTCTGCACAGACTCAGAATTACAGACTCAGGAAAACACTAAGTTTTTCAGAATACAACTAACTTAGATTTTGACACTTCAGATTTATAACTTAGGTTTGATCATTGTTTTTCCCAACAAGAAGTAATCAAAAAGAGTAGTATTAGAGTTATAATAAAAGACTACTTGTCTTTTTGTACGTAGGTAGCAAATGGGGGATTAATTTATAATCTTTAATATAATATTAAAAATCATTTATGTATGAAAACAATTAATGATATAAATATTGAGTTTTGATTGGTTAATTGGACTTCAATTTTAAAATTAGATTTCATAAGTCCGCTTCCTATAATATATTTAAGATAAGATTTTCTTTCAGAAACAATCAATTTTCTTATTTCATTAACGCTTGTGCTCTCTGTGTTTCTGAACACCCCGAATTTTAAGGTATTATTTATCAGGTATAAAATACCTATCATTAATTATTGTATAAAATATTGGTAATTGTTAAATATCAAAGTTGTTTAAAATATTATAAGTCAAAAATAGTTAGATATGTGTTATATTAAAAAGATAAGGGGATTTGAGGGGCTGGAAATGTCATAGCAATTAAAGATATGTACATTATTGAAATTAAACAAATTTTATACATACATACATACATACATACATCGACCTACATAAAAAAAAACATCTAAAACCTTCCAGGGAGTTAGAGTGAGCGATCTTGAAGAAGAAAAGGAGAATTCCAGCCCCCTAACTTCGAATTAACTATAAGAAATTCGAATTCAAGTATCCTTAATCAATTCTAACCTAGGTTTGATCTTGTTCTTTTTCAATTTGACTTAGAAATAGGGGTTTAAAGGGGGTAGTAAGGTGTAAAACGAAATTAAGATAGATAATGTTTGATTGAGGTTAATTAAGCTTAGAAAGTGTTGTTACTAACCTCAATTCATACTAAAAGTGGATAAATTGATTGTGTTCATTAGTGATTATGGTGGGTTTTGTTCAAATAGTTGTTAAGCCACCCTAATTACTAGTTAGAATGGTTGTTAGGATGCTATTAGTAGTAATTAAAGTAGTAAATCAAGTGATTAAACACTTGAGTTTATTATGGTCATGAAATGTGTGGATTTTCTTAGTTTGACTAAAAGTCAAACTGAATCAACCCAAGGGGATGATGGGTTGATGATGATAATTAGTTGATTTTAATTATCGTTAGATACTAAATATATTGTTACATTATTATGTTATGTGATAGGTGGTTAAAAGACGTTGCATTCACTATTAATCGTTAAATCACGTATTGCCTAAAACGCCAAGGTGAGCGATATGGGGGTTAATTGGGTAATGGGTCATGTGAATTCCGGATTGCATACGTGCAAGAGGTTTCACATGATCAAGTGGAGTTATTTTGTTTCATATTTATACATGATTGTTATTGTTGTTGATGCATTGTAGAGATTAGCTAACTTTATGTTAGCGTAAGTGGTTGCACGATATGTAAGTTGTTGCAAGTTGTATGTTGATAGCGGATCCGCCTAAGTGGTTTAAAATCTCTACATTGCCCAAGTTGTTAGTTGTTGATTACTTGTTGTTTGATACCCTTTTAATTGCCTATATGCTCATTAAGCTTATTGCTTACTCCTTAAGTCGTTTAATGTTGTAGGTGCAAGTGGTTCGAAAGACCAAAGCGGACATAGGGAGGGCAAAGCTATTGCAAAGGATTAGCGTGGATTGTAACTTGCTACATGTAGGTTTGGCAAGCTTACCTTTCTTTTGAATTGTCGTTTTGATTGTCATGTTGTGTAAATCGCCCGGTTGTATTTTGATGAAACACGTAGTTAGATGTCATGGGGTTACAATGACTAATAGTCATGGTTGTAAAACAAGAGAGTATGGTAAGTTATGAATGTGTGGTTTTGGTAATGACTTTTGGTAAAATACGACCAAAATGTTTGAAGTTAAAATTTTAGTTGGTTGTAGTATTTAGTACTTGTAACTGACGTTGGACAAATGACTTTGTGGAAATGTTAATGGTTTGGAAGCCTAATGGCTAAAATTGTTGTCGATTTTATCAAACGGGTCAAAATGGGTCGTTTTGCTAGAATGAGTCAAAATGATGATTTGGACGGTTTGGTGTGTCTTGTTGTGTTGGATTGTGTAAATAAAGTTGATGGAAAGTGGTGAGAATAGTTAAATTAAAAATGGTGGCAAAATTGGTTCTAAAAAGGTGTCAAAACGGCCACCTTTCGGATTTGAGTCCAAACCGTCATTAATGTGAATTTTGGAAAAGTGTGAATTTTGGAAAAACTGAATTTCCTGCACTTTTTAGAAGTTCAGCATAGGTACGCGATCGCGTACCCTCATCAGGATCGCGTACCTTGTGCTAAAATCATGACAGAAACTTCCCACGTTGTTAGTACGCAATCGCGTGACCAGGATCGCGTACTAGATTTCACTAGGATCGCGTACACTAAAAGACGGAAAAAAAATTGGGCGTTTCAGTTTCTTATATATTCTACTCCATCAAGTGTCCCACCATATGTCATTTTATGATTCCAACAACCAATGTTAGTCTATCTTAATCATTTATTCTGTCAGTTAAAAAAATATCTTGTTTCTTTTTTTGTATATGTATAACTCACCTTCTAACTTTTTTCATCTATTTCTTTTATCATGTTGCAAAACATAAATAATAAATAAATAAATAATCGCCAATCAAACGATGTCGTTGCTGCCGGCCAACAACCTTCTTTACTCTTGTTACTGCTTTGTTTTGTTTTTCCTACTGTTTGAAGATTTATCAGCTTGTTGTCAGATATCTTCCTCAACAAAATAGTTATTGCTTTTATATATTTCATTTTGATGTTGCTGTTTGAAGATTTGCTTCTACTTGCTTTCGGATATCTTCATCAACAAATTAGTTATAGATTTAATTTTTTTAATTAAGTTTCTTCCTAGGTCCGAGCTTTCGCGATTTCACCGCTCGAACTGCGGGGGAGTATTAGACTATATATATGGTCCAATCCAATTGTATACTCTATAAATAGTTGATGAATAAATGTTATAACCTACGGGGAATTCATATTCTAACAAAGGCACCATTAAGAAATGTGATGGTTTGCCTTTGGCTTTGGTAAATCGCGGGAGGGTCTTGAAGATAAAGGAACAAGTGATGATAAATGGGAGGAGTTATTGAATAGCGAGATATGGACTCTAGATGACGGAAACGGCATTCTTCCAGCTCTAAAGTTAAGTTGCTACGACCGTCCCCTTTATCTGAAGCAACTCTTTGCATATTGCTCTTTATTTCCAAAGGATTACGTGTTCAACAAGGAAAAACTTGTCATGTTGTAGATGGAAGAAGGGTTTCTTCTGTCCCAATCAAAGGGCAACAAGTCAATGGAGGGTTTGGATTGCCAGTATTTTGAAGAGCTAACGTCAAGTCGGTTTTTCAAAAGTCAAAGGATGATGTATCAGAATTCACAATGCATGACTTGATGAATGAATTGGCCACAAGTATTGCCGGAGAGTTTTTCTTTATGTTGGATGATAAGATGGATGTGAATGGTCGGAACGAAGCTTTTTAGAAGTTCCGCCACTTTTCATTTTTGGGTCACCGACATGGCTTGTACAGAAAGTTTAAGGAACTACATAGAGCAAGATCCTTGCGAACTTTTTTACCGGTGTCGGTTGGATGGCAAAAGTTGATACATTGGACAATATTCTTGACGAATTACTTCCCCAATTACAGTTCATAAGGATACTAAGCTTAACTTGGTATTCGATAACAAAGGTACCACAATCCATTGGTGGTCTCAAACATTTGCGCTACCTTAATTTTTCCTTAACCAAGATCACAATAATAGCTGAACAAGTAAATGAACTTTATAATCTACAAAGCTTGTTGGTCTGTGACTGTACAGATTTGTTTAGTTTGCCGGTCAGTTTTGCAAAGTTAATAAACTTGCGACATCTTGACATGTGTGGTACTTCTAGGTTGAACAAGACACCCTTACACTTGCACTGTATTCTCGAGTTTTATTTTAATGGAAAGGAATTCGATGGAAAAGAAAACAGACAAAAGGAATAGAAAAGAATGTAATATAACATTTTTCATATGCATTCTCGAGTTTGATGGAAAACAAAAGAAATGAAAGGAAACTAATTACTTATTTATATTCTTGAGTTGCACGGAAAGGAAAGGAATTGAATCAAAATAAACACTTTTACAATTATACCCTTTGTCATGTTTCAACCATAGAAGGAGGTAATGGGTTTAATATAGTTATCGAAGGAGGTAATGGGTTTAAGATATATGAGCTTAAGGACTTATCGGATCTTCAAGGTGGCCTTTTGATTAAGGGGTTGGACAAAGTGATAGATCCGGTTCAAGCAAAGGATGCCACCTTACAACAAAAGAAGGGTCTTGATAATTTGGTTATGGTATGGAGTTATGTCTATGATGATTCTCGAAATCCAAAAACTGAATATGAAGTGATTGAATGGCTAAGGCCTCACTGTAAGTTGAAAACAATAGAGATTTCAAGCTATGGGGGAATGAAATTTCCAAGTTGGGTTGGATATTCATCCTATGATCAGTTAACAGAACTTACATTAACAGGTTGTGCAAGATGTACACGTTTACCCGCACTTGGGCATTTCAGTTCACTTCAGAATTTGATTTTGAAAAGCATGAATGGCGTGAAGAGTGTGGGTTATGAGTTTAGCACCTACTAAATCTTGTTATGGTGTCTCATTTCCATCACTTGAATATTTGGAAGTTAATGGTATGGAAGGTTTGGAGACATGGTCAACTAATGTTAGTGACAATGACGGAACCACTGGATCATTTCCTCATCTTCTTGTGATTAATATAAGTGGATGCCCGAAACTTACTGAGGTTTCAATTGGATGATACCATCACTTGAGGAATTATATATAGAAGAATGTTCTGAAGCAGTGATAAGAGCCCTTGTTAGTCTGCCTTCATCAATTCATAGATTGGGAATAAATGATATCGAAGGACTTACACAACTGTATGGGGAAGCTCTAAAACATCTCAAGAAGGTTGAATGTTTAGAAATTTATGCATGTGATGACTTGAGATATTTGTGGGATTCTGATTCAGAGGTGTGCAAGTTTCTTGTTAGTTTACAGAATTTAAGCGTACAGAACTATACAAAGTTGGTAAGAGTGGGAAAGAAAGAGGTCAACGTTTTTGGGAGTAGCAACATGGGATCTGTCATTAGAAAAGTGGGTCCTTTTTATTGTTAGACACTAGAGAATTATCATTGCCCTAATAGTGTCAAGAGTTTAAATATCGGTAATTGTTCTTCAATGGCATCCTTGACCATCTCAACAACATCCACTCCGAAGATTCTTGGGATATATGAATGCAAGAATCTAAAGTCATTTCCTCATGAGCATCTGCAAAGTCTCATGTCTTTGGAAGAGCTGAAGATAGTCAATTGGGAAAGCATATATGGATGTTTCATTTCCGTGTGGGTTGTGGCCACCTAATTTACGAAGCTTAGAAATAGGAGAGTTAAAGAAACCAATGTCAGAGTGGGGGCTTCAAAATTACCCAACCTCACTTTGTTGAACCAGCCTTATTACGTGGTAAAAAAATCAGGAGTGGCCTCATTTGTAACGGAAGAGGATCATGTGAGGAGGAATAATAATACTATTTCAACATCCTCTCTTCTTCCGTTGTCTCCAACTTATTTAAGAATCCTTGATTTTAAGCATGTGGACTCACTTTCAGAGGTCTTACAACACCTCAGTTGCCTTGAATGTCTTGACATTTGGCGGTGCCTGAATCTGAGATGTGCCACACACAACTTCATCTTTGACAGTAAGGGTGTGACAGTAGAAAACGAATACCAGGTGTATTGGCGTATGCATTAACATCACTGTATGTCAACCACTCCTTTATACTTTGTAGCAAATTAATTGTAATCAATCTAAATTTATAATCTTTGCTCCTGTCTGTGTTCATATTTACAGTTGTTCAATTCAATTCCTCAAAGAGACACTGTTTATTGTAACTCCCTAATTTAATTTATTTTTATATGATGTTTTAGGGAAACTTACGAAGACGACCAATGATGGCTTCAGAACAATCGTCCTGCTTATATTGCTTTTGACCTTAGATAGAAAGGGTGCAGAAATCATGACTATATCATATCTATCTTCTTGTATGAAATGGTTTCTTGCATTCATATCCATCTCCATCTCCTTCTCCTTCTCCTTCTTCTTCTCCTTCTCCTTCTTCTTCTTCTTTTTTCTTTCCTTTTTTCAATTTTGATTAGTAGAAATGATTAAATAGACAAGAAATCACAAATGTAACAAAATCAAATCAGTTACTAGTACAGGTTACAATTTCGATCTAAAAAATGGGTTGACTTGTGTTTTTATTTTATTGAATTTGAATATTTTTTTACAGAAGACTGAAGATAACCGCCTAGTTAAAAATTAAAATAACGATTAATAACCCAAGAGAGAGCAGTAGCAGAAGCCCAATTCTGCCTACTTGCCCTTTCATAATGATTGCAAAGTATCAATAACATTGATTTTGTTTCCAAAGATTTAGTTATTTCCTTCTTGTTGGACACTATAGATACTTGATGGAAGGTCAAATAATTTATTAAGCCATGTGTCTAGTGAAATACTGTTAAATAATTTGGGTTCAGCAGTTAAACTTCTCAGTCAAGTATTTATTGGTAATTATTTGCAACCATCTCATGAAAATTACACAATTTCCTTTTAGGAATAGCCAATTAACAAGTTTTAACAGCTCCGAAGAGTGCGAAGGCTTCCTTTAAAATTGATTATTTAACCATCATCACCATTTCAGGCAAACAGAAGATATAGGTATGAGTGTATACGTTTCATCTAATTATCTTTACGTGAAGGGTAGTACAGATTTTTGGAATACGCTTTCCTTTAATGTGCCAACCCTATTAAATATCCTGATTTCGATGACGATGAGAAGAAACCTGGTGAATGGAATGATCATATCGTAAGTACAAATTCCTTTCCTTTAAACCATAACTAGAAAAACTCAACCTAAGGAAACGGGTCAAATTGGTCAAATAGTCATAAAATCGCACAAATTGTATATTTAAAACATAGAACCTTATAAAACATAGAGCCTAAGCTTTTTACAAAGATAAATGTGTTTGAACTTTATTCAATCCTTTTGTAAAAATATGGGTTAATAGACAAATAGGTTACTATACTTTGTGAAAATGTTCAACTAAGTTACTGGACTTTTAATTTATTCGATTGAATTACTAAACTTAATAAAACATGATATGTAGGTTACCTAACTTATAAATATTAACACTACGATCATTTTACTTAACTTTTTAATTCAAATACGCTACTTAACTTATAAATATTACAATGCAAAAAAATCTAATTTAGATATGAAAATAGTTTAGTAATCCAATTGAACAAATTAATAGCACATGAACCTACTTAAACATTTCGGCAAAGTACAATAACATATTTGTCTATTAACCCTAAAAATATCAGCAATTTGATTAGTTGAATCGCGGATAATAGGTTTAATTACACCTACACAAGTTTTTTCTCTAACAACATGAAGGTCAATCTCAAAGTGCTTTATTGATTATACTTGAAACTTACCCCGTTGTTTGGTATAATATTTACTTGAAATAGTCTAAAGCAACAAAAACTTATGTTAAATAATCTGTTAAAATAGATCATACAGGTGGAATGCAAGTGTGCACATGAAGATTTATTGATTAATGTGATCAGATTCAAAATTTATTTATTTTTAAGTGATCAGCGGAATCTGTGCTACTACAGATTCTATTATATTTGCAACTGAGAACACATATGTACCTACTGATTAATGTGATGAGATTGACATTACACTGTATGCATAGTCATTTCCTTTATCACTTTTCTTTCCTTTGAAACAAACAATCTTTGACTCTTTTACAAAAATCAAATGGCTGAAATCGTTGTTAGTACGGTCATCACTGTACTGATTGAGAAGTTGTCTGGTGACTTGATGAATTTGGCTCGATCTGAAGGAATCGAGTCTCAGCTGAACAAATGGAAGAAATTGTTACCCATGATCCACGTTGTGCTTGCGGATGCAGACCAGAAGCAAATGACACAGATAGCAGTTAAATTGTGGCTACAAAAGCTTCGGCATCTGGCTTATGACATTGAAGACGTACTAGATGATATGGCCACCGAAACTCTGCGAAGAAAGTTGAATGATGAGCCCGATAGCAGCACCAGCACAAGTAAGGTATTGAAGAAGATCATCCCAACTTGTTGTACCAATTTCAATCCTCATCACATGATGTATGGTCGTAAGATTAGTTCTATGCTAAATGAGATTACCGAAAAATTGAATGATCTTGTTGAGCTGAAAAATAGTCTAGGTTTGGATATGAATGTGAAAGTCAAAATTAGATCAAACTATTCGAGTAGCCGGTTCCAGCAAACTTCATTGGTTGATGTGTCCAAAGTTTTGGGTCGGGAAGTGGATAAAGAGGCAATACTTGAGAAGTTATTTGGCAATGAGGCATCAAATAAGAATTTCAACGTCGTATCTATAGTTGGTCTGGGTGGGATTGGAAAAACAACTCTTGCCAAAGTTCTATACAACGACGAAAAGGTTAAGGATCACTTTCAACTAAGAGCGTGGGTTTGTGTTTCTGAAGAGTTTGATGTATTCAATATTAGCAAGGCTATTTATCAAGCTGTCGGTGGGGAGAACAGAGCCTATGCTAATCTGGATTTGCTTCATGTGGCAATTAAAGAAATACTTTCAAAGAAAAGGTTCCTAATTGTTCTAGACGATGTCTGGAATGAAGATGATAGTGAATGGGAACTTCTTCAAAGCCCTTTTATTGTAGGGGCACCTGGAAGTAAGGTTATTGTGACCACGCGGAAGACTAAGGTTGCATTAGTGATGAACTCTTTTCAACCTCACAATCTCGAGGTTTTGTCAGATGAAATAGCTCTGTCATTATTTGCTCAATATGCACTGGATGAACAAAACTATGACAAACATCCATCTCTTAAAGTGATTGCTCAAAATATTGTTAAGAAATGTGATGGTTTGCCTTTGGCTTTGATAACTCTTGGGAGGGTCTTGAAAACAAAAGGAACAAGCGACGATGAATGGGAGGAGTTGTCGAATAACGAGCTATGGCATCAAGAGGACAGGCAAGGGATTCTTCCAGCTCTAAAGTTAAGCTATTGTGACCTCCCTCTACATCTGAAACAACTCTTTGCATATTGCTCTTTATTTCCAAAGAACTATGTGTTCAACAAGGATGAACTAGTCCTGTTGTGGATGGCAGAAGGGTTTCTGTCCCACTCAAAGGGCAAAAAGTCAATGGAGAGTTTTGGTCGGCAGTATTTTGAAGAGCTATTGTCGAGGTCGTTTTTTCAGCATTCAACGCATAACAGATATACAATGCATGACCTGATGAATGAGTTGGCCATTAATGTTGCTGGAGAGTTTTTCTTTATGTTGGATGATAAGACGGATGTAAATGGTAGGAATGAAGCTTTTGAGAAGTTCCGCCACTTTTCAGTTTTAGTTCACCAACATGGATCATACAGAAAGATCAAGGAATTACATAAAGCTAGATGCTTGCGAACTTTCTTACCGGTTTCAGTTGGTGGGTCAAAATTCAACACATTGGAGAATCTTCTTGTCGACTTACTTCCCAAATTAAAGTTCATAAGGGTACTAAGCTTAAATCGATATTCAATAACAGAGGTACCACAGTCTATCCATAGTCTTAAGCATTTGCGGTACCTTAATTTTTCCATGACCGACATCCAAATAATACCAGAACAAGTCAGTGAGCTTTATAATCTACAAAGCTTGTTGGTCCGTGATTGTCGTAAGTTATCTAGCTTGCCAGTCAGTTTTGCAAAGTTAATAAACCTACGACATCTTGACATGAGTGGCACTCCATCGTTGAAGAAGTCACCCTTAGGGATTGGTGGGTTAACGAGTCTACAAACACTTTCTAAGGTTATTACAGAAGAAAATGACGGGTTTAAAATATCAGAGCTTAAAGGCCTATTGGATCTTCAAGGTGTTCTTTCCATTAATGGGTTGGAAAAAGTGATAGATCCAATACAAGCAAAGGATGCCAACTTACAACAAAAGAACGGACTTGATAACCTGGAAATGGAATGGACTGAAGTCGTGGATGATTCTCGGTATTCGATGACAGAATACGAGGTACTTGAATGGCTAAGCCCTCATCATAAGTTAAAAACGCTGAGGATTTCAGGCTATGGGGGAATGAAATTTCCTAGTTGGGTTGGAGATTCATCATTTGATCGGTTAACAAAACTTACATTAATAGGATGTAGAAGATGTACACATTTACCAACACTTGGGCGTTTAAGTTCACTTCAGGTGCTGATTTTGAAAAGCATGATCGGCTTGAAGACTGTGGGTTCTGAGCTGTTGGCACCTACTAAATTTTGTCATGGTATTGCGTTTCCATCACTTGAATATCTGGACATTGATGATATGGAAGGTTTGGAGATATGGTCGACAAGTGTCGGTGACATTGACGGAACAACTAGATTATTTCCTCTTCTTCTTCAAATTAATATAAGTCGATGTCCGAAACTTGTTGAGGTGTCAATTGGATTGATACCGTCACTTGAGGTTTTGGAAATAGAAAAATGTTCTGAAGCAGTGTTAAGAGCCATGGTTGGTGCGTCTCCATCAATTCGTAGATTGGAAATGCGGGGTATTAAAGGACTTACACAATTGCATGGAGAAGTCTTAAAACACCTTGGGGAGGTTGAATATCTATATATTTATCAATGTGATGAATTGAGATACTTGTGGGATTCAAAATCAAAAGTGTGCAAGTTTTTTGTTAGTTTACAGAAGTTACACATAGACAATTGTAAAAAGTTGGTATCAGTAGGAGAGAAAGAGGTTAATGTTGTGGGGAGTAGCAACATGGGATCCACCGTGAAAAAAGTGCATTTGTTTGGTTGTGAGACAATGGAGAGTTACAATTGCCCTAATAGTGTTGAGACGTTGGTGATAGGAGCTTGTTCTTCAATGACATCATTGACCTTCTCAGCCGTATCATCTCTCAAGAGTATTTCGATAAGAATATGTAAGAATCTAACATCATTTCCTCACGAACATTTGCAAAGTCTCGCGTCTTTGGAAGAGCTGGATATAAATTATTGTCCAAGAATTGATGATTCATTTCCATGTGGGGTGTGGCCTCCTAATTTAAGAAAGCTAACAATAGGAATGCTAAATAAGCCCATGTCAGAGTGGGGGCTGCAAAATTACCCAACCTCACTTGTCGAGTTATACCTATGTGGCAGTAAATCAGGAGTGGTTTCATTTGCAATGGAAGAAGATCATGTGAAAAGGAATAATACTAGTAGTAGTTCAACAGTTTTTCTTCTTCCACCATCTCTAACTTACCTATCAATAAGTCATTTTAAGAATGTGGAATCGCTTTCAGAGGTCTTACAACACCTCACTCTCCTTGAAAATCTTGATATTCAGTTTTGCCCAAATCTTAGAGATGTGCCACAGACAACTTCAACTTTGAGAGTTAAGGTGTATCAGTAGGCGCATGCATTAAGATCATGGTATGTCATCTCTAGAACCACCCACTTATACAAAGTTACTTGTAATTAATCCAAATTTATACTCGTACTATTCTTTGCTCTTGTGTGTCAACGGATAAACGGAAGAGCCATGTTCAGGTCACCTAGGGAGGGAGGGCGAGTCTTCTTTTAATTCAGATGTAACCGGCCTAACCGGGGTATCCCGTGACTATTGTCGACGGTCATTTCCCTGGCCACCCTCAAGATGTGTACCTATGGAGGTTCGAACCTAAAACCTCTTGTGAGGACGTCGGGGTCTAACCAATAGGCCACCTTGGTGATGATTAGTGATTTAGAATCCCTGGCGTGCAGTTGTCCAACTACATTGCTCAAAGAGACATACCTTCATGGAACTCCCAAATTTGTGCTTAATATTTTAGGGAAACTAATCAACATAAGATTCTTTCTTTATAATGTAGTGAACTGAGAAATGAAGACAACCAAGGAGAGTAATTATGCAGCTTATTTTGATCCCAAGTGTTCGTTACGGATTCCAAAGCTCATATTGTATGCCATTTCTTCTTTCTTTTCTTATTTTGTTTGGCTCTCTGGGACTGAACAGTACTACTGAAGCCTAATTTATTTGTTGTTGGTTATACAGGAAATTTCGACAGCAAGTCGTACCTAGGCACTATGAAGATGCAAGTTATGGAAAATTTACAGGCCATTTAACATGCATCAGGCGTGCATATGCAAGAGGTAAGGTGTACAACAACAAACTCAGCAACATTTGTGTCTAATGGTGGAAATTTTGACCCATTTAATGGTTATGTTTAATTTCTGACTGGTGACTGGTCAAATAAGGAAACGGGTTAAATTGGTCAAACAGACGAAAAATTGCGCCAATTGTATATTTGAAACATAGAACCTTATGAAACAGTTATATATTAATATTTGGACAAAATGTGATGTGGGCTGTACCCATTCTGACATGGTAACCTACACGCAGAACCTGCCCATTTTGCCACCGAAACTTGTGTCTATTTATCATGCTTGATGTTATAGATTTTCAATAGGTTCTCATAGTAGCTTTTATATCCAACAGAACACACCACACAAGCAAGTTCAACGTAATGACGAATTCTAGACAAAATCATGTTTTGGATGACGATTAGAAACTCACATCAACAGTTGCATTTGTTTTCGGGTAGATATTAAATGATATGGGTTCATTCCAACAGAGTTACATATCCAAAGAAGCAATCCACACAAGATCATGTTAGCATGATCTTTTATTAGTTGTAAATGTTATTTTCCTTTTTGCGGATTTCTTGTGATGTCTGGATGAGGACTTCTACAAGAACGCAGTAGTAAATTGTCTATAAGTTATCTTAAGCGGGACTGCGGGATAGTAGTTTTTTTATGTCCTTTTGAAGTTTTGTTTGGCTAGGAAGGAAACCCAAATGTAACAAACTTATCATATGCATGTTTTAGGATATAATTTTCTCATTGTATTTGTACCATCTATTGATTTCAATTAATCTAAAACAAATTCAAACATACTACATGCCATTTTTGAAGTCTATTATATTTATATATAGTAAGATCAAATCCGTGTATATCATATGCATAAAAATGATAAGTTAGGCTTGTCGAAAGTGACCAGAATGAGTTCTAGCTCATAATGGTTAATGTGGCATAAGTAAAGGGAATCTAGGCTAAACTGTATCAGGAAAACACACAATTGCTGTAGTTAACTATGAAGATCAAATTATATAGTCATCTATTATAGGTACAATGAAACTACCAATCTGGTACTTGCATCTTAGCAATCAAATAAAACTTAGGCATGATTACAAGTGATGCAATGAGGAATGAAATAGGGTCCATATAATGAAGAATGGTAAGTAATCGTATCTATGAATTTGAGACGCCGCTGCTTTCAGTCAGAATGGTTTCCAAAAGCGATTCACATGCATCCTCAAGCAAATCCAACACCTGCCACACCAAAAAAAAAAGCAACATCCAAAGGTTATTCTTTATAACACATAAAATGAAAAAATCCAGCCTCTACTGCATTGGCTCATCCTTTGGAAGTCAGAACTGACATCAAATAGTAAAAAATGGATGAAGTATGTGATTCTTAATAAAACAAATTTGATAAGAAGATAGAATGAGGACAATGTTGACATAATTGATGAAAATGATGTATGACAAATAAGACCAAAGATTCATGCACATAATTACATAAAAGTACGGGTACCCATGTCGGAGCTTATTCAAGTGCATGTTTGAGCAAGTATACATGAACTGGAGGCACTACACAAAAGCCAGTCCTATGAAAATGGAAACAATCGAATAAAGGTGTTACATTGTTTTGACTATAAACTGAATGTCTAGAATACCCTTCAATAAATCAATAACGTCAACAAGTTTTAATGATAAAAAAAGGAAAACAAAAGTTTAGCTTATGATGTATGCACAAATGAATCCTTGCAAATAATGCTGAAGAACTGAAGAATGGATTGCAAATTGTCTTTCCTTTCTTTTATCCTTAGTGCAGATTTTAAGCTAAAAGTACATTTCTGCACATTGTCATCGGAATCAAAAACTGAAGAACCAAAATTCATGTCTACAAGTTGTTTTATTCATCATTACCATAGGGTACTTGAGACATTTCATGGATTCAAACACTTTCTCGTACACTATATTCCTAGTTAAGAAAATCGTGAAATTTCAATAGGAGGAAATAAGTACCAATGTTGAAGAAGAAACACCTGAACTGTGTTTCAGAAAGAAAAATAAGATTTAGGTTGACCTTTTACTATAGAGCAAAATAGTATTCACCTACTGAACTATTGGCCACTGCACCTCATGTTTAAACCACTTATTGTCTAGCAACTAGTAAATGTGGCTTGATCATTTTAACTTTACCAAAATCATGATACATACATGCAATCAATGTGATACAACAATTTTTAGCCACATAAGGATGACTAATGGACAATATGTTATCAAGACATGGACTTCATATGACCATAAAGTTTACTTTAGTACAGCAGCTGAAATAATATTTCATTCGATAATACTGAGGTCGAACAAATGCTCGCTTTTTGGTCTTTCTGTGAGTCAAGTTTTCAAGGAACTAGCAAGGCATTCTAGAATTTATGTTTTTCTCATGGATGCATCGTGTCAAACAGTATATAACATTAATAACATCATTTGTATAGACCATTTTAATCCATTCACTCATCTCTATCTCCTATCATAGATGATTATGGGAGCCACATAACAGAATACTAGAAATCAAAGAGGTCAAAAATGAAAAGCACACATCATCCATCATCGAATAACATACATTCAAGAATGATTACCTGCTCAAAACCTTGTGGTCCACCATAGTAAGGATCCGGCACTTCCGTTGCATCATGTTTTTTGCAGTAAGAGCACATTAACTTAACCTGCATAATGACATATTCACAATCCAATTAAATTATATGAATTGCAAATGCACCAACACTCTTTCATTTTTCTTACAAACCTTCTTGTATGCATCAGCTGGCAAGGTCTCCTTAAAACTCCATCTCTCTAACGCTGCAAGTATATCCTCTGCAATCCATACAAAAGCTCAACTCAAAGTTAATATAATTTGTCCACTTCTATCTAATTGGGTTTACAATATGCACATAAAAACGCAAAAATTACTTCTGAAAAATCTGACCTTTGTTTTGCTTGTCCATTGCAAGAATGAGATCAAATTCTTTAAAATCCGAGGGCCTTATCGGTCTTGATATCGATGTGATTTCAATACCCCTTCTTTTAGAGGCAGCTCTCATTCGAGAATCTGCTGGACCTCCCTTCAATAAATCAAGATAAACATAATTCAGAATCCAATCAAGAATTTGAAGCTCGGATCACAAATGAGTACCCTATGATTCTGCTAAAAGTAGAATTTATATAGAAAATAAAAATGGATAAACACATAACCCAACCCCAATTAAATCAAAGTTAATAGTAATTTACGTCACTATTGTATGGTATTTGTGCACTTTCACAAAATAGAATTCAGATTGAAATCCATAAAATTGAATAAATTGATGATAAGGGTACTCTGAATTATCCTAAAATTTTACTCTTTTCAGTAAATAAAGATGCCCTAGAACTTAGGAGAAAGTACACACTATACCCACTACACAAACAGCAAACCTCAAGAAAAGTAATTTAATTCAAAATGAAGAATATTATGAATAAAACCCATGATGTAATAACCAACAAACCTCATGATAATTGATGGTACCAGCAGAATCAATGACAAATTTGGAAGACAGGTTTCTTTTTTTAACCAAATCAGTGAAAACACCTTCAGCAGCAGGGCTTCTACAAATGTTTCCCAAACACACAAAGAGAACAGAGAAGGGTTTTTCTGTAATTCTAGCTGTCTGAGTTGTGGAAGCCATTGATGATGTGATTATGGTTATTGGGTTTTGTTTATTTTTTGATCTTTGATGAACAAGATTCGAACTTTGAAAAATTGGGTATAGATTATGAGGAAGAAGGGTTGCAACAAAAGGGGTTTTAATGAAGGAATGAGAATATGGAATGGGAATGGTCGGGAGACTACTGGGGTGGAGTGACATCATCACTTGATGTGAGTTTGGGAGAAAGAAAAGAGGTGAGCTTTGAGAATTTTTTATTTCTTCAAGGATTCTTTTTATTAGATTTTTTTTTTTTTTTTTTTTTGTGGATTCTATTTTCACCACAAAATAAATATTGAAAAAAACTGAATAATTGGATTTTTTTAATGTGCAAAAGAAATATAAAGTTTATGTTGATTAATTCCAAAACTGTTATATTTCTTTGGTTTATTATTTCTGAGTTGCAATACATTACCCCAAATTTGTAATGTTAGAAATGATGGGGTTAAAGTGGCGTTTGATGAAACTCTTAAAAGAAGCATTGTTTCTTGAGATTCATAAGTTACTAGAAATTTGTGTTTTTAACTCATCAGGAAAATAAATTGATTCACAATATTCGAATATTCGGATTTTAGCAGTCCCCTTTCACATCACATGGCCTGATGGCAAGTCCCTAACTGATCATCTCTAGTAATTTCGCCATCCCAATTAGGCAACGGTTCGCTTTGTCTCGATAAAAAAACAAGGATATTTTCCACACCTGTGATATTTAAGCCCTTGAAAGTTGAAAGTCACTAGCAAGCAATTACTCGTACAAAAGTTTCAATTTTGCACTCTCATCTTCACTTTAGAACCCACCATCACCTTTCACTCAACTTGCTGATAAGAAGTTATTATCTATAGGAACCATAAACTCAAATTCTTCTTGAACCTTAACTTGTTAAAGTTGAGTTTCACACAAGAGGGAATATCACTCGAATAATGTGTTATGCAAAGTAACTTCACTTGTAGTTGTAGCTCTATCGAGTATTGACAGAAAAGATTACACTTGTCTATTGCAAGTTAATATTGCTCAATTCTGTACAACTTTAGTACCAGTCTTTCTTTAACAACTACTTGTAATAGGAAACAAAAACATATCAATTAATAATGTCTATTATTCGGTAACAGTCAGCAACCTTTAGGCTGATATATCAACCATTTGCTACACACCACCTACGTACTTTACTTAAAACACAATATCTATGAACTATGATCAATTAGAAAGTAGAGTTTCATAGAAAAACAGCATCATAGCAAGAACCTCAAGCAAACACAAAACATAAAGCATATATGTCAAACAAAACCACTTGGCTATCAATTTCATATCTAATAAAAGTTGGAACTCATAAAAATTTGCATTGTCTAAACAATCCTGATAGTTCATGACAAAACTAAGAGAAAAATACTTAAACATCGATAACAAAATGACGAATATCTTGATTCCTTAGTCAAATAGACTGAATCCCATGTCCTGAAAAAAGAAACAAATATGACAACAAACAAAAGTAAGCACATTATCGAACAAACTCGTTAGATATGAATCATTTTAAATAAGTAAGATATTGTAACAAAACTTACGTCATCAGATTCTTCTTTCTCTTCGACTTTCTCCTCTTTCTTAGTCTCAGCTGCAGCAGCAGCAGGTGCGGCAACACCGCCGGCTGCAGCGGCAACTGCAACACCACCACCACCAGATGGAACTGAAGCCAGCTTCTCCCTTCCGGAAGCAATCAATTCTGTGATGTCCTTACCCTTGACTTCAGACAAGAGCAACTTAATTCTGTCGTCATCTGCATCAGCTCCAACTACAAAACACGATTTATAACTCTTAGGTTAGTTTACATTTTGCATATATAAAGCACAAACAAACTTATTGTCAACTAGAGGCTATAGCTGTTTACATATTTGTTACCACATATTGTCACTTTAACACTTTGATATAAATTACTTTGCTTAACAATCCTTAGAGGGTGTTTGGGTTTGCTTATTTATAAGAACTTAAATGCTTAAAAATAGGTAACCTGTATGATGCTTATTTTTATTTAAGTGCTTATTTTTATTTAAGTGCTTATTTCTTCTAAAATAAGCAGATATGCAAGTTTGATATAAGTGTTTGGATATGCTTATATGCAGTCAAAATAAGCAAGTAAGCAGATAAGTGCTTAAATAAGCAATCCCAAACACCCTATTATTGTGCCTTGATTCATCTATATAATTGTTTTGTAATTAATATAAAAATAACAATCACTATATCCTACTTTTTAGAATTGCTGTATTTTTTCAAATATATCTTCAATGTACACATTGAAGCACAAAAAATTAGTGTATGCATAATCCTAAAAGGTTCCCTTTTACTCAAAAACATTGTAAATTTTTACTACACTCATTGTAGATGCTCAAGTTCAAGACAATAACTTGCAAATCAGATACTAATCATCAAAGTATCAAACTAAAAACAATAAACCACGTTTATACATACACAAATATCTACATACAAAAAAGATTATTATTATTATACCTGAACCAAGAATGTTCTTCAAATCTGTAGCAGATGGTGAGGTGTTACCTCCCAATAGAGCCAACAAATAAGCAGCAACAACCTTCATTTTTTTGCTTCATTAAAACAACACAATTTCAATTCACAATCACATATAAAGAAATGAAATTTAATATATATAATAAACATGAGATTGAAGAAGATGGGAGACCTGTGATGTGTTAGAACGGATCTGTATCTATTTGCCTCCTTTGAGTTTTTTAGGGTTCAGCAGCAGCAGCAGTTATATTGAAACCCTAATTTCTTATTAATAGCTTCCCCGGGAATTTTAGTGGGCCGTAAATAGTGAAATTGATAATGGGCCGGGTTAAGACGGGCCGGTTCAGGCGAGTCTTCTATATTAGTCCTTCACGAGGGAGAGTAACCCTGCGCGTTGCGGCAGGACGGTTAGCTCTACGTCATCGTTTGAATTAATTATTACGATCATTATTTATCGAACAACTTTTCTTAATAAAGTCAGACATTTCTATATTGTGAGTGTATACACTTATATAAATTTGAATTAATATTCAAGTCGAAAAGTACCTAAATGAAAAAATATATATATATAACTAAAACTTAAATAATTAATGTATCACCTATGTACATTAGATTGTACATGTATGTGGAATAGGTTGTAGGATTGATAAGAAAAAACAATCAACAAACATAAATAAAAACGCTTATAATCTATATATCGTTTACTATTTTAGATTACTTCGTAAAAACATGTATGATATATGTCTCAGGATTGAAAAAAAAAATCACAAAAGATAAGAATGTTATTATTCTTAACATGTCTATAATACTTATAACTTCTGTTGATATGTAAATAATCCAATCCGATAATACATAAGCGTGAAATTCATTTCGGTCGTCAATATTTTTTAAGTTATATTGATCAAAATTTAATGCAACTAAAGAATTCATCATATATATACAATTTATTAATATTGTATTTGACATCATGTAGGATATATAAACGTACAATTCATTTCGATCGTTATTACTTATAAGTTATATTATTTAAAATTAATGTAGTTATAGAATAAAAATATTTATACGATGAAAGATAAAATAATAATGTGTTTTAATCCAAAAAGTACTATTTAATAAAACGTTAATTTTTATGATTTTATAAATGAATCCACTTTTCATCTATATACAATTTATCTAAATTGTATTGTACATCATGTGAGATATGTTTTATGATTGTATTAAAAAGGCACTAAAAGATAGAATAAGAATACGACGAATTAGTTACTATTTATCACGTAAGTGTGACATTGATTTCCGTCGTTAATACGTTTTAAGTTATATTGATTAATAATTAATAACTAATGCAATCATAGATAACAAATATTTATAGAACGGACGGTAAAATAATAATGTGTATTAACTCGAATATTGTTATATGACAAAAACGTTACTCTTTATAACTCCATAAATATATACAGTTAATATCTATATACAATTTATCTATATTGTATTGTATATGTTGTGGAATTTATTTTAGAATTGTTAAAAAATAAATAAATATTTGTTTAGCTTTCTCACAAAAAAGGTTTATATTGTAAAGATACATATTACAAATATTCATTAGTAAAGGATGCCTTAAATAAATTATTTAGTAATTCAGGGCCCTTCATGTAATATAAAAATTTGTGGTAAAAAATAAAACCATGGACCATAATCGAACTCCCGACCATGAACAACAACACTACCCAAAACCACTTAGCTAGCCGCCTACCATTGTTGAATTACTGCATTTTTTATTTATATAGGATCTATAAACGTGGCAAATTTTGATTGAAAATGTTACTATTCATCTCACCCTAAAATGTTATTATTTATAATGGATTACAGATAGACTAGTATTTTACCCGCGCTATGCAGCGGTATCAAAAAAGTTTACTTGCAGAATTTTTTTGTTCAATTATATGTCTTCATTTAGTGAAAATTGAAAAAAAAAACATAATAATATATCATTTTCTTACTTTATTGTATACACTATTATAGGTTAGAGTTAGAGTTTCAGTCCATCAGTCTACTACTTAAAACCCGTCAAACATTTATGTTTTTTTTTTGTGGAATTCGAGTTAAGAATTGTGTCAATTGGTCGATTGATCAACCAGAAAAAATATTTAAAAAGAACAAAATGATCCAACACATCAACTTGTTGGCCCGTTTACCTAAATAGTTATGTAAATCATTTTTTAGTTGAATACTTTTGACTTTTCAACCCCTTTATAAAATTAGGTCGAGTTTAGGTTTTGAATTTTATACCTCAAATTTCAAACCGCTAACTTGACTCGACTCGTATTGTAACCCCAAATTATAACAATTTACAATTTAAAAATTGAATTACGAACTTTTAATTTGACTATTAACTTTGATAGTTAAATCAGTTATCTTTTCAAAAAGGAAGAAAATCATCATTTCAAATGTTTGTACTATTTGAGGTCATTTCCTCCTCCGTTCCAGTTTCGCTTCTCCGTCTCAAAACTCTTGCCCTCAATATTGTTCGGCTCATTCCTTCCCGACACAGCTTTCTTCGTCAGTGATCCCATCCTCACTGTTTCATCAGTCAAACTCTGCGCTAGACTAACAGCGCTTTTGAAAGTGGCAGGTCTGGATGACGTTACTAAACTCCTGATTTGAGGTACAAGTCCCCATATGTACCTTTTAACGCGTTTATATTCTGGTATGACCATGTGCGGTACTAGACGCGTCAGTTCTTGGAATTTCGTAGTGTAGGCTGTAATATCGGAACCGATCATCTTAATGTCCCACAGTTCGGTCTCGATCTTTTGCATTTCGTTGCGGGGACAGAATTCCTCCAATATCATTGTCTTCAGTTCCTCCCACAAGATGGAGTAGGCAGCTGTTCGTCCAAGAGTTTGGACTTGAGCGTTCCACCAGGTCAGTGCTTTTTCAGTTAGCGTGCAAGTAGCATACTTCACCATGCAGTCGGGTGCACAGTTGCTGATGTCAAGCACTAAATCCATCTTCTCGATCCAATGCACAATTCATATGGCAATCTCGGTTCCACGGAAGTCGCTCGGTTTGCATGCCAAGAAAGTTTAGTACGAACACCCTCGCTGGGTATTTTTGGGTTCTCCAGTCGCATTGTTTCTCCCTTCAACGTTCCCGGTAGTCCCGCTACCATTTCCTCCATTGTCGCGAACGCGACTTGCCTCATACTGGGCGATAGCTGTGACACCCGGCGAATTAGGCCGTCATTAGTGATTAATCATAGATCATTATTGCATGTAATTAGTGTGAAATAGGACTAATTACGATAGCACCTCGTATATTGTATTATACGCATGTACGTAATTAACCGTAAATTACGCAAATTCGATCGGATGGAGTCCGACACAATAAATATGGACGTTGGTGAAAAACATTTTTACTAAACAACCTAATTATGATAAATAATTGTTATTTAACTTATATTATTACGATAATATTTAAAACGTTTCACGTTTCCTACAAAACGTATCGTACGCGACGAAAACGCGCGAATCGAACCCGACACCGAACGAAACCCGCCAAATATGTTAAAAAGATCCAATAAGGTATTAAAGAACATTTTGCCAATTTAAAATAACAATGTCGTATTCAAATATAAACACGAAAACTAAACGTTAACAATTAAATTTTTAAAACACGCGATTAACGTTTAACCGAACGAGTAACGTAACAGGAAACCAAGAAGCAAATCATGAGCCCAAGAACCACCATGGGCCCAGGCCCAATGAAGCCCCGAACCAGCCCAAAAAGCAGGCCCAACCAGCCCCCCCCCCTTAACCCCTTTGGCCATCTCTTTACTCACTTCATTCCTCACACAAATCACTCACTCTCTCTTTCCATCTCTCCCTCCCTCTCCCTCATTTTCTGCCCAAGGCACCACCACCACCTTTCTCAGCCCCTTCCAAGTGATCTAGCCACCATCTTCCTCATTTACGACGCCAAGAAGAAGAAGATCGAGCAAAGGAACAAGGATCGAGTCACAGCAGCCCTACTCCCCTTCATCTCGACTTTAGATCGGGTTTCTTTGTAAGAATTCCTTCAAATCTTGTTCATTTTCCTTGGATGATGTTAATATACATGTTAGAAGTTCGTTTATGCTAATTATGTCCAAGATCTAAACCGAAAACCAAAAGATAAAGCTAAAAACTTTCGGGTAAAGCTATTAACCTTCGGACAAAAACTTAACCCGACTTTGACACAAGATATCTAACTCATTTCTTAACCAAATCGAACGATTCTTGAGTCTAAAATCAAGTTTAAGGAGTCTACTTTCGAACCCAAGTGGTTTGACGATTTTCTGAGGTCATTTGATGTACGAAAACGATTTTACAAAAATATGTGTCTGGGCTGTCGTTTTAGACAGAAAAATCGACCAACTTTGGGAAAGCATATCTCGAGATCTACAACTCCAAAACGACTGAAACCACTTGGAAAAGTTTGATTTTTCTGTTACCTTTCAATGTTGTACTTGCACTTTTTCTGAAGTTTTGTAAATCGTGAGATATAGACCAAACACCGAGAAAAGTTCCAAAAACCGACCTGCTGGACCTTTGTCTAATCCTTGGACGATTTCGTGAGCCATACTTGACCAAAAGTTATGAAATTTTTACTGGAAGTAGCTAAGACATGTAGGAACAACTGTGATTTTTCTTGGAGTTCACTTCGAAACTTTGGTTAGTCAAAACGAGCCCCGAAAATGACCCAAAAACTCGGGAAATAAACCCATGGACTGATTTTGTGACAAAAATGAAACGACACTTTCGGGTTAACTATAAAACGTAACGACAATTTTCCTAAGCTCTAGTAACATATTTAAGACTTCCCTAAAAGTTTCGAGTCAAACCGAGCACATTTGAGCAAGTTCCCGAACGACAAAAACATCACAGCCCGTCTGTATCGCAGAAGACCCAAAGTTATTGCGACACAAAGCTTGTGTCGCTAAATCGTATGACAGCAGTACCAATCGGCGACACAAAGCTTGTGTCGCTAAATCATAAAGCAGTACTAACTTGCGACACTAAGTTAGTGTCGCAATAATTCAACTGGCAGTATTAACGCTTGTGTCGCTAAATCTCAAACAGTACTAACCTAATGTCGCAATATGCCTTGTGTCGCTAACTATTTTCAATGTCGCTGAGGCTAGCGACACAACGACTTGTGTCGCATATTTATGGAAATCATGACCTGCGACACTAATACCTATGTCGCAAAAATTATCTTAAATTCACATTCAGCGACACTACCCTCATGTCGCAACCCCTCATAGCGACACAACATCTGTGTCGCATAAACAGTCTGATTGAAAACCTAATTTACTAAGGGGCGTTTTTGGGAACAACAACTATATCATATGCGATGCTACTTGAACACAGAACGATACGAAACATAATAATAATGTCTGTGAGAATAATTATTACAAAAACATCACCAACGGGCCATACGTATTTTCTAACGCAAACAATAAGCCAACACTTGGACATAACTAGTTGAGTGGACAACTAGCATGAATGATCTTTTTGAGACATTCACTCATACATAACCTTATGCGTTTAGGGCGCCAGAAGGTTACACTTTGGATAAACGTTTATTAACTTAAACGCACGCTTACAAGACTCAGGTGAGTCTCATAGCCCCACTTTTACTGTTTTATACTATGGGGTGAGATTACATACACTGTTTATTATAATCACAAGTAACTAAAACAACTCTTATACGGATTGCATGAGACCTTTAATCCACTAAAAGTCCTCACTTTATCATAGTTCGTTAATTGTATAAGCGCGAGTATTATTGGATAGATCTATCGGGGATTGACATCCCCGTCCGGGCTAGTCGCTCTAGCCGACCCACGGACGCATTAATATTTGACTGTTACAGGTGTATTGGATTATGCATCTGCCCGAGGCACAAACTAGGTTAAGCGTCGAACTGTGAGACTCATGGCAATAGTATACACTTATTTTGCATTTGTGCAACACTGATTAAATCTTGTGATTATTACCAACTTTTGATAACTGTTTCAAACCTACGAACTCACCAACTTTATGTTGACCATTTTAGTATGTAATCTCAGGTACACAGACACAGTAGGATGGCCTACAGGGAAACCCTAGCTCGAGTCGCATGATTTACAAGCATCGGAGATTTTTCTTGCATTACTATTTTGTAATACTAGTTATGTATTAGAATCTCTTGAATTATTCGCGAAATCAGAATTTGATGTAAACAATCGGATTACTAATGTAATTACTTTGTATTATTTTCAAAACGTCTCATATAGAGTCGTTTGCCTTAACTTTGCGTAATGATCCATGATTAGTCGCGCCCCGACCCGACTTCCGCTGCGTCATAATTTGGGGGTGCGACAATAGCTGCAGCCACTCGTTGATTAACGAGTTCTTCAATCAGATCGGCATTGAGAGGTGCGGTGCTCCCCTGGTTGTTTCGGGTGTTTTGGCGAGTAGGCGGCATGATCTCGTTCTACTATACAAAGTGAGATATAAGAATCAATGCCCATGCAAGGAAAGCGATTTCAAAGTAAATAGAGTCGAGATTTCTCGTCGTTACGTGACGTTGAGGCGACACATTGGTCATTCGGATATGGTTGTATAAACACATATGTGTCGTGATACCTTTGCAATTACGTCGGCCGCCATAATTGTTAGGGTATCCTTTCACGTACGTACTTATTACCAGATCCTATATCACAAAGTTCGGCCTCGTTTCCTATATGTTCAGGTCTAGGAGTGGCGGAATTTTAACGAATGAAATTATGCTCATCAGAGGTCGCTCTAAAGCAGAATGATAGACTTTCATACTCAGACGTGTCGTCTTATTATAGTCGTGCTCAGAGTGTTCATCCTTGGTATCATTCACGAAGATGAAGTATTATTCAGTCACGTAGTGATTATAGTTTTCGCGTGATGAAATAATGTTATGCAAATGCATGAATGAATGAATATCCAAGTCTAGGGTTATAGTTTAGGTCTCTAAGACTTCTAATTCGCTAAACCAATGGCTCTGATACCAATCTGTCACATCCCCAAAACGGTAAGTTTGTGGTTAGCGACTGATCAGCGGAAGCATTTGTGTACGAGCGGGGGTCGTGACGTCATAGGATCTTTACAATACAGAGCATATGATTATCGCAGAACAGAGTGACTAAGATGCCATAAATATAGTTGTTACAAAAGTTACGACTTTACAAGTCGTAGTATTAGTGTTGTTGAAATACATCAGTTTAAGTGAATACAATATTCAAATACAGGATTTCGTAAGTATGATCAAAAAGTTATAGTTATACAAAGGAAATCCCATAAGTTCCAAAAGTGGCATCCTAATTCGTTTCGGGAGGTCGTTAATCCAAGATGCATGCAAGTCTTACATGAGTGCTAATTCCCTTAAAACATAGTAGAAATCGTTAACAACAATGTTGAGTGAATTCACAGATTTATTATCCTTGTTAAACCAAATTATTTGTAAACTGTTGACGTACAAGTCAAAAAGTGATCAAACTAATGATCAAATATAGCTTTCGTTTCCGTTGACATACAAGTCAAATAAGTTTCATATTCGTGAGAATTTATCCAAGAGTTTTGTTGAAAATGCATTTCCAAAATATGTTTCGTTTACAGAACTTTAAAAGTATTCTAATAATATTTTTTGTTAGAAAAACTCGCAGGTGATCTAAAGTAAGGTTTCGTTTCGTGGTGTGAACACATCAATTCGTATACGTTTGGAAATCATTTCAGTGTATAAATCGTAGGAACACATTCCTATATAGTTGATCGTAGGGAAATGATCCCTATAAAGTTTGTAGGAAACACATTCCTATATAGTTGTTTGTAGGAAGACATAGACGGTGATTCCCCGAAAGGTGAGCTAAACCTTACGATTTAAAGTAACGCAACCCAACCCCATAACCAAGTCACGACACAATTCGTTGTTTGCCTAATCGGACATGTAAATATACGCTCCGCTCTTAGTTGAAGGGACGTCACCCCAATAGTATTATTTGAATATTCAGTGGCTAGAGTCACCTAGCTAATGGTTATAGTCTGTAGCCATAAGGTCTTCTATGCACTACATTGTAAGTCATGGTTCGTACTAGGATTCGTTGTCATGTTCCCCAAAATAGTATGAAAAATCATTTCATAAACAAATAGTGTTGTGTAATCGTATGAAAACATTCATAAGAAACTAAGTTTTTGCATATAGTATCAAAAGAGTTGCTATGTTTTTTACCCCTAGTTTAAAAGCAGTAAAATCTGTAAAAGTAGGGGCTGTGAACTCACCTCGTGAGCTAAAGTATGAGAGCTAGCAAGTGGTTGCCCAAATAAAGTCTCTTGACGCCCTAAACGCAATAGATAGTTTATATAAACAGTTGGCTATTTGTCAACTATGTTAATTGTTCACTCGTTTTGAAAGATCGTTGTGTTTTAAAATGTGTACAATACGTTGGTGATGTTTTCGTTCGGGTTTAGTTTATACGAGTTGTTTTTGTCTAAGTTTATTAATGAAGTTACCAAAACTCATTTTGGGCATGAATTCTAGTGTTTTATAAAATGGTTCGCGTTTTATCGTTTGAGGCTCGTTTTTGTTGACTTGGTCAAACATGCTCGGTTTGACCCGAAACTTTTACACGACTCTTAAATATGTTTTAGGACTTATAAAAAGTAAGTTTTACGTTTTGTGGTTAGCCCGAAAGTGTCATTTTTAAATATATGTCAAAACAGTCCCTCGGGTTGTTTCATCAGATTTTGTACGTTTTTCGTGGCTCGTTTAGACTAGTCAAAGTGTCGAGATAACATCCGAGAAAATTTCTAGGCACTCCCCCATGTCTTAGTTACTTAACATAATTTTTTCATAATTTTCGGTTAACGTTAAGTTGGTCAAATAATTAGACAAATCCCCTGACGTCCAAAAATGACGAATCCGGATACACGTTCAAAGATCTAGTTACTGTACGAGTTCTACAAAACCTCACAAAATGTAATCATACAACTTTTAAAGTTAACAAGATTTGTGACCTTCAGGAAAAAGCCTCATGTTGTTTGGAGTTGTGTAGCTCTAGTTATGGACTCGAGAAATTGGTACAAGAATCTGCCATCCGAGACAGAATGGCGACAATTCTTTGTAAAATCGTTTTCGGGTATCAAACGGTGTCGAAAAATTACGAAACCACTTGGAAATGAAAGCTAACTTCTTAAACTTAAGTTTTGTCTTTTGAATTGTCCATTTTCGTTAAGTTTTGAGTACGAAAAGTCTCCTTGAAGACGGGTTAAGTTTCTGCCCAGCAAGTTGTTGATGTTTTGTGTTTGTTTAGTTTTATAAAAACGTTTTCGACTTGATTTTTGGACAAGATTTCGTATGAGTGAACCTTTAGCATGTTATTACATGTTATCCAAGTAAACAAAACGAAAATGAAGGTTCTTACAAGTTGAATCGATGATCGAGTAGAGTAAGGAGATAAAGAGTGCTTGATCTTGCTTTTTGCTTAATTTCTTCTTGAAAATGGTGGTGGATGAGGATGGTGATGATGGTGGCAGGTGGTGGTGTGCGTGAGAAAAGAGATAGAGAGGGAGGGTGGGAAGATGGAGTGTGAAAGTGTTTGTGTGTGGAGACTAACAAAGAAGCATGGGTTATGGGGAGGTAAAGTCTTGGGCATGGGGGGTAAGGGGGCATGGTAGCAGATTTTGGGGGCCCCACTTGAGTGTGGGTTGAATAAACTTTGTTCCCCATGTTTACGTTACGCGCGATGCTCGTTTACCCATTCGTTTCGTCGTTCGTTTAAACGTTTATTTAACGCGTTTTGCTCACGATAATTTCACATTAATTTTCGATTGTAGTATTATTTTTAAATACTTTATTTTATGATCTAAAGATGTTTCGTTGGGTTCCCGTTTGGTTGTCGGGTTCGATTCGCGCGTTAACTTTGCGTTCGGTATGTTTTATATAACACGTATAATCGTTTTCATTTAATCGCTATGCTTTATCGTTATAACGTAATATTTTCAAGTAAATAACTACTATTAAAATAGTTTTACATTATTTATAAAATTCGTAGCACCAATGATCGTGTTGTTGTCGGGCTACACCCGATTGTTTTCGTGTAACTGTACATAATTACATAATTCATAATACTTCGCATATTAAATTAGTGGGCTTTGCTAGAATTATCTAATAAAAATAGTTTAGTTTTCGTTACGTAGGGAATTAGCCTAAGACATGCATGAATAAAATGTACGGTTCCGTACCGTAAATGGAGGGTTGTCACAGTACGGTACATGACATGTTATCATTTTTTCAAATTTCGAGGTAAGATATTGCTAAAAATATGATGAAAATGATGATTGATTTCTTTTCTTGATAATTTTAATAGTTGATTTCTAGGATTTTAAATATGTCAATAATTCATTTTTATTTTAGGTAATTTGTCATTCCTTAAATGTAACTAACTAAAAATATTTAAAAGGGTAGTAAAAAAAGTTAAAGTATCTCTTTATTAAAAGTTTAATAAAGTTTTCAACTTCTTATATATTAGTAAAAAGATTAATCTTTAAGAAAATATTACATTTTTGTAGCAATATTTCTATCAAAACATTCATTTTAATATACATTAATATGTTATGTAAGTTAAAATAGTTATAATTTTAAGTTACATATTTTTGAATTGAAATTAATTATAATATATTAAAGTTTATAATTAATAACATTGATTAAGTATTTAATTATACATTAATTGTAGACATTTTAATAAAGTGGAGGGTAAAACAGTAAATTACTATTTTTCCTTTCAAGACTTTGTCGCAAATATTTTATACGGTAGTATAGATATATAGATATGTGGGATAAAATAAATTTTTATTTTTAATTCTTTTATTATAGTAAATAGTAAAGTAATAGTAACTAAGTTTTAACTCATATCTAGACACGGACTAATAAATGTCATCTTAATTTCTATTTATATCCAAAAAATGATAAATGCTTACGTTTAATAGAGAAATTAAATTTAATATAATTTTTGATTTAGACAATTATAAAGTTACGGTAAACGTTCGTCTTTAACAGTGATATATATTAGTACTATGTCCCAGATGTCGTTTGGATAACCATTGATGCACCTAGATTTTGGATGAATCATCAACTTGAATCTGCAACACGTGTACACTCCTACCCATTAAAAATTAGGTGTATAAACACGGATATTGAATCAAACTATTTTTCATTTATTTGAGTGTGAAACAATTTACACACGAAACTTTGCATTTAAGTTAGGTTTGACTTTTTTTAATTAGAGCTCCATTGGCTTTATGAAGGTGAATATTTATGAATGAAAAACATCTTTATGAAATATGTTTTAATATGTTAAACTCGTGTATATACACAAAGCTTTATATGTAAAATTTATTTATTGAGATTTAAAGTTATGTTTGATGTTTTTGAATTAAATAGAGTTCCTTTGAATTTGGAAAGGTTAATATTTATGAATGAAACATCTATAAAAAAAGTTAGAAGTTAAACTATTCTTTCAGTGTATCAAAAATACGATCGTCTCTGAATTTTAGGAAGTCGGATAAAAACTGATTAATAGTCAAAATGAGGCCTTATAGATACCTATAAGGTGTTCTTTGTTTTCTTATTTATTGACCCTTGAGCCCTAAACAATTTTGATACAACTATAATATATAATTTTTCACTTGCAATTAACAATCAAAATATATTTATTCACACACACAATTTTGAAGCCCCTATAATTCGGAGGCCTTTGGTGGTCGACCATCTCGTCCACCCTCAAAGATGGCCCTGATCGAAAATAACTTACTTTGATCTTATTTGTATTCTATGGATTCATTTCGTATAAGACCAAAGAGAAATTGCGAAGTTACCAATATTAACCTTCCTAATGTGAGAAGTGGGTTCTATGAAGAATGATAAAAAGTGAATAATGAGAGAACCAATAAAACTGCTCAATTTTCCTTTAAAAAACCAAACTTTCACTCGAATTTTTAAAATCAAATATCTAAACGGTATGACTAAAAATTATAAAAATTACATATGTGGAATTAACGTCCTTTTCTCTTCGATTAGAAATCTCACAAGTTATACTTTCGACAAACTTTTTTTCATTTTTACTGAGTCTTAGAAAATGTGACTTAATTACATGTGATTTTATTAATAATCACATGTGATTTATGATAAAATTATGACATTGATACACGATTATTAATCAATGGTGGATGTTAACTCACACATGATTACAACTTAATATTAATTCACATAAATAACTATAAATAAGATTTTAAGAATTGTATTAATTTACTGCGAAAATCACATGTGATTATTGATTTGAAGTTTAATCACATGTGCTTTTCAAATGACGTATGTGATGATAAATGATAATTCACATGTGATTTCACCTTTATATTTATTTACATGTATCATTATAGAAAGTTAGTTGAAATTCGTATTTATTTTCACTTTAATCGCATGTAATTACTAATTTAATGTTTGATCACATGTGATTACAACTAACTTTTTTCTGTATGTGTATTAAATTATCAAATAAAAATTTTTCATGTGTTTTCAAACTAATAACCTGATTTACATGTGATTATAGCTAGTGATTTAAATCTTATAATTTGATTGTAAATATAATCACATGTAAGTCTTAAATTACATGTGATTTAACATTACAAATTTCAAACATCCATTAGAAAATAAAAATAAAAAGTTTGTCGGAAGTAAGTCATGTGAGATCTCTAATTTATAGATATTTGATTTGTGAGATATTTAGTTTTTTATAAAGGTGTAAATGAGTACCTAAAATAGAACAATTCTATTAGTTTCTCCGTTCTTCATTTTTTTAGCATTATTTATTTAACTTTTCTTTAGAGAATTTCAAAGTTATCTAATGTGAATAATGCATGAATGACCTTTGTCACTTTAGTTACAAATATTAACCTTCATAATTCGAGAAACTTATATTTAATCTATTTTGTAGGTTTGGATATTATAGTTCTAAGAAGATTTAATTTTTCAAAATGTAGGTAATAATATTTTGTTGTTAATATGTGAACGTTAGTTAAATAAGCATTTATAATATTCAGGTTAAATGCGTTATTTTGTATTGGTATATACACATGGATATTGAATCAAACTATTTTTAATTTATGTGAATGTTAAACCCGTAAATACACACGGATGTCATCAAACCATCTTTCGTTTATATGAATGTTAAACTCGTGTATACACACCGACGTCGAATAAAACTATCTTCATTTATTTAAATGTTAAACTCCACCTGTAATGAAAAAACTTAACTAGATATCTAAAGTGAAACGAAAACATACCACATTAAATAGCAATCTAATTTACTCCCATTTATTTTATAATTTATAATTTTGCGACCACCGTACGAGTCCCATACAAGATTTTTTTCCCATACTAAAAAAAATAATAATTAAACAATACATACACGTTGTCGCTCTAACTAGATATAAAATTTATATATCTAAGATCATAATCTCAAATTTTTATTATAGACAATCACATATCTTTTCTATGGATAAAACGGATTCATGTAATTAAAAAGTAATTAAAAAATTACAACAAGTAATTAAAAAAGGATGGATCCCCCCATTTTTCGCCGACTTAAATCTATGCCGGTTTTTGTTGGAGGTTGAGAATGGATTCATTCAACAACTTCCATTCACATCAATCTGCTTTCCACCCATTTTCTCAACATTTTCTTCATTGTCACCGAATAATATTCAAAATTTAGATTCATATTCCATCTGGGTTTTGCTTAATTCTTGGGGTTAGATACATATATATGTTCATCAATTGTTATACCCTTTAAATTTGACACGAATTCAACATGAGATACAACATTTCATGTTGATGCCCGCAACCTGTTCGCCGAAATGTCTGACAGAAATTGGGGTTTTTCGTTAGTGTCAATGAGATCGTTGATCGGTTTGTTATCGATCGCATTTACCGTGTTCATGCTATCTTGGTTCTTGCTCTTGAGTTCTGACGTCCGATCTCGATTCATTGATCACAATTTGTTACCTTATTCCAAGAATTACATTTCAAACGCTTTCAATCCTTTGTTAATGGATCATGAACAACGTGCAACTCTTAGAGTGTTTATGTATGATTTGCCTTCTGAGTTCCATTTCGAACTTCTGTATTGGAAACCAGAAGGCAAGAATATATGGCCCGATATCCATTTAAAAGTACCTGAGTATCCTGGTGGATTAAACGTGCAACATAGCGTAGCGTACTGGCTTACTCTAGACCTTTTAGCCTCAGAATTCGACAATGCTGGTGCTCGGAATGTTATTAGAGTTCATAACTCTAGTGAAGCTGATTTAATATTCGTTCCCTTCTTCTCTTCACTATGTTTTAATCGGTTTTCTAGGTTAAACCCACATCAAAAAACCAATAGAAACAAGGAACTACAAAAGAAGTTAGTCGAGTACTTAACGAGTCAACCCGAATGGAAAAGGTCTGGTGGGATTGACCATGTGATCGTGGCTCATCATCCGAATAGTTTACTTGATGCAAGAATGCAGTTATGGCCCGCTATGTTCATTCTTTCTGATTTCGGAAGGTACCCACCATCTATAGCGAATATTGATAAAGATGTGATTGCACCTTACAAACATATCATCAAAAGCTATGTGAACGATTCATCTGGTTTTGATAGCCGCCCGATCTTGCTGTTTTTCCAGGGAGCGATTTATAGAAAAGACGGCGGTTTTGTTCGTCAAGAAATCTTTTACCTTTTAAAGAACGAAAAAGATGTTCATTTTGCATTTGGAAGTGTTCAAAAGCAAGGTGTTCCTTCTGCTACAAAAGGAATGCAATCATCGAAATTTTGTCTTAATATAGCAGGCGACACACCGTCATCAAATCGGTTGTTTGATGCAATTGCTAGTCATTGTGTTCCCGTGATTATAAGTGACGAAATTGAACTACCGTTTGAAGATGTTCTTGATTACTCTGAGTTCTGTATTTTCGTTCGAACATCAGATGCTTTGAAAGAAAACTTTCTTATAAACTTTATAAGAAGTATCACAAAAGACGAGTGGACACAAAAGTGGAAGAAACTGAAAGAAGTTGAACACTTTTTCGAGTACCAGTACCCTTCAAGGGACAATGATGCTGTGCAGATGATATGGCGAGCTGTGTCGAAAAAGGTTCCTGTTATAAAGAGGAGATTACATGTTGCTAGAAGGTTTTCGCAATTTGAAAAACCTTTAAGTAAGTCAATTTTTCCATTGCCAAGAAAGTTTACGTCGTAATAGAAGAATAGATTAATTGTTGTTAGAAGATAGAAAGTATAAGGAACTGTTGTTATAGGATAATAGGATTTGTAGAAGAAAATGTGTTCATTGATTGATGAATCATTCACAGTTTTGTAATATGATATGATCTTTAGCTCATGAGGCCTTAAAAGTGTTGTTGGTTTTCTTCATTGCTTGGTTATAATTGATAGCCATATATGTGATAGAGCTCCACTATACTCTGCAAATGGTAACATGATAACAAGTAACAACATAGTTGCTATTTTTTTGTGTAAATACAGTCATTATTATAAACTTGGTCAAAATATCAATTATGTCTTTTCTGATGTCATAAAAAATAAAATGTTTTATATTGTCCTTTGGTACAAATCATCAAAGATAACAAGAACAGAACATATTTAAGTTAATTGACTATATTGGTATCAAAAATGCCTTTTTCATTCATGAGAATTGCAAAAGAGACCCTGCAAATCATCCTTAAACTTGGGTGTTTCACTGTTCTGTTAGAGTTTGTTCCCTCTAGTGAATATATGTCATTAGGAAGACTCATTAAATGTTAGCAACAAAGTATGCATAAGTTTTTGTGAAACAAGTGTAATTTGAGGGATCAATCATGACATTTAATATGGTTAGAGGATTAATATGTAAAATCTTAAATTAGGTTTTGTCAGCACTTGGTGACTTGGTGTACTAAAATTTAGCACAAAGCATCGCATTTAGTTAAGAAAGTCAAATGAATTAAATAGAGTACTAAATATACCCAAAGCCCGCCTACAATACAACGCCCGTTAATCAAGAGGTCGTGAGTTTAAGTCTCCCTTGAGACAAATGAATATATAATACGTGTGATTGTATATAATGTGTGTAAGGTGTTCGCGTGTTTGATTGTAAAAGTACATATTATATTTAAACGGAAAGCACATTAACAGCAATCGGACTCCTAACTCTGTGAAAGTTGTTCATCCATGTCAATGATCCAAACTCGAAGCTGCCGTTGCTGCTCTTATAAGGTACAAAATCGATCCTATAAGTCATCTTCTCCCCTGATTTTGAAAACCTCAAAACATCAGGGTAAACTGAAGTTTTCATTCCTGTAATCACTTCCAGTTTTGAATAATAAACTGCCTGGCCTTCACCAACATAAGTAACGGTGCGGTAAACAGATAAGTTTCCAGCCATGTTAACTACCCCAATTGACGGATAGTTGAAGCTGTAAGAAGGTGTGGAAGAATCTTTGCAGTAAATTCGTGTGGCTGTTAGGTTCTTGAGTTGTGCGAAACTTGCACCATAACTGCAAAGGAAGTTGATCATATCATTGGCGTCAGAATCGTAAATGAGTCCAGGATCTAATGCTGCAGCTGGATTTATGTGTCCTGATCCGTAATCGAAAGGGGTTGCATCTGTAGAATCGTCGTTTTTGATCAACTTTTGGGTGTTATCGGTGTTGGTAGCTGTAAAAAAAAATTAATCAATCAGAAAGATGATTAAAGACGAGCTATCAAGACAGGTCACAAAGAGTATTAGCGACATATGTTTATATGTATGTTGGTATAAGACACGATTCAGTTACCGGCAGAATTTATACCTTACTGACACTTGTGTTGAGTCATTAAATGACATTTTTTTGGTAGGATTACTAACCGGTTGTCATTATTGCAGATTTAATGGCGGCGGGACTCCAGTATGGGTGAACAGATTTTAACAGCGCTGCCACTGCAGCTACGTGCGGACACGACATAGAAGTTCCCGATATTATGTTATAGTTAATGCTCCTGCCAGCTGTATTTTCCGTCGAGATAGGTGACCATGCTGCCAAAATGTTCACTCCTGGTGCAGTTATATCAGGCTGCATTCAAATTTAAGTTTTACAGTCATTAGGATTAGAGTTTTTTTTAATTAAATACATTTAATCGAGTGGAAAGGTACCAACTTTTATTATATCGGGAGTTATAATGTTCGGTCCCTTGGATGAGAAGATCGCCATTTCTGGTGCTGGTTTAGTCCCAACGTGCGTAACGGTCAAGTAGATTCTACCTGTTGAATTCCTAGAAGATTAAAAAAATAATGTTAGATTATAATTATGTTATAAATCGTTTGGTGCGTAGAGATATGTGATTACGGAATTTACTTTTCGGTGTTCATGTATGATAGAAGATCTTTAGCCTCTGCTTCTCCGATTAAAACACTTGGGATTACAGATTGGAAGAAAACGTATTTCGAAAGGGGATCAATGAGGATCATCCCAGCACCACCACCTTCTTTTATCGCAATCGCTTTCTCTTTTCTGCTGTCAGTCAAGATCTCGAGTGTACACACCACGATCTTCCCCTTGATCATGTTCGAATCCAAGGTATTACTCTTGCAAAAGCTAGATAACAGGATTTACGAAAAAATAAATAAATGTTTATGATTGCAATTGTTAAGTTTTTCCGGTCACTAATGTTTTATTTTGTATTTCAATTATTAGAGTGCGTTTTGTTGCAGAAAAGATTTCTCAAATTTCTCATCTGCATTTTTTAAAAACTGCGAGGTGGTTTTTATCTCTATATGCATCCTAATACCTGAGTTGCTTAGTTAGGAATACATACCTTGCATTTGTAGAGGGGATTCCTGAAGCTGCAGCAACACTCCCCGATATCAAACCGTATTGTTTCCCTTGATCGGGCGTCGTATTTACACCAAAACCCTTCAATTGTTTCAAATTTCCGAGAACTACATATGATGGAAACTCACGATTGATCGTGCTAGCACCGACAGTCAAGATCCAGGGTGCAACATTGCTTGCCGTACGTGGGAAAAAGCTATTTCCAGCCGATGCACATACAACAACGCCTTTCTGAAATGCATGAAAAGATCCAATCGAAATCGCGTCTTCAAAATAAATTGGTTGGGGCGGTCTTGGGCCAAGAGACATCGAAATAATGTCGACACCATCGTGAATAGCATCATCGATGGCTGCAAGAATGTCGGCATCTTCACAGTCATCGAACCAGCAAACTTTATAGATGGAAAGTCTAGCACTTGGTACCCCTCCTGTTGCAGTTCCTGAGCCTAGCCCGTGCACGCTGACATTGGAGACTTTCGATCCAGCAATTGTAGACGATGTGTGGGTACCGTGGCCCTCACTGTCCCGTGCTGATCGAAAGTATGTAAGGTTGGTGTTCTCAAGAGGTCCCTTTATGGCTTCGAATCCTTTCGAGTAATATCTAGCCCCTATAAGTTTCCTGCAAGATGTTATTCGGAATAAACGAGATCAAGAAATGCATAAGCCATTACTTGCCAACTAACAATTATTACCAACATAAAAGAACATGGTCAATGGTGACTTTTGAATAACCCGGTTGCTGCTCGTTGGTACCCATTACTTACTGTACTTCATACATTCACCTAGGCAAAAACCCTTTTGCAATTATAATTTTTTTGCAAAAGAATGTACTATACGCTTTTAGAGATCCAAAACGAACCACTAGAGACCGACTTTATAATCATTGCAACCGTTTCTAACAGTCAATATTTACCTGTTGCAGTTGGATCGTGTGAAATTCTGTCCTGAAATGCACTCTCCCTTGAACTTAGCCGGCACAGGCCCTAATCCGTAGTCATTGTAGCTTTGGGACTCCGGCCAAACGCCTAAATTGAGCATTCTTTTCATTAAAGAGGAAAGTTTCGTGAATATTATAAGGGAAGTAGTGTTTGTTACAATTACCAGTATCAAGGACACCAACAATCACATCTGATTTTATATCTGTATGAAGCTTGTTATATTGTGCTATAGAATCCACTCCTAGAAATTTCCAAGAATCAGTCGTGTGCAATCGATTCATCTTGCTCTCAAAGACTGAAACGACACCTTCAATTTCTGTGACACGGACAAAATTGATGTTAATGATGATCCAAAGAGTTAGAATACAGAGGATAATAGTTGGAAGGTACTTGAGAGTAGTTTTTGTCATCCAGTGGGTTTATAACGCGCCAAATGAAAAAAAAGGAGGCTGTTATGACAATATATATCTGTAAGGAAATGCCTCAATCATTGTCATATGAACTGAAAGTGTAAGTAAAGCTTAGAATCGTTTTCAGATATTTGTATTATATCGATAAATTTGTGAGAGCATCTCTTGGCCTCCAGTGACTTACTAAAGCGCCCTTTTCATAACGGAAACCTTTAACAAATACAATAATGAAAAAAATTAAAAAGAGTATATGTTGGGTGTAAACCCATCCCAGATCGAAAATTGAAGAAATTGTTGTCTGCATGTATATAAAAGCTCATGGCCTACACGCTCTATCATCAATTGGTTTTAGAGCGAAACCTCAACTAACCTTATATGTTGAACATTTTGTTGGGCTATATATTGGTGCTAACAGTATATGATGCATAATCTGTCTCTAAAACCTTGGTCCTAAGAAAATCTAACAAAATATAATTTTTATGTTCTAAATTTACGTTCGAAGTGAAACAAGCTAGGCATAAACTTTAGGTTGGGTAGCTTGATTCCGAAGCTTTGTAATCATCTACAAAACATTGTGAGTCGATTTTAATAGATTTTTCATGTCGTAACAAACCTGAAAGTCTAATAGCTTGATCAGGTGTAAGCATAGCGGAGAAGCCTCTAAAGCTTTTAGTATAGTGATGGATTGCTGCTTCTTTTGCTCCTTTATAACTGCAAAAGAAGCGTTTCATCATAAAATTCTGTTCTTATTTTGTGAGTTGACAAAAAATATATAGATAGTGTGATAATCTTATATATGTGCTTGCCTTTCAAGGACCGATGTGAGCACCTCATGGTTAGCCGAAATGACAGACCCTGAGCTTGGGTGCGAGTGGTGTCCCATGTACACTATGTAATGCTATAAATCGAAAAATCACAACAAAGATTTTAGTTCAATATTTCCAAGGAATTATCATTCACAATATTGTTTATTTGTGCTGAAACAGCAGATCTTTAACAATAGTAAATTCTTCTGCTACTCGTTAGACATATAGTAACTTGAACCATTTAAATACAAATTCTAAGGGAAAATACGTTATTATACCTTTCTATCGTCGGCTCCATGGCATATTCTAAGCGTAACAAACAAAATAACAGCAAAAAATCTTAATACTTCCATAATTTCCGAGAATTGAAGCTTTCTCGGGCACCAGGATTACCCTTTTTAGATAGAAACCTGCTTATAGCAAGTTTGGCAATTTAGCAGTTGGAAGTGTACAGTTTTTATAGGAAGTCATTGAGAATCTAAGAGGCCATGCAGAAATTATTATACTAAATCAATTTGTTGGATTATGAAAGTTTGATTTGGCGAAAAGCATCAACAAGCCGGCTGGCAATGCTCTTTCCATAGCCGGCTTTTGGTTTTGTTCCAAGAGACTTGTATTACAGTATGATTTAATTAATAAGTTATTTTGATAACTAATAATAAATATTTTAAAATCTATACTCTGTTTTTACTAGTTGTCTACATTATTTAGTTTTGGGGTGTCGTTCTAGAGAAAAAGAGAAAATAGTTAGGAAGATAGGATGTCAATGAGGAGGTGCATCATAGTTAAAAGTCATGTTGCATCATAATTAAAAGTCAAGTGCATTATGGTTAAAAATCAAGTGCATCATTATAATACATTTTACGGCAGCCAGAATCTAGCAACGATGGTGGCAGTCGGAATTCGGCGCCGTCATGTGTGGCGGTGGCTGTTGATCAACCAGTATTATAGTTAAAAGTTAGTGCATCGTAGTTACTTACATTCTTTTCTTATCTTCCTACCTAAAATCTCTTTTGCATTAGATCCAATTCGTTAGTTTTTGATATCAAGTATTTTATCTTATATCAAATTAATGTATAAATGTATAACAAGTAATTTAGGGAGTCTTTCGGATGATATCATGCTTAAAAACAATCAAGATGAAATAATGCTTTAACAATTCGTAATCTTACATGCTAAAAAGTAACTTGGATGCTATTATATCTAAACACAATTTATGTGCATGTATCCCTGTTTTATGAATTACAATCTTGTTTAACCTAAATTATCAATGACATATTGGTCGAATAAAATACTAAACTGAAACCACATTAACAGCAATCGGACTCCTAACGATATGAACATCATTCCTCCATGTCAACGATCCAAACATGTAGTTGTCATTGCTGCTCTTATAAGGTATGAAATCGATCCTGTAAGTTAACTTTTCCCCTGATTTTGAAAACCTTAAGACTTCAGGATACACTGAAGCTTTTACTCCTGTAATTACTTCTAGTTTTGAATAATAAACAGTTGGGCCTTTTCCAATGTAGGTAACGGTGCGGTAAACAGATAAGTTTCCAGTTATATTCGCAACACCAATTGATGGATAGTTGAAGTTGTAGGAGGGTGTGGGAGGATTCTTGCAGTAAACTGGTGTTGCAGTCAAGTTCTTGAGTTGTGGGAGGCTTGCGCCATAGCTGCAAAGGAGGTTGATGAGATCTTTGGTGTCAAAATTATAAATGAGTTCAGGATCTATTGCAGCAGCTGGATTTATGTGTCCTGATCCGTAATCGAAAGGGGTTGCATCTGTAGAATCGTCATTTTTGATAAAGTTTCGAGTGTTATCAGTTATTGTTTCTGTAAAAAGAATGAACTTTTTCGGTTAGTCAAAGATAGGTTACATACTAAGAAAGATGGTCTTTGGTGACAAAAAAGTTTAGCTACAAAAAGAACAGTGTGCAAAGAAGCATTAAGTTTGTCACTAAGAGCATTCACGATGACAAAAAGTCGTCCATGACTTTCTATATACAAAAAAGCTATCGAACTCCAATGGAAAGAGCTTTTCAAAAGCTTTTTTTTTTTTGAAGTTATACACTCAATTTAGTAAAGTTTTTATCTATAAAGTCTTGTACTAGAATGATAACGTCATTCAAAGACCTCTTTGCTTAAAAAGGCTTTAGAACAAGCTTTCAGGCCTATTATTAACCGAAAGTACGTACATTACTGGGAATTGTACGTTCGGTGTGTTTTGAATTGTATGAATTGTATGTTAGTGATTGATCTCAAAAGAATGTTCAATTCTCAACAACAACAAATCGAGTCTTAAAATGAGTTCATGACTTCTCTACACAAGGTCTTAAAAAGGGTTAAAATTCTCATTCCCAAATTTAATCCGATCGCACTCGGTATTGAGATAGTAATGATTGTCGGATCATAAACTTGTTTTGGCCCAATGGATGTTGGATCATAAACTTTGATCCAAAATAATATTGGACTAACTAATAAAATAGTTAGGCCTATGTCCAATAATAAAATATCTAAAGATCTTTGTAGAAGTTTCTAATAGAAAATATCTAGATATGTTATAGAATGTAGTAGAAGATTGATGTAGAAAAATCTAGTGAAATATCTAGTAGAAGTATCTAATTATCCATGAAAATATCTAGTGTGTGGAAACTTCATGTAGTAGTATAAATAGGTGATGGTGTAAGCATTTGTAACAAACCAAGTTATAAGCAAATTTGTAAGCAATCAAATACATTGTTCAATACATCATCTCTTTCAAATATTCTTTCAACATCTTTCACTTAAAACCTCTCGATCTAATCAAGCCTAATAAGGTCAAAAGGCTAACAAAGTGGTATCAGAGCTAGAAGATCAAAATGTCAAACATTATGAACATGTTTCAATTTCCTCGTCTTACAAAAGATAACTATGGAAGTTGGTGCATTCAAATGAAGGCGTTACTCAACTCCCATGATGTTTGGGAGATTGTTCAAAAAGGTTATGAAAAGCTTGAAGAAGACAAGCTAAATGCCACCCAAAAGAGTGAATTATGTAAGCTTCGAAAGAAGGATCAAAATGCCCTCACTCTCATTCATCAAGATCTTGATGATGCAATGTTCGAGAAAGTTGCAAATGCGACTACTTCGAAGGAGGCATGGGAGATTCTTCAAAATTCATTCAAAGGAATTGATAAGGTGAAGAAGGTACGTCTTCAAACTCTTAGAGGATAATTTGAAAAATTACAAATTGAAGTATCGGAAACCTTTTGAGGATTATTTCACTCGTGTTTTAAAAACCTCAAATGAGATGAAGAGAAATGGTGAAAGCTTAAGTGACACAAGAGTGATAGAAAAAATTCTTCGCTCTTTGACATCAGGCTTTGACTATATTGTTGTGGCCATAGAGGAGTCAAAAGACGTTGACTCTATGACCGTTGATCAACTCATGGGTTCTCTACAAGCCCATGAAGAGAAACTAAAGAAGAAAAGGGAGAAAGAGCCCTTAGAGCAAGCCTTATACTCAAAACTCTCTTTCAAAGAAAGGGAAAAGAACTTTGTACACGGAAAAGAGCAAGGATGATGCGTGTTAAGTTGTCGTTATTTAATTACAAGTTTTAAATGAAAAGGAAATACTAAAGTTAACTTAAACACAACCAGACAAGAATACATGTTCGTATTATAGTATAGCTTTGGTAAGACCGAGTCGAACATAGGGAATCAGTGCAAATTAAAATAATTAATTAAACATAATATTCAATTGATAAGGGGTAGCGTTTTAGTTCCGTACGAACGTAATTTAAATTAATAAAACTAAATTAAAACAATTAAAAACAATTAAAAAAAAAGAAAAGATAACTTAAGAATAATCAGATAGATAAGCATGTATTTACTTAGATTACTGATTTCTCGACTCAGGTTTCATATATGTTTATTGATCAGTCATTATGGTGATTTCAACTAGAATGGATAGCCTCCTGTTGAGGTTTAGCGAATCCCTAATAAACCTTACCTTAATGCTAGATTCTCCCGAATACACTCATACGTACTACCAACATAAGATTTATGCTATTAAACCTATCAACAGATCATTGAGATTCATTCTTGACTCTGCGTTAGCCTTGAGTCTATAATTATTGGTTTTCTAATTATCACACCGATCGGGTTTAAATTAATTGCTATGCCTCTTAACCTATTACCGGTTACAGTCTCAAGCCACAATTAACTGATAAATTATTTAATTGCAGATAATCAATTAACTCATACAAACGTTAGTTCTAGCATAAGTCTTTTGACCACGTTAAGTAACAATTAACAAACGCGCCGTAACTCACAATCAATGTGGATCTTCAAATAAACTCAATAACCATTCATAATTAAGATCAATATTAAACATATAATGAAACATTTATCTAAAAATCATACATCTAAGTAAATACAAATAAAGAATTAGCTCATAATTAAAGTAAGATCACTCAAATCCATAAACAAAGTATTAAACATTGCAAATAAAAAAGAATAAGAATCAAACCCTAAAATCTGAACTGAATCTTTGTTAGGGTTGAACGACCTTCAAACCCTAACTCCTTAGCCTCTGAATACCCTAAAAGTCGGATTTCTAACCCCTAGAACCCAAATTAGGGTTAACCTATTCGTAATTGTTGTTTTTTGAATGTGGAAAAGAATGGCCTATTTATAGATTTTCTGAACCGCGAATCCAACGGCCGGTTGGATGTTTCAACCGCCGGTTGGGCTGAATTTTAACCCGAAAACCCGGTCTGCGACCCGCGCGTTCAACCGCCTTCCATATTTAACTCCAACCGCCGGCTGAAAGCTTCAACCGCTGGATGGGATCCAATTCCAGAATATTCCATTTTTGGGCTGGGCTCTCCATTGGGTTTTATCTTCCAAACTTAAACCCGAATTTCTTCATTAATTTGGCCCACTTTCTCTTATCTTTTAGGTCTTTGTCTTCTCTTCAAGTCCAAAAGTTTTAGGTCTTCAATCTTTTCTTTCTTTTCTTCAGTCTTGAGTCGATTTTCGTTCATTTTCTTCGTTTCTTTATTTAAAAGACCTTTCTACAAATATAAAAGAAATCAGTAGCATTTGTAATTAAATTACAATAAAAAAGCTTAGAAATAAGGGAATATTATTATATAAATAAGGCATTATTTGATGCTATCAAAGGACGAGGACGTGGTTATCGAGGTCGTGCTGGTTTCCAAGGACGAGGACGAGGAAGAGGAAAAAGAGAAGATGGCAACAAAGAAGATGGCAACCAGTTTTCTTCTAGAAGAGGTCGTGGGAGAGGTTTTGATCCTCAAAGAGGAGATAAGTCTCAAGTGCAATGTTACAATTGTCAAAAGTATGGTCATTATGCCGCCGAATGTAGAAACTCGAGACGAGTAGAAGATAAGGCTAATCTTGGGGACATAGAAAATGAGGCGGAGCTTACGGTACTAATGGCAAAAATTGATGAAGTAGAGGAGAGGAGAATACAATGGCATCTAGATTCCACTGCAAGTAATCATATGACGGGAGACGAAAGCTTCTTCGTGGATATGAAGCAAGTTAAAAGAAGTGTCCGCTTCGGAAATAAATCAAGAGCCACGGTGCAAGGAAAATGTAAAATACAGGTCCTTGTCAAAGATGGAAGTGATTAATATATTACCAAAGTTTACTATGTCCTTGAGCTTGAATATAATATATTAAGTGTGGGACAACTCTAAGTGCTACAATATGAAACTCTGAAGGAGTACTGATCGCTAAAGTACCAGTGAGTAAAAACCGCATGTTCCTTCTAAATGTTCAACACGGAGAAGATAAGTGCTTAAGGATATGCTTGAAGGATGATTCATGGCTTTGGCACATGAGGTATGTGCACTTAAACTTTAGTGATTTAAAGTTATTATCGACTAAAGAAATGATGAGAGGGTTGTCTCCTATTGACCCTAACCAAGTATGTGAAGGATGTCTCCTCGGGAAGCATTCAAGGTATCCATTTCCAAAAGAAGAACATCAAGAGCTATGGAGCCACTACAACTTATTCACACGGACCCATAACTCCACCTTCTCTCGGTAAGAATAATTATTTCATGCTCTTCGTTGACGATTTCTCAAAAAAAACTTGGATATGATTTCTAAACGAAAAATCCCAAGATTTTGAAGTTTTTAAAATATTTAAAGCACTGGTTGAGAAGGAGAAGGGTTTGAAAATAAAATCCATGAGGTCCGATAGAGGAGGAGAATTCTTATCAAAAGATTTCAACAAATTTTATGAAGATAATGGGATCCGATGATTTCTAACGGCTCCACTTACTCTCTACAACAAAATGTAGTGGTTGAGAGAAAAAAATAAAACCATTCTGAACATGGTTTAAAGCATGTTAAAAGATAAAAAGATGACAAAGGAGTTATGGGCTGAAGCCGTTGATTGTGCGGTCTATCTGTCAAATCGTTGCCCCTCAAAGAGTTTAGATAACAAAACTCCACAAGAAGCATGGAATGGGATGAAGTCTACCGTTCTCATCTAAGAGTTTTTGGAAGCATAACGTATGTTCACGTACCGTGCCAAAGGCGTTCAAAGCTGGATGATCGGAGTGAGAAGCATATATTTGTCGGGTATGACTAACAATCGAAGGGATACAAGTTTTACAATCCAACCAAAAGGAAGATGATTATGAGTAGAGATGTGGAGTTCGATGAAGAAGCAATATGGAATTGGAACGCAAAGGAAAATGAAGGATATGAATTTCTTCCTATTCTTAATGAAAAAGCAGAAGAAATAATTAACTCCACTAAAGATATTCAACAACCTCCAAGTCCATCCCCAACTCAAGGCTCTCCTTTATGTCCGAGTTCAAGTGAAAGATCTCCAACAATGAAAAGCTTGGAAGAACTCTACGATGTAACTGAAGAACTAACATTCTTCTGTTTATACGTAGATTGTGAACCTCTAGCCTTCGAAAAAGTGGTGCAAAGCACTAAGTGGAGACAAGCTGGACGAAGAGATAAAGTCGATAGAGAAGAATAGTACGTGGGAGTTGACCCCTCTACCAAAAGGCCAAAAGGCTATCGGAATAAAGTGGGTGTACAAGGCAAAGAAGAATGCTAAAGGAAAAGTAGAGAAGTACAAGGCAAGATTGGTAGCCAAAGGCTACAAGCAAACTATTTGCTTCCGTTGCTCGTTTAGAAACTATAAGAATGATAATTGCTATAACTGCTCAACAAAAATGGAGAATTCATCAAATGGATGTAAAGTCCGCTTTTCTAAACGGTTTACTCGAAGAAGAAGTTTATGTGGAGCAACCAGAGGGATATGTTGCCAAAGGGCAATAAGGTAAAGTGCTAAGGCTGAGAAAGGCCTTATATGGCCTAAAGCAAGCACCACGCGCTTGGAATACAAGAATTGACAAGTACTTCCAAGAGCATGGGTTCAGAAAATGTCAAAGTGAATACGCACTTTACGTGAAGTATGACAAATGAGATATAATGATGGTGTGCTTATACGTGGATGATCTCATCTTCACGGGAAACTCTCGAGGGATGATTGATGAATTCAAGAAGTCTATGGCTAAAGAGTTTGAGATGACGGATATTGGGCTTATGTCTTATTATCTTGGCATCGAGGTTAAACAATCAGAAAATGGTATCTTTATAGGCCAAGAAAGATACGCAAAATACATATTGAAAAGGTTTGGCATGGAGAACAGCAAACCTATTGCCACCCACATTGAATGTGGAATGAAGCATTCTAAGCATGATGGAGAAGAAGCGGTTGATCCAACATTGTTCAAGAGTATTGTTGGAAGTTTGCGCTATTTGACGTGCACAAGACCAGACATTCATTCTGTATGTCTTGGGATTAATCAGTCGGTTCATGGAATCACCTACTACGTCCCACTTGAAGACTGCCTAGAGAATACTAAGTTATCTCAAAGGTACGCTTGATTATGGCATGTTTTATTCCTCATCCGAAGACTTCAAGCTTGTTGGATATAGCGACAACGATCGGACTGGAAATTTTGATGATAGTCGAAGTACATATGGATTCTTATTCTTCCTTAGTCTTCAAAGAAGCAACCTATTGTTACTCTATCTACGTGCGAACCAGAATACATAGCTACAACATCATGTGTGTGCCATGCTATCTGGCTTAGAAGTATTTTAAAAGAGCTACACATGCTCCAAGAGCATGCGATAGAGATCCTCATAGACAATAAGTCAACGATTGACTTAGCCAGAAATCCCGTCGACCATGACCGAAGTAAGCATATAAACACTCGTTATCACTTTATTCGGGAATGTATCGCAAGGAAGGACGTACGAGTAATACATACAAGATCAGAATACCAAGTCGCTGATATCTTCACCAAGCCGCTAAAGGAGAGAGACTTTTCAAGACTAAGGACGATGCTTGGTGTTGGCAAATCAAGTTTAAAGGGTGGTGTAAGATCATAAACTTGATTTGGTCCAATGGATGTTGGATCATAAACTTTGATCCAAAATAATATTGGACTAACTAATAAAATAGTTAAGCCCAAGTCCAATAATAAAATATCTAAAGATCCGTGTAGAAGTTTCTAGAAAATATCTAGATATGTTATAGAATGTAGTAGAAGGTTGATATAGAAAAATCTAGTGAAAATATCTAATAGAAGTATCTAGTTATCCATGGAAATATCTAGTGTGTGAAAACTTCCATGGAGTAGTATAAATAGGTGACGGTGTAAGCATTTGTAACAAGCCATGTTGTAAGCAAATTTGTAAGTAATCAAATACATTGTTCAATAAATCCTTTCTTCCAAATATCCTTTCAACCTCTTTCACTTAAACATTTCAATCAAATCAAGCCTAATAAGCTCAAAGAGCTAACAATGATGAAGAAGAAACAGACAAGGATGAGTAAGAAGATGATGAAACCATGTAAATTGCAGAAGGTCAACATTATTTTTTAAATATTAAAACTTTCTGCAACGACAAATGTCGTTGCTAAAGGTATTTTAATATTGATTTTCTTAAGATGGTCAGAAATTAAAAAGGGAGCCCACTTTGTCGTTGCAAAAAAGTCATTGCAATAGACTTTTTTTTTCTGGTAGTGCAGTTGCAGTTGCAAATGAGGCGTAATAATAAACTATTGTTTAGTCTAACTTACTAAGTGAAAACTTAAGGTTAACCTGTAGTCATTATTGCAGATTTTATAGCGGCAAGGCTCCAATTTGGATGGATCGATTTTAACGTCGCTACAACTGCGGCCACATGTGGACATGACATAGAGGTTCCCGTGATTATGTTATAGTTTATGCTATTACCAGCAGTGTCACCGGTCGCTACAGGTGACCATGCAGCCAAAATGTTCACTCCTGGTGCAGTTATATCCGACTGCATTAGAAATTAACAATCATGTATCAAGTATTAGGAAATGAGTTTCATTTGTTTACAAATTAACACAATGAAAAGATGTAAACTCTTATAATGTCCGGTGTTATGATGTTTGGTCCCTTTGAGGAGAAGATCGCCATTTCTGGCGCTGGTTTCGTCCCAACATGTGTTACTGTTGACATTATTCTCGCCATTGGATTCCTAGGATAATGATGAAAAACGTTCAACATTATCATACTCGTGTATTTAGTTTTGTGGATAATAAATGATTTGGGAACTTACTTTTCGGTAGTCATGTAGGATTGAAGCTCTTGAGCTCCGGCTTGCCCGATTAAAACACTTTGAATCATCAATTGAAATAAAATTGATTTACCAAGTGGATCAATGAGGATCATCCCGACACCACCGCCTTCTCTTATGGCGATTGCTTTCTCATTTCTATCATCGAACAATGTCTGAAGCGTACACACCACAATTTTTCCTTGGATCAAGTTCGAATCCAAGGTATTTCTCTTGCAAAAGCTAGATAACACGAACAGAAAATCATATATTGCTCAAATTGCTAAAGAGAGCATTAACAGTGTCACTGAATTTCGTTCGTTCTATTATAAAGTTCAAAAAATGACTTTTTGTCAAAAACAGTACATGAAGAATTTTTCTAGGTTTATAGTTTCGTAATGTATTCAACTTTACGCATTTTACTATTGTATATATTCAACTTTAAAACATTTTATTGTATGTATTCAAGTTTTAAAACTGCTTTTTGTATGCATTTAAGTTACTATTGTATGTACAGAACTTACAAATAACACATCAGTTTAGGCCAAAAACTTGCAAAAAACATATAATAGACAGTTTTTAAACTTTAATACATACAATATGAGGTTTCGAAGTTGGATGGATAGAATAGTAAAAAGTGTGACGATTTTTGACATACCTAATGTTGAAGTTATTAAGCTCAGGAAGCTTACCTTGCATTTCTAGAGGGGATTCCTGAGCTTGCAGCAACATCCCCAGATATCAAACTGTATTGTTTCCCTTGATCTGGTTTCGTGTTTACACCAAAACCCTTCAACTGTTTAAGATTTCCAAGAAGTATATACGACACAAACTCACGATCCATGGTGCTCGCAGCAACAGTCAGGATCCATGGGGCCACATTAGTCGTCGTATGTGTGAAAAAGCTGTTCCCACCCGATGCACATACAACAATACCATTTTGAAATGCATGAAAAGTTCTAATTGAAACCACATCCTGAAAGTAAATTGGTTGAGGCGGAGGTGGACCAAGAGATAGAGAAAATATGTCGATTCCATCATGAATAGCATCATCAAACGCTTCAAGAATGTCAGAATCTTCGCAATCACGGAACCAGCAAGCTTTGTAGATGGAAAGTCTAGCACTAGGTACGCCTCCTGTTGCGTTGCCTTTTCCTAACCCATATATGCTGACCTTTGAGACCTTTGATCCAGCAACAGTAGACGATGTGTGGGTCCCGTGGCCTTCAGTGTCTCGTGCAGATTGGAAAAAAGTAAGATTGAAATTCTCTAAAGGTCCATTTATTGCCTCAAATCCTTTGGAGTAATATCTTGCTCCTATAATCTTCCTGCCAAAGCATGAATAAGATGAAAATCAGGAAATATTGACTATTTGTGACGGAAAAGTCTAATGTCACTGATCAGCCGTATCAAATTTTCTTACTGTCCGTTTCAGTAGCTAGGGACTAATGTATCACGATATTCGCTTTTTTAACATTACAAAAACTGTGACTAAATTACAAAAACCACACTTTTTTTAGCTTCTAAAAAGAGACCATTGGCGACCACATTGACATCAATTCTTCATTTATGTAATCAGTCCATATAGAGCTTTTATAAGTCTATATACTTTCCCGGTATTTTCTCTCTTAATAAATCCTTCGGGTTGTGTAACATACACTTCCTCCTTTAACTCTCCATGTAGAAATGCAGATTTTACATCGAGGTGGTGTACTTCCCAATTGTTGTGAGCAGTTATGGCTAGTAGTAGTCGAATAGTTTCAATCCTTGCTACAGGTGTGAATACTTCTTCAAAATCTATGCATTGCTCTTGTATGTAGCCTTTTGCTACTAATCTAGCTTTATGCTTGATTATATCTCCATTAGCATCTCTTTTGATCTTGAATACCCATTTCAAACCAATTGCTTTATGTCCTTTAGGTAGAGTAGTCAATTCCCATGTGTTATTCCTATTATGGAATCTAACTCGACCTTCATTGCTTCGATCCATTTTTGATCACTTGATGCTTCCTTGTAATTCTTGGGTTCATCTTCAGCCAATAATAGTTCTTTTGTGTTCTCGTATAAGTCATTTAGTGTTCTAAACCTCTTACTGGTGTATGATCAAAGTGTGAGGATGTAGTTGAGGTAGTACCACTATCACTTTGATAGCTTGGTTGTGTCGAGGTGTTTGGTGTAACTTGAGAACTAACTTGTGTTGAACTTGTTGACGGTGTGTGAGGTGTTTGAGAACTTGAGGGGGAGCTTGTTGATGATGATGTGTACTCATCATTTTTATCGTTAGGAATCTCATTGTCTTCTTCTTCATTTGTATGAGTTCCTTTATCATAATGTTCGCTTGTGGCTTCATGATTCTCTATTGTGAAGTCACTCCATTCGGGTTCTTCAATATCGAACTCACTTATATACTCCTTCCAATCCCATGTTTCATTCTCCTTAAACTTCACATCTCTACTAACACATATCTTTCGTGTTGTTGGATCAAACAAACGATAAGCTTTTGATCCTTGTTCAATTCCTAAGTGTACCATTCATACACTTCTGTCATCCAACTTAGTCAAATATTGTGATGGTACTTTTGCATATGCAATGCAGCCAAAAACTCTCAATCGATCTAAATTTGGCTTTCTTTTCTTTATTGCTTCATATGGAGTAGCGTCTTCCAATGCCTTTGTTGGAACGCTATTTAAGATGTATACGGCGTGTCTTACAGCTTCAGCCCAAAAGTTTTGTGGCACGTTTGTCGCCTTCATCATACATCTTGTTGTAGACATGATCGTTCTATTTCTTCTTTCAACTACTCCATTTTGTTGTAGTGAGTAAGGTGCGGTAAGTTGTCTTGCAATACCATTATCTTTGCAGTATTGTGTGAATTCATTTGATGTGAATTCTCCTCCGCGATTAGTATCAACATTTTCAATGTTGTCCTTAACTCTTTCTCTATTGTCTCCTTATATTCCTTGAAAGTGTCAAAATCTTTTGAACTTAAGAAATATGCCCACATATATCTTGAGTAATCATCTACTATCAAGAATATGTATTTCTTTTCAGAAGTTGTTGGTGGTGAGATTGGTCCACATAAATCCCCATATACTAAATCTAGAGGTGTGGTTGATCTCATTCTTGCTCTTTGAGGGAACGACATTCTACTATGCTTTTCGATTAAGCACACATCACAAAATTTTGATGTGTGTTTAATTGCAGGTATTCCATGTACTAAATCCTTTTGAGCCATTGACCTTAGTGACTCAAAGTTTAAGTGTCCTAATCTTGCGTGCCATAACCATGTATCATCTTCTAAATTTGCTAATAGACACACAGGTTTGCCTATCCTTAGACTTGCCTTATATAGATTTTGCTATTCATGTCATAAAGTCGTAACTCGTCGTCTTCCATTACTATTTTACAACCAATTTCAGTAAATTGTCCAAGGCTTAGTAAATTGCTCTTCAACCTAGGAATATAATATACGTGTGATATTACTCGTTGCTCTTTGTCATCACATTCTATCAGAATTGAGCCTTTCCCTTTAATCTCAATGTATGAACCATCTCCAAATCTTACTTTCCCAGTAACCTTCTCGTCTAATTCTTTGAAGTGTTCTCTCACTCCAGTCATATGGTTGCTTGCTCCATTTTTTAAGTACCATAGACTATTGCTATTTTCATTAGTCTCTTTATACCCTACATCATCCTCATGTAGTAAGACTTCTTCCTTTACGACTTCCTTCTTTTGTTTCCTTTCATCCACGTCTTCTAGTATTGCCATTAATAGGGTTTGTTCCAAATCTTCTTCCACAAGATTGGAATGCTTAGTAGCCTTTGTCCTTTGAGGACAGTTAGGTGCAATATGCCCTAATTTCTTACATTGGAAACATTATGTTTTGCTATTATCATAGCTTGGTTTCTTAAAGTTGTTTCTATTGAAATTTCTATGAGAGGTTTCTTCATTCTTCCTCTCTTCCTTAAATTTCTCATGGCTTTTTCCATGTGAAAATCTATACTTTCCACGTCCACGTCCTCTAAAGTATTTTCCTTTACTTTTATATCGTGTGAACATCAACTTCTCTTGATTGTCCACTTGTTTACCCTTCTTGTACTTTATTCTTTCCTCGTACGTTTTGAGTCTCCCAATTGCTTCCTCCATTGTCATTTTAGTTAGATCAGAATATTGTTCTATTGATGCAACTATTTGCAGGTATCTCGGGTACAACATTTAATAGCTTTCGTACCACCATTTGATCTTCAAACTCGTGCCCTAGACTAGAAGCTCTATTGACCAACGTTGTCAATTTTCCAGCGAAGATGTCGATCGTTTCATCTTCCTTCGTATGCAAGTTCTCAAAATCAGATTCGAGTGTTTGTAGTCTTGCTTGTTGAACTCTTTGTTTACCAAGGTGTCTAGTTTTCAAAGCATCCCATATGGCCTTTGCCGTTTTATGCTTTGTTATTTGAAGCAATTGTTCTTTGGGTATCGCTTGGTAAAGGTATGCGATAGCATTCTTTTCTTTCTTGTTGTCGGGTTTAGTCATCAACTACGGCTCTATCATTTCACATAAACCATTCGCTTCTAGAATGATTTGCATTCGAATTGCCCATAATGAGTAATTCGTTGGTTTTAACATTAGGCATTGGAATTGAAGTGTACTTCCTAATTCCTTCCTTGAACTTTCTCCAACTTCAGCGGTCATATCTCTAAGATATTCTAAATCTCCAAATGAAATATCTAACACCTAGTGTCTCGAAATTTCTATTCTTACTTGAATAATCTAAGATTGCGCACTCCCTAAATTATCCTTTTAGTATAATAAGCAATGTACTCACTAGTTTATTACACTATTAATAAATCTTGGAAATAAAACAATTTTATTTTCTATCTATATAAAAAAGTGGAGGGTTTTATTATTTTGGAACCTGGGTTTTATTTTGACCTGTTGCTTTTTGTGTTGGTTCCTGCGATGCCCTTTCTCTTGTTGCTCGCGACTGCCTGTTGCCGTGGTTCGCTGCCGGTTTGGCCGGTGTAACCACCACTATTCTCTCCTCTTTTCTTTGACCGGTTGGTGGTGGTTCCTCTTGAACCGTAATGATCCCCTTTAATTTTGGATTGCGAAACCTAGGGTTTCACAAATTGGGATTCTTTGTACCGGTTCTCCTGTGGGCCTACTATCGAACCGCTGTGGTGGTTCAATCAAGGGGTTGTGATTCTTTGATTGCAAACGAGGTGTGTTCTTTCCTTTTACTTGCACCGTTTCACTCATTTCGCCCCTTTTAATGCTTTCTGTTGTGAATCTTGATTTGAAAAACTTAACCGTGCCTTTGATTGATGACTATGATGATCTGTGATTTCTCTTTTTCGGTTTGTTCTTCGTATGCAATAATTTTCAAACTTTGTTATACTGGAACCTTTGATGCCGGTTGAATCGATCACCGTATGTGATTGATCCCTTGGTGACAAAATGGATCCAAACTGATTTTTTTGCCTCTTGAACACTTGCTGTTGATGATAATCGATTTGGTGTTCAAACTTCGCAAAAACTTCTTGGCCGAAAACTTGTTCCCACGGTTTTGATTCAAACAGAAAATCTAAACTTGGTATATGATTTGAACTTGGTTAACAACCAACTCTCTGCTCTACACGGATCTTTGAATTAACTTTGTTCAATCTATTCTAATATTGAGAACATGAAATATACAAAGTTATATTGATTCCAACAGATTCTTTTGATATATAACTTCTATCTATTTATATACATAACGAAAAGGTGCTAGTGAATGATTGTGTTGGTTCGTTGATGTCTCTTGTGAACCATTGCATCCCTTCCTTGTATCTCTTTGTGAAAAGTCATACCTTTTCATCTATTTACATAATAATCACATACTATATCTTATTTATGTTTCTAACACTTTCTTTTGTGATGATCGGGATTAACCCATCACTTAAAATCTTAACAGGGCACAGTAGATATGAAGACAAGTGTGACATTGATTACCTGTTGCAGTTGGATCGTGTGAAATTCTGTCCCGACACACATTTTCCCTTGAACTTAGTCGGAACAGGCCCTAATTCATAGTCATTGAAACTTTCCGACTCCGGCCAAACGCCTAATTTTCACTTTTATTAGAATTTGGCCTTTTTTTTTATGATCATTACAGAAAACTAGTGTTTGTAACAACTACCCATGTCAATGAGACCAACAATCACATCTGATTTTATATCCATAGGAAGATTGTTATACTGAGAAATATAATCTACTCCTAGAAATCCCCATGAATGCGTCGTATGCAATCGATTCATTCTGCTCTCAAAGACAGAAACCACAGCTTCATTTTCTGTGACAAATAGCAAACTGTCAACTAGAATTCTATTAACCATATCATCTAGTTTATTAAGAAGTTAAAATATCTACCATTTTAGTTAGAGATCAGTTGAGATCTATTAGGACAAAACCTGTCCAAATTTCTAGACTTATATAATTAACTTTTTTAGTTATTTTAACAGAACTCTTCTGTTTTTGTCCTGGAAAATTTTTGTGTGAGCAAAAGATTTGATATTATTTGTTAAATAATTTATATTTCCAGCTGAGGGGTTAACCTATATATACAACGGTAAGGATTAAATATTAGGGTAATCCGTCACCAAATAGCCTTGCTCGTCTGAAGTTTCGCTGTTTATAAAAACATTCAAATACTTTCTATACATATATTTTCAAAAAAAGGAATAGGTTAATTTCGATGGTTCGTATTCGCTAAGACACATATGTTGGTACTTTTTATACAGTGACAGCACATGCAAGTCAGTGTTATTTTGGTATATCAAAGAACCTTGAAATTTGGTTGCTTGATCGGGCGTAAGCATTGCAGAGAAGCCTCTGAAGCTTTTAGTATAATGGTGAATTGTCGCTTCTTTTGCTTGGTTATAACTGCAAAAGAGGTGCACACTTAATTTGTCACAAACTTCAAATTTTAGTTAGAATAGTAATAGTGAGGTTATACATATATATGTGCTTGCCTTTTAAGAACTGATGCAAGCATTTCATGGTTAGCCGAAATGACAGAGTTCGAGCTTAAGAGTGAGTGTTGTCCCATGTAGACTACGTGATGCTAGAGATCGAAAAGCACAATACTTGATTAACAACAAACCAAAAGGTGCCGATTTGATCAATTTACTTGTAGATAATATATGGAGAGTAACATCACCTAAGTTATGTGCAACATATGCAAATAGAATTCTTTTTTACATTTTCAACTCTTCAATTTATTTATTATTTATATATACATAAAAACACACCCCCATTTCACTCCTTCATGCATGGAGTTTGCGTGCAGCTAATAACATGAATAATTTCCAAATAGTTTATTCGAGTTTCGTTTTTCACCTTTTCCTTATAATATGGGTCAAAAATGTCAAAAATGTCAAACAGGTTGAAACCTTGTACCCTTTGAGGTTTCAACTATACAGTATACAGTAAAACCTCTGTAAATTAATAATGTTGGGACCGAGATATTTTATTAATTTAGCGAGATATTATTATATCGATAAATTAATAAATTATTAATTTAAAGAGTTGGCTTATATTCGTGAGTGCAATGAGTTTTCACATGTAACTTTTTGTTGCAATATGAGAATACAATGCCTCAACTCTTAAGTGTAATGATGAGATTTAAAGATAAACTCAATATAGATTTGAAGTTCACAAAAAAACAAGTGATTATAGATTCATTTTTTACTAGACAATCCTAGAATTTTGGAATATTTTAGTAATTATTAATTTATAGTTTCGCTGGGATCAATATATTTACATTGGGATTTCAAAAAAATTATTATTTTATTATTTTATTGATTGGGGTCCAATTTTGTACTGGTTTCAAGTTGGGACCGAATAAATTATTAATTTTATCGAGGTTATTAATTTATCGAGTATTAAATTATAGAGGTTCTACTGTATATCAAATTCTCCCTATAATATGTATGTGCATGAAGTTGAAACCATGTAAATTGTTTTACTCAAAATAGGTTAATTAAGTTTGAAATAATAACCTATTTGTAATTGTGTCGTATTTCAGTTCACACTAACCTTTTAGGAGAAACCTAATAATTTAAAGTAAAAGTGCTTAAGGTCAACCCGTTCAAGAAATGTAATCGTTTTATATCATTCATCCCTACCGGCCCACACATTTTGTCACCTCTACTCAAATTGATGCGGGACCTAGCTGGAAGGATCGAGCATTTATGTTTCTGGAGGTCCATGATCGGGTAATAAAAGGGACTACATGAAAAGATCATAACTTGAGCTACGAGGCTCCATTTTAGGCCCATGAACTATCTAATTGAAGCTTGAAACGAAGAGCACAACTTGATAAGTAGCTGTAGGCGCTTACCCACTTTTGAAGTCCAAAAACACCTTCCGGAAGGAATTATGGACACTTTTATATTTTTATGTTTATTTTTGGGCCTGTGTTTGGCACGTTTGTCTTTTTTGGCCCATTCGAAATTCTCCTTCATACTTAGGGTTTTGTGGTGAGTTTGGAAAAATTGGTTATCATTTTTATGAAAGTTGATTTTTCTATCAACTTGTGTTCATCAACTGAGTTTGAATCAATCCTAACCGTGGTATTTGAATCAACGTGTGTTGGATTGATTAATCTGAGTATTCTGTGAATCAACAGGTTTAATATGTATTCGTTAGTTGTACTCTGCATCACAGATGCAACATTTTTTTAAGGGATATATATCATCACTAACTAGTCACAAAAATGTTTTCTTGTCCTAATAGTTATGAATCCCTTCTAATTAATCATCATAGTTATTGTATACAAACTCAATTCCATATAAGAATATATAATAGTTCCTAGAATCTACGTATAAGCTTGATAGAGCTTATAATTCTTTTTGGGTTATATAATGGAGTCTCATATGAACTTATATTTTGGGAGTTTATCACAGTAGAAGTCGTAAGAGAGAACGCTACCTTTCTATCATCTGCTCCCTGAACGACCGCAAGGATAACGAGCGTAGTGAGACCGAAAAGTCTTACTAATTTCATGCTTGTAGAGAAGTCTTGGTGTACCAAGGCTGCCTTCTTTAGAAAGTTAAAAATGCACACTTTTTAGAAGTAATTGAGAATTTAAGGGAAATAAATAATTAGAAAAAATACTCGTAATAATTTAAAGGAATTGCCTTGAAGAAAAATAAGTATAGAAGGCGACTGTTAATGTCGTTACTATAGTCAGATTTTGCTTTTGTTGTAGAAAATTGTACTATGAGTTAATATTTTAATTTGACTATCAACAATTTCATTTGAATAATGTTACAGAAAGAGTGTGGTGATAATTTAAGATAATGCAATACTAGATGTACTTCTTTAATGCTATTGTCCAAAATAGTTGTATACTAAGCGGTACACCCTCCGAGTTTTCGAAGGCCCTGATCGAGCTAATTAATTGCGGAGGCCCTGATCGAGCTAATTAATTGCTGAACGAGGCCCTATATATAAGATTTTTTCTCTATCATTTTTGTTGCGGCTCAATTGACTCTGAAACAATTAGAACATATTCCCTTTATCTTGTAATGAGCAATCAAATTATATGTATAAACATATACACACACATATACTATTTTGAGGCCCCTATAATTTGGAGGCCCAGTTACTAAGATGAGAATATTAATACGAGGTGTATACGTTTATGACAATAATCAATACCTAAATGATAATCTTGCTATTTGAGTATGTACTCCAAATAATAATAATGAATATATTCTCGACTATTTGTAAGTTTGGTTGTGTTTTTTTTATAACAAATCAAGAAATAAGTATACACAAAGAAAGAAAAAAAATACAAGAGAGATACCTCAAGAAATATTGCGTACTACATTTGTCAAGTTATTGTGTGTGTGTCACTTTCATAGTGAAGTGTGGCTGGAAATTTCCATCATTCCTTATCTTAATATGGCCTCATCATCATTCCATATCACAAGAGCACTCGTAGTAGAGCCCGTTGTGGCCTCACCACAAGCTGTCACCACTACGGCTCTCACATGGTGTGAATGACTAGCTTGGCCAATCGTGGTGATAGTGACGGAGAAAAAAGGCTCACGGTGGCTAAAACTCGTGTAACTGTATCCTATCACGTACACGTATATCAAATCCTTTCAATAGAATACGAAGTCAATAGAAGTCTAAAACCAAATCCTCCAGTTTTAGCTGAAAAGACAGTGCCTTGAAAATATTAAGGGGAAAAACACAACATAATGCACATATACACAACTTGATTTTTTTAAATAGCAATCCACAGAATATGCATAATCACACATACACAAATTGTCTCTCAAGGAAACTCGAACCAGGGCTACACACATATTGCTAGACCAAAGCCATTTGATATTTCGTAAATATTTTTTTACACGTTCACAACAGACGACTTTTATAAAAGTTAAACACACCTTGAATTTTCATTAGTTAAGCAATAAAACATGGTATGTTTGTCGATTTAACACCCGGAAGAAGCTTGAACAGGCTCAAGCTTACATAATCCAACAACACAAAGTAGTTAAATACATTTGATATTAATGGTGGAAACTCGCAATTCTTTAACCTTCCTCCCCAAACTCTTTTGTAAATCGCTCGTGAACCTCAAGGTCGCTTTTGCTCACAGTTGGCTTCTGCCTTGCTAGCACCTTGTCAAAATCTGCTCGTATGATGGGTGGTGGACTAATCTGCATTACGTTTTGGTGACATCCGGCAAGCGATCATAGTTAGCTTAGTGCAAATACGGGGTGTTTGGATGTATATTTTGAACGTAAATTATGTGATACTAATAAATATAACACTTCCTACTATAAAAACTGGAATCTTGAAAAAATTCTTAATTGGTCAACTATATTACCCAGAAGAAATTTATTACCTTTGCCGCCAGCCCTTTTGCAGCAAGATCCTGCATGGTGATTTGGAAAGCCCCATGCTGCTTTGGCCCACATGGGACCCACAAATCATCATGTGTGTTAACAAAGAACATTGCATCCTGAGTTTTACGTACAGGTTCGAATAAAACATCCTTAACCTACAAAAGCCACAAATAGCAGACTTAGCAGATGTGATAAGTACTTAAATGCTAATTTAGAGTCTCTGAAGTAAACATAAAACGGAACTTACACAAACAGCGATATCAGAACCAGAAAAACCTTCAGTCTTACGAGCTAAGGTTTCAAAGTCACTTTCAGTTAAGTTATTTGGAGTATCTCCTAAATGCACCTGCATATCAATTTATCAAACCAAGAACAACATTATACATAACTACATAAGGTTCATAAACTAGCAATCAATTGTGAAGGGATGTATATGAATTGATTTGGATGATCATTTATCCCTAACGAGTCAAATGGGTCAAATAAAAAAGTAGCTAAAAGGGAAGCGGGTCAAACAGGTTAAAAGGCGCCCAAGGTATTACTTTAATGTTTACAGGCTTACAGCTGCCTAAATCGCTCTTATAAACTAGATTTCTATTGTACTAACACAGTTTAATAAAAAATGAAGCGATAAAATGTTTATGCGTCAACCCGACAACATCCATTGCAACCTGAATCTCCCCAGCTCGGTCAACCCCTACAACTAAGATATTAGAATCCAAACTTCAATATAAATCATTTCTTATGTAAGCAAATACTTGATTAAAAGAGCTGCTAAAATTGCATATTTGTAGAGGGCCTTATTACTTTGAATATGTGCTGCCTCGCCTTCAGATCTGGGAGTGGAATATATATACGTTTGTCAAATCGTCGACGGATAGCCTGCAACAATTTTTTTTGTAGCAATTTATTAGCTGGAAAGAAATCTCGGTAATTGGAAAGAGTTTTCAAGTTTCTATGAGACCTGATCCAGAGAGTAGGGTGTATTTGTTGCTGCAAGCACTAGAACTTTATCATCATTGTGTCCTACACCCTGAAAGAATAAAGAATCAGGGATATTTAAGGAATAGTTGATAGCAATGATATTCACATGATACGTTTCGGCTGACTTTTCTTTCTGCAAAGTTCACATGCTCGTGTATTAAACTTATAAGTGGCAATTTTATGCATTTACTTACAAACGGGTCGAATTTAAGTTAAGGTTTTATCTCTAATAGGTCAAACGAATGATGAAAAATAGCTAAAAAGGAAATGGGTCAAACGGATCAAAAGTTGCCCAAGTCAATTTTGTAACAAAAAAAACCTCCCAACTCATTTTCTCCAAATACTTAAATCATAACTGAAATAATTTCAATTTATGTGTACTTACAAACTATTACAAAAAGAGGAAAGAAATGTTCCAGGACAACCTAACCCTACCCATATTTAGACCCAACCCCTTTGGATCCGTTATCCAACCCACTCGACCTTCTCATTCCACCTTTATACAATTAGTATACCTTTACAGATGAATGTACAGGATAAAGGTGTTGGATAAAAACTAGGAGATCCTTTGCCCAATACTTACCATTCATTACAAGATTATAGAATAACCTGGAACGACTCTTTCCTATATACAAAGTTATGTAGAAATGAGAAACCACATGGACAGTAAAAGGACCTAGACACTTCCCACAAATAACAAGTATTTGCATCCATGCTGATTAATGGTAATTTAATATACTTTTCTCGGTTTCAAAGATCACCTGCATCTGAACAAGAATTTCAGTTTTAATACGCCTTGAAGCTTCACTCTCATTGCCTTCTCCACGCTGGCCACTTAGAGAATCAATCTCATCAATAAAAATGATGGAAGGTGCACTTTCACGAGCCATTTGAAAAAGATTTGACACCAACTTTTCACTTTCTCCCATCCACTTTGAAACAAGATCTGAAGAAGAAACACTGCAGGAAACCAGCAGTTGGCACTTGCCAACTTATTGGCCTAAGTTCATGAATAGAAGAAAAGCGAAAAGGAAGCAGCATAAGCATGTCAAGGAAATAAAATATGAAACTCATAAAAAATTATTCTATTTAAGCATTAAAATGAAATTGTTAGGTTTGAGCCAGTTCGATAATAGCTCTTGCCCACTTATTGGTCTACTGACTACTTCCTATAATAAAAAAGTATCTTGAAAGCAAAAAAAAAAAAAAAAAAAAAAAAAAAAAAAAAAAAAAAAAAAAAAAAAAAAAACCCCACGTGCATGAGAAAAATATTGAAACCAAAAGTTCATTTATATGTACGGTGTTAAAGTTTCAAACATATTAAGATACTGAGATTCTGTAAGGATAAACTATTTTCACTCAGAACAAGTATTAAACTGATGACTGCAAAACAGGAAAAGAAGAAAACTTAGTTTAGTTGATAATGATTCATGACTTATATTTACATTGCTCACCAATTGTATACATTTCATTAACAACGAAATATTCTTAAGGCTCACAGGAAATCATTTCATAGAGAAAGCCCAACACTCGTGCAATGAGAGTATTCACAAAGCTGGATTTCTGAAAAAAGCACATAAGCAACATACATGTCATAAGACTAAAATATAGCTACACAGTACAAACACGTCTTGAATTGACACGGTTGAGGGGGTAACTTTAAGAACCAATATTTCTAATTAGAGGCGACAACTTAGACTCATTTACTTATGTAGGATTCAATTGGGTTGTGTTTTACTTCAAAAGGGTCCAAATATTTTCTACCAGAGAGAGAGAGAAGGAACAAGTTCATTTTTAATCAATTATGCAAACAACCTCCTAAACTGTTTTAGTCAAAGATTTATATTATTATAATGGTATTGTTTTTGTAATTATTGTTAAAACGTTAACTCTTTATAAACGGAGTGGACAAGAACGTGTTTGTGGGTCAACCTGTTTTGAACACTTAGCCAACTTTACCCGGCAATATTGCCACCTCTAATTCTAGTTAAAATTACATTAGCAATATATCATGAGCTGGAAACCATGACTGCATTAACATAATGTGAGTGAAGTAACTTGTATGACATAATTTAGTTTAAGAAACATTCACAACTGCTCTTTCTATGTTCAAGATCTGCAGCCTTATACACGTGTTTTAAGCGACATGATTTTGGCCTTACTTTATCCATTTACAAGGACTGGTCATCTTTCATTGCATGCAAAAACAACATGCTGTTCTTGCCAGACAAATGATCATTTACTTCAGCTTCAAGTTCAACAACTACAAAAACCAAAACAAAGAGGCAAAATGTCCACTTGGGTAGGAACGAATGCTCATTTTTCCCAAGGCATCCATTCCCCTACTGCCCTACATCCTTTTGCATTGTTCATAGACCATTCTACCCTTGTTTGATCTCATCCACAAGCAACATATCTATTATAAGTCCATGCTTTAAAAATAAATTTTACAAGTAATACGATACCTAAAGCAGTTTTTAAACTGTCTGTTTGGCATATAGTTCTTCGCAACTTTTAATTCTTCATCTCGGTTTTGTTTAAGTCATGAGTTTTAGGTGTTTGATGTTTCTTGTGTTAGTTGTTTGAATTCATGTTCCGTTTTGTTTGATTCACTTTTATTACCTATGGGCATCATAAGAGATGACCAGTAGTACCATAAGAGCTTCTTCGTGATTGGAAAAACCATGAAGGTAGTAATGTGTTCTTTCGATTCCATTGGTATATTTCCAATCTATATCCTCTGTTCTAGCATCATATGGACTATATTTAGTCTAAATGAGTTGACTCACCAGTCATGTAAGGTTGAAACCAAAAGAGTAAATCTATTTTCTATACAAAAGGTTACTGCCTACGTACTAAAAGCACTACCTAGATATAACATTAGAAATCCATAAGTTGAACAGTATGAAACTGAACAACAACGAAAATGATGTGTGGTGAAATTAAAATATGAAAAAATTTCAAGAAAATTAAGAAAGAAAGGGAAAAAAAAGACTAAGATAGAGGTTTACATGCATCTATGTGTCTATCTACGTATGCATTGACTATTCTAACATTTCATATCACTAACCACAGTTCTCAACATTTTGTATGCAAATACTTTGGACTAGTTATAGTCCGCGTACCACATTTTAGTTTTAAAAGTTAACATTAAAAAAAAATTTATTTTTTTACAAAGGTATAAGAAAAGCTCTGATTTAACCACAGTTACCCAGATTTAACACCTGAAAAATGTAGAGTCTGCTTCCGTGGCAACAGCCTTTGCTAAGTACGACTTTCCAGTCCCAGGTGGACCATACAAAAGAAAAGCTCTCCAAGGCCGCCTTTTACCTACCACGAAAATAAAAAAATAAAATAAAACAGCTTTCTTCCTAAGAAAAAAAAAAGATACATTATTGCGAACGTATGCAAGTCAGTTCAACTCATTAAACATCCCTACAAGATCCAATTTCCGAACTCATTCGTCTCATTACGTAGCTTCATGATATCAACAAAACATACTCCATATGAAAAAAAGCACATCTAGGTGTTGTTTCAGATTGCTTAAAAGAACTGCTTATGGATTCCAAGTGCGTTTGAAATAAGCACCATTTTGACACTTAAAAGCTTAATAAAACTCTCTTTCCCCTATATTAAGCTGAAACACGGCACCTACAAACACTCAAAAGTGTGTTTTTGGAATTAAAAAACCACAACAAGCCATAAGCACACAGTATATGCAATTCCAAAACACCCGACATCAAGTTTGATAACATAAAAACACTTTCATACAAAATTCTTCAGACTTCTAAGAACTAATTAGGGTGACCTACTCATATGTTGCAGCAAGTCTACTAATCATATTCAAGATAACAAGGTACAAAAGCATCATACTTCATACATTATTCAAGTTTTCTACTTTATTAGAAGCAATACTATAATTCATTTAGCACATTAATCCATGATCAAAGAAATACAAACTACTGTACATGATACATTACTAAGGCACTAGAGGTATCACCTCTGACCATAACTACAAATAATAAATAAATATATATAACTATACATATACTAACCAGTAAAGAACTGAGGAAACTTAACAGGCAAAATAACCGCTTCCTGTAAAGCTTGTTTAGCACTTTCAAGTCCAGCAACATCATTCCATTTCACATTAGGTTTTTCCCTAACAATTGCTGAATTCAATCCAGCCCTAAGTTTCGAATTCTCACCATCTTCACCCTCTCCACCACCACCTTCACCATCTTTAGGTTTCGTTTTCGGGCGTGCAGCAACCGCCGCATCACCGCTGTTCGCAGCCGGTCCGGTACCACCTTCATCAAGGACAGCCCTAATTTCTTCCGCACGCCGTAAATACTCGGTGAATTTCTGCGTAATCGCTTCACGAATCTTAGGGTTTTTCTCGTATTTTAAGTGTGTTTTGAAATACTCTAATGCGTTCATGTATAAAGGAAATGCTTTCGCGTAATTTCCGGCATTGTCTTCTTGTACTGCTTGTTTAACGTACTCAATTGCTTGTTCTTTGAAATTACTATACATTGCATATATATATATATATGGACTGTGAAATTGATTTAGGGGTTTTGGAGATCGAGTGATTTTGAAACGAAAACCTGGATTGAAATAGGTTAATTTTGGGGGTTTCGATTGGAAGGAGCAAAGGGGGAAGAACTTTTTTGAGTATACAAATTACAAAGTCAAACTGTACATGAGCATGAACATTTTTTCTTTGCCAACATATGCTTCAAAATAAAGGGGCTTATCGGCAACTTATCATATAATACACGGACCAAAAGTGTAAAATAATTGATCTCTGGCGAAGAGCTTTTTGAAGCTTTAGTTTTTTGTTTTCAAATTGAAAAACTCCTCATTTCTAAAATCTTCATTTTGATAAAAAAGCTTTGAGCTTTTATTTTTTTTTAAAAGCTCCAAAAAACTTGTAAATGAAGGGTGTGTTTAGCAAGATCTTTTAAGAGCTTTTTGAACCTTTAACTTTTTGTTTTCAAATTGAAAAACTCATCATTTCTAAAAGCTTCGTTTGGATAAAAGAGCTTTGAGCTTTTATTTTTTTTAAAGCTCCAAAAAGCTTATAAATGAAAAGCTAATCCTACAAGCTTTAAAAAATTGAAAAGAACTTTTAGTGAATATATTTACATGATTGCCCTTGTCATTTATATTTACAATTTGAGACTAGTTAGTTTATCGGCACTAGTATTTCAAATGATTTTTCGAAGTTATTGTCCTTTTTGTTTTCAATAAATTAATAAGGAATTAAACCTAGTTAATTATTAACAATACTGACGACCTGACGTCCCTCAAAATATTAGAAATACTTTTTAAAATAACGGTGGACATATTCATATTAATACTACACGAAATATACTATGTAATACATTAACTCATAATCATTTTTGTATCAAATCAAATATTTAATACATATACATAAATTTTAACATTAAGAGGTGATATTTGAATCATTATCATTTTTCTTACACTAAAATATTATTTGTCAAATTTATATTTAGTTATATTTATTATTATTTTTAGTTATATTTATTATTATTTTTATATTCATATACACATATACTATACATATTATTTAATATTATTATTATAAAGTAGTTTCATATTATAACTATTAACTATACATATTTTTTATAATGTTACCTTAATTATAAAAAAATGAATATGTTAACAAAAATATAAATAATTTAGTTATTTATATTATATTTTTATGAGTTATATACGTTAAATATATATATACCATTTAATTTTGTTTTATTTTATCATTGTCCTTTATTGTCATTTTACTCATTTCAATTACAGTTAGAGCTACTTTACCAAACACATTTAGAAAAATATATCTACAGCTTACAACTTCAATTAAAAGCTACAGCTTACAGCTATAACCTACAACTACAGATATAGCCTACAGCTCGTTTTGCCAAACATACCCGAAAAGCTAATCCACAAGCTTTGAAAATTAAAAAGAGCTTTTAATGAATATATTTACATGATTGCCCTTGTCATTTATATAAATTTGAGACTAGTTAGTTTATCGGCACTAGTATTCCAAATGATTTTTTGAAATTATTGTCCTTTTTTGTTTTTAATAAATTAATAAGGAATTAAACCTAGTTAATTATTAACAATACTGACGACCTGACGTCCCTCAAAATATTAGAAACACTTTTTAAAATAACGGTGGACATATTCATATTAATAGTACACGAAATATACTATGTAATACATTAACTCATAATCATTTTTGTATCAAATCAAATATTTAATACATATACATAAATTTTGACATTAAGAGGTGATATTTGAATCATTATCATTTTTCTCACACTAAAATATTATTTGTCAAATTTATATTTAGTTATATTTAATATATACTATGTTTTGTCATTTTTAACTAATCACTCTTTTATTTCTCACATTTTTAAAAGGTACCATCAAATATCTAGTTCCAATACAAAGAACATCTTTACCCAATACTTACACTCTTTCCTAACCTTTTACTTTAAAGTTTAAAACCTCTTTCTTGCATTTATATTTATTTAAAAACACTAAACAATCTTAGAACAAGATACCTTCAAGACATTTATTTGTAAATTAATCAAAATATATATAGTTTTAAGCCCCGCCGCAACACGCGAGACATTTATTGAGAATTGCTAGAAGGATGATGTGAGTAATTTAAATTCAAACTTCATGAGTCTATTATTCCCTTTGCTTTTATAATACAATATGTTGGTAACTTATATGAAAACCTACTTAGCATATATTCAGATTGAGTCAACTTTTTTACTTCAATCTCTGTAACTGACTTTTTGAACTTCCTTGATTAACTATTATTCTTGTGAAAATACCGTTTTTTGTTGCCAATTTCAAAAGAGTTATGGTCTTCTGCATTGAAAAACCTAGCTTGAGCTTTAGAGGTGGTGAAAAGGGTGGGCCTGACCGGTTAGGTAAATGTTAACTTGGGCAATCTTTTTAGGTACGGGATGAATTGGCCCGAAACTCTTTTTGCCCCATATAACTACATAATTAGTATGTCAAAAATTTGATTTCAGCCAAAACTTTATTGCTATACAATTAACCCATTAGAATTAAAAATCATAATATGAATCACTCTATTCACAAGTAAATAGGTTGAAATTGCCACCTTTCATGATATTTTGAAACTCTATCAATTCACAAGGATTAACATATATTAGTTCAAGTGAAATTGACTCTGGCCAAAACCGTAAAATAAGTATTTGTATCTGACGTTGTGTCCCAATAGTGTTTCTTTTAGGGTTTTTTTTTCGTGATGCGAAACCTATGATCTCGGGTGGCTTGTGGCAAAACGGCTGGATTATTTATATAAATAGGGAGGTATGGTTCTCCCGAATATGCTAATGTTGAACATAAACAAGATTACAAGGTATCCTCACTTGCTCAAGTTCTTTAACTGTTGGAGCCAAAATTTTGACTTAACATTTTGACGTTACGGAGATAGAGGGTTATTTAGTGGAATTATAAAACATGCAAATTTAGTATCAAAAGTAGACACAAGATCTCACTTTTCAATGTCTTTGTGGGTTGTAGGCTTGTAGCAGCCTTAATTGTTAAGGAGTTTTAAACTACCAAGTTGGCTACTTTAAGGTCAAATCAGTTGGTCAAATTGTAAGTATTGGTAACATATATTGGTACACATTTTGGTATGTGAATGGAAGTGTTGTATGTTATTATCCAATCATGGATTATCCAAGTAACCAACGTGATGAGATTAGAAGAGCATATATTAAACATAGACCTTATCAACTTCGTAAGTCAAAGTATGCTCTAACTGCTAGTGGTTCAAGTGGTGGATGTGGTAATCGAAGCTTTCAAGAAGCTTGGTTTAGCAGATTTTGGTGGTTAGAATCAACTGAGATAAACAAATGCTGCATATTATCTTCTGTGCTATCTATTTACTAAGAAGCCTATTGGATGAGTTGGTTCCGATACATTTAGCACAAAAGGGTTCAAGACATGGATTGTGCTTTCATCAAACACGAAGGTAAAACTCCAGCTTCGGATCATAATTATTCTGTGAGATGTTATGAAGATGTAAGAAATCAGTTGAATCATATAGAGAATGTGATAGAGAAGCAAACAACTCAAGAGATTATTGATAACAGATTGCGGGTCAAAACTTCCGTTGAAATAATTAAATGGCTCACAATGCAAGCTTGTGCTCTTAGGGGACATGATGAACGACCTAATTAAAAAAATCAAGGAAATTTTCTAGAATTGATAAAGTTTATTGCTTCATATAACAAGGAAGTTGAGAAAGTTGTGTTGAAAAATGCTCCTCAAAATGCAAAGTATACTTCACCGGATGTCCAAAAGGAAATTTTGCATATTTATGTTACAAATGTACAAAAATCAATTCGTGATGAAATAGGAACATCAAAATTTTGTTTGATAGTTGATGAGTGTCGGGATGAATCCAAAAAAGAGCAAATGGCAACTGTTGTCAGATTTGTTGACCGAGATGGGTATGTCAAAGAAAGGTTGTTAGACTTGGTTCATGTCAAAGATACAACTTCGTTGACTTTAAAAAATGAAATTGTGTCTTCTCTATCTTTTCATAAGCTTGATGTTCAAGATGTCCAGGGTCAAGGATACGATGGACCCAGTAATATGCGTGGAGAATGGAACGGGTTACAAGCTTTAATATTGAACGAATGCCCTTATGCATATTATATACATTGGTTTGCTCACCGGTTGCAACTAGCTTTAGAGAGCATCTAAAGAGGTGGTTGAAGTGCACAAACTTTTTAAGAATTTGAACTTCATTATTAATGTCATTGATTCTTCCTCCAAGCGTCACGATCAATTACAAGATGCTTAGATTTATGAAATTGCACATTTAGCCGAAATTGAAGAGCAAGAGAGTGGTAGAGGAGCAAACCAAATCAAAAGTTTGCAAAGACCTGGAGATACTCGATGGAGTTCACATTATCGATCAATATGTAGCTTGTTGAAATTATATGGTCATGTCATTGTCGTGCTATGTGACATTGCTATTAATGGGTCTACTCCTTCTCAAAAAGGTGATGCTTCTTTTGTTCTTACACAATTATTATCTTTTGATTTTGTTATTGCTATGCATTTGATGAAGAAGATAATGAGAAAAACTTATAAGCTTTGTCAAGCTTTTCAACGTAAGTCTCAAGATATAGTTAATGCTTTGAGTTTGTTATCCACAATAAAGAGGTTGATTCAAAATATGAGAGATCAAGGATGTCAATCAATTTTTGATAAAGTTGTTGCTTTTTGTGAGGCTAATAGCATTCGAGTTCCTAAAGTTCATTGATGCCGTTGATAGTTAGTTGCAAGATTTGAACTCTAGATTCAATGAGTATGTGACAGAATTTCTTCGACTCAGTGTGGCTTTAGACCCAAGAAAGCCGTTCAATAAAAATGATATTAATTTGTAAATTGGCAAAACATTCTACCCATTGGACTTTACAGAGCAAGAAAATATTCAACTAAGACTTGAGTTGCAACATTATGAGCTAGATGTGCCTAATCATCCAGAGTTAAAAAAGGTTCGTACGATTGTCGTATGTAGAGGCTTACAAGAAATTGAGAGGTCAAAAGTGTATCGAGTGCTTGATAGATTGATTCGACTTGAATTAACTCTTCTAGTTTCAACTGCAACAAGTGAAAGAGCTTTCTCGGCAAATGAAAATTGTGAAAACGAGACTTCGTACAAGCATGAGCGACGACTTTCTTAGAAGTTGTTTAATTCTTTACATTGAGAGGGATATTGCTAATACATTTTCTACATATGAGATAATAGATGATTTTGTTTCCAAGAAACGTAGACGAGTTCGATTGTAAGGTCCTAAGGTACAATTTTTAGAGCTTACTTTTCAAAGTATGCTTTTATCATATTTAGGTTATGCTAGTGCTTTAACTACTATTTAATTACTATTAACAGGTTACTCAACGAGAAAACGGATCGGCTTGTGAAGAAATTGAGCTTTTTTATTGAAATTTAGTTTTTGCAAAATTTACTTGTTTACTATAATTCGTACATTTGTTTTATTTTAAGACGGTTATCATTGTTCATTTATAATTTAAATTAAAATATTTTTTATGATGTGTGGATAACTTTTTGTTGTTGGTATGTAATTATCGAGTGAGCCCCCTATATTCAAATCCTGGCTCCGCCCCTATATTCCATCACTATTCCAGCCTTCTCATCTTATAGTGATACTTTAATTTGTTAAAGTTGTGCTAATTCTGTTATGTATTGATTGTTTTAAGTGAATGAATTTTCAATGAGGTAAATACAAATATTTCATTGTTCCTGTCACTTTTGAAATGCTATGTTACTTAATCGTAGTTTGTTTCCAGAAAAATTGCAATGGACATTGACGATAGTACTACCAATTATCATGATGTATTGCATACTTATCACTAAATTCCATTATACACTTTTAGAATACCCATTGTATCACTTAAGTATTACGTTAATCAAAAAAATATATACGGATGATAAAATCATTTTATTTCTCTATACTACAGTTAAACTAAGTAGCATCTCTATGTGTCACGGGATATTTTATTCATGTTTGATTCTATCTTACACTTTCAAAAACTATCATGACATACAATAGTCAATGTTAAACATTATTATTATTTGTTTTCTTAAGAGTATTATCTATTTCAATTACTTTTCTTTTCTGGATTTTTTTTTCCAGTTGTAACTGTGAATTGTGTCAATTTAATTTGTATCCTCACAATAATAAAGAATAGAAAAGAAAGCGATAATTGCAATACTAAGTGCGTTTATTATTAGTTTACATTCATCCTGTGAATTCGCGAGTTATAATCTAATATTTATAAAATGATAGTAAGAATTATTCACGATCAATAAGAGGTTTGCTAAAATGAGTTAATTATGGGTATATAGGTATCTGTGGGTGTCAAGAAAAAATAGATAGAAATGAGTATAGGTATGTTAATTATGGGCATATTTCTCTTTTCCCCAAAAAATATTAATCATGTGCCAATATATCCATCCCATATCTATTGTTAGAATTGAAATTTTAGCCCAAGCCCAAGAACGTGTCCAATATATAAGCGCAAATGGGGTTATTGAATGTTTGATGACAACTATTTCTTTCAATTTTTGATATGCTAGTTACCACCCAATATAGATATATAGTTTATGTTTATTGAATATTGCATTATAGCTATAAATGTATATGTTTTCTGGTTAGTATTATTTCAAAGGTCATCTATCTTATACATATCTAATTATGTGTCTATATTTAACATAGTTTATCTCAAAGTTGCTAATTTGGAGCAGTGTAGGTTCCAAGAAGAATATTGTGATTAGGGGCGGAGCCATAAATTCATATTAGGGGATGTACTTTGCCCTAAAATAATTGTGGTATACATTGAACTTTGAACAATAAAATTAAAATTAGCGCAAAATCAATTAGATAAAGTTACATTTCAAAATAATAAAAATGAGTTTTGTCAAACTTAATATTAAAAAGTATCTTAATTTCTCTAAGCATCAATTTGTTTTGTAAATACACTAACATGCTACTAACTAACACAACATTAATACTTGTTTTGCTCTTAGACATTGTTTTGAATTTGAAAATATTGACGTATTTATTAATGGGGAAAAAATATCCATTATGTTTACCATGTTATTGAAGTATTATCTATTCTTTAACTTCACCAAAAAAATTTTTATGAGTGGACTAGTTATGGAGTATAAATAACTAATAACTTGTTGAGCAATTTAGAGAAATAAAAGTAACTAATCAAAATCAAATTTTTTATTAGTTAATTGCTATATCAGCTTTAATATTCTCAAATAAGAGTTTGCCCAAATATTATAATTTATATTTATTTATAATTTACTATTAAAATTGGATGATAAATGACAAAAATATCTGAAATACCAACTAATCATACTAGGGAGGATGGTACACTTATAAAAAAAAAAGTAAATAAAATTTAAACATACCTCAAAAGGAAAAGAGGACGATAATGTTAAAATAATTGTGGCATTTTTCTAAATGAATTATAATTCGGTTTCTTTCGCACGGGGAAGTGTATCATTTTTTGTATAAATTACTGGTTGGGGCCCTTGTAGTTGGAGATAAATCAATTGGGCTACTTGCAAATAAAGGAGCTAATCCAATATATTGAGAGGGGCCACTATTGAAAATTTACTTGGGGTACTAGACTTGACCTAATAATTTACTATTGTGTTGGGCTGATTAAGGGTGGCTGAGGATCTTCCTGCCCCTCCCCTAACTCCGCTACTGAATTCTAGGTAAAAGATACCTATTCTTGATAGTTGTCTTATTCAATTCTCTGTAGTCGATACACATACACAATGATCCATCATTCTTCTTTACAAATAACACTGCAGCTCCCCAAGGTGAACTACTAAGGCGAATAAAACCCTTGTCAAAAAGTTCCTGCAATTGCCTCATCATTTCTTGCATTTTGGTGGGGCCAATCGATATGTAGTTTTAACAATAAAAGCAGCTCCTGGAATCAAGTCGATTCGGAATTCTACTTACCTATCAGGTGGTACACCATGGAGTTCATCAGGAAATACATCTGGTAATTCATTTACTGTAGGGATATCATTGAGTTCTGCCATTGCTTTAGAATTGTCAACCACGTGTTCCAGAAATGCCTGACAGCCTGTGACAGAATTCTTCTAGCTCGGGCATAGGAACAAATTGGAATTGATCGTTCAGAACGCTCTCCATAAATAATCACTTCTCTCCCACTTGGGCTTGTAAGAGGACAATTTTCTCATAACAATTAATAACTTCTTTGTTTTCCCCCATCCAATCCATTCCTACAATGACATGAAACTCTCTCATTCACATGGGAATTAAATATATTTGAAACACCTCAGTATCTATTTCAATATTACACCCCATATACACATCACTAACTATTACAAGTTTACTATCAGCAATTTCAACTTCTAAGGGATGATTTAATTTATCAAGAAGTACGTTTAAATATTCACCAAACGAAAGAGACACAAAGGATTTAGTAGCTCCGTAATCAAAAAGAACGTGGGCAGGTATAGAATTAACAATAAAGGTACCTGTAACCACATCATGAGACTCCTTTGCTTCCTCGGAGGTAATCTGGAAAGATCGAGTCTACAGTTTTGACCCACTAGTATTTCCCTTCTTCTCTGAATTTTTTCTCGGTTCAGCTTTCCTAGTATCTTCCTTTAGCTTCAGATAATTAGCTTGTAAATGATCATCCTTATAACAGTAATAACACAACCTATAAGGACTCGGGCATGCGGACGCAAGATGTCTGGGTCTACCATAACGATAACAAGTATTTCTTCCCATCCTACACTCCCCTTGATGGCTCCTGCCACAATTATTACAGACAGGAATCTCCCATCCCCCACTACTAGCTTGTTGTGGTTATTGACGACGTTGTTGTTCTGATTGTTGTTGTTGCATTTCTCCAAACTTCACCTTCTTAGGTAAAGATTGATAAGTAAATGTCGATTGTTCCATCTTTCGCTTACTTGCATCTTCACTTGCTCTAATTTGCAAATCTCGTTCTCGTGCCAACGCCTTGTTCATCATTTTTGGAATCATATCATACAACAATGGATCAATAAACTCATGAATCTCCGAATTCATGTGACGATAGTAATGATCACATAACAGCTTTGGGTTGGAAGTACACTCTACATGAAAAATCCTATGTTCGAATTTTAGAACAACGTACGCGATCCTGGTGGGGGTACGCGATCGCGTACTCACTACATGGAAGTTTTCTGATCAAGTTTTAGAACAAGGTACGTGATCCCGGTAGGGGTACGCGATCGCGTACCTATGCTGAATTCTTAAAAAGTGCAACAAACTCAATATTTGGACCAAACGAAAGCTACATTAACTTTTGACTCGTTAACATTTGAAATACCAAAAGTTGCAGACCTCTTTCCAACAACATAATGAACACATTTCATTTGACACATTTTCCAAACTTACAATAATTATCAATTTCGGACTTGAGATCAAAACGACAATCTTAAACACTTGTTGCAACCATTTTGCAACCAATTTCATTTACATCAAACTTGAACCTTTTCACTATTGCAGTTGCAACTTTCCAACATTCATATATACAATACTTTATATCAAAATCACAACTTCGACAAGTTCCTTACATGACATAATCTTAACCATTTTGACACCACAATGTGAACCATGTTTTCATCAAAAGATAAAGGGGGTGATTTATACACATATAGCAAGTGCAATCTACGTCAGTTCTTCACAATTGCCTTGCCCTCCCTATGATCACCTTGTTCTTCCAACCCACTTGAACCTATCATCAACAAACAACTTAAAAGAGTAAGCAATAAGCTTAGTGAGCATATAGGCAATCAAATGGGCATCAATCAACAAATAATTAACAACTAACAACTTGGGCAATGTAGAGATTATAAACCACTTAGGCGGATCCGCAATCAACTTACAACTTGCCACAACGTGCAACAACTTAGGCTAACATTAAGTTAGCTAATCTCTACAATGCATCAACAACAATAAAAATCAAGTAAGAATATAAATCAAACAACTCCACTTGGTCGTATGAAACCTCTTGCACGTATGCAATCCAGAATTCACACGACTCATTACCTAAATAATCCTCGTATCACTCACCTTTGCGATTTAAGCAATATATGTTGGATATAGTGTCCACGTTCATAACTAATTTGGTAAGTATATGATAAGATGATGTCAAGATCAAAAGTATTGACTTAAAGTACCAAAACAAAATCCCGTTTTAAGTATAACAAATGTGAATTGTATGCTAGCCCATGAAAACCGCAGATCTTTCATATGGACTATTAATGGAGCGTATGTGGTTTACCGGCACATTAATGAGAGGACATAAGTGAGTGGTGATGTGAGGCTCGCGATTCTCGAGCGTACTCGGGCCGGGGACCACGCGGGTTTTGCATGGTTAAGTTCACTATCTTATTCATGATCCTCGGCATCCCAGTCATGAATGGTAGATAAGTATATCCGAGATTAACATGCCATTGATTGAATCAATGAATCTCAAAAGAACTAGGAATTTCATAGAGAATGAAATTGACAAAAGCATTGTCTACCTAAAATAAATTCGTGATATGATTACGGCAAACCTCTTCATAAAACGAATTGAAAATATGGATCCTAGCCTTGATTTAGAATTGGGTAATTAAACAATTAAGGAATATTCATACTAACTAAAACTGTTTTATATTATAGATGTCTACTGAAAATGGTACCAATCCACCCGTTCCCAGTTCCGCAAATAACTCGAACTTCTCACTACTCTCAGTTCTTGGGAGGGAAAGACTTACCGGTCCAAACTATATGGATTGGATGCGAAACCTTAGGTTTACCCTAAGGTACGAGAACAAGGAGTATGTTCTCGATGAGCAGATTCCCACTATTGATGATGATTCAACCCAATAGGAGATTGAAGCTCACCGAAAATATTATGATGATGCAAACAAAGTGTCTTGTATCATGGCATCTTCCATGAGTCCTGAATTACAAAAGACTTTTGAGAATACTTAGGCTTATGAAATAAACCAACAGCTAAAGGAAATGTTTCAGGTAAAGGCGCAAAGAACGCCTTGATGTGGTTAAATCCCTCATGGCTTGCAAGCCCAAACCTGGAGCCTCTATTTGTGCTTTCGTCTTGGAGATGAAAGGGTACTTTGATAGGTTGGAATCTTTAAACGTGATGTTTGATACTGAGCTCTCGATAAACATAATTTTATCTCACCTACCAGCTGTCTACAATCAGTTTATAATCTCATATCAAATGAATTTGAATGAGAAAGAAACTTCAATAATGGAACTCCATAACTTGCTGCAAACTGCTGAGCAAGGGATCAAGAAAGCTGAAGAGTTTATGGATCCAAGTCGTTGGAATAAGTTTGAAGAGTTTGTTAATGAGGCTAGGAGAAGAGAGATCGAGATTAATCAGGATGACGAGGGGTCATTTAAAAGAAAAGTTGAGCAGTCAGGAGGATCATTCAAAAAGATTAAAACTGGTGGAAGTTTCAAAAGAGATGATAAACGAGAGATGCCTGAATGTAAGAAATGTCATAAGAAACATTTTGGAAGTTGCCAAAGTGGGAAGAAAACCTGTTTTCAATGTGGACGAGAGGGCCACATTAGCCATGATTGTCCAGAACCTGTTCGAGTGTGTTTTAATTGTTATGAACCAGGTCATATGAAGAATGAATGCCCAAAGTTAAAGAATTCAGTGGCTTCTAAACGAAATGATGAGAAAAAGACTATTGATCAACCAAGAGTGAAAAGTCGATCTTTTCAATTGACGGCAAATGAAGCCAATAATGCCCCAGATGTCCTTACGGGTACTTTTCTTGTTAATTCATTACCAGCTTATGTATTGTTCGATTCTGGAGCTTCTCGATCTTTTGTGTCTGAGAGTTTGTGTAGAAATTTCCAGATACCATTAAGTGAGTTAGATACACCATTAGATGTTGAGGTTGCAGATAACCGTATTGTATATGTAACTAATGTCTATAGAGGGTGTCAAATAGAGATTAATGATGAAAAGTTTTTGATTAATCTGATACCTATGAGGATGGGTGAGTTTAATGTCGTTGTAGGCATGGACTGGTTAAGTAAGCACAATGTTGTTATTCGATGCGAAAAGAAAATTATCCGAATTGTCTCTCCAAGTGGGGGAGTGATCGATATATATGGAGAGAAGCCTAAATCATCCTTATCTATTTGTACATATGCCCGTGCCAAGAGATATTTGTCTCATGGGTGCTTATCGTTTCTAGCCCATGTAGTTGATACTCAGAAAAGTGAGCCAAAAATTTGTAATATTCCTGTCGTAAAGGAATTTCCTGATGTATTCCCTGAGGAATTACTGGGTATTCCGCCTGATAGACAAGTAGAATTTCGGATTGATTTAATGTCGGGGGCTACTCCCATTGCCAAAACTCCTTATAGACTCGCATCGTCAGAAATGCAAGAAATGATGAAGCAATTGCAAGAGTTATTGGAAAAAGAGTTTATTTGTCGGAGTAGTTCTCCGTGGGGAGCACCTGTATTGTTTGTCAAGAAGAAAGACGGGAGTATGCGAATGTGTATCGACTATAGAGAGTTGAATAAGGTGACCATTAAGAATCGATATCCGTTGCCAAGAATTGATGATTTGTTTGATCAACTCCAGGGTGCTAATTATTTCTCTAAGATAGATTTACGATCGGGCTATCATCAGTTAAGAGTTAGAGAAGAGGATGTTTCTAAGACTGCTTTTAGAACTCGTAATGGTCATTACGAATTTGTGGTGATGCCATTCGGATTAACAAATGCTCCTGCTGCATTCATGGATCTAATGAATCGTGTTTGTAAATCATTTCTTGACAAATTTGTGATCGTATTTATAGACGATATCCTTATATATTCAAAATCCAAAGAAGAGCACGAAGTGCATTTAAGGCAAATGTTGCAAGTATTGCGGAGCGAAAAGCTTTATGCAAAATTTTTGAAATGTGAATTTTGGCTTCGTGAGATTCAATTTCTAGGGCATGTGGTGAATCAGGAAGGAATTAAGGTTGACTCAGCCAAAGTGCAGGCAGTGATGATGTGGAAACCTCCTAAAAATCCAACAGAGATTCGAAGTTTTCTTGGACTAGCAGATTACTATTGAAGATTCATCCAAGATTTTTCAAAAATTGATGCTCCACTTACAAAACAAACACACAAGAATGTCAAGTTCGAATGGGACATTGATCAAGATCGTGCCTTTAATACTTTAAAAGAGAAGTTCAGCCAAGCACCCATCTTGGTACTTCTAGAGGGAACTGAAGATATGGTTGTATATTATGACGCGTTGCATGTTGGATTAGGTTGTGTCATGATGCAACGAGGTAAGGTAATAGCTTATGCTTCGAGACAATTGAAAACACATGAGAAAGGAAATCCCACTCACGACTTGGAACTGACAGCAGTTGTTTTTGCATTAAAGATTTGGAGACACTATCTTTACGGAGTAAAATGCACTATATATACAGATCATAAGAGTCTTAAGTTGTGACAACCGGCGAATTAGGCCATCATTTATTGCCTAAGTTAGGTAATTACTACTTGTAATTAGTGTGAAATAGGACTAATTACGGAACATTTTGTATATTGTATTATACACTCATACGTAATTAAATTTTAATTACGCAATTTCAATCGGATGGAGTCCGACTCGATTTATATGGACGTTGGTGAAAACCCTTTTTCATAAATAACGTAAACCTATTTCATAATTAAATAGTAGTTATTTACATTATATTATTATCATATAATAATATACGAACACTTTACGTTTTATGCAAAACGTACAATACGTAACGCAAACCTGCTCGAAAACACAAAGGAAACACAAATTAAAATGTAACAATTTTAATTTAAACAAACAATCAAATTAAATCAAAAGAGACAAGTGAAAGGAAATCAAGTGGAGCCCACCTTAGTTAAAAGTTCTGCACAGCCTAGGACTTCCTAGACCGGCCATACATCCCCCCAATGTAAAGTCATCATTTTAGTTACTTACACACACAACTCAACTTTTCATTGATCAAAATCTCAGAAGACTTTACCTAAAACTCTCTCTCTCTCATTTCTCTCCTCACAACAAACACAAACAGAAAGCAATTTCTTTCACTTTCACTCTCAAATCTCACCAAAAATCACAAGAAGGTTAACGGGGAACTAGGAGTCAAGCTTCACGATTTTTCATTCACAACTTGTTCGTCACACATTTTTCGGGTAAGAACACACTTTTCTCAACTTATTTTGTTATTCGTAAGATTTTCTGGGTTTAACATGCTAGTAAGTTCACTCACGAAGTATAAACTGAAAACCCACTTGAAAGAATCTTAAAACAAACTTCTTAAAGAAACTTACCAGAAAACCATTTATAATTTCTTACCGAAAACCGGCCTACTTTTACGTGTGTAAAAATAGTAAGATTTAACGTGTAAAAGCCTCGGGTCCAAGGCGAAATTTCTAAATCTAAACCCGTGAACGAAAATGATTTCCCAGAAACAAACAGTAGAAATACACTAACAACGGAAACTAAGTAAAATACACTAACAGTAGAAACTATGTAAACGAACTTGCAGTGGAAACTAGTAAATACACTAGCAGTAGTAATAAAGTAAAATGAACTAGCAGTGGAAACTAAGGAAATACACTAACAGTAGTAACCGAGTAAAATGAACTAGCAGTACTAATAATGTAAACGACTTAACAGTACTAATAATGTAAATGAACTAGCAGTACTAATAATGGAAATGAACTAGCAGTAGTAATAAAAGAAAAGAACCAACAGTAGAAACCACGCGAGCAGTAGAAACTAAGAGAACAGTAGAAACTAAGAGAACAGTAGAAACTAAGAGAACAGTAGAAACTAAGAGAGCAGTAGAAACTAAGAGAGCAGTAGAAACTAAGAGAACAGTAGAAACAAAACGAGCAGTAGAAACTATGTGAAACCTTCAGTCTGTGGAATTAGCGACACAATCCTTATGTCGCTACCTTTGAAACCAGCAGTATTAACTCAACAGTATTAACCCGCGACATAACCCTTGCGTCGCAACAATTATAACCAGCAGTACTAACTTGTGTCGCAACAATTATAACCAGCAGTACTAACTTGTGTCGCAACAATTATAACCAGCAGTACTAACTTGTGTCGCAACAATTATAACCAGCAGTACTAACTTGTGTCACAACAATTATAACCAACAGTATTAACTAGCGACACAAAGACCAACAGTATTAACTAGCGACACAAAGACCAACAGTATTAACTAGCGACACAAAGACCAAACAGTATTAACTTGGAACCCGAATGATCAACCAACTCACTACTTTATTTTATTATCCGTAACAATCAAAGTTAAATACTTACAGGGACAACTTGAAGACACCTAAGGTATATTAACCTTATCAACTTAAAACACAAAACAATCATGATAATATTAATTTGAGAATTATTATCATTTTCAAACTCTTCACCAACGGGCCGTACATGTTTTTCTAAACGTAATCATGGGACAACTAACATCGAACATAACTAGTTGAGTGGACAACTAGCATGAATGATCTTTTGAGACATTCACTCATATATAACCTTGTGCGTTTAGGGCGCCAGAAGGTTACATCTTTGGACATACGTTTATTAATTTAAACGCACGCTTTCAAGACTCAGGTGAGTCTCATAGCCCCACTTTTACTTTTTTAACTATTGGGGTGAGAATACATGCACTATTTTCATGAACACGAGTACAGATTTATACATATACGGATTGCATGAGTTTCACTTTCATAATCCACTCAAAAGTCCTCTACACATCATAGTTTCGTTAGTATGGATCTTAGCGCGAGTATTAAAGAATAGTACTATTTGGGATTGACCATCCCCGTCCGGGTTAGTAGCTCTAACTGGTCAAACGGGCGCTTTATTATTTGTTCATACGGATGTTCTGGATTAGGCATCTGCAGGAGGCAAACTCATTTGGTTAAGCTTCGGACTATGAGCTCATGGCAGTAGTATACATTATTTTGCATGCGTGCAACTCATATGAAATCTCGTGGTTCACAATTATATTTTGATATCTAAACCTATGAACTCACCAACATTATTGTTGACCATTTTAGTATGTATTCTCAGGTTCACAACAGGAGTAGGATTACTCCAGGAACACCATTGCTCGAGTCGCATGATTTACAAACATTGGAGATTTCATTGCATTATTATTTTGTATCATTAGTTATGTATTAAAATCTCTACGATTATTCGCGAACTCAGAAAATGATGTAAACAACTTGATTTCCAATGTAATAATTTGTACTATTTTCAAAACGACGCATATAGTGTTCGTTCGATGTAACTTTGTGTAATGATCCATGATTAGTCACGCCCCGACCCGACTTCCGCTGCATCATAATTTGGGGGTGCGACATAAGTACTTCTTCGATCAAAGGGATCTGAGTATGAGACAGAGACGTTGGCTCGATCTTGTAAAAGATTATGATTGTGAGATTTTATATCATCCCGGGAAAGCAAACGTAGTGGCAGATGCACTCAGCAGAAAAGCGGCCGATTGTACATTAAAAGTGAAGTCTTTGCTTATGATGGTAGTTACTGATTTAATTGAGCAAATTAAAGAAGCCCAACAACTTGTGTTGCAAAGTAATAATGTAAGAGCGGAGCGTATTAAGGGTCAAGAACAAGATTTTGTTGATGACTCTCGTGGACTGAAGACCCGATATGGCAGAATTTGGGTACCAAATTCTTGAGAAATGAGAAAACTGTTGCTTGACGAAGCCCATAAGTCGAAATATTCCATTCATCCCGGTGCCACAAAAATGTACCATGATTTAAAAAAAGATTATTGGTGGCCGGGTATGAAAAGGGAAATTGTTAAGTATGTCGAACAATGTTTGACTTGTTTACAAGTTAAGGCAGAACATCAAAAACCTTATGAGAAAATGAAACCTTTAGATATCCCTGTTTGGAAGTGGGAACATATTACTATGGATCTTATTACTAAACTGCCAAGAACGTCGAAACATCACGATGCTATTTGAGTGATTGTGGACCGTTTAACTAAAAGTGCTTTGTTTTTGCCGATAAGAGAAGCTTCATCCTCTGAAGTGTTGGCCAACTTGTACATTAAAGAAGTAATTGCTAGACATGGTGTGTCAGTGTCTATTGTTTCTGACCGAGATAGTAGATTTACATCCAGGTTTTGGGCAAAATTTCAAGAAGAGATGGGTACACGCCTTAATCTGAGTACGTCATATCACCCACAAACTGATGGTCAGAGTGAGCGAACAATTCAAACGTTAGAAGATATGGTAAGAGCATGTGTCATTGATTTCGGCAGGAATTGGGATGTCTATTTGCCGTTGGCCGAATTCTCCTACAACAATAGTTATCACTCGAGTATTGGGATGCCGCCGTATGAAATGTTATACGGGAGAAAATGCAGGACTCCGATTTATTGGGGAGAAATTGGACAGCGTGAACTGGCTAGCACTGATGTAGTATTAAAGATTACATAAAAGATAGAGCAAATTAAGGCTCGTTTGAAAGCTGCGCAAGATAGGCAAAAATCATATGCAGAGAAAAAGAGGCGTCCAATTGAGTTTAATGAAGGAGACCGAGTTATGCTTAAAGTATCCCCTTGGAAAGGTATTATTGTTGGAAATAGTGTCCAAGTGCATAACTAGTTGGATATAGCCCTTAGTCGAACAGCTAAAGAGAAATAAATGAGAGATAATATTAATTGGAATTAATATTATAGTTAATTATTTAGTTTATTTATTATTAAAGTTGATGAATTAATTAGAAACTAAAAGAAATTCTGGAAGCCTGATCCAACCGCCGTTTGGAAAGTCCAGCCGGCGGCTGGAGTCAAATTAACGTGAGTCGGTGGAACGCACAAGTCCAACCGGCGGCTGGATATTCCAAACGGCGGTTGGAACCCGAAATCAGTATACCCCACATTGGCTGACATATTAAACCTATGGGGTATGCTCCCTATATAAATAGGGGTTTACACCTTGGCTTCAAGTGTTCAATTCAATTCTCTCTTTCTCATTCCTTTCCTTGTAAGAGTTTACACGATTTAATCGGGACCTTAGGAGTTGGAATTTTCTCTTTGGTTCGTGGGTGTGAACCATTAGAGGTGCTCTGGTTTGAGTACTCGCCTCCAAGCTAGGAAGCTTTACTTAGTTGGTCTGCGTGTGAGAAATCCGATTTTCTCAAAGGTTAGTATTTTCTTATTTATTTTGTTTTGTTGCGTATTATTATTAAGTTAAGATCCTTTAGGGTTTAGTTTCCTTCATGCCCTAGATTAATTGTTATTTCCGCATTGTATGTTAATCTAGTAAGGGAATAGAAACCCATCAGTGGTATCAGAGCGTTAGATTAATAATATAGGCACTTAACGATGGAGTTACTACTTAGATAATAGTTAATTGTAAATAGTAATCCATAGATAAATTTGTATGATCATTAAATGTTAATAAGGATCTAGAATAAATACTAATATTTAAATTGTTAAATGATACCCCTAAATTTTAAAATGTTTAAAATAGAACCCTGAACTTTAAAAGCTTAAAGAGACCTATATATATTATGATAAATATATATGTATCATTTAAAGTTTAAATACGTTGTTAGTCAATTGATAAATCGGCTCACCCATAGTGAACAAACTATAAGAGAGGTATAAGGCGGAATGCTATGCTTCCCTAAAGAAGTAGGTTTTTAATATGCTTCGCACTGACCTACTTCTCCGCTTTTTTGTGCGTTCAATGGAGCTACCGAGGACTTTTGATAGGATAATGTCAAGATCAAAAAGTATTGAACAAAAGTACTAAAACAAAATCCTGTTTAAGTATAACAAATGTGAATTGTATGCTATCCCATGAAAACCGCAGATCTCTCATATGGACTGTTAATGGAGCGTGTGTGGTTCACCGACACATTAATGAGAGGACATAAGTGAGAGGTTATGTAAGACTCGCGATTCTCGAGCGTACTCGGGCCGGGGACCACGCGGGTTTTGCATGGTTAAGTTCACTATCTTGTTCATGATCTTCGGCATCCCAGTCATGAATGGTAGATAAGCATATCCGAGATTAACATGCCATTGATTGAATCAATGAATCTCAAAAGAACTAGGAATTTCATAGAGAATGAAATTGACAAAAACATTGTCTACCTAAAATAAATTCATGATATGATTACGGCAAACTTCTTCATAAAACGAATCGAAAATATGGATCCTAGCCTTAATTTAGAATTGGGTAATTAAACAATTAAGGAATATTCATACTAACTAAAACAGTTTATATTATAGATGTTTACTACCGAAAATGGTACAAATCCACCCGTTCCCAGTTCTGCAAACAACTCGAACTTCTCACTACTCTCAGTTCTTGGGATGGAAAGACTAACCGGTCCAAACTCTATGGACTAGATGCGTAACCTTAGGTTTACCCTAAGGTACGAGAACAAAGAGTATGTTCTCGATGAGCAGATTCCCACTATTGATCTTGATTCAACCCAAGAGGAGATTGAAGCTCACCGAAAACATTATGAGGATGCAAACAAAGTGTCTTGTATCATGGCATCCTCCATGAGCCCTGAATTGCAAAAGACTTTTGAGAATACTTGGGCTTATGAAATGAACCAACAGCTAAAGGAAATGTTTCAGGCAAAGGCAAGCAAAGAACGCCTTGATGTGGTTAAATCCCTCATGGCTTGTAAACCCAAACTTGGAGCCTCTAGTTGTGCTTTCGTCTTGGAGATGAAAGGGTACTTTGATAGGTTGGAAACTTTGAACATGATGTTTGATACTGAGCTTTTGATAAACATAATTCTTTCTCACCTACCAACTGTCTACAATCAGTTTATAATCTCATATCAAATGAATTGGAATGAGAAAGAAACCTCGATAATGGAACTCAATAAGTTGCTGCAAACCGCTGAGCAAGGGATCAAGAAGTTTGATGTGCCCTCTGCCTCAGCAACTCCTGTGTTGGCTATTGGTCAAAACGCAAAGAAAAGAAAAACTTGGAAAGGTAAGACTGGAAAGTCTAGTCGTGGTTCCAAAAGAAAGTTTGATTCTGAGATTGCATCTGCAAATGACCCAAAGGAAGCAGTGTGCTTTTACTGCAACACAAAGGGGCACTGGAAGCGTAGCTGCCCAAAATATCTGAATGACCTTAAAGACGGAAAGGTCGAAAAGAGTAGTCACTCAGGTATGTTTATGATCGAACTCCATAATACTACAACTTCTGATTCGTGGGTTCTGGATACAGGGTGTGGTACTCACATTTGCACTGTATTACAGGGTCTAAAGGAAAGTAGAAGTTTCAGGCATGGAGAGCTCAATTTAATTATGGGAAACAGAAAATTCAAGCCCGTGACCAAGATTGGAAAATTCGAGCTCATGCTAAAGTCTGGAGTTAGGATAGATTTAAATAATTGATGTTATTCGTCAGAAATGACTAGAAACATAATTTCATTTTAGGCATTGTTCAAGGATGGTTATCGATTTTCATTTGATAATGAGAATGGAGATATTTTGATTTATTTAAATGGTAGTTTTATTTTTAAAGCTTCTCTTTACAAAGGCATATATGAAAATGTTGAATGTGTTAGCAATGTGATTTTAAATGTTGATTCGTGTAATGAGCTTGATAAATCTAAATTGTGGCATTATCGTCTTGGGCACATAAACATGAAACGCATCGCCCTACTCCAAAAGGATGGAGTATTGGAATCATTCGACATCAAGTCGGATGATGTATGCGAATCTTGTTTACTGGGCAAGATGACTAAATCACCATTCACTGGATCATATGAAAGAGGTGAAGGACTATTGGACTTGGTACACACAGATGTATGTGGACCATTCCGATGCGCCACAAAAGATGGAAATCGCTACTACGTTACGTTTACTGATGACTTCAGTAGATATGAATATGTTTATCTGATTAAACATAAGTCCGATACTTTTGAAATATTCAAAAGATATCAAATCGAAGTAGAGAATCAACTGGGCAGAAAGCTAAAGGTACTCCGATCAGATAGGGGAGGAGAATACCTCAGTATCGAGTTTCTTGATCATCTTAGAAACTGTGGAATAGTTTCACAATTGATTCCTCCTAGAACACCACAACTTAATGGAGTTGCGGAGAGGAGAAATAGAACCCTGTTAGACATGGTTCGGTCTATGATGAGTCAGGCAACACTTCCAATTAGCTTCTGGGGTTACGCATTAGAGATAGCCGCACATATCTTAAATCAAATACCCACTAAGAAGGTTTCAAAGACACCATATGAGATGTGGAAGGGAAAACGTCCTTCTCTTGGTCACATCAAGATCTGGGGTTGCGAGGTTTTCGTTAGACGAGAAACTCAGGACAAGCTAGAGTCCAGATCTGAAAAGTGTCTTTTCGTCGGTTATCCACAAGAGTCGTTTGGATATCTATTTTACAGACCCACGGAAAATGTGGTGTTTGTAGCTCGAAGAGGAGTGTTCCTTGAGAGAGAAATGATATCTAAAGAGGACAGTGGGAGTAAAATAGATCTTGAAGAAATTCAAGAATCGACCGATGAAGAACCTATAGTAAACGCTGACACTCAACAAGAGGTGGTGACACCTGTTGAATCTGAAGACATATCCTTACCCGTTCGCAGAAAAAGTAGAGTTAGCAATCCTCCTCAGTTCTATTATGGTTTCCATATTGAAGAAGAGGACAAGGTTAGTGATAATACACTAGTTGATTTGAACGAACCTGCTAACTACAAAGAAGCGATGGCAGGCCCTGAGGCTGCCAAGTGGAAGGAAGCTATGAAAAGCGAGATTCAGTCTATGTATGACAACCAAGTCTGGAATTTGGTTGACACTACACCCGGTCATAAGACGGTGGGATGTAAGTGGATCTTCAAAAAGAAGACAGACATGTATGGGAAGGTACACACTTATAAAGTTAGGTTGGTAGCGAAGGGCTATACTCAAACCCTTCGGATTGATTATGAGGAAACCTTCTCACCAGTAGCTAAGATAAAGTCAATTACGATAATGCTTGCGATAGCTGCATTTCATGATTATGAAATATGGCAGATGGATGTCAAAACCGCTTTCCTTAACGGAAAACTTACAGAGGATGTGTTTATGGCACAACCAGAGGGTTTTGAAAGTGCAAAGTATCCTAAAAGAGTGTGCAAGCTTGAAAAGGCTATTTATGGACTTAAACAGGCTTCTCGTAGCTGGAATCTCTGCTTCCATGAGAAAGTCATACAGTTTGGATTTTCTAGAAGCGAAGATGAGTTCTGTATATATGTCAAAGTCAGTGGGAGTATTCTAGTCTTTCTAGTATTATATGTAGATGATATACTGGTCATAGGAAATGATATTCCAACATTACAAAGTGTAAGAGATAGGTCGAAACGTCTCATTGGACTCAGCCAGGACACGTACTTAGATAAAATTTTGAAAAGGTTTAAAATGGAAAATTCTAAGAAAGGGAATTTACCCTTACATCATGGCATAAAGATTAGTAAAGATCTATGTCCGAAATCTGAGGAAGAATCGGACAGAATGAGTCGAGTCCCATGTGCTTCGGCTATAGGATCGATCATGTATGCCATGACGTGTACAAGGCCTGATGTCTCATTTGCTTTGAGCATGGTGAGTCGACATCAGCAGAATCCGGGTGAAGGTCATTGGACAACTGTAAAGAATATTCTCAAGTATTTAAGTGTAACACCCCTCAAATTTCGGTGTAATTATGTACATTAATCACGTGCATGTCTTAGGCTAATTCCCTACTTAAGAGAATTCACACTATTTTTATGAGATAAGTCTAGTAAAGCCCAACAATTTTAATACGTAAAGTATTACTATTTTCGTAGTTAGTTATAAAAACGCGCGACACTATCGGAACGGGTCCGACAAAAATATACGATCGTTGGTGAAAACTTTTTCCTAAATAACGCAAATCTATTTTATAATTAAATAGTAGTTATTTACATTATATTATCATAGTACAATAATATACAAACGTTTTACGTTTCAAATAAAACGTACCGTACGCGACAAAAACGCGCGAATCGCGCCCAACAACCGAACGAAGCCCGAAACATATTTCAATAACTTAAAATGAAGTGTTTTAAATAAAAATTCAACCAAAACTTATACGAATAAATCGTTAACGAAAAAATTGAATAATAAACGTTTAACGTTTAAACGAACGACGGAACGAACGGGTAAGCGGGCACCGCGCGTAACGTAAACTTGGAGAACAATATTTAACACACCCACACCCTTGTGGGGCCCACAAAATCTGCCAATCCCCCCATGTCAAGACTTTCAACACCCCTTACTCCCTCCCATACCTCCATACCTTTCATTCAACCACACACACAACCAAACTTCACACTCAAACTCTCCCATCTCTTTCTCTTCTCCCCCTCTACGACTTTCCAACCTCAAGACACCTAAATCATCACCACAAACCACCAAGGTCACCACCATAAACCACCATAACATCATCCTCTCGGTTTGCAAGAAAACTAAAAAAAACGAGCTCTCGACGTCCATTTCTTAGTGTTTTCACCATCTTCTTTGTAAGTAACCTCATCTCTCTTTTATATTACTTCAAACATACATATAAACATGTTAAAAGGTCCATATAACAAGATTATGTCCAAAAGAAAAGTCGAAAAACGTTTTTATAAACATAAAACACAAACAGATTCCCGGGCAGAAACTTTGTCGGACTTCAAGGAGAAGTTTCATGCTCAAAACTTAACCAAAATGGACGAATCAAAAGGCAAAAGTTAAGTTTAAGAAGTTAGCTTTCACCTCCAAGTGGTTTCGTAATTTTTTGATACTGTTTGATACCCGAAAACGATTTTACAAAAATATGTCTCCAAACTGTCTCGGGTGACAGATTTTTGACCCGACTTCTCGAGTCCATAACTCGAGCTACACAACTCCAAATGACCTGAAATTGGTACCAAAATCTCACAAATTCTGTTGACTTCAAAAAGTTCTTCTATATTATCTCCTGAAAATACACGGATTTTTCTCAGTAAGTAGATTTATGCACTTGTGTCCAGATTGGTCAATTTTGGACCTCAGAGGACAAATGTATTTATTTAAATTATTTAGACTTATTCAAAAATTCTATAAAAATTACAGAAAATAACTAAGACATGGGGAACGTTGGGTAATTTTCTCGCAATTTTTCACAAAGTTTTAACTAGTAAAAGCGAGCTCGGAACAGGGCGTATTTTGAGGTATAAAACTGTCGGGACTAATTTCGCGTTCCCGCAAATAAAAACGAGACACTTCGAGTTTGAGATAAAATGTGAAAATTACTTTTTACGGGTTCAAATATGTTAAGATTTTATGTGTAAAAGTTTCGGGTCAAACCGAACACGTTCGACCAAGTCAACAAAAACGAGCCGCAAACGATAAAACGCAAACCATTTTATAAAACACTAGGATTCATGCCCAAAATGCGTTTTGGTAACTTCATTAATAAACTTAGACAAAAACAACTCGTATAAATTAAACCTGGACAAAAACATCACTAACGTATCGTACACATTTTAAGCACAATGATCTGTTGGAACGTGTGAAAAGTTAACATGGTTTGACAGTTAGCCAACTACTTATATAAACAATCTCTTGCGTATAGGACAATAAGAGACCTTACTTGGGCAACCATTTTTCTAGCTCTCACACTTAGCTCACGAGGTGAGTTCACAGCCCCTCTTTTACTGTTTTTTACTTCTTTTAAGATAGGGGTGAAAAACATAGTTACTGTTTTACTATTTGCCATAATCGAAAACTATTATATAATTGCTTTCAATGCTTTTATACAACTGTTTATGATCGTGTTCATACTATTATGCAATAGTATTTATGAAATGATTCGTTGGAGAACGACCAGCAGTGTGATAAACATGAGAACGACCGGTAACTTTTGATTCGTTGGAGAACGACCAGCAGTGTGATACACCGGAGAACGACCGGTACTTTTTTTGTTTCGCTGGAGAACGACCTGCTGCTTGATAAACCGGAGAACGACCGGTAGTTTTTGATAAACCGGAGAACGACCGGTACTTTTTTTTTGTTTCGCTGAAGAACGACCAGCTGCTTGATAAACCGGAAAACGACGGGTAGTTTTTGATAAATGTGTTACGATGGAGAACGACCAGCACAATGTGTTAGGTCTTGAAGGTCCCAAAACTTAGATACAGATTAAATAACAAGTATTTAATATATTAGTTTATATCTAAGTTATATCAAACAGGTTAATTAATCAAGGCGTAATACAAGATTAATTAAAGCACAAAATTTATTATGAATTAAAGTTTTATTCACAATAAATGGTTTGTCTTATAAATAAGACAGAGTATTCAAACACACAGATTGTTTGAATACGATCCAAGTAGTATACTATGATACAATTATCACTACAAACTTAACAGTAAGTGTGGTAATGCTTTTAGCCTAAGCTTAAAGGTCTTGTATACTAATTTTCTTGGATGCTATTTGTGGTGCTTTTGAGCTGCTATTTATAGAGTTGAGTATCAACTCTATATTAACCAGCTCAATTAGTTGTCCAAGGGGTAACAAGTACATCTTGGGCAACTTTGCACTCTTTCCTTTTTGCTTTTCTTGGAAATATAAAAAGCAAAAAGTAAAAGGTTTCTTTGCTGAAAAGAAAACCTTTCTCCAATGTTTGACTTTACTTAAACATCTCTTCAGTTGTACCGTAGCCTAGGGATAGAAGAACTTCTTTTGTACAATTGTACTTTTGCTCTTCAATCTGTGCTCTTCAGTCTGTGCTCATCAGTCTGTGATCTTCAATCTGTGATCATCAGTTTGTGATCTTCAGTCTGTGAAGTCTTCTGTCTTCAATCTTCATTCTTTAGATGATGAATTCATAAGTCTTCAAGTAGAGCACGACTTTCGGTCTGTGAGAGTTCTTTAGTCTGTGAAGCACAGACTCAGAAACACTTCTTCAGTCTGTGAAGCACAGACTCAGAAACACAGACTCTGGAAATTAGTAAGTTTTTCCAGAATACAACTAAGTTAGATTTTGACTCCTCAGATTTATAACTTAGGTTTGATCATTGTTTTTCCCAACAATCTCCCCCTATCTGATGATGTCAAAATCTATTTACAAAAGATAATAGAGAAATAATAAATATTAAAGTGAAACATAACATATGGATCAAGACTTATATACATAAAGTCAAAATCATAGTCAGTTCACAAAAATATTACAGTTATTACATGAGATTGTAAATAGCATAAATTTAACAATCTTCAATCTTTTCTCTGAGCCCTGATCTCTTTGATCTTTTCCACTTTTCACTTCAACAATACTTCCATTTCCTTATCATATTTTTCTTCAAATTCTTGATATTCCAGGATGATCTTCTTGCAGATATCTTCAAACCCAATCATCATCCTGATCTTGAAAAGGTTGTTGAATAACCAACTAATCAGTCTTCTTCTAAATGGCTTGGCTTAAGAATGTTTGCATTCCTTCAGCAAGGCAATGCAATGTAGTAGAGACTCTCCATACAGTCTATTTTGATCCTGTAAGCACTCTATCCCATTGATATCTCTGTAGCACAGACCTTCAATATTGTCAGTCTGGACATAGGATCTATCGATAAAAACGATACCTTTTGGTAGAGGATGCTCCCTTCTCTGCTCATTCTCTGTAGATAACCCAGCCGAGTTCTTCTTTATTACAAAGTTGTTTGCTATGTAGAACAACTTGTATTCTTCTTCTGAAATGAGCCCCAGACTGAGAACTAACTCAATCAGGTAAGATAGCTCATCCAGAACTTCTTTCTTCAAATCTTTGTCAGCTGCACTCTTTAAAAGATTAGTAATGGATTGTCATTCTTTAAGCCCTAGAGTGTATAGGTCATCCACCCATACCATTTTGACTTTCTGAAAGTGGATTGTAGCTTAGCTCTTAGGCTCTCTATCTTCTGTAATTTTATTGACAGCTCTTCATCTTCTTTGATCTGTTGCTCAACTTGACTCCTTCTGATTTGAGTCTGTGAACAACCTTCATCTTCTAATTCTTTGGAGAGCATGTCAACAAATCTTGCTTCCTTCAGCTTCTGCTCTTCAATTGATAATACATTTAAGTATTCAGTTAAAGTCATACCTTGAGCAGTAGCCTCTTGATTGAAGAATTCATCCTGTAGATATGACAGTTCAGGATTTCTTATTCCAGCAGCATGATCATCCACCATCTTCTTGATCTTGCTTAACCTTTCCTGCTTGGATAAGGCAATCTCCTTGCCCTTACCCTTAACCCTATCAACTTCTTCCAGAGTAGAACTCGACCCAGGATATGTGCTTATCAGATGAGCACTTCTCCATTGCATTCTGTCTTCAAGTTCACTTCTACCTGGAGGCAGTATTCTGGTTGTTGTGGTTGGTCTAGCAGGATTGGCTTCAGCTTGGATGGCTTCAGCACTGATGATTGGAGCATCAATGCTTGCTGTTTGTTGCTTTGAGCTCTGAGTCTGTGTTTGATGCTGTGTCTCAGTCTGTGCAGGTTTAGAGGGCACAGCCTTAGACTCTCCATTCTTGACTTTTGAGGCATCTTCATCTACACCTCCAAAAGTAGCATCATCTTCATCATCATCTGATCTTCTAAATACCTCAGACTCAGAACTGCAATCAGAATTTATGGCATCATCATCTTCACCATCAATGTCTTGTTCTTCTGCCAGCTTCACAAATTGATCCCAGGTCTTGATCCCCTTCATCTTTGGTTGGGAATCAAAGATATCCCTTTCAGGAATCCTCCTGGCCATTCTTTTTATTTTTCAGGCTCTTTTGATTCGCAGAGGTTGAACATCTTCATCTTCTTCTTCCCTTGGTCTTTTTAACTCCATCTGACCTAGGCCTGAGATGGTTGTTATTGAGTCTATGTGTAAGACAATAGTTGACTCCCCCTGAGTCTGTGCAACCATCTCTGTGTGTTCACCTGCCTGCAAACCTTCTGGCTCCCCCTCAGTCTATGCACTCATATTTTCAGTGTGTGGCACAGACTGAGCTTCAGTCTGAGACTTCACCTTAGCACTTTCGGGTCCATCATCTCCATCATCTCCCTCACTGCTATCTCCCCCTAAATCAAAGGATTTATTATTTAGTGAATTATCTTTTAGGGTTTTAGCTTCTGCAGATCCAAACTTCATCTTCTCCCCCTTTTTGACATTAGCAGCCAAGCTTGAGAGGGTGGTCTGCATTTCATCTAACCTATTGGATACCTTTTCTTCCAGCATATCCACCTTTTCCACCATAGTAGAGACTAGATGCTTCATCTTCTCTAACTCTTTCTTATTATTATTGAACTCAGTCTGTACCCATTCAGACAACCTGTTGATGGCAGAAAGCACATCATTAAGTGTACTAGAAGGCACAGATTGGGTCTGGTTGGAAGGGTTAGAATTGGGTGATGGAATATGTTCCTCGCTTGACTCATGGTGAAACAGAGCAAGATCACTGGAATCTTTTGGTGTTGCACTCTTTGCCTCACTCTGTGTCCTGTGCATGGAAAAGCGATCATAGGCATTGAGTGGTGTAGTTGTGTTTCCATCAGATCGAATCCGGTGATAGGATAAGACATCATTGGAAAATGATTGTGTTACATCTGTTGTCTCAAATAGTCCCTGGTGTAAACGAACAATATCACTGGCAAAGAATGTGGAGGTTGGTATGCCTTCACTAACTATCTGGTGATAAGATGGTAGATCATCAAGCAAAGAAGTGGAGATCTGTGCCTCAGTCTGTGACATGACTAGGGCATTGACGATCTGTGCAGAGGGGTGTAAGGAAAGACTCACTGGAATGTGAACTAGTACAGGACTAGTGGTCAATATGGGTTCAGCCATTGTGAGTGAGGTAAAGAGGGGGGTAGTAGTGCTCAGGATTGGAGCATCTTCTTCAATGCATACTTCAGGGGTCAGTGTAGTAGCAGAAATGTGGGTATCCAAGCTGACTAATCTAGGTTTTGGTTGGGTCAATTGGGTAGCCATTGGCACCACAGACTCTAGCAGAGCTGTAATGGAATGGTCTACAGCAATGGAAGGTGTTCTATTGACATCCAATTCCATGGATGATGATTCCATTAGTGCTATACTTTTGGGGGTTGAGTCTGGTGATTCCTCCAGAGTGAGTGGTGACTCATCTGGGTTGCTTTGTTTGTGACTCTCTTTTGTGGGTGAGGATGGGCTAGGATACGAAGGTTTATCTATATCCATCTCCTCAGTTGAAGAAGACTTACTACCTGCATCTTCTGTTGAAGATGGAAAAGACTCAGCAATGTTTGAGTCTGACTCCAAGTGCACAGACTGAGTTGAGTCTGTGTTAACGGAGTCTGTGCGCTCTGCTTCAGCCACACAATCTTCAACAGTTTGGGTCTCAGTACCCTCACTATCACTTGAATCATCACCTTCCATAGATGCAGAAGCAACATATGGGTGATCAATCCATTGCTGCATAGCAGCAGTGATAGGTGCTCCAGAAAGTGAAACCGGATGGTTAAACACTTTATAGGTGAGCACAGGGACAGGTATATCTGCAATTTTATTGTTAAAGGATATATTGTTGGGAAAAATAATGATCAAACCTAAGTTATAAATCTGAAGAGTCAAAATCTATCTCAGTTGTATTCAGGAATAACTTAGTGAATTCTTGAGTCTGTGTTTCTGAATCTGTGCTGCACAGACTGAAGAATTGTTTCTGAGTCTTTGCTGCACAGACTGAAGAATCTCACAGACTGAAAGCCATGCTCTTCCTGAAGACTTATGAATTCATCATCTGAAGAATGAAGATTGAAGACAAAAGACTTCACAGACTGAAGATCACAGACTGATGATCACAGATTGAAGATCACAGACTGAGAGCACAGACTGAAGAGCACAGATTGAAGAATGAAAGTACAAGTGTACAGAAGATATTCTTCTCTCCTTAGGCTAGATACAACTGATAAGATGTTTGAGAAAGGTCAAACATCGAACAAAGGTTTTCTTCTCAGCAAAGAAATCTTTTACCTTTTGCTTTTTCTATTTCCAAGAAAAGCAAAAAGGGTAGAGTGCAAAGTTGCCCAAGATGAATGTGTTATCCCTTGGACAACTGACTGAGCTGGTTAATAGAAGTTGATACTCAACTCTATAAATAGCACCTCAATAGCACTCTTCAAGTATCCAAGTATCCAAGTAATCCAAGCTCTCAAAGCAAAATAGTATACAAGACCTTTAAGCTTAGGCTCAAAGCATTACCACACTAACTGTTAAAGTTTGTAGTGATAATTGTATCTTAACATACTAATACTTGGATCGTATTCAAACCATCTGTGTGGGTTTGAATACTTTGTCATCTGTGTGAGACAAACACTTTATTGTGAATAATACTTTGATTCATAATAAACTCTGTGTCAAAATTAATCTTGTTTTCCGCCTACATTAATTTAAACTTGTTTGATATAAAACTTGGATATAAACTAACACGTTAAGATAACTGTTATTTAATCTGTATCTAAGTTTTGGGAACCTTGTGACCCAACAACTGGTATCAGAGCAAATAAAGATCTAATCTTTAACGATCAAAGGAACCTAGTTTATCAAACAATCATCTAAATCCATTTTTCTCTACATTTTTTTTTCCTTGAAAAATGACTTCTTCTATTGCTATGGCTGGGAAGGGAATTCCAATCTTCAATGGTGTAAATTTTACCCACTGGAAATTGAAAGCTGAATGGTTTCTTGCTAGCATTCATGATGAAATGCTTAGAGTCATTCAGGAAGGACCCATTATTCCTGGCAGAATAGTTCCTGCAACTTTAGATGCAAATGGTATTATTTTGACACCTGAAAAATTTGTTGAGGCTGCCAAAAACACCTGGACTGATCTGGACAGGCAACTATATGCTTTAGACTTTAAGGCCAAATCCATACTGGGCAATGCAGTTACTGAGCCTATCTTTGCTAAGATATCTAGCTGCAAAACTGCTAAAGCCATATGGGATATGCTAACTGACCAATATGATGGTGTAAGTTTAGTACAATCCCAAAAGAAGACGAATCTCATAAGAAATTATGAGAACTTCTCTGCTGGCCAAAATGAGTCATTAACTGATATTCATACCAGATTTCAGATCTTAATCAATGATCTTGAAAGGTATAATATCATCAAAGGACAGTTTGAAATCTGTGCAAAATTTGTTGATGTCATTCCTAACACTTTTTCTGAAGTTATCACTTCATTAATTGTAAGTGAAAAATTGGAGACATATGATCTCTCTGGCTTGTTTGGACTTCTACTAAATTTTGAAGAAACCAAAGCCAGAAAGGATCTAAATGCCAAAAGGATTGCAAAAGATCCATCTGCTGCCCTTGTTGCAACAACAAGAAAAAATAGAGAACTTTTCTCTACAGCAGATTACCATCTTACTCTTACAGACTCAGAATCAGATGATGAAACTGAGTCTCTAGAAGCTGAAATGGCATTGCTAGCTCAAAGGTTAGAAAAAGCAAGATTCAAAGGTTCAAAAGGAAGGCCAACTTTTGATCCTAAGAAAGCTACTTGCTATAAATGTGGGCAAGTTGGTCATATTTCTTCTGACTGCAGAGTGAAGATTGCAGAATCTTCAAGTTCTGATAAGTGAGAAGAAAAGGCCAAGAAGTACAAGAAAAAGTACTTCAACTCCAAGAAAATTGGAGAGAAACAACAACCAAAGAAACTAGAGAAAGCTTTGGTTGTTGAACAATGGATAGATGAAGAATCTTCATCATCTGAGGATGATGAAGATATGTGCTTAATGGCTATCACAGAGAGCCAGTTTGACAAAGTTGTCAAATTTGCAGAAAAGGCATGTGTTCATCCAGACTGGGACAGAGGATCTGCTTACAATGTAAATCATTTTAAACTTTACTATAGTGATGCAGAAAAACAGAAAATGTTTGAACACATCTATGTAGATTTTTTGAAAAGACTGGAGGAAATACAAGATTTAAAAACCAAACTCAGTCAAGTTCAAAAAGATCTACAATCAAAAGTGAATGAAATAAACCAAAATAAACAGTACAAACTTGAGCTTGATGCTCAATATGACCTTCTCTAATGATGCCAGGGATTAAAAATTTCCATCTGGGGGTGAATCCTGACATCAAGATGGTGCCTTTTTCTTTGGTATATCCAACCAAAGTAAGAGAAGCCCTTGTTGCTTCTTTGGTTGGAATGAGTTCAAAATTATTTCCCAAAGGCAAGTCTAAAATATTCCTAATTAGCTCTTGATCAATGGTAACTGCCCGTTTACCATTATCAATAGTACCAGTAATTGCAGTATTGGTACTATTTGAAGAGCAAATATACCACCATTCCATAAGAAAATCAGGATATATTTGAGGAACTGTGTTGAAAAATGCTCCCCTTAAAGGATGAGCAGACATAAAGTTTGTTAATTCCTCAAATCCTTGGTTCTTTTTAGAATCAGGGATGGAAATGGTAGCAACTTGGTTATTTATGCAGAGTTTTACCTGTTTACCCTGTTTAAAGGGTTTAGCTGCGGCGATGTTTTCAGGTGCAGTGTAAACCCATTGATCAGCCATTTTGTTGATAATTTCTTGAAATTGATTTTAGAAATGGTTGAGCGATTTAGGTTAGGGCTTACAAACTCTGTGTATTTTTGGTGTGCAAGTACAAGTGAAGAAAAAAGGGGGAAATCAGAAATGGGTTTTTGACGAAATTAAATTTGCGTTAAATTGGACCCATTTGACGGTTTATCCCTTTTTCTGTAACAGTAAAGTTAAGGCACGTGCACTTTTTGTATTGAGCAGATAAATAGACAACGAGCGTCAAAACTTTTAATGATTATTACCATAAAAACGGTATTAGCATTAAATGCAAAGATATTATTTTTTATTTATTTTTATTAATAAAATAAAAATAAAAATAAAAAATAAAAATAAAAATAAAAATAAAAATAGAAATAAGATATGGTAAAATAAAAAGAAAAAGAGCCCAGTCTGAGTGTATATTGTTAGTCTATGCAGTGAGTCTGGATGACGTCACACAGACTGAACCATATAACAGACAGACTGAGAGAAAATAACATAATTGTAAAATCTTTTTGGTATTTTCTTTAAGTTATTTACAAAATATCTCTTAGTCTGTGCTTTTTGGTTGTATGTAACTGAGGATACAGACATACAGATTGAAAAGTAGGCACAGACTGAGAGTTGAATCACACAGATTCAAAAGCTTTACTAGGGGTTGAGCATACCTAGTTGACCAAACAGATACAAAAATCTATCTTCATTCAAAGGTTTAGTAAAGATATCTGCTAGTTGGTCATTTGTGGGCATATATTTGAGAATCACCTTACCTTTCTCAGCACAATCTCTGATAAAGTGATGTCTGATCTCAATATGCTTTGTCCTGGAGTGAAATACAGGATTCTCAGTGATGGCAATGGCACGTTGGTTATCACACATGATTGGAGTTCTTGTAAACTCCAAATCATAGTCTGCTAGTTGATGTTGCATCCACAACAATTGTGCACAGCAACTACCAGCAGCTATATATTCTGCTTCTGCAGTGGATGTAGCAACAGAGTTATATTTCTTGCTTGACCAACTGACTAGTTTTCCACCTAGTAGTTGACATCCACCAGAAGTACTTTTCCTGTCTAATTTGCAACCTGCATAATCTGCATCTGTATAACCAATTAGATCAAAACCATAGTCTTTGGGATACAAAAGACCCAGGTTAGGAGTACCTTTTAGGTACCAAAAAATCCTTTTTACAGCTTTGAGATGTGATTCTTTAGGTTCAGATTGATATCTAGCACATAAACATGTTGAGAACATGATATCTAGTCTACTTGCAGTGAGATATAGTAGGGATCCTATCATACCTCTATAAGTGGTTTGACAGACTGACTTGCCAGACTGATCATTATCCAACTTATCTGCAGTGCTCATTGGTGTTTTCATTGTTGAACAGTCCTTTAAAGAGTATTTAGTGAGTAGGTCATTAACATATTTGCCTTGGTTGATGAAGATTCCATCAGGTTTCTGATGTACTTGCAGACCAAGAAAGTATGTTAATTCACCCATATACTCATTTGATACTGTTTTGACATTAAATTTGAAAACCATTTACATAATTTTACATCAGTAGACCCAAATATGATATCATCAACATATATTTGGACTAGTATGACATCTGCCTTGTTCCTTTTGAAGAACAAAGTTTTATCAATTGATCCTCTAGTAAAGTTATTACTTAGAAGATAAGACGATAAAGTGTCATACCAAGCTCTTGGAGCTTGTTTTAGTCCATACAGTGCTTTCTTTAATTTATAGACATGATTTGGAAAAGTTGAACTTACAAAACCTGGAGGTTGTTTCACATAGACTTCCTCCTGTAAGTTACCATTCAGAAATGCACTCTTGACATCCATTTGATAAACTTTGAAGTCCTTGAATGCAGCATATGCTAAGAATAACCTTATTGCTTCAATTCTGGCTACAGGAGCAAATGTTTCATCATAATCAATGCCTTCTTCCTGCTTGTAACCTTCAGCAACTAGCCTTGCCTTGTTTCTGATTATCACTCCATCCTTGTCCATTTTGTTTCTGTAAACCCATTTAGTTCCAATAATGGTTTTTCCTTTTGGAGTAGGAACTAGGGTCCAAACATTGTTTCTTTCAAATTCTGTTAACTCTTCCTGCATTGCTTCAACCCAATCATCATCTTTCAATGCTTCTTCAGCTTTCTTTGGTTCAATGATTGACAGGAAGTTTGTGTAGAAACAGAAATTTGCAGGAGATAGGTTTGACACTTGAGCTCTTGTTTATACACCAGAAACATAATCTCCAATTATTTCTTCAATTGGATGATACCTGTGTTCTTTGACGCCTAGAGATGATTCACCATTGGATGATAAATCATTTTCATTTAGTGGAAGAATAACAGGACTGAGTTCTGCATTATCTTCAACAGGGGGCAAGTCTGAGTCTGTAGAGTTCTCAGACTGAAGACTACCAGACTAAACACTAGTATCAGAAGATTTTGAATCTCTGGACACAGATTCATCTTCAGTTGATGAAGGTACCGTCATTAAATGAGTAGTTTGAGCATCTTCATTATCACTTTCAGAGTCTTGTTGTTGGTGAGCAACAACTGGGATTTGAGATTCAGATCCCACAACAGATAATTCTTCTAATGAATGAACATCAGACTTAGAAACATGTTCATTATTAGCGGAATAAACATCAAAGGTGACATTGATGGTTTCTTCAATTTTATTCCTTCTCTTATTGTAGACTCTGTAAGCCTTTGAGATAGATGAACACCCAACAAAAATTCATTCATCAGACTTAGGTTCCATCTTTGCTAATTGATCCCTTTGATTGAGAATATAGCGTTTACTTCCAAAGGTCTAGAAATAATGGATGGTTGGAACCTTCTTATGATACAGCTCACATGCAGTTTTGCCATGCCTTTTGACCAAAATAGATCTATTTTGGGTATAACATGCAGTGTTAACTACTTCTGCCTAAAAATAAATCTTCATTTGACCATGGCATAACATAGTTCTTGCAGATTCTATGAGTGTACGATTTCTTCTCTCAGCAACACCATTTTGTTAAGGAGTTCTGACAGAGGCAAAGTTTTGAATAATGCCTTTGTCAGTACAAAATTCAATGAGAGTAGAATTCTTAAATTCTGTACCATGATCACTCCTGAGTTGCTTGACAGGTGCATCTTTCTGCAATTCTTCCCTCTTGATTAGATTAATAATCTCATCAGGAGCATCACTTTTTGCCTTAAGAAAGATGACCCAAGTATACCTTGTGTATTCATCCACAACCACAAGTGTATACTTCTTTCCACCCAAACTGCCAATTCTCATGGGTCTAAATAGATCCATATGGAGCATATGCAGTGGTTGATCAATTGTAGCTAACAATTTGGATGAAAAATGGTTCTTGGTCTGTTTCCTTAGTGTACATACAGGACAAATTTTGTCTTTTGCAAATGTAACATCAGGCAGACCTCTAACCAGTTTCTTCTTTGACAGGAGGTTAATGTTTTTGAAGTTCAGGTGGGATAACCTCCTATGCCATAGCCAACTTAGTTCTGGCACAGACTGAGTATAGAGACATGTCTCTACATTTGTGTCTGCAAAAGAAAGATTCAAGAGATAAATATCTCTTTCTCTTTTGGCAACTAACACAGGTTTGCCTTTGGAATTATAGATAACAGCAGCCTTCTTTCTGATATCGATTTCACTATCATCATCACAAATTTGGCTTGCACTAAGCAGGTTATGCTTTAATCCCTCAACATAGGCTACCTTTGATATTCTGATGTTGCCAGCCTTCACCACACCATAACCTTTTTTCTTGGCAACAGAATTGTCACCATATTTGACAAAAGGTCCTTCTTCTTCTACAAACTCTGACAAATTCTCCAAAGAACCTGTCATGTGTCTTGAGCATCCACTGTCTAGGTACCACTTTTTGTTAACCTGCACAAGACAAACAAAATCAATTAGATACTTTTGGGAACCCATCTATTGATGGGTTCTTTAAAGTTGGTTGAAGTCAATTCTTTAGCAGCTTTGTTGGAACCAAACATGTAAAGTTGACTTTTAATCTCTCTAGTTTTGACTTTGTCGTTTGTAGTTGTCATTTGTTTGGTCAAAGCAACCTTTGGTTGTTTAAAAATGGACTTTGTGCATTTAATACCCTCATGTCCCAGATTTCCACAGTTGTGACATTTTCTGTCCAACATAATGGTCCTTTTGGATTTTGGGTTATTATTTACACTAAATCCTCTGTTAAAATCCTGCTTTGACCCAACAAATGTTTTAAAATCTGTGGTTAACTTCATTAAGTTTTCACTAAGCAGCTTAATGGTCTCAGTCTGGTTGTTAAGATTTGACTTCTGAAAGTCAGACTGAGTGTTAACACAAACAGATTTTGAGTTAAGTTTGCCAGACTGAAAATTTATTTTTCCAGACTGACAGTTAGATCTCACAGACTGAAATCTTTTTAACTCCTTTGTTCCTGGTTTTATGCCTTTAGATTTGTCATTTGGCATATTTTTGTCTGGACCAGATACAGACTGAGATGTGGAAGGTTCAAACACATTGTAACCTTTCTGTTTATTCTTGATTCTTTTTACCTCTTTTTGTCTTTTTAAAGATGGTACTGTGAGAATACTAACTTTGCCTTTTATAAATCTTTCCTTTTTAAGTTCTATAGTTTCTAAAGATTCATTAGTGATTATAAGTTCAGGCTGTTCAGATTGAGAAGTTTCACAGACTGAGATTTCTGAGTCTGTGTCTTCAGAGTCTGGCTCTGTCTCATATACTAGTTCTTTAGCAACTATTTTTGGTCTAACAAAAGCATTTGTCAATATAACTTTGTCTCCCACAGTATGACTAAAAGTATGAGGTAAAATCTCAGGTACAAATTTAGTAGGTTTTGAGTTTATTTATGAATTTATGTGACTTTTAAGATCAAACTCATCACCTATGACCGCTTGTATCTGAGCTGGAATCTGTTTGGATAAACAGTCCACATTTTTAAGTGATGAAATACACCAAGATCTACAGATCTTCTCATAATGATCAACTTTGTTTTATAAGCTTCTTTTTCCAGACTGATCCTTTTGAGAATATCATATTGAGCATCAAACTCATGTTTATATTGTTTATTTTGGCTTATTTCATTCACTTTTGACTGTAGATCTTTTTGAACTTGACTGAGTTTAGTTTTTAAATCTTGTATTTTCCTCAAGTCTTTTCAAAAAGTCCACATAGATGTGTTCAAACATTTTTTATTTTTCTGCATCACTTTAGTAAAGTTTGAAATGATTTACATTATAAGCAGATCTTCTGTCCCAATCTGAATGAACACATGCTCTTTCTGCAAATTTGACATCTTTGTCAAACTGGCTTTCTGTGAAAGCCATTAAGCACATATCCTCATCATCCTCAGATGATGAAGATTCTTTATCAACCCACTGTTCAACAACCAAAGCTTTATCTAATTTCTTTGGTTGCTGTTTCTCTCCAATTTTCTTGGAGTTGAAGTACTTTCTTTTGTACTTCTTGGGCTTTTCTGCCCATTTATCAGAACTTGAAGATTCTGCAATCTTCACTCTGCAGTCAATAGAAATATGACCAATTTGCCCACATTTATAGCAAGTAGCTTTCTTAGGATCAAAAGTTGGCCTTCCTTTTGAACCTTTGAATCTTGCCTTTTCTAACCTTTGGGCTAGGTAATGCCATTTCAGCTTCTAGAGACTCAGTATCATCATCTGATTCTGAGTATGTAAGAGTTAGATGGTAATCTGCTCTAGAGAATAGTTCTCTATTTTTCCTTGTTGTTGCAACAAGGGCAGCAGATGGATCTTTTGCAATCCTTTTGGCATTTAGATTTTTTCTGGCTTTGATTTCTTTAAAATTTAACAAAAGTTCAAACAGGCCAGATAGATCATATGTCTCCAATTTTTCACTTACAACTAATGAAGTAATGACTTCAGAAAAAGTATTTGGAATGACATCAACAAATTTTGTACAGATTTCAAACTGTCCTTTGATGATATCATACCTTTCAAGATCATTGATTAAGATCTGAAATCTGGTATGAATATTAGTTAATGACTCATCTTGACCAGCAGAGAAGTTCTCATAATTTCTTATGAGATTCTTCTTCTTTTGGGATTGTACTAAACTTACACCATCATATTGGTCAGTTAGCATATCTTATATGGCTTTAGCAGTTTTACAGCCAGATATCTTAGCAAAGATAGGCTCAGTAACTGAATTGCCAAGAATGGATTTGGCCTTAAAGTCTAATGCATATAGTTGCCTGTCCAGATCAGTCCAGGTATTTTTGGCAGCCTCAACAAATTTTTCAGGTGTCACAATAATACCATTTGCATCTAAAGTTGCAGGAACTATTCTGCCGGGAATAATGGGTCCTTCCTGAAAGACTCTAAGCATTTCATCATGAATGCTAGCAAGAAACCATTCAGCTTTCAATTTCCAGTAGGTAAAATTTACACCATTGAAGATTGGAATTTCCTTCCCAGCCATAGCAATAGAAGAAGTCATTTTTCAAAGAAGAAAATGTAGAGAAAATGGGTTTGAAGATGGTTTGATAAAAACTGGGTTCCTTTTTATCGTTAAAGATATAATTAATAATTTAATCTTTATCAGCTCTGATACCAGTTGTTAGGTCTTGAAGGTTCCAAAACTTAGATACAGATTAAATAACAAGTATTTAATATATTAGTTTATATCTAAGTTATATCAAACAGGTTAATTAATCAAGGCGGAATACAAGATTAATTAAAGCACATAATTTATTATGAATTAAAGTTTTATTCACAATAAATGGTTTGTCTTATAAATAAGACAGAGTATTCAAACACACAGATTGTTTGAATACGATCCAAGTAGTATACTATGATACAATTATCACTACAAACTTAACAGTAAGTGTGGTAATGCTTTTAGCCTAAGCTTAAAGGTCTTGTATACTAATTTTCTTGGATGCTATTTGTGGTGCTTTTGAGCTGCTATTTATAGAGTTGAGTATCAACTCTATATTAACCAGCTCAATTAGTTGTCCAAGGGGTAACAAGTACATCTTGGGCAACTTTGCACTCTTTCCTTTTTGCTTTTCTTGGAAATAGAAAAAGCAAAAAGTAAAAGCTTTCTTTGCTGAAAAGAAAACCTTTCTCCAATGTTTGACTTTACTCAAATATCTCTTCAGTTGTACCGTAGCCTAGGGAAAGAAGAACTTCTTTTGTACGATTGTACTTTTGCTCTTCAATCTGTGCTCTTCAGTCTGTGCTCATCAGTCTGTGATCTTCAATCTGTGATCATCAGTCTGTGATCTTCAGTCTGTGAAGTCTTCTGTCTTCATTCTTCAGATGATGAATTCATAAGTCTTCAAGTAGAGCACGGCTTTCGGTCTGTGAGAGTTCTTTAGTCTGTGAAGCACAGACTCAGAAACACTTCTACAGTCTGTGAAGCACAGACTCAGAAACACAGACTCACGAAATTACTATGTTTTTCCTAAATACAACTAGGTTAGATTTTGACTCCTCAGATTTATAACTTTGGTTTGATCATTGTTTTTCCCAACACAATGTTTTAAACCTAGTTTTAAACTAAACTGTTGATAATATTCCACGAAACACTATTTGACTGTTATGGCAACAACAACGATTCACAAACGACTTTGGTTTACTAAACTATACTTTTAAACATAAAAACTGTGAATTCACTCAACAACCATGTTGACTTTTTACTATATTTTTCAGGGAATTAGCTGCACCAGTAAGCATGCATACTTATGAAAATAGGCAACCCACGAAGAATTTAGGATGCTATCTTTTGAAGCCAATGGGATTTCTTTTGTATAATTAATATGATTTAGTCATATTTACAAAATCCACTTTTGTATAACTTAAACTACATTCTTAATTCTACGATTCGATGAAACGCAAACTTTTGTAAACGATTAATTATGACATCTTAATATATACACGTTCTGCGATAATCATATGCTCTGATATGTATGAATGTCCAATGTTTACGGCGACGCCCCCATCTCCGTACCCAATTGCTTACGCTGACCAACGTTGACCGGTTTTGGGGGTGTGACATTAAGAAATACTAAAGACAGGTTCTTGGTTTATGGTTGAGAAGAAGAACTCAGAGAAACAGGTTATATTAACGCAAGTTTATAAACATATAGAGATGATAGTCGGTCACAGTCTGGTTGGGTATTCTTACTGAATGGGGGAGCGGTAACATGGAAAAGTTCAAAGCAAGATACAGTAGCAGACTCCACATGCGAGTCTGAGTATATTGCAGCTTGTGAAGCTTCGAAGGAAGCCATATGGATGAGGAATTTCATTGGAGATCTTGGAGTTGTTCCAACAGTTCAAGACCCCGTTGATATATTCAGCGACAATGAAAGTGCAGTCGTTTTGACTAAAGAACCCAAGGATCATGAGAAGTCAAAGCACATAGAAAGAAAATACCATTTTGTTCGAAGAAAGGTAGAAGAAGGACACGTGGTTGTAAAGCATGTACGATCAGAGGATAATCCAGCTGATCCGTTCACAAAGGCACTGGGAAGGTCCAAACACGATAAACATGCTAGGAGCATAGGTCTAAGAGATAATATAAAGTTTTAGTTGTTAGTTTAAAGCAATGATAGAAATGTAATAGATGGTGATTAAATAATGGAGATTTATTTATTTGAAGGAGTTCTACCATTTACTATTGTTTGTCATTGTGTTTCATTTTTTTGCATTTTTAGAATCCACTTCCCGAGTAATTAGTTTTACTCGAACCTCCTCAGTCGTTCATACTACAGGAAGTTAGTGTTGATTTAAGACTGTCATGGAGTGTTAGTAGATTGTCTATGGAGATTAGACATAGCATGGAGAATGCTGCAACACTCATGAGTACTTAATGGGGATTTAAGTATAGGAGAGACCCGTACTTAAAGAGATCACTCCATGGATTAAATCACGAGTGATTTTAAGATGATAATATCTTCTATTCTTAAAATGGAGATACATTGAGTTTTTAGTTTTTCAAATCTGTTACACTTTAGTTTATTCAAACGCTGCGCGTAAATGCCAGTTATAAAGGGTATGCTTGGTGTAACATGATGAGTTGACTAGTACTATGTAGTCGAAATTTATTTGTTCCTTTTGCCAAAATGGAAAAGCGATATCATGGGCCCTCTGATGATCAAAAGTTGACTTTAAAGTGCTAGGCCTAGCCGAGACTAACTTGATGTGCATAATTCAGTAGTCTCATATAGTCAAAATAATCGGAAATCAGAAAACATAATCTTCAATCTTGAGATTGATTAAAATCCATGTCTCAGTTTCATACCATATCAGTAGAACAAAGGAATATTTGATCACTTATCTAAGGGCTGTCTCTTGATATGATTCAGAGTTCGGCAGTTGCGTTGGATGGCACTCTCTGCTTAGTTAATGGGATAGACTTAGACCAACAATAGTTGATGACTTGTCCAAGTGGGAGACTGTTGGATATTGTATCCAAGTGCATAACTATTTGGTAAGTGTATCATTAAAAGTAGAGTCTTTTTTGGGTCGCCCTCAGTCGAACAGTTAAAGAGAAATAAATGAGAGATAATATTAATTGAAATTAATATTATAGTTAATTATTTAGTTTATTTATTATCAAAGTTGATGAATTAATTAGAAACTAAAAGAAATTCTGGAAGCCTGATCCAACCGCCGGTTGAAAAGTCCAGCCGGCGGCAGGAGTCAAATTAAAGTTTGTCGGCGGAACGCACAAGTCCAACCGGCGGCTGGATATTCCAACCGGCGGTTGGAACCTGACATCTGTATACCCCACATCGGCTGACATATTAAACCTATGGGGTATTCCCCCTATATAAATAGGGGTTTACACCTTGGCTTCAAGTGTTCAATTCAATTCTCTCTTTCTCATTCCTCTCCTTGTAAGAGTTTACACGATTTAATCGGGACCTTAGGAGTTGGAATTTTCTCTTTGGTTCGTGGGTGTGAACCATTAGAGGTGCTCTGGTTTGAGTACTCGCCTCCAAGCTAGGAAGTTTTACTTAGTTGGTCTGCGTGTGAGAAATCCGATTTTCTCAAAGGTTAATATTTTCTTATTTACTTTGTTTTGTTGCGTATTATTATTAAGTTAAGATCCTTTAGGGTTTAGTTTCCTTCATGCCCTAGATTAATTGTTATTTCCGCATTGTATGTTAATCTAGTAAAGGAATAGAAAACCTATCAGTTATCCGATTTAGAAAACGTAGAAAACTAAGCCCTCGATTCATTGGACCATTCAAAATATTGGCAAAAGTGGGAGAGGTAGCATATCGCCTCGATTTACCAAAAGAGTTAGAAAACATTCATAATACCTTTCATGTGTCATATTTGAGGAAATGTTTAGCCGATGAATCAGCTTACGTTCCAATAAAAGAGATCGAAGTGGATGACAAACTAAACTATATAGAGGAGCCGGTTGAAATACTAGATGAAAAGATAAAGAGATTGAGAAATAAAGAGATACGAATGTTTAAAGTACAATGGAAACATCGCAAGGGATCTAAATTTACATGGGAACCGGAGAGTGAAATCTTTCGATATTATCCGTCATTGTACCAGAAGTGGATTGTGAGGACACAATCCTAGATAAGTGGAGGAGAGTTGTAACACCCCGAAATGTTTAAGTTTAAAAGTTTCGATTTGGCTTTTAGTATTGCGACACTAGCAGAAGTGTCGCAGGTAGCGAAACTTGGCTGGTTGCGACACTAGTGGGAGTGTCGCTACACCGACTGTAGTGGCGGTCTGCAGGGACTAAAACTGTAAATTTGAAATACTTAAACCCATTTTCTCATTCCAAATACTTCCAGAAGCTAGCAAATACTTTCAGATTCACTTGTGTGTGTGTTCTTGAGGTTTTAGAGAGAGAAAGAAGGAAATAATCAAGGTGAAAGCAAATATTAGCTAAGGATTTAAATCTAGAAGGTGTTACTTAGTATTTCCTAATCATTCAAGGTAAGTGTCTGAAAGTTTCTGATAGTTTGAGATTAATACATACCTGAATTGTTAAATTGGGAGCTTATAATTATGTGTTTTATATGTAGAAATTTGGGGTAAAATTTTGTAATGTAAGGAATGAGTTTTGAGTGTTTTGTATGGTATAAATTGTAACCAGAAACATATAAGAGTTGGAGGAATCGAAATATTTATAAGCTTGAGAAAATCCCTAAAGTTCTGTTGTTGCTGTTCATAATTGCGACACTGATACTGTTTGTGTAGCGACACTAACTTAAGTGTCGCAGGTAGTGCCGCTAAGTTATGTTATGCGACATTTAATGAAGTGTCGCCAAAGCTATAGGCGACACTAATAGTAAGTGTCGCTATGTTGTATTTCTACTGCTTGTTACTACTGTACTGCTAATTATTGCGACACTAAGATTAAGTGTCGCAGGAAGTGTCGCTTTTCATGTAGCGACACTAGGACATAAGTGACGCTGGTCTTAACTAGAAAATATGTATTTATGGACAGGTGTTATTAACAAGGGAGACAAAGGTTAAGAAATTAGCATCCTAGCATCATATTCGAGGTAAGTAATGGGTGGAAAACTCATGGGGTAGAATTTTAATATTTTAATTAAAATTATATGATTAATTATTGTCATATTAAGTTGTTCGTTGAATTAAATAGCAATGCTTAGATTACGTGTGTGGTTAAGTATTTACATTCTTGAGATAATTATTGAGCAGCAATGCTTAGATCACGTGTGTGGTTAAGTATTTGCATACCTGAGTTAATAGTTGAGTAGCAATGCTTAGATCACGTGTGTGATTAAGTATTTGCATTCTTGAGATAATTATCGAGAAACAATGCTTAGATCACGTGTGTGGTTAAGTATTTGCATACCTGAGTTAATAGTTGAGTAGCAATGCTTAGATCACGTGTGTGGTTAAGTATTTGCATTCTTGAGATAATTATCGAGAAACAATGCTTAGATCACGTGTGTGGTTAAGTATTGTTCAGTTCAGTGTGGATTAACGGATATACCAATTGGGAGAGTATACAATTGGGTAAATGCCCGTTTAGACTCGGGGAGTCATGCTCGGGGAGCCATATGGAGATAATATACATGCTTATTCACAATGAATTATTGAATTGTAATGAGTTTAAATATTATTATTATATTCCATTACTTAATAAGCTGAGAGCTTACCCCCATTGTATGTGTACTATTTTGATAGGTACATCGAGCGGAGTTAAGGGTGAAAATGCGGGCAAGAGACCCGAAGGCTGCTAGTGGTGGAACTTACTATTTTTTTTATAGTAAGTTATTACGTCTCATAAATCATACTCTTGATAGAAGCCCTTTTTGAGAAGACGTAACATTTAGTAATCGAATATATATTTCGTAAAATATAAGTTATTATTTTAGTTGTATCTAATGGTTGTAAATTTGGCATGTATGTACTTGTCTGAAAAGTGTTTGAAATCATCATATGAAAATGAAGTATTCTTGTAAAAAAAAAAAAAAAATTTAAGGCGTTTCAATTCTCAAGTATTTGAGAAATATTAAAGACAGGTTCTTAATTTATGGTGGAGAAGAAGAACTCAGAGTAACAGGTTATAGTGACGCAAGTTTCCAAACAGATAGAGATGATAGTCGGTCACAGTCTGGTTGGGTATTCTTACTGAATGGGGGAGCGGTAACATGGAAAAGTTCAAAGCAAGATACAGTAGCAGACTCCACATGCGAGTCTGAGTATATTGCAGCTTGTGAAGCTTCGAAGGAAGCCATATGGATGAGGAATTTCATTGGAGATCTTGTAGTTGTTCCAACAGTACAAGACCCCATCGTTATATTCTACGACAATGAAAGTGCAGTCGCTTTGACTAAAGAACCCAAGGATCATGGGAATTCAAAACACATATAAAGGAAATACCATTTTGTTCGAAGAAAGGTAGAAGAAGGACACATGATTGTGAAGCATGTACGATCAGAGGATAATCCGGCTGATCCATTCACAAAGACACTGGCAAGGTCCAAACACGATAAACATGCTAGGAGCATAGGTTTAAGAGATAATATAAAGTTTTAGTTGTTAGTTTGAATCTGAAACATTATAGCAATGATTGAAATGTAATAGATTTGGTGATTAAATAATGGAGATTTATTTATTTGAAAGAGTTATACCATTTACTATTGTTTGTCATTGTGTTTCGTTTTGCATGTTTGGAATTCACTTCCCGAGTAATTAGTTTTACTCGAACCTCCTCAGTCGTTCATACTACAGGAAGTTAGTGTTGATTTAAGACTGTCATGGAGTGTTAGTAGATTGTCTATGGAGATTAGACATAGCATGGAGAATGCTGCAACACTCATGAGTACTTAATGGGGATTCAAGTATAGGAGAGACCCGTACTTAAAGAGATCACTTCATGGGTTAAAATCACGAGTGGTTTTAAGATGATAATATCATCTATTCTTAAAATGGAGATACATTGAGTTTCTAGTTTTTCAAATGTGTTACACTTTAGTTTATTCAAACGTTGCGCGTAAATGCCAGTTATAAAGGGTATGCTTGGTGTAACATGATGAGTTGACTAGTACTATGTAGTCGAAATTTATTTGTTCCTTTTGCCAAAATGGAAAAGCGATATCATGGGCCATCTGATGATTAAAAGTTGACTTTAAAGTGCTAGGCCTAGCCGAGACTAACTTGATGTGCACAATTCAGTAGTCTCATATAGTCAAAATAATCGGAAATCAGAAAACATAATTTTTTATTTTGAGATTGATTAAAATCCATGTCTCAGTTTCATACGATATCAGTAGAACAAAGGAATATTTGATCACTTATCTAAGGGTTGTCTCTTGATATGATTCAGAGTTCGGCAGTTGCCTTGGAAGGCACTCTCTGTTTAGTTAATGGGATAGACTTAGACCAATAATAGTTGATGACTTGTCCAAGTGGGAGACTGTTGGATATAGTGTCCAAGTTCATAACTAATTGGTAAGTATATCATTAAAAATAGAGTCCTTTTTGGGTCGCCCTCAACGAACAGTTAAGAGAAATAAATGAGAGATAATATTAATTGGAATTAATATTATGGTTAATTATTTGGTTTATTGATTATCATAGTTGATAAATTAAATTAGAAACTAAAAGAAATGAATGGAACATTCTGGAAGCCAAATCCAACCGCCGGTTGGAAGGTTCAACCGGCGGCTGAAGTCCAAGGATGTTAGGCGGTGGAGCACGCGGGTCGTGGCTCGGGTACTTGGGTAGAAAGGAAGTCCAACCGCCGGCTGAATATTCTAACCGGCGGTTAGAGGATGAATTAGCCTGTCCCACATCGACCAAGGGAAGAAACCCTAGCTTCCCTCTCCCTATATAAATAGAGGGCATGCCATGGCTTCAAAGAATACAATTCCCTCTTTCTCATTCCTACTCCTTGTAAGAGTTTACTCGATTAGATTCGGGACCTTAGGAGTTGGAATTTTCTCTTTGTTTCGTGGATGTGAGCCATCAGAGGTGCTCTGGTTTGAGTACTCGCCTCCAAGTCAAGAAGGTCTGCTAAGGTGGTCTGTGTGTGAGAAATCCGATTTCTCAAAAGTTAATGTTTTCTTATTTATCTACTTATTTTGATTTGTTGCTTATTATTATTAAGTTAAGATCCTTTAGGGTTTAGTTTCCTTCATGCCTTAGATTAATTGTTATTTTCGCATTGTATGTTAATCTAGTAAGGGAATAGAAAACCCATCAATATAACGATCATAAGAACCTGCAATTTCCTTAGCACCTATCAAACATCACATAACAATTTAACAACATATTTAACATCTAACGACACTATATTCAACTCATTTCATTATCAACTCACCTCTAGTTTGACCAATTTGACTTTTTAGTCAAACCAATCACAACTTCTCTAATACATGCCATAACTAGTCATATGACTTAATTACATCTAATACTACTTTAATCATTATCAAAAACATCACAACGACTTTTTTAAACTAACAAATGGGTGAGTTATCACTTGTTTATATAAATTTCAAGATAACCTACCATATCTATAATGAACACTTATCACCAATTCAATCTTTGATTTGAATTGAGATTAACTATAACAGTTCGGGCTTAACTAATATCAATCAAACATAGCCCACCCTTAATTTCATTCGACTCAAAACTACAACCTCAAATCATCATATCCCCAAATTTTTAGGTTAAACAACTAAGAATAAACACTTGGATATGAGATGATTAATTGGGCTAAAATTCGACTTCTCTAAACTTAATTTGTTGAATTGAACTTGGTTCCTCTTTCTCCTTCTCCTTCCCGTTGTCTCACCCTTTCTCTCTAGACGATTTTAGAATTTTGTATGTATGTATGTCGACATGTATATGTATGTATATATGTTTTATTTTAAATTTTAACCACAATATTAAATATACTTTTACACTTCCAGCCCCTCAAGTCTTATTTACTTAAAACTTATCACTTAACTATTTGTCCCCAATTTATAATTATATAAACAACTTTAAATACTTTACAACTACTAATATTCAATACTACAATTTATAATAAGTATTTTATACTTATAAAATAATACCTCAAATTTAGGTGTGTTACACAAAAATATTTCCCTTTCAATATGAACACATCCCACTAGATCAAGCTTTATTATTGTCGTGGGTTCAGACGAGATAAAACGATCAACGAGACCATTTAACCAGAGCCGTGCATTTGGTCTCCCCCGTTGGTAATTTTAGTTTAATTGGGATTTGCTCAGGATCAAAGGGTATCCCAAGTTAAGTTACAAAACGAGTCGTTAATTGTGGGGTGTATACTCGTTTAAACTAGCTTGAACACTGCCACTAAATAGCGGGGGTCAAGGGGGCCTTGTCCTGCGCCCCATTGCGGCCTCTATGGGCAGCGACCTTGCGGGGGTCTAGCTTGTACCCATTTTTCCTTCAAAAAATGAACAGGTGTGATATTTGTTGGCGAAACGTTATGACTATTAGTGAAACATTGCGATTGTTAGTTCCCACCAATGGATTTTAACTGCCAAAGCAATCCTGGATAAACATAATATTTGGCCTCATTTACACATGCGAAAAACACAACAATTCTTCTGGTTTTTGCTTAGTTTCTCTGCCGAGATTCTAAGTGCAGTTTTTTGTCTTATCCCATTAAAGATTTCATGAACCTAGACAGTAAAAGGTCGAAATACTTTATTGAGAAAGTGATTATACGGTTCAAAGATTATACAAGATTATCATCACACCCTAATTCTCCAACATCCCCAACCTTCAATAATATTCAGGAGATCCCACCTTATAGTATCGGAGTCACACAACAGATAAGGCCTTGACCATCATGATGATATACAGGTTAGTAAGGATTTCATTTACATTAACACCCGGTTACACCTGTAGTTGTGACATTACCTATTAGAACCTTTTCATTTCAACTCGTCTAAAGCTCAATATATAAGTTCAGATAGATAAGTTTAGATAGAGTCACACTCTAATATGAATATTTCCTATATTCTAATTGAGTATCCCTCAATATTAGGTGTTAATTTCTCAAGTCATAATCTCATAATCAATCCTATGTGTAATTATTAGAAATATTGTGTGTTAAAAGAAAAAAAAAAATAAAGCCCTCCACATTAGATTTCTTGAAGTCAAAACCATGTGCAATTAATTCAATTTCAATTTCAATTCATTTTCTTTAATCTGCCTACTAACAATTGGTATACGTCGGTTATCAATTCTTCATTTAACATTTCTTTGATTATAGCTAATAACTTTGGACTCTTAATGTGGCTATTATTTAACAACAAATAATTATCACCTCTTCATCATCCACCACATTTATTCATCTTGATTGTACTAATTTAACATTAACATTTGGTTCAATAAAAAAAGATTGTTAATCCATCAAAATCTTCACATTTGAAAGAGTGCATATTTCTTCCGTAATCTAAAACATGTATGAACAAGGTAAGCTATTTCTTCCCAATAATAATTAGTATATATGGGATAAGCATGTGAATGGGAAATGAAAATTTTCTTATTAATGTATGAAATATGAACTGTGATTTTTCGAGGTGTTATTTGGCATTGCCTTTTAACTTTCTAATATCATTTTTATTTGTTCGTGAATTTACCATCATGATTGAATTTTGCAGGAGCTAGCATCGTACAAAGGTAATTACTAATATATGTTTTGATTTTGCTCAACAGTAGTCCGTATATTAAAATTTACTTTCCATTCTTTTTTTCCTTTTCTTTTCTTGTGTCTTCTATTTGCTGTTTCCATATCATATTGGAATTAAATTGGATTGAAACAAGAATATATGTAAGTATGAGAACAATCTTTGGATTTGGTAATCTTAAAATATTCGAAATGATGATATATAATCATTGAATGACATTCTCATACTTACAAGTTACAATTTAGTGTCTCTAATCATCAGAAGAATCAAAAGAGTTTATTTAGATGAACTTGCATATATAGGTTCTCGATCACATACTTGTACAAAATCGAGTAAGCACATATAGACCAAAAATTCATTTTATAATTCTTAATGCATAATATAGTTAGTTGTGACTAGATATTTTGTATATTTTTGTCTACCCTGTAGGGACTAGAAGAAGGGAAAGATTCATGAAAATTTAGTGAAAAAAGATTTCTACCTATTGAGGTAAGTCATACTATATATTATCTTATAATTCCTTCACATTTGTTGCACATTACATTTCATGATGTGAATACTTCTAGGATTATATTTTCATTTCATGCTGATGTTAAAGCCACCCTTGCTAGCAATTTAACAAGCATGCTCATTATGCAGTTTGCATACTGTCCATCTATTACTTTGTGTGCGAGGGATAAATGGTGAAATATAAGTTATTCGTGGTGAAATATTGATCCGTGACAATCTTTGACACCATCTAAAAATGGCCGTAAAGACGTACGAGATGAAAAAATCATTCTATATAAAAAGAATTGGAACTTGATTATGACTATTGCAACCATGACCAAGTCCTCCAACAAACACAAGCAAAAAAACAAAGGAAACGTGCAACATAGATTACTGATTCAAAGTTGTGGCCATGCATGATCATGTGTGAGAAAGTGAATCAACAACTCCACGTTTACATCATCATGCCTTTCATTTATTTATTGTTAGCTATATAAGTAAAGAAGTGCAAGAGAATTGGGAAGCCTCTAGAAAAACAAACAAAAACTATTGTAATTGCAAAACAGAAAAGAATGCAGTGAGTGGTTTCTTGTAGTTTCTTGTAATTTAAGAAAGAGAAAGAGATATCAATGTAAACAAAATTTTCCAAAATTTGTTTCACTTAAGGTGTTCTCATTTGATTCAAACTACATATATATATATATATATATATATATATATATATATATATATATATATATATATATTGTGTGTGTATGTGTGTACTTTCTTCTCTTACATAATAGTCTACTACGTAAAATATTTTCATTTCTTTTATACACCGACTGTTTTAAAGTAAGCAAAAATAAAATATGCTTTGAATTCTAGACATTTTCATGTTATATTTATTTAAAATAAATTATTGTTTAGAGCCCACACTAGTATTTTATAACCAACATGTTTTAATTTCTTTATTATCCGAATGTAGTAGTACTTTGAATTTACACCCGACACATATAATACTAACAATATCACATATCTACACAATTTACTGAACCATGTGACACTGTGATTTACAATATCTTTCATTTTTCTTTATTGTTTTTTGTGATTATGGATTTGGATCCAAGTATCCAACCACGACCATAAATACTTTATATATTTAAAAATAAAACATATCTATGCATGTTGTTCCTGTCCTGTTCTATCCCTCTCCATCACTATCCTGACAATCATAATAATTGTCAATCATCAAAGAAATAAATAATTGAGTTAATTGTAATAACACATCTAATCTTTATACTTATTCTCTATATCGCAAATTCAAAAATACTAAATTTGTTGCATGGACGTTCTCTAAGTTTAACATTTAAGTTGTTAAGTATATTAAAATGACTAGTTTAACCTCCATTTTAAGAAAAATTAAAATGAGCATTTTAATGTATTTAGGTTGAAATATTAAATTTGATGAGAGAGTGACCGTAAATGTTACAAGTAATGTATTTTTGAATTTACATGTAAAAAGTAAAAAAGTAAAGTACATCAACTAACTATATTAGTCTGTGTAAATTACTAGAACCAAAGATGACAATTTACGTTAAATAAATACACAGACAGTGACAATTATTAGAATATACGGAGTATATAATTAATTAATTATAATCACATCCACACCTTTTAACCACTAAACCCTAGGAGTTTTCTAAAATCTAAACTAACACATACATTTGATGATTCATCTACTCCATATCCCCTGGGTTTTCTCCCTCCATTTCTACCACAAAATCTGTTGGTTTTTAGATCTGGTATAACGCACACTAATCACACCTTTAACTGTGTGTTCCTGAAATTTGCCAAATGCTGCTACTTTTTTCAAAACCATGAAAGAGGAAGGATCAATGCCATTTGCGTTGACTTATCCTTGACTGAAAACTTAAGTTACGGTTTATAATGAAGAGGTCAGTTCGTCCTATTTTCAGTATTGTGTTTATTGTGGCAGCTGCTGCAACTCTCTGTTTCCGAATTATGGTCTCCGGCGACGGTGGCGCCCGAGAGTTTTTTTACCGGAGTAATGTCCCGGATGCGCAGAAGCGTTCACCGTTGTTTAATGAGACTATATTGAGGTTTGCAGCTGTTGATTTAGCTGAAGATTCATTCAGGCAAGATGTCGAACACTTGGTGGGCGGTAATTTTAGAGCGTTGGGAAATGGGCGGCAGCGGTCTTTTTTGTGGTCAGGGAAATACAAGATAGATATACGAGCTAAATCATCTAGGGGTGTCCCGGTACAGCTCCGGTCACCGGAATTTTACCGGCTGTGGTTGGATTTCCGGCGGTATTTGCAGAATTGGTGGCGAAACCATCGTTTTCGACCTGATGTAATGTCGGATGTGGCGAATGTAATAAAGGTTTTGAACCCTAGTGGAAATGAGAGTGTTTCGGAATCGGGGTTGAAGTTTAAAACTTGTGCTGTTGTGGGAAATAGTGGGATTTTGTTAAAATCTGATCTTGGTGGTGTGATTGATGGGCATGAGTTTGTGATCAGGTTGAATAATGCCAGAACACGTGGGTTTGAACGTAATGTTGGTTCGAAAACTAGTCTTTCGTTTGTGAATAGTAATATTTTGCATTTGTGTGCAAGAAGAGAAGGTTGTTTTTGTCACCCGTATGGCGAAAAAGTACCTATAATGATGTACATGTGTCAAATGATCCATTTTCTTGATTACGTTGTGTGTAATTCATCAAACAAGTCGTTGTTGATGGTAACTGAACCACATTTTGATGTGTTATGTGCGCGAATTGTGAAGTATTATTCGGTTTCTAGGTTTGTAAAAGAAACTGGAAAGTCGTTAGATTCATGGGCTGGTTCACATGATGGATCTAATTTCCATTATTCCTCAGGTATGCAAGCGGTTATGCTTGCATTAGGGATTTGTGATAAAGTTAGTATATTTGGATTTGGGAAGTCAGATTCAGCTAAGCATCATTATCATACTAATCAAAAAGGGGAACTTCATTTGCACGATTATCAAGCGGAATATGATTTGTATCAGGATCTTGTGGAGAGACCTGAAGCGATACCGTTTATTTCAGATAAGTTCAAGTTCCCTCCTGTTGTTATATATAGGTGACTCAGTTTATATACACGTTATACAAGCAGTAACGTTCGTGTTTGAATTAGTTCGATTGTTTTTTTGTGAAATCCTCAATTTTAAGTGTCCCTTAAAGGGGATTAAATGATAGTAGTAATAGAATGGTAAAGGAAACAAGATGTAAAAGTAACATTGAAATTGAAGAAATTCATGTTTCTCATCGTGAGTGAGTTGAACGTAGTGATTATTTTTATTCTTTTAATTTCATTTGATATTTCTTGTTGTAAGGTATGAATACAAGCTTTGCACATGATTACTATGCATATCTAATGTATATGTAAGCATAAATGGGAATTTTAGGTTGTGTACTTGTGTAGGAGAGAATTATATATTCTCTTGTGCGTTACTTTTAGATAGGGGCGGGTTCAGGGATTTTTGAAAAGTTTATGCATTGCTATTACAGAAACATAATCTGGATATGTACTAACAGAACACATACTTTTTACTTTTACATGATAAAACATTAGTAAAGGAAAGTTGTATGGTATGCACGTACCTACCCTAGACTCCTTAATGATCCGCCCTTGACGATCATTGTCCCGACATCAACATCCGAACGGTACCTTTCTTAACTTCAAAGAAATCACCTCATATTCATCTTTGTTCTCTTTGCAAGATTTGATCAAATTTTTAATAAATTTTAGTACTTAAATTTGGAAATATCCCAACTCAAGTTATTAATCTTTGTGCAAACTGTACTTATGTTCAGTTGTTGCTTCTTAGAATGGTTAATTACCTGAAAAGGAAAATCACGTGCTGGTAATCCTTCCTCGGTCTGATAAAACTCTTTAGATGGTTAGCTAATGTGTCAATATAATCAAGGTTAATGAAACATTGCTGTCTGCTTATCTTATGATGCCAAAATGTTTATGCGGTTTATGTTATTTTTTCTAATTTCTGCAAAGTATAAATCTTTGGATTATGTAGTTAAATTTTGTGTGAGTTGGTGAGATTAATGTACTTGAAGCCTTAAACTCTTACGGAGTACTCGTATTTAGTAAGCTGAGATTCTTATGAGATTATCAGTTGAGACTTTAACAAATATAGACATACTAGGCAAAGTAGTAAAGAGGGTTGGTTTCCTCATCAAACACTCAGATTATTCTTCAATGTCACTCCATGTTACTGTATGGTTGACTGGTTGTTCCCATCAAAGTAAACTTTCATTTAAACACATTTAGCAAACATTAATTTTTCATTTATCATTTATTCCAGACACTGTCTATAATGGTCATGTTTACTTGAACAACACTCATTTACAAAACATAAAATTTACTTAACTCTTATGGTTGATTTATCGACAAAATATGGGATTGGACTGAAAATGATGAACAGGGAAAACCTCATCCGTGTACCCGTTTACCGTAAATTGAAAAATGATGGAACTACCCTTTATAGATTTCCTTTAGTTTCTTATTACTATTTATAGTAACCAGTTCTAGGTTGATGGTCTTTGTTGTAAATCATCCAGCATTTGAGTTTGGTTTTAGGGTAGTTGAGTCGATTGAATATATGAATGAAGCATACTTTGTGCATGTTTTGGAAGTTTGGTAGCTTCTGTTAAATATGGAATACATGGTTAGCAAGAATCGAAGTCATCTTCATCAACTGATTCAAGTGTCGAAGTGGGGATCATCGAAAGAAAGACGATCTCAATGAGTCTCATGAATTGAAATCCACTTGTGGGACCAACTACTGTTGATCCTTTATAACCATGGGGTTGTTGATGAACATCGAATGATCGAAGATGGGAGTGTTTTAGTTTTTATTTAGCTTTTCTGTTGATTTTTTCCTCAGTCAAGTAGCACTGCATTCTAGTGGTAAGGCAGATCTCTAGGGATTGTTCAGATTTTTTCAATAAAGGTTGAGATTTCTATTCTTAGTATAAGGTATGAAAAAACAAAAAAATTAGTTGAATTGGTTTTGTGAAAATTTGTAATTGTAAGTGTCCCTTAAAGGGAATCAAATGATATACTAGTAATAGAATGATAAAGGAATATAAGAAGTAAATGTAACATTGTATTTGAAGAAATTCATATTTCTCATTGTGATTTGAACCTAATGAATTTTTTAAGACAGGGACGGGTTCAGGGATTTTGAAATGGTTATCCGTTGCTATTACTGAAACGTAACTTGTTTACTACCAGAACTCATACTTCTTACTTTACATTATAAAACGTTAGTAAACAGATGTTTTATGGTATACGTGTACCTACCCTAGACTCCTTAGTGATCCGCCCTTGATGATCGTTGTCCCCAGCATCAGAAAGGTACCTTTCTTCACTTTAAAGAAATCACCTCATATCCATCTTTGTTCTCTTTGCAAGATTTGTTCAGATTTACGAAAAATATACGTGAACTTGGAAATATCCCAAGTCAGGTTTTAAATCTTTACGCAAACTGTAGGAGTTATTGCTTCTTAGAATGGTTAATCACCCGAAATGAAGAAATCTTGCTGGTAATCCTTCACATTTCTGATAAAATTCTTTAGATGGCTAGGTAATTTGTCAATTTAATCAAGGTTAATGAAACACTGCTGTCTTGCTTCTCTTACGATGCCTAAATATTTACGTTGTTTATGTTATTTTTTCTACTTTCTGCGAAGAAGTAAATATCCTTGGCTTATTTAGTTATATTTGTGTGAATTTGTGAGGTTAATGCGCTTAAAGCATTAAACTCAGTTATTTAGTAATTACGAGTAAGCTGAGACTCTTATGAGTTTAATGAGTTGAGACCTTAACAAATACAGACATACTAGGCAAGTAGTAAAGAGGGTTGTTTTCCTCATTAAACTTGCAGATTATTCTTCAATATCACTCCATGTTACAACATGGTCGACTGGTTGTTTCCTTATTTCATTTATCATTTATTCCACACTGTCTTTAATGGACATGTTTACTTAAACAACACTCATTTACAAAACTTAACAATTTACTTGACTCTTATGGTTGATATGTAGACAAATGTATGGGATTGGACTGTTAATGATGAACAGGAAACCACATCATACTGTAAAAGATGACGATCGATGTAATACCCTTTATAGATGTCCTTTAGTTTCTTATTACTATTTCTAGTAACTGGTTCTAGGTTGATGGTCTTGTCGTAAACCACCCAGCATTTGTAGTTTGGTGTTAGGGTTCTTGAGTGGAATGAATACATGAATGAAGCTTTGTGTATGTTTTGGAAGTTAGTTGGCTTATGTTAAATATGGAATACATGGTTAGCAACAATTGAAGTCATCTTCATCAACTGATTCAAGTGTCGAAATGGGCATTATCAGTGTAAACTCTTCTGGTTTGCAGAGATCTCCCTGCGTTCCATGAATTGTAATCTACTTATGGGACCAACTACCGTTGATCCTTTATAACCATGGGGTTGTTGATCAACATCGAATGATCGAAGATGAGATTGTTCTAGTGTTTGTTTAGCTTCTTTGTTCCTCATTCAAGTAGTTTAGTCGTAAAGCGGATCTCTAGAGATTATTTAGATTTCTTCAAGATTGGGATTTTTGCTCTTAGTATAAGGATTCATGGTACATGCTATTTTAATCACAGTGTAAAGTATACTATGTTGGTTCAGTTGAATCAGTTATTGAAAACACCGAATTCAAAACCCACCCACAAGTTTCGCTTAATAAAATATACTAAACCATCTGGTCGATTACTGTCTGTTAAACTGAATAAGTGATTTCAGCTAATCGATTAGTTGTAAAAATGAAATTATATTAACAAAAGCATCACATGGATATAGCTGTATTGAACTTTACATATTTTATTATTATATGCATCTAAATTTTAAATTTTCTACTGTATGTATTCAATTTTTAAAGGTATATTATATGTTTCTTGACTATATAAATTGATATTTTTCTGTAAGTTATATACAAGGAATTAAACATATCCAACTAAACAAACACCTCGTATTTACGAATGAAAAATTGAAATCCCTGTACGAAAAAATACATACATACACAAACATGTTGAATTAAAATTAGTATTCCATTCTAATACATATATGATAGAAATCTAGTAATTAAAAAATACATTTTCATTTCTTAAGTTTGACCAAAATTGAAAAGTCTTTGTATATATATAGTCATGGACCTCATGGTCTTGATTACTGTATCTACCGATAGTTGTAAACCTTGATTGCTAGTTCAATTTTGTTCATCGACATTTTTCACACACCAAAAACAGTAAGATTAACATTACATCTCACCAAACCAATTTCCTTTTATGGTCCCCAACCATCAATGAAAAATTATTATGTTTCATATAGTAAAATGACAATAGCTTTGACCAATAAAACTTACTTAAATAAGTATAAATTGGTTGGTATAAAAAAGAACGTAAAAAGTATGGTAAATTCAAGTGATGACGTTCACACAGTTATCATATATGATACAAGCATAAGTATAACTTTTATTATTTACTTAAAAAAAAAGGGTAATCGACCCTCTGACGACCCCGATCGACTAGTCACACGATCAACATGAGGAAGGTAAATTACGTAATCCGCGGTTAAAGAAATATAGGATGAAATTTGAACATGTGACATTTGCTTTTATGTTGCATGTTCCCAACCGCTAAACTATCATCACCAATACGCATAAGTATAATCTAGAATTATATTTTAGTGGAAATACAAATGATACATTTTTTTCATATGTTTGTTAAAAGTTGTCGAAGTTAAAAATTGTGACCGAAGCTGAAGCTGATGATTATAGTTTGTGGCTAAAGTTGAAGTTGAACGATGTATTAGAAAATTATAAAATCTACTCGAAAGAAACTTCTTTTAAAATATATTATTTTTCTAACAATTTTTATTTGACAAACAGAACAAAGCTTTTTTTTTTCCACCAAAATATACTCTTATAAAAACAAAAATTTTAAATACTCTAAAATCCCCAAAAAAATAATAATAATAAATAATAAGGGTGGGAAATTCAAAAATCAAAATCCTCCTATTTGACCTTTGTTCATAGAGTTGTGTTGTGATTGGTAACATTAGTTTCTTTAATGTCTATTGAGCCTAGTCTACACTCTCAAAGTTATTTTGGCATTAACGAATTTTGCGATTTCCGATAAAGTCAAAAAAGGAAGAAAAAAACCTTTGAGTAATATAATCGGGATATGTTAATAAATTAATGCCTAAAACTTATATTACTGAATGATTTTATCGTATAATAAAGAAATAAGAGAAACGATTTAGATATAAAAATTTACAAAAGTTGGTATACAAAATAATGTGTTTCCAATTAAATACAGGGAAAAAGATAAAATAAATTAAGGAAATCATAACATATGAGTTTGTAACTTTTATTTTTGTAATTTGTTTGTAAACATAGCACTGCTCAAAAAACAGAAAAACAGAGAGACTAAACTGTCTGATTTATTCACAATAATAAATTTAACTTTCTATTCATTTTTATTAAAATTTAGTACCAAAAACTTAACATTTAAGAAATCAATTTTTTTTCATATTCATACTTTTATCATTTTTTATATTTTACAAGAATAAAGTAACTTTGTTTTTATTATTCACTGTATTAATTTTACTGTAATAATTTGTTATTTATATAGGAATTAATAATAAAATATTAGCTAGTATATGAACTTAGTTCAAACTCATTTGTTAAAAGTAAATTTTATCATCATATAATTATGTTTTTTATCAAACTGATCAAAAAAGTTATATCTATACAATGTTTTCCAAAATGAAAATCTGACAACATATGAGTACGTTTTCTTAATGTTTAATACCTTTCTAAAGATAGAAAAATTCTATTATTTTTCTAGAAAATTAGAGTTTGAAATTTGTAAACACACCTAAAAAAACATTTTATAAAAATTTTCAAACATATTGTGAACGTGAATGAAAGTGGTTACAAAAATTTAAGTTGCTACTATACTATTTTAAAGGTTAAACTAAAAACTAATTTCTTACCCAACTCTCACCCTCACCTCGTATAACATAGATTCTTTTCACTTCTCTTGCCTTCTGGAAAACACACACTAAAAACACACATACATACACACTTTGACACTTGTTTACTTCTCCCAACAAAAGCTCTTACTTTCATACACCTAGCTACCTTTCCCTTTACTTGCTCTACATTTCACACACCTTTGAATACTCACTTCCAAAAATGGCCGACGAAAACCCCACCACCACCGCCACATCTCCGCCGCAACCGCCGGCAGAACTTCCCATTTCACCACCACCCACCACTACCACCACTTTAGGTGAAGTCATTGAACAACCTGAAAAACAACCCATACCCACAAAAACCCCTCAACCCATGGCTTCTTTTAAAGAAGAAAGTAACCAAATCAAAGATCTTTCACCTTCAGAAAGAAAATCACTTGAAGATTTCAAAACCCTAGTTCAAGAATCCATAACCAACAATAAAGATTTCACCTTTTTGCAAAAAGATGGAGAACCCATTTCAGAAATCACAATTTGGGGGATACCCATTTTGAAAGATGAAAGAACCGATGTTGTTTTGCTAAAGTTTTTAAGGGCAAGAGATTTTAAAGTTAAAGAGTCTTTTACAATGCTTAAAGACACACTTCAATGGAGAAAAACATTTGAAATTGATTCTTTAATTGAAGAAAACTTTGGTGATGATCTTGAAAAAGTTGTGTTTATGCATGGTTTTGATAAAGAAGGACACCCTGTTTGTTATAATGTTTATGGTGAGTTTCAAAATAAAGATTTGTATCAAAAAACATTTTCTGATGAGGAAAAAAGGTTAAAGTTTTTGAGATGGAGGATTCAGTTTCTTGAAAGGAGTATTAGGAAGTTGGATTTTAGGCCTGGTGGTATTAATACTATTTTTCAGATTAGTGATCTGAAAAACTCTCCGGGACCGGCGAAAAGGGAGCTCCGGTTAGCTACACAGCAAGCTCTGCAGATTTTGCAGGATAACTACCCGGAGTTTGTGACGAAACAGGTGAGTTTGTAATTTCTTAGATGATTTAAAACAGTAAAGTATTTACAAAACATTGTTAACAGGCAACACTGACCGGTCCACACACCCTACCAAGTACAATACGTGGAAGACAACGTTAATGACTAATAAGCTATATTGGTTGCATTGTTTTTATAAAGTTTAAGTCTTTTTAATTTGTTTAGATTCATTCATGCCCATAGGTTACCGTTATGGAACAATTGAATCTTGTAGATGGGTCTTTGAATTGAATAATTTAATCTTTGTGAGATATAAAAAAAAAAAAAAAACATCTTTTTGAAAAGGGAGAGAAGAATAGGAGATTGTCTCTATTTAGGTTTTAAGTTTGTGTACTTTTTTTAGTGGACAAGTCAAACCATTACTAATGTGTTCAAAGTTTGGGCTAGAGTGGGGAATCTTGACCCATTTACTTTTTGGGTTGAGTTGGTTAACTGGATTATGTTGCAACTTAACGAGTTACAATGTTACATGTATATACTAGATATTGGCCAAAGTGTGTTTTTAATGCATACAAGTATATAACCTCCTAAATCTTTTTACGGAAGATGACAACATTGTTTTGTAAGTTTGTAACTAGTATGGAGTATAATGTTATATTACCGAAGTATTATAAAAAGAAATGACATAATAGTGTTTACGGGTTAAGTCGACCCGACCGATACTAAAAAGCCACTCGTTTTGACAAGCTACCCAACCTGCCTACCAGGCTCATTTTGCTACATAAATTTGGTCTTAGTATATCGTAATAAAGCTATCTGCGATTCACAAATAATTGTGAATAGAATACGAAAAACTGGGCATGGGTTCTCCATTACTACAGATGGTCAGTGTTCTCACTTTATGCTTCATGAAACATATGAATCTTTAAAAGCTCTCAGTTCTATCGTTCTTGTGCACGAAAAGCTGCTGGCTTTTTTTTTTTTTGTCACATTAAGTTATTATTGATAGTGGATGTCGGTTGGTTAACCTCGCAAATGCCATCTCCCAGGCTTAATTTTCCATTTTGTGCAATAAATATATGTATGCTTATTAATCATAACACTTCGTTTGAAGGTTTTTATCAATGCCCCCTGGTGGTATTTAGCTTTCTATACAATGATCAGTCCGTTCATGACTCAAAGGACTAAGAGCAAGTTCATATTCGCCAGTACTGCCAGGACTCCTGAAACCCTTTTCAAGTAAGTGGTTATTTTTTTTGTTCATACATCCCAATTTTTCGTTAAAAACTGAAGATGACAATTTTACCCATTTTTTATGTGGACAAGTCGAGCCAGGTTAGGTTATATCTCTTACGGGTCAGGTGGCAATTCAGGTCCGATTTGGGTTGACGGGTTGATCCCGACCAGAACATGACATTTAAACGGGTCAAACAGGTTGCCAGTTCAAACCCATTTAGTTTAAAAACTTAACCAGGTTGGCAGTTGTCCACTTTTACTGCATTGCCAACCTAAACACGACCCAAAAACTTAAACGTGTTGGTGGGTTCGGGTTGGTATCACCCAACCCTAATCTGTTTATTTTCTTGTCAGGTTTTGTGTCGTGCTGAGAATTGCGACACCTGCCCATAGGTTTATATAATTAGCTGAAAAGAAGATGTGGGTCAAATGGGTTGAACATGTCAAAAATTGGCCATAGTGTATTGTTATGCATAAGAAATTAGATTGTTATTGTAATGGTATGGTTTCTATAATCATATTTAGCATACTAAAAACTTTTACAAACTGTAGAAATGTTGGACAAAAACGTGTTTTTGACCTACTACCCAACCTACAGACCTCTTTTTGACCTACATACCTCTTTTTTGAAACAGATATGTGAGTCCTGAGCATGTACCAATTCAGTACGGGGGGTTGAGTGTCGATTACTGTGATTGCAATCCCGAATTCACCATTGATGATCCGGCTTCAGTGGTTACGGTTAAACCGGCAACCAAGCAGACTGTCGAAATTATAGTTAATGAGGTAAGATTTACATTGCTTTTTGTGTCCATCTAATACTACGTACTTTTTACAATCTGGCTGGTTTATCATATTTCGTAAATTTGCGTAAAAACTATCATCGTTCTACTTGATAAAGCTTAGAAGATGACAAAATATCATAGATAGTTTACAAATTTCGAGAACTGTTAATAGCGTTTGAATAGGATTTCTCAGTTTAAGTTTAACTAATCTGTAAATTAAGGGTGTGTTTGACAAATTTCAACCTGTGTATATCTAAGTGTTTATTCTTCTCAAAGAAGCAAAGAAGCTACTTTAAAAATAATGTTTGTATTTGCTTTCCAGAAAAACAAAAATAGTGGTCTTAAGTGCTTAGGTCACTCCCAACGGGGATTCAGTTTGACAAAGTGACGAGCGTCACTTAAGCGACGCCCCCCCCCCCCCCCTGCGCCCCCGCGTCAGTTGGGCGTGTATGTTTTTGCTTCGGTTTCGGACGGGGAAAGTGACGAGGTGGTGGGGCCAACAGCATTAAAAAACATTTTTTGTTTTTGTTTTCTGTTTAGTGTATAGAAATAAAGGTATATTGGTAAATGTGGGGTCCAGAAAATTTAAGTGACCAATCAGGGTTGGCAGTGTTTAATCAGTTGTTAGTCAGTTTGGTGAAGTGCTAACGCCAGTCAGTTTCAGTCACTGGTTGGGAGTGGTCTCATCTGTTGTAAAACTTAGCAATTCCAAAAGCCCGCTAGAATATCTTTACCTAAACAATGAATATGATTATAAAAGATAATCATTTTGGATCGCAAATCCAACATACTTCTATTATTATATGTCCGCACAATTCTTACTCCTAATTTGTGGTCAAATGGGTAAACAACTGCAGAAATGCTTATTCGTGTGGGAGCTACGTGTAGTTGGTTGGGAGGTGAGCTATGGTGCGGAATATGTACCCAATAATGAAAGCAATTACACAATAATCATACAAAAGACTAAAAAGATGGCACCAACCGATGAACCAGTGATTAGCCACAACTTCAAGATCAGTGAGCTCGGGAAGATATTACTTACGATTGACAACCCAACCTCAAAGAAGAAAACGCTGCTCTATAGGTTCAAAGTCAGTCCCCTTTCTGAATAGAGAGAGCCTGCATTAGGGAACTGGAGATGATGGATTTGTTCGTGTTCTGTTTAAAATCGAAACATCAAGTCTTTATTTATTTATATCTTTGTTGTCAAATGTTGTAGGGCTGTTGATGTTATTTTTTGGTTTGCTATGAAGTATGAACCTGGTTATTTTTCATTTTTTTGGTTATGTTTATGTTTAAAAGGCTTGTGATTTTTGAGGAATTATGATCTTTAATGTAGCATATTCATGTACTAGTGACTTTGACTTTGACTTCTATGGCTTTCTTTTTCTATATTCAATCTTAAATTCTTTTGTACGCTATCGAGTACAGGCTCTTAATTGAGTTTGTTATGTGACAAGTTCTGGATGGTTTATTGAGTTTACATATCGGATAGTGTTATTTTTGGTAAATTACAGTGTACTTGGTTCAGATGAAATTTTAACAAGGTCGGTGTATGAATAACGTGTAGCTCAGTTAGTAATGAATGGGGACATCTTTGTCACAAATAGACAAGTTCAGGGTTCGAGCCCTGACACTCACACTACTCAGTCAGGTATCCTCATGCCCGGTTATCCGCATAGGCAACCTGCTCGAGGGCACATGGCCCCCTTTTTTGAAGGGCCTCAAAAAACGAATTGGTCGTAGTTGGTTCACTGGTATTAATTGTGTCAATTATGAATTGGTCGTAGGTTCGATCTTTGTGGGTTGTTTTTTTTTGTTATTTTCTTACTATTTTTAGTTCTCATTCTTATACTTCTTTCCTAAACTTATTGATAAATATAATTAAACATAGAATAACTTTTAATTTTCTTCATGTACTTCTTGCAAAAACATTTAACATATATAGCATATGGTAAACTTTTAGTATACCTTATGAAGTATCAATATCTTTAGAGCATCTTCAACAACGGGTTTTTTTGAGTTTTTTTTACTAAAAACCTTTCAAAAGCTCAATACTATTGGAGTCAAAAGCTTTTTGTGTCAAAGGGTTTGTCAAAATTGAGTTTTTACTCAATAGCTCAATTAATATAATGTGTGTTTAGTTTTTAAATAAAAAACTAAGTTGTGTGTACAATTTTTGAACAAAAAGCTTTAGAAAAGCTTTTGTCATTGAAGTGTAAAGCTTATTCTTACATAAAAACTAGTGCAAGGTGGTGTGTTCCTAAAAAGAGTTTTTGAATAACTCAACTCATTGTGGATGCTCTTAGTTCCTAAAAAACATTTAAACGGATATAGTACACATTTGATAAATTTATTAATTATGAATAGTTTCTTTTTAAATACTTGATGAATGTCGTTAAACACATTACGAGATATAGATTTCAGGTCAAATTTGTTTGTTTAACGTACGTTATCATAACTATCAAAATTCATATATGGGGCCTACTTTTTATTTTGGCACCGGGCCACTCAAATTTTCGGTTGTCAGCCTTTTGCCTTTTTCACGTCGATGCATTTTGGAATCACTATACGTCTATACTCTATAAAAGTAGTATATTAAAGTAGTATATTAAAGTTTGAAACCAAGAATGGAATGAGTGAATTCATCAAAGTCATGGAAGTTTTGGGCCCACACTTCTTAAATAAATAAATAATCATATTGATGTATTCTTATGATCAGATTTCAAGCCTCTCTCCACAACTTTGTGTGTTGATTCACTTGATTGGTTTAAGTGAAGAACTTTAGAGTTACATTTAGGGACTAAAATGAATACAATTCACAGTAAGTGACCCACGTTATTTGTTCATACAAATGGGTCACGTTAATAAATAACTCGAGAGGATCTTAATCTTGTATGTAGTGTCTTTATATATATATATATATATATATATATATATATATATATATATATATATATATATATAATAAAGTCGGTTAATTTTGGTAGTGACGTAATCCTGGAGGTGAAGAATAAAATAAAATTTTTGTTTTTCTTGCTTGATTTTACCTTCTTCAGGTATCTCAATTGAAATCCCCAGAAATGGTACCTATTGTTTATTTACGGGTCAAGTTGTGTAATATTTATTAGATAATTGTTTTGTTGGGTCTCCCTCTATTTTTTTAGATAGGTATAAATGGATTATGATATAATCTCCAATTATATAACAATTAACCAACAGGTATAGCGGGTACAAAAAATTTTTGAACACCTTATTTCATTTTTTTAACTTTTCACAAAATTTAAAAAAAGTTTGGTGGAATCCCGATGGGTCAACCCAACTCGAGACCCGTTTGACCCGGACCCATTTAGACTCGTCCTCCTAAATGACCCATCTAGACCTGGATCCATTTAGACCCAAACCCATTTAAACTCGTAACTCAACCTGACCCGACTCGACCCGACCCACTCATTTTGCCACTTATAGTTAACTTTATTAGGATACAATATTCTTTATGTATACTTGAGGTCTATAATGTAGAAATATTCTTCATGTATAACTTAAGTTCTATAATTGTAGAAATCATCTCCTTTCCTTTGGTTTTCTTAATGATTTTTGAAGTTTATGTTTTGGTGCAATTCTTGGTCAAGTTATCAATCCTTTTTAGGTTGAATAGAGTTAGTAGTAATAATATATTTACAGTTTTACCAAACAATGCCATGTGTATGTACAAGAAAAAATAGACTCAAAAATAAATGAATAAATAAATAAATAAAAATCCATTTAATAATCAAGTGTGTGTCAACAATAATAATTTGATCTTTTGGAAATATCTTTTGGAGTGATAATGTTTGCATAGTGAGCATTGACTCATTTGACTCTCTTTAATGAAATGACCTGACACCACTTTCAACAACGAAGTCGCTCACGGCTCTTTCCGTCTCAATTTAATTAATTATCGACTTACAAAAAAAATCATCAAAAATCATTAAAATCTCAATTTTAACTCACTTATTTGTTTCGATTTTATCAACCTATCATAAATTTTCACTTTTTTATTAGGGTACAATAAAATTTGAACGAAGATGACAGATGTGACACCCGGCGAATTAGGCCGTCATTAGTGACTAATCATAGATCATTATTACTTGTATTTAGTATGAAATAGGACTAAGTGCAGTAACAGTTCGTATGTATGTAAATATATATACGCATACGTAATTAAATTTTAATTTCGCAAATTCGATCAGATGGGATCCGACACGATAATACGGACGTTGGTGAAAACTTTTTCATAAATAACGTAAATCTATTTTAGAATTAAGTAGTAGTTATTTACATTATATTATTATAGTACAATAATATACGAACACTTTACGTTTTATGCAAAACGTATCGTACGCGACGAAAACGCGCGAAACGCGCCCGACAACCGAACGAAACTCGATTATTATTTTAATAACTTAAAATTAAATATTTTAAATAAAACTTCAATCAAAATATACGCGAATAAAACATTAACGAAAAACTTGAATAATAAACGTTTAACGTTTAAACGAACGACGAAACGAACGGGTAAACGAGCACCGCGCGTAACACAAATTGGGGAATTAATTCAAGACACTCACATGTGGGTGGGACCCACAAAAAAATCTGCAGCCCCCTCCCCTTGCCTCTTCCCCATACTCTCTTTTCCTTTCTCTTTTCCCACACTCAAACACAAACCTACTTTCTCACACAATCTTTTCTCCCAACTCTCTCTCTCCCTCCCCTCTTCTTTTTCTGCAGATTTCAGCCCCAAGAAACTCCCAAATCACCACCACAAACCACCAAGATCATCACCACAAACCACCATAACGCCCCCTCTTCGGTTTGCAAGAAAAAGCAAGAAAACGAGCTCTCGACGTCTATTTCTTTGTGCTTTCATCATCCTCTTTGTAAGAAACTCCATCTTCCTTTTATGTTACTTGAAACATACATATAAACATGTTATAATGTCCATATAACAAGATTATGTCCAAAAATAAAGTCGAAAATCGTTTTTGAAAACACTAAAACACTAACAGTTTCCGGATGAAAATTCAACCCGACTTTGACACACGATATCTAACTCATTTCTTAACCAAATCGAGCGATTCTTGGGTCTAAAATCAAGTTCAAGGAGTCTACTTTCGAACCCAGGTGGTTTGGTATTTTTCTGAGGTCATTTGATATACGATAATGATTTTACAAAAAGAAGTGTCCGGACTGTCCTGTTGGACAGAAAATTTGACCAATTTGGAAAAAGCATAACTCGAGCTACACGACACCAAATGACTTGAAACCACCGCCAAAATCTCACAAATTTTGTTAGGTACAAATGTCGTTTAGATAACTTCTTCTAAAAATGTGTGGATTTTGCCCAGAAATCCGATCTTGTTGCATGTATCCGGATTGGTCACTTTCTGACCTCAGGGAACAAACGAAATTATTAAAAATACTTAGACTTATCTAAAAATTCTAGAAAAATTACTGAAAGTAGTTAAGACATATATGAACAACTGGTAATTTTCTCGGATCTTATCTCGACACTTTGACTAGTCAAAACGAGCCACAAAAACGACCCAAATTTCGGAAAAACTAAGGTGTGGACTGTTTTAACCTGGAAATTAAAACGACACTTTCGGGATCGCTATAAAACGTAACGACAATTTTCCTAAGCTCTAATAACATATTTGAGACTCCCCTAAAAGTTTCGGGTCAAACCGAGCACATTTGACCAAATTCCCGACCACGAAAACATATCAGACCCTCTGTGTCGCAGATGGCCCAAAACCATTGCGACACAAGCCCTGTGTCGCAATACTCAATCTCAGTCTGTACAACCTTCGGTCTGTGAATATAGCGACACAAATCTTGTGTCGCAAAACCCTTCGAGTTTGAGTCTGTGTCGCACAGACTGAACTTCCGCGAGCTTAGCGACACTACCCTTGTGTCGCTACCTTTTTAAAACAACAGTATTAACTTGCGACACAACCCTTGTGTCGCAACATTTATAACTAGCAGTACTAACTAGCGACACTAACCTTTGTGTCGCAACTCTTTAAAGCCAGCAGTACTAACATGTGTCGCAACCTGCGACACAAGCCTAGTGTCGCTAGACAAGTAGTGTTAACTCGTGTCGCAACATTTTATACCGAACAGTACTAACCTGCGACACAAACCACTATGTCGCACGCCTATTTAAAATCTCGACTTGCGACACCAACTCTTGTGTCGCACAGCTAATTGAATTTCATACTTTGCGACACTACCTTTGTGTCGCAACACCTCATAGCGACATAACATCTGTGTCGCATAAAACAGTCTGATTGAAAACATATTTTACTAAGGAACGTTTTCGTGAAACAACAACTATATCATATACGACACTACTTGTACACGTAATACATATACTCTCATAAGTATACATCGAAACAAAACATAATAATAATGTCTTTGAGAATTATTATTACAAAACGTTACTAACGGGCCGTACACGTTTTCTAAACACACGTGATAAAAAAACTTTGGACATAACTAGTTGAGTGGACAACTAGCATGGATGATCTTTTGAGACATCTACTTACTTATAACCTTATGCGTTTAGGGCGCTAGAAGGTTACTTTTGGGAACACTTGTTTACTATTTGTAAACACTTTGTACAAGACTCAGGTGAGTCTCATAGCCCCACTTTTACTTTTACTGTTTTACTTACTTTGGGGTGAGAATACACTGCTCTGTTTTTATGAACACAAGTACTATGAAAACTTATACGGATTGCATGGGTAACTAAACCAAACTACGATGGTCTCCAACAAATATCATACTCCGTTAATACTAAGCGCGAACATTATGGATAGATCTATCGGGAACTGACAGTCCGCCGTCCGGGGTTAGTCGCTCTAACTACTATACGGACGCATAATAATTCGTAATCCGAGTGTACTGGTTTATACACTTAACTGGAGACACCAACTACGGTTAAGCTTCGGAACTATGAGCCCATGGCAATAGTATACTATGATTTACTTTGGCATTCGTGCTACTACGATAACTCTGAAATCTTGTGGTTCATACTATGATTTTAACTACGTAAACCTATGAGCTCACCAACATTATTGTTGACCTTTTAGCGTGTATTTCTCAGGTACTCAACAACCATAGGGTTGCCCACAGGATTGCTTGCTAGCTCGAGTCGCATGCATTATACGTATATGAAGATTTTCTCACATTATTTTTGTATAATTGTTATGTACTAGAATCTTCAGAAATTCTTACCACGAACTCGAGACTAATGTAAACTTTAATTATATTAATGTAACTACTTTTATACTATTTTTCAAAACGTCTCATATAGAGTCGTTTGCTTTACCTTTGTGTAATGATCCATGATTAGTCGCGCCCCGACCCGACTTCCGCTGCACAGTAAATTTGGGGGTGCGACAACAGAGGAACTTCAACTTCCATAAACCTAATGACAAATTGGCAACCATTAACATATTATTGAACTTGTATATAAGAGCACAGGGAGTGGGAGGTCGAATTCATCGGCGTTAAGCAAATTGAACGCTGAAGCTCAGCGTTCACCACACCCCACAAATGTTCAAGTTCATCGTTCAAGTTCAATGTCCCAACTTGAACGGTATGTTTAAGTGTTTCTTGACCCTTTATTTTGATTGGTTCAAAACCATTTTTGTGAGACAATTTCAATTTTGAGTTCTTAAAATTGTATCCGTGTTAAATTTTACTGTTAAACTAAACCTCGAACTGAACATCGAGTTAAACACCGACCACTCCTTGTCCTCTGACATATCATAACTACGTTTTGTTTTAAGGATAATATATTAACCCTACCACATGTTACATGTATAAACATCCGACAAGAATAATCTAACTTATTGAAAGGTACACAGATCTCTCTTTCAAACACATATACATCGAATCAGAATACTTTTATCATTGAAAATATATCCAATGGGACATTTATGTTTTTCTTCTTTTTATTCTCCTAAGCAATTTAAAAGAAATATTAGCAAGCATTTCAATTCACTGGTTGCGTGACGATTAAAAACGTTCAAGTGTCTGAAAAATTTATATAAAATTTTATTGTATGTATCATATTGTAAAAGGTTTCTATTGTATTAGTTAAATTTTAATAATATGTTATTATATGTATTTGACCTATTACTACGTGTTAATCTGTTAATGTGACATGGGTTTTGATCACGAGACAACTTATATAATTGTCACGTACAGAAAAATATATATCGTTGACATGATGAATAAGTATATTAATCATATACATAGAACAGTAATAAATGTGAAAAGGTCTTTTAACACTCTCAACCCTACAAATATGTGGCTATTTTTCTTTTCCTCTTCTAACTCAACTACTCAAGTTACTAAGAAAACTGTACCAATTAAAATAGTTTTAGCTAGCAAGTTTTTTCGCAATCAAGTGGTTCAAGTGAGTGAACGAACGAACGATGGCAAGAATACTAATGGCGGATCATCCACTGGTGTTAGGGAGGGTGGTCGGAGATGTGGTGGATCGTTTCGTACCAAGTGTGAATATGGTTGTAATGTACATGAACTCATTAATCCAAGTGTATAATGGAAATGAAAGGTTACCTTCTTCTGTTACCAGTAAACCTAGGGTTGAGATTCATGGTGGTGACTTGAGATCCTTCTTTACACTGGTATAGCAGACTCCTCCTCAAGTATTTATTATATATATTTTTTATATTTTAATTGTAAATCAGTACTATTTGAAACTATTTCATTGTAAGAATTTTCGTTGCAGAATGCAAGATGACACTTAAATATGGCAACTCAACAATACATGGTTAATGTTTTTTTAGAGATTAGTTTCTATAAATGCATCCAACTTGGTCATGATCTCAATTGTGTGTATTTAACTATTGTTCTTTAGATGTACCCAACTATTTTTTTATATGTAGACAACTTTCAAAAAGTGTATTTTAATATATTATGTAGTAATTTTGATGATGTGTCAATCTCTACGAATATCACGTGGCATCTTAAACAAATGACACATCAACAAAATAAATTAAAATACACTTTTTGAAAACTGAATACACACAATAGACAAATAAAATTGAGTACACATAAGTAAAATCGTATCTAAGTTGAATGCATATCTAGACACTAATCGGTTTTTTTACCCTCATATATAAATATTTTTTTTTTCTTTTATTCTTTAAAAAAAAAAATTAATTTACTATAAAACTAACAGAAATACGCCGTTAGATTTACCTATTGTTCATGCAACAAAAATTTAGTCTAATACACAACATATATATCATATCATTAATTTACTATCGGATTGAAATTATTAAAAACTATAGTTTTAAAACTAATTTTCTATGTTTCAAATTTTGTTGAAACATCTTAGAGAGATTCATGTTTAAAAGTGCTTAAATAAACCCTAGAAATAGTAGTAAAAGAATTTCGTTAATTAATTTGATAATTTAATTGAATTTAATTTTCAGATAATGAGAGATCCGGATGTTCCCGGACCTAGTGATCCATATCTCTAAGGAGCATTTGCACTGGTATTTATATTTATTATGATACTAGATTTTAAACTTGTATATATATACAAAATTATCGAATATTAAACTATCTTTCATTTAATCGAAGAATAAATGAATGTCATCATAGGATGATAATAAAAACTTTGATCGTCGGGTTGTTAAATTTATTTATTACAAAAACTCGTCTACGGTTCCATACAGAATTTTATTCGTAATTGTGATACTTTGTAGGGAAGAAGTTTTACAACTTATATAAGATTATAACAGGATCTACTGAATTTATTAATTTGATACTTGTATTTATTTATTTTTTAATTTAATTTAATGTATACTCCTTATATAATGATAAAAAGAATATAATTCTTTACATTCATATAATATTATTATTTAATATTACGAGATCTTATTAATAGCATCCACAATGTGAGCTTTTTCAATGTTATGAGATAAAATATGATTTTATGAATGTTAAATGTGATTACAACTATCAATCTAATAATGAATTTAATTATATATTAAAAAATCCGTAAATAAAGGCATATATCTTTTTTAATTATTATTAGTACTAGATTATAGATCCGTGTATACACGGACTATGTAAGATAAATTAATTAATTACTTAAATATATAGTATTTGTCGTTGTTAATATATATTTAGGTAGAAATATTTCAATTTTAATTAGTTAATTGAAAGTTAAATAAAATCAAATGATCTGATCAGGTAATAGGTCTCTATTTTTCAAAGATATCAATAACAAAGGTTTTTGTTTATTAATTTTATCATTTTAAACCCGTTTTTTAAGATTTCAATAGCAAATTAAGTTTTTCGTTTATTAATTTTATTTTGACATTATAATGGATACCTATGATTTTAATTCGAAAAGAGAATTGATAAGGAGGATTAAAAAAAATAGTTGAGTGTATATTTTTTTTAAAATGGATGTCTATACCCATATATATTGATATTACTATGATGATAGTTTTTGAATATGTATATGTATAGGATTTTTATTAGAAAACCGTAAGTATTATTGTTAGGTTGTTAACTTTTATTTATGCAATATTAAAGTTTTATTTATTAATATTTAGAGAGCTCGATTTGAAACTCTACTTGAGTAGCTCGAGTTCATATTTAGATACACCTGGACGGACGTTGGATCTAACTATCTTTTGTTAATTTGAATGTTAAACCCGTAAATATAATATATATGATTGTCGAATAAAACGATCTCATTTATTTTATTTATACCTGCAAATTCATACATGTGTCGAATAAAACTATATTTTGTTTGTTTGAATGTTAATTGTTTTTCTTTCTTTTTTTAAATACGGAGTGTCAAGAAGAAAATATCTTATTTGTAGCTATTAATGATTTTTATTTAAGATAGCCAAAAATGGACATTCAAAAGTTTACATTGAAATTATTAAACTTTGGGACATAAGGCTGGTATAATTCATTGTATAAAAAATCGGAGAGGACGTAAATAGGAAGAACTTATCATTACATCATATATGTGCGGCACGGCTATGCTATACGAAGGATGTTAAACTGATTAAATTAAATTAATTAAATATATATATAATATAAAATGAAGGGAGATAGAACTTATGTGTATTGTTAATCTTAAGAATTTGAATTTGGGATGAGGTTTTTTTTCAGGATAATCAATTAATTAGATTTTTTAGAAAAATTAATTGATTTGATTGGTCAATTGGATTTTTATGAAATTAAGAAATTTGATTGGTTAATAAGGTTCAATTTTGCATAGAAATTTTTTAGGAGAAGTTTTCTTTTATTAATATTTAGATTTAGATTAGTAAAATACATTATAATTTCTTTATATTACATTATTATTAACGGGACTATTTTTAAAAAGATTTTTAGGTATACCGTTGTATTTGATTGGTTAATTGAAAGTTTGATGAAATCAAAACATTTAGCTTTATAGTATTGTATGAACTATAAATGCTCTGAAAAGAACTATTTGGTAGGGGTGAGAAAAAATGAAAAATCGAACCGGAACCGAAATAACCAAATGGAATAAGAAACCGACGGTTTGAATTTTGATAATTTAATAATTGAAATCTTTTGTTTTGATTAGGGTTATACCTAAAACCGAACTGCTAATAGATATTTAATTAATAATTATTTAGATATTTTATTTTATATTTATTATATGAATTCATAAAATATATTAAGCTTTTTAATGATTGAGTCTGTCTACTAACTTTGTAGATAGATACACAATTACTATTTATACCATAAAAAATTGTATTTGCAACCAGGTTTTTGAGATAAAACTTTGAATTGTTGTTACAATTGACTTGACTAGATGCGTCATGAAATCTAAGAAATTATGTATTGGTTATTTTCTAATTTAGAAGGCATAATTATGTTTACTTTAATGTGTTATATATCTTTAAAAAAAAGTTTTGTTGAATACTGTAGTCTAAAAATTAAATTGAGTCATCACGTAAAATGCGGTTATAAACTAAAATAACTGATAAGAATCCGACCAGAAATCGAAAAACCGAAATACATGGAATGAACACCTTTACTCAAACCCTTAATTTTACTCGAGGGATGCTCTTGAATCAGTGAATATCGCCATTCAGGTGTTTGTCAGTGGTGGTATACAATCGGTTTACGAACTAATGAACTGGATTTCCTCCATAAATTCTCTGAATTTTTCAACGCTTCGAGAAACTGGTCAAGAAAGGTGCACTGTTGACTCTGCTTATATTTATGAGTTTATTGTTTCGTTATGTATTAAACTTTGCACGTTTTACTATTGTATGAGACATGCTTTCATTTGTTCTACTGTATGTATTGAACTTGTAAATATCAGTCTTATCCAAAAAGGAAAGTTTACATACAATAGACGATATTTACAAACTCATTACATATGATATAAGTTTTCAAAGTTCTACCAATACAATAGTAAAACGTGTAAAATTTAATACACAATTAAACAATAAACCATATATTTATAGTTATATTATTACTCGTATTATTATTATTCTAGATTGAAATTGAAAACCACATTAATGGTTTGAGTTTGTTTGAAAGGAGAAAAAAGAGGTAATATAAAAAGCCTAAATTTTTACCCGAATTACCATGAATCTCAAAATGACCGATTGACACGGTGAGTAACTAGAAATGTAGATAAGTTTGCAGAAAGATTTACTGTACTTTTAATGTGAGATACGAAATAATATTACTTGGCAGATTGAACATCAAATTGACACTTGCATCCTCTTTGTTTCAGGATGATTACAGATATCCCAGGCACCACTGACTCCTCTTTTGGTATATTCTTATTTTTCTTCATTCAAATTTGTTCTTTTCCTTACAATTATACATTACATTAATTATTAATTAACAATATAACATCATAATATATAAAACTTCATCATAATTAATTTATTTATTTTTATCATTTATCATTCAAAAGAGTTTTATTTTAAAAATCTTTATCACTTAAATTTGAAATAAAACTTTTTTGAATGATAATTGATAAAATAAAATAAAATGAAATAGAACTTGAAATCTAAGTAAAATTAAAAATATGTTACAGATTAAAAAGACGTAGACAAGAACTGAAAGTACGATGAAGAGTTGTGACATAAAAATGTACGTCGAGGAAAAGGTAACAAAATTGAAAATACGTTGTGTATTTAGGCAGTTAATCCTTTAAGATCATTAATATATAAAACTTCTATTGAAAAAGTTTCCAATAATCTACATTAATTTTGGTAAAAGAGACAAATAATGGAGTATATCTTATACTACAATTAATAAAGCATTTTCAGTTTATTGCGTCTTAAATTTTCAAAAGAAAGTAAAATTACTCATTTATCCCTCTTACACTCATAAATAGAAATTACTTAACTTAAGAAAGTTTTTGTTACAAAATTAGTTTCTAACATATTTGTTATTGTTAGAACAAAAAATAATAATTTTTTTGAGTAAAAATGTCTCCGTCCATTATCAACGGAGCTATACGTCATTGAAAAAAAATAATAATTAATTACTTTGATTTTAGTTTATCACGTGTTTTCAGTTTTCTTTCAGATTTTACGTACCAATAAAAAACATTTAATTAGAATTTGTCTTGGAGTTGAATTTAAGAGATGGAAAAGGTATGAGATAATAATAAAAAGTTCATCTTACAAATTATTTAGTTATTATCTACATCTACATTTAAGATATGAGATGAGATAATAACAAAAATTCATTTTACAATTATACTACCTTCCTTCCACTTTAGATGTCCTCTACATTTTTATTAAATTTTACATTTTTATTAAATTTTAAATATATCAGGTAAATGTCAATTTTGTCCTTAGTTTGAATGAAACTTTTTGAGAAAAAAATGATTGCGAATAATAAATAAGAATAAAATTGAGAGTTTAATCATTTTTAATACGAGTAGTTATTTTTACAAGTGAAATTTTTTTTAGAACAAACAAAAATAGTATTATGGACATTTAAAATAGGACGAAGAGAGTATTATCTATCTACTAAATTGTCAATAAAAATGTATTCCCTATCAAAGGACAGTAAAAAAAAATAGTGACTTGAGTATAATCGATGGTGATACATACATATATACTTAAATTATATTGTAAAGCATTGACACGTTATTTAAGTGGTTGAAATACTATCTACAAATTACAAAAATAAATGATATATTATTATTCAATTAGGACATACTAATTAACAAAGATATTATCGCACTTAACAAAATTAATAAACGAAGTTGTCGTCGTCACATTGCGCACCATGCTAATCAATTACTGAGTAATTAATAGGCCAATTCTTTACCCACCCTTTAAATTCTTAAAAAAAACCCCTTACATCATCTATTTTGTCTTTTTGTATTTTTTTTATCAGCTTTCTTTTATGTATTTATTTTAATAAGTAATATATTATAATAATAACAAAAGCAATAATAAATATTAACAAACATAAAAATAATATTTTTAGATTATAACGTTTTAGAGACAAACAAAAGTAATAATAAATATTGACAAACATATATTATAATACATACGAATGTTACGTACTTTATTATTATACTCTATTCAAGTATAATGTTTCCCATGTAGTAGCACAATCACGTTTATACCTGCGCCATGACGGATGATTTCGAGGCAATGGGTAATTTCCTTCTAAATGAACTTTAACAAAATGGTTACCGTGCACAAGTCTAATTACCCATGTAACATTTTGTGGGTTCTCGGACGGACTAGACCAAAGCGGTAGCCATGTTACATCTTCTTTTTCACTAATAAAATGAACAATCAAATTGTAACATGAAGCAATAATTGCACCTGTATCTGACATAATCATCAATTTGGTGTACGGTGCATTGCACGATTCAAAGAAATCGATGGACCGTTGCAAAACACCAAGCGGTCCAGATCCAAAAATATTGTCATAATCAGCCTTATGTTCCAAAAATATATGTTATACCTGACTTGTAGAAAATGCCGATTTAGCATTTGCATTATCACTTGACATTTGTTATTTCTCAAACTTGAAGTGTTATGATGTAGTGAAAAGAAGATTCGAAAGATTTGTGATTTCAAATGAATTTTCGAAGTGTTTATATAGGAAAAATATACGAATACATAATTTCAAATAATACACTGCTTTTGTCACGTCAAATAATTTATACTTTACTTTAGTCACGTCAAATAATTTTTACTTTTGCTTTAGTCACGTCAAATAATTCATTCGAATACTTATAAAAGATCCAAAACATAAGTTTTATAAAAAGATTATGTAATTTAAATTAAATTTTATAAAAAATTAACCTATAAAGTAAAATTTAGTAACAAAGTTTAAGAAACATTTTAAAAATATGATCTAAGAATTTTTTTTTTTATTAAAATGTTCTTTATAGTTTTTTTTAATAAAAACGAGTTATTTAAATATTTTTTTTTATAAAATTTTATATGTAATAAAAAGATGGGGTTTTTTTTTGAGAATTTTGGGGTTTTTATGGTAAAAAGAAAAAGATAATGTGATATAACAAAGGGAAGAAAAAGATGAGGGTTTTTTTGAGAATTTTGGGGTGTGGGAAGTAGGCCCCAATTAATACTCCATCTGTCCCAAATTTATTGTCTACAAACAAAAAACACGCAGTTTAAGAAAATATAACTATTACACTGTACTTTTGTGTACTATGACAGTTTTACCCTTACTTTTTACCCACTGTTTTATGACATACATATAACATATGAGTAATATATGAAGTGTAATTAATTATATCCTCTACTTTGGAAGTCAACTACTAATTTGGGACATCCGAAAAAAATGTAGACTATAAATATAGTACGGAGAGAGTAACTACTTTCTACGAAAAATTTAACTAAAAGTTCATAGAGATGAACCAAAATGTCAACTAAAAGTTCATAGTGGACTATAAAAAAATGTCTACTACTTTGCAACTACCAAGAGATGAACCAAAATTGTGTGTACTTCAATTCTATATTGAAAGTACATACAAACAATTCATAGATAGGAAGATAATGATCCAAAGGTTTCCATTAATCCGGTCCATATATAGGGGTTAAGAATCATTTTTTACCTCTAAAGTACCCCAAAAATTTGTCCTGTACAGAGTCAGTACATATATGCATGAAGTTGATATAAAAAAGTACATGTACTGCCCGCAACATGGTTACATAGTCTTTTCAAGACCAATGCAAAAGGTTATTGAAAATGCCACTTGACCCACATGGTTAATTATAGTTCACAAGGCAATGAATGAATCAATCAATCAAATATAGGGTAAGCTAGGCCACTTGACCCACATGTTTAATTAGTTCGTAAGGCAATGAATCAAATATAGGGTAATTATACTATTCTTATTATCGGTTAAATTAGGGTTACTTAGTATAGATCGGTCCGACGGGCAAGGATCCCTCATAATTTTAAGATTATTTTGCCTGCGACTACATGTAATCATTCTTGATCAATCAACAATAATACTCTTTCATTAATTTACATGGTATCAGAACTTAAGTTTTAGAGAAAACCGATCGAAGATAAATCATCCTTCGGTTACCGGTGATCCAGAGGGATATCGTTTGTTTGTTTGTTTTTTTTTTCTTTTCGTCTCAAATAAGTGGATTCATTCCCATTAGTATGTTATTTTATATTTTTCTTTCTACTAGATCTCCTACAACCGCAATCCTAAAACCCTAACGTTCAACTTCTTTCTTGATCATTATAAACCCTAATCGTCATCTTAAATGGGAAAAAATATGGAGATTCGTCGCTAAACATTTATTGTCGTTGCTAATCTCTGTCGCTAAGCTTCTGCTTGCGTCACTAAGCTTCTGTTGCCGTTGTTAAACTTTAGATTTTGTCGCTAAGTCTCTATTTTTGTCACTAATCTGCTATTTTTCATAAACCGAAAATAATTGTCGTTCCTACCTAGGGCTAAGCCAAGCATTGACGTTGGAAACAAAAAAAAACATATGCCAAAAAGGAGGAACCATCAAGCAAGTATATAACTTTTCCGTCGAATATATCTTAAAACCCAAATGGATCCTAGCTCGTCGGGCCGATCCAGACTAAGTAACCCTAATTTAACCTCTAATAATCCTGAAGAAGTTTGGAAACATTTGTCAAACTTAGTTGGGGATGTTACTGTTGGAAAATTCCTCTCAAGAACATGTTAAACAACAGAAGAACTAGCTACCTAGTGTGGATGAAACTTAATTAACGGGCAAATTATAGAAAAATGAATAATTAATTCATTTTTTTTATTTTGGGGTATCGACAAATTTTTTCTATTTAAAAGGAATCACTAATTTAAAATCAAACGTCAAAGGTATATGTCTAATTTCTACACTTCAATTGCTTCAAATAAATACAATTAAACATTGAGAAATGACATTAGTCTTACGTTATCACCTTTTTATACATTAAAAGTGGATTTTAGTCTTATATTACCATTCATTTTTTGTAGCATATACCTTTTAATGTGTGTTTTTGGTAAGTAATATTTCAATGGTTGATTAACTATACCAAAATGCATAAAACTGTGCGTTGACTTTTATTATTTTATGTGGTTAACTAAAAGACTTTTATTGTGTGTAATAAATTAATTTTCAACGGTTGCTACTTGTATGCAGTCGATTTCTTATAACTTGTAAAGAGGTGATGTGGCACCGGTTTTGACTACATGTCAGGTGACGTGGCAACGTTTCTACCTGCCATGTCAACATAAATACTTGATATTTGATGAAGAAGTCATCTAATACATACAATGACGCACATTAAAATTTTATTAAACATAATAGAAGTCGTTTTATTTACATACAATAGAAATCAATACATGATTTTGGTGATGTTAACCCTATTTCAAATCCAGATCTTGATGTTATTCTAGACTAGTTTCAGCATTGAGCCAGTCATATTAAAACTAAAGATATTATATAAGACTGATAAAAATTATATATGGTTAATTAAAATTGTGTGTGAATTTTTCTTTAGGAGAAGAGATAGTGAGCTATGAAATGCCTAGGCCAAACATTGGCATCCACAGGTACTAGTTACACTCATCTTGTTGTTTCCTTTAATCATTTCCGGTATGTATTAACTAGTCGAGTAATTCGGGTATGTACATAGGTATGTATTCTTGCTTTTTAAGCAAAAGGGAAGACAAACTGTGAGTTGCCCATCTTCAAGAGAGAGATTCAGCACTAGAAACTTTGCTCATGAAAATGAACTTGGTTTGCCTGTTGCTGCTATATACTTCAATTGTCAGAGAGAGACCGCTCCCAGAAGGCGATAGTGCTCTTGTTGAATTCAGCGTGTTATTTATGATATGTAATTTCATGTTATACATGATTAATCTGTATAATTAAGCACATATTAGCTATTCAATTGAACTAAATAATTGTTTTAAAATAATTGTACGTCTACAATTTTATTGCATAGAGATTGTTAACCTGATGCATCTTAATCAGATCATTGTGGATGTTAATATAATTTCATATATCTTACATGATTTATGCACGCCTAACTTGTTTGGTTGAAATGCTATTGAATGGCCGTGGAGAAGAAAATACGATGGTTGAACAATGGTGCTCGAGGATGGCGATTGGCCGGAAGCAGAGGGGTTGGAGAATGGAGGAAGAATAGAAAATCTTAAATCGGCTAAAAATGTGAGAGGGGTTATTACTTAATAGAAGATAAGTCATTCTTTTCTTATTTAACATGAATACGTAAGTGAGGTTCAAAAGAATACAACAATATTTAGTGAGAATACATAAATCAATAAAAATTCGTCACGTGTCACAAAACTCATTTTTTAAGTTTTTAAAAAAATTAAATATTTCACAAACAGTAAGTTGAAAAATTATAAAAAAAATTGCACCATAAAAATCAGTGTTTTTTCTCTTCGATTAGACATCCTACAAGGTATATTTTCGGCGACTTTTTTTTTCCATTTTCGATGAGTTTTGTAAACACCTGTCACATGTGATACCAACGACTATCATATGTGATACCAACGAGTATCACATGTGATACTAATATTATACAATTTGTAAACCCATAAAAAAGTCGTCGAAAGTATATCATGTGAGATGTCTAATCGAAAAGAAAAAAACATTGAATTTATAATGTAATTTTTATATTTTTTCGACTTGCCGTTTTTGAGATGTTTAATTTTTAAAAACGTGAAGGAAAGTTAGATTTGATCAAAAGGAATGACTGAGATTGATTCCTCGATCTCACAAGAATTTCCATTCTCATTTGAACATCACTCTATAAAGTATCTTTTACTAATAAATTTTTTTTATTTACTAAATTTTAGAGCCGTATATATACACGAGCGGTTAATGAAAACATATTGTTAAGATTAATTTTTATATCAAGTATTGATGATGTTACAACGAATGACATTATAGATCTAATACATATCTCGGGTTGTATTATAATCGATTAAGTCGGATAGACCGCAGATTGTTAAGCGATCCAATATCAACTTTTTTTGCCACCAAAAATAATCTGTCAAACCTGTCTACACACATTAGATAAAAATTATTAGTCAACTACAAGACCACTCTCAACGGTGTCAGTTTGTATCAAATCAGCGCCACGTCAATATTTTTCAAAACTAACACTACACTGTCAACAATAACATCACTTCAGTTTTTATGGACCCACATTTATCAATAAACCTTTATTTCTATACACTAAACAAATAAAAAAAACTGACGTCCGTCGAAAAACTGAAGAGAAAAACTAACGCCCCAAACTGACGTCGCGGTGCCAACTGAAACGTCCCATTTTTTTTTTTTTTTTTTTTTTTTATACTCAAATTAACTTTCTCAAAACACTTTATATATTAATATAAAGTGACAACCACATTGTTTATTACAAACACGTTTCTCTTCATTACAAAATATTACACGTTATTATCGAGCATGATTTACGAGTTTCTCATCTTACTATCTCGTCATAGCAAGTCCATCACTAGCAGCCCTCGGGTCGCTTGCCCGGATCCCCACCCTTCACAACTCTCGATGTACCTATCACATACAACAATCAACACGTAAGCATTTTGCTTAGTAAGCACACGAAAGGTACAGTCACATACAAATAATTTAGCACAATTGATCACTCAACAATTGGCCGTACAATTCATACAGCTAGGCACAATTGATCACTCAGCAATTGGCCGTACAACTCATACAGCTAGGCACAATTGATCACTCAGCAATTGGCCGTACAACTCATACAGCTAGGCACAATTGATCACTCAGCAATTGGCCGTACAACTCATACAGCTAGGCACAATTGATCACTCAGCAATTGGCCGTACAACTCATACAGCTAGGCACAATTGATCACTCAGCAATTGGCCGTACAACTCATACAGCTAGGCACAATTGATCACTCAATCAGTATTAACAAATTCAGCCAATTGTATACTTTAAATTCCTACTACCTACCTCGAGGACGACGATCAGATATTTATGGATTGCTACCCGAAATACCTGTCGAGGCGACCGAATTCAATTAACTCTGATAATACTTAATATTATTTAAAACATTAATTACTCCTGCGACACTACCCTCTAGTGTCGCTAAACCTCCTGTCGACACCAGATTAGTGTCGCTCAATGCATTATTGCGACACAACCTGCGACACTATCTCTTAGTGTCGCTAAAACAACAATTCAATCAACAGTAGAAACTAGCGACACAAATCATTGTGTCGCTAAAACGACAGTATTAATTCGCGACACCGTCACTGTGACACAAGCTGCGACACCACACTTGTGTCGCAATGACGAACAGCACAGCAGAACTCTTCTGCAAATACATGATTTCTGGGTGATTTCAAAACCCAATCTCCGAACCAGATTCAATAGTTGATCATTATATACACCCAAACTAGTTAAAAACACATTTCAACTCATTTTAATCAACACAACACGTTATCCCCAAATTACCCACTTTAAACTCAATTAAAGTTCACTCTTTCATCCTTTCTTACTCAAATTAACCTCAATTTCAACAGGTGTTTTAGGTTTCTTACCTGCAATTGCAAAGAAACACCTTCCAAAATTACTCTTCAAGCTTAATTTGATTTCACTTTGGTTTTTCTTTCTTTTCTCTCACTAGAAACACACATATACACACTTGAACGAATTGAGATGTTTTCGTGGTTTCTTGAAAGTGTTGGAACATGTTTTATTTGTAATTACACACTAATTTACACAATTAACCCCTCCAAACCGACTTTTTGCCCGACACTGCGACACAAGCCTTGTGTCGCACAGGGCTCTGTGTCGCTACCTGCGACACTAGCCCTTGTGTCGCATAACAGTAAACAATTTTAATTTAACGAATTTCGGGATGTTACAACTCTCCCCCACTTACTCAGGATTGTGTCCTCACAATCCATCTCTGATACAACGAGGGATAATATCGATGAACCTCACTATCTGGTTCCCATGTAAACTCTGATCCCTTTCGATGCTTCCATTGGATTTTAAACATTCGGATCTCTTTATTTCTTAACCTCTTTATCTTCTCGTCCAATATCTCGATTGGTTCTTCGACATAATTCAACTTATCACTTACTTCAATTTCGTCCATTGGAATATAGGCCGTCTCATCAGCCAAACACTTTCTCAAATACGACACATGAAAAGTGTTATGAATATTTGCCAATTCATCTGGCAATTCTAAACGATACGCTACTTCCCCCACTCTTGCTAGGATTTTAAAGGGTCCAATAAAACGAGGACTCAATTTCCCCCGCTTCCTGAATCGAATAACACCCTTCCACGGAGATACTTTTAACATAACATAATCTCCTTCATTAAACTCTATTGGACGCCTTCTCTTATCTGCATACGATTTTTGTCTATCTTGCGCAGCTTTTAAACGGGCTCGGATTTGCTCTATCTGTTCAGTAGTTTTCAGTACAACTTCGGTACTAGCTACTTCACGTTGTCCAATTTCATCCCAACAGATTGGAGTTCTACATCTTCTCCCATAGAGCATTTCATATGGCGGCATTCCGATACTGGAGTGATAGCTGTTATTATAAGAAAATTCGGCCAATGGCAAATATACATCCCAGTTTCCTCCGAAATCAATAACACACGCCCTCAGCATATCCTCTAACGTTTGAATCGTCCGCTCACTCTGACCATCCGTTTGTGGGTGATACGTTGTACTCAGATTAAGACGTGTACCCATTTCCTCTTGAAACTTTGCCCAAAATCTAGATGTAAATCTACTATCTCTATCCGAGACAATAGATACTGGCACACCATGTCTCGCCACCACTTCTTTCACATACAAATCAACCATTACTTCTGACGACGAAGCTTCTCTTATCGGCAAGAATAAAGCGCTCTTGGTCAATCGATCGACTATTACCCAGATGGCATCATAGTGCTTTGACGTTTTCGGCAATTTCGTAATAAGATCCATCGTTATATGCTCCCATTTCCACACTGGGATATCTAAGGGTTTCATCTTCCCATAATGTTTCTGATGTTCGGCTTTAACCTGCGAACAAGTCAAACACTTTTCCACATATTTAACAATTTCCCTTTTCATACCTGGCCACCAATAATCTCTTTTCAGATCATGATACATCTTTGTGGCACCAGGATGGATCGAATACTTGGATTTATGAGCTTCATCAAGTAAAAGTTTTCTCAATTCCCCATAACTCGGTACCCAAATCCTTCCATAACGGGTCTTTACTCCGCGGGAATCATCAATAAAGTCTTGCTCTTGGCCTTTTATTCGTTCTGCTCGAAAATCACCACTCTGCAACACTTGCTGTTGAGCTTCTTTCACTTGCTCAATTAAATCCGTAATCACCGTCATTCGAAAAGATTTTACTTTCAACACAAAATCAACAGTCTTTCTACTGAGAGCATCTGCTACAACATTCGCCTTTCCAGGATGGTATAAGATTTCACAGTCATAATCTTTCACCAAATCAAGCCAACGCCTCTGCCTCATATTAAGATCTCGTTGGTCAAAGAAATACTTTAAGCTCTTATGATCTGTATAAATCGTACACTTTACTCCATAAAGATAATGCCTCCAAATTTTCAATGCAAATACCACCGCTGTCAATTCTAGATCATGAGTGGGGTATCCTTTCTCGTGATTATCAGATTGTCATGTTTCATATCCCTTGAAGGATAGATAGGAGATGCTTATATTTAACGATTGTCATTAAAATAAAACACTATATAATAATATAATATAATAAGAATTTATAGTACAAAAATAAACAATTATAAAAGGAATTTTATGCGGTTTTTGTTAAATATTTGCCCAATTTCTTTATTCACGTAAATGAGATATAAATTTTTTCTAGAAGAAAAAATAAAACATATTTGAAATTATTAGTTTGTTATGTTTTATATCCCTTAAAGATGCTCCCACGTTTCTTAAGTTTTTACTTTTTAAATATTACTAGTATTATTACTCGTGCGATACACAATTGTGTTAATTTCGTAACCAATTATTCGAACCTGTAACAGTATTAAAAAATACACTACTAAAAAATACAGTGTAACAAAATATCATAACGTGTAGTTGTGAGGCCTTTGATATAATATATATTAAAGCAAGAGATTGATTTAACCATCTTATAAAAAGTATTACTCTCGGTAGTCATCTTCAAAGTTCATTTTTTAAAAAGTTATAGTAGGTAAATGAGTTCTAGATATATAAGTACTTGAATATTTGATACGGGGCACATCACCAATACGAATAGTTTTCAGAATTTTTGATCAACTTACAAGAATAAGCTGAAACGAAGTAGACATCCATATTTAATTTGTGCTACATGATTGGAAAGCTATAGATGCCTAGTTTCCATAACAACAAACTGACAATTAATTGGAGTTTTCTAGAGGAAGTTATAGCAGATTTACTACAGACTGTCCAAAAGTCAGAACCCTTCAAATTCAGCAAAGTATTTTGCTTCCATGAGTCATATGAGTAGTCAATCTATCTTTAATAAAGTTATTTAAAGTTATTACTCGAGTCTTTTCATATTTCTAATTAATTAGTGGATGTCCCAAGCTTCAATAAATTGTGGAGTCTTGCTCATAGTTGAGAGAGTTTTGGTTTTTATAAAATTTGAGTTTTCTCTCAATTTGTATTCAACAATTGAGTTTGAATATACCCTAACCACGGTATTCGTTGAATCAACGTGTGTTGTAAAAAATTATCCTAGTATTCTGGGATCAACAGATTTAATCTTTTGTTTCGTTAATCTTGTTCTACATCAATATAGTAGTAAACCAAACATCCACATGTCTTGCAAGAGTACTTGTAGACAACATTGGTCGTGCGATTTGTGGCGTACCCATCTTCGTCTGTCACCTAAACTATAAATGTCCATGAGAGAATACCGGTCTTGGTAAGTAAAATTCAATGATGTTTGTTCCGTTTTTTTTTTTTTTTTTTTTGCTTTTTTGTTGGCAAGCATGGGTTGCCAAAAACGAATAACCTGAAGGAATATAGCAGGATTTTTAAAATATGTGATAGTCCTTTCGATCTCGTAAATGAATCGATTAACGCATCGTGCTGAATCCGAATTCGTTAATTTGATACGTCAAATGTAATACCGCAAGCAATCTAAATAAGTTTATGTTTTTATTGATGTTAATCAATTACAGAAACATACAATTAAGCTCCAAACTCAAACTCTCAAACTCACATTTAAAATCGTTGCACACGATTCAACCAGTCTATTTTCGAATCAACGACACTATCATCTATACATAAACAGACGACCTAGCGACACTAGCAAAGTGTCGCTATTCTAACAACAGTGTCTCTAATCTAAACACAATCAAGCTAAGTTTTCTAAACAAGCTTTTGTCACACAAATATGTATCAACAAACTCCCTCGTGACAACAGCTTGTATAAATATTCAGTCTTCAACATTAGCTTGATGAGAGAGTAGATTTCCAGCGCGTATCCATTTCTTTGTGACCCTTTCAAAAGTTCATTAAACTTTGCATTCTCGTAAGCTTATAACAATATGTCTGTTCATTTTGTATTCTGATTATCATTCATTTTAGGAATCTGCCGAATAATCATCAGAATTTTAGAATTCTCCCCGATATAACAGATTTCTTTTTTAGCCCTTGAAGGATCTTCATATTTAAGCGTTTCGTTGTTGATCATCAATCGTAATACACACCGATTGAAAAAGAAGTGATATTAAGCAATGTCGCTGATTTTTTATTTTTCTTTCTCCTTTCTTCATCCTTTTGGTCTTCTAATAAATGTTACTGGAACTGTGCTCTTTATATATATATATATATATATATATATATATATATATATATATATATACACAAACTAAACAACAACTTTTGGAATCCATTTGAGTACGGTTCCAATAGGCTTTGAAAGTTTCGAACACCATTTATAAGTCGTGTCAATATAATCCAAAGACATTGAATTCCATTTGAAATTGAAACGCGGTGTTTCATTTCTAAAGAGTTTTCGTGGAATCAATGGTGAAGGAGTGGGAGAAAGGAACAAAATCTTTTCGTTTCTGCACCATATGGATAGGACATGGGGATGTTTTTCGTCTCTGCACCATATGGATAGGACATGGTGATGCTAGAGCAAACATTTGCTGTCTTGAATATACAAAAGATTTTGTTTGACCAGATTCCGGTAATTGTATCGATTTTGAAGCTCTTTTTGGCTTTTGAGATCTCGAAACCGATCTTATAGCGTGTTTAAAATCTACGGAATCATAACAATTAATCTTTTGATGATCGAATATTTTAGTTGATTGTGATTTCTAAGAATACCTCTTAATTTTGTGTAGAGAATAATTGGTAAACTGTGAAATCATTTTCGCACAAATCATGTTCGCACATGGTTTGGAAGATTTAACCGAGTAAATTTTCTGCACAACCTTGATTGGTAGTGTGGTCGAATGAGAGACTTGAGTAAGTTGCTCACGAAGATCTTAAACAGTTTTTAATGCAAGATCATGATCTTCTTGAAGTTTGGTTACCACCGTTTGTTGACTCTCAAGTTCTGAAATTCTTTTTTCCAGTTGATCAATCTTTGATCGCATCTCTTCACGTTCAGTCTCCATATTTAGAATTTGGAATTGAAGAATTTTAACCTCATCTTCCTTCTTTAACAGCATCTCAGTAACGCATTTGTCCGAACTTTTTGATCTCAAATGATCTTCTTTACCATTTACGATTGACAATGATTCCCATAAATCGTAAGACGTTTCTTAATTTTTGAAATTTAAAATCACTTCTACTGGTAAACACATAGTGATCATCTCATATGCTCTTTTGTCTTTGTCAAATTTTTTTCGTTCATCAGCTGTCATTTGCGTTATTTTCTTAAATGGAGCTGCTCCTTGAAAAACCCATTCGAGTCTCGGTTTCTCATATAGCTCAGTAATTGAAAACAACAAATGTGAGTCTTTGTATGCAATGAAATCCTGAAGCTTAGTCTTCCAACTAGCAAAATCACTATAGAATAAGGACTTTGAAGGAGGCTTATTTGAATTTAAAAAAGCCATATCCGAGTTTTCCTACCAAAATTTCTTCCAAAAAAGTTCGGGTAAAATGAAACTTTTCCCAAACTAAAATTAAACAATTTTAAGCCTAAAAATAAAATTTGGTAATACCAAAAAAAATTTCACTAAGCTAAAGAGTGTCGTTGGAATCAAAGTTCTGTAAATAGCAACACTAAGCAAGTGTCACTTCCGTAGTGTCGCATAATAAGGATGTGTCGCAAATTGGCGTGAAAGAACATAAATTCAAACAGCCTGAAGTGTCGCACGAAGAACACTAGTGTCGCTAAAAACGCATAAAATCCATAAAGTTTGAAAATCCAATTTCATCTATGAATTCTCACAAATTTAGATTCGTTTGATGCGCAATCACTAGCTGAAACATATTCCGGTCTCAATTTACTCTCAATTGCAACTTTTAACGTCGAATTGATCTCATTGGGTTCGGTGAATACCGTAGCTTCAATTTCACATAAAATCCGATGCAAATCACCTCTATTTCAATAATAGAAAGCTCTGATAGCACTTGATAGTCCTTTTGATCTCGTAAATGAATCGATTAACGTATCGTGCGGAATCCGAATTCGTTAATTTGATACGTGAAATGTAATACCGCAAGCAATCTAAATAAGTTTATGTTTTTATTGTGTTAATCAATTACAGAAACATACAATTAAGCTCCAAACTCAAACTCTCAAATTCATATTCAAAATCGCTGCGCACAATTCAACCAGTCTGTTTTCGAATCAATGACACTATCATCTATATATAAACAGATGACCTAGCGACTCTAGCAAAGTGTCGTTATAGTGACACTACCTAAGTGTCGCTACAAGCGACACTAGCAAAGTGTCGCTATTATAACAACAATGTCGCTAATCTAAACACAATTAAACTAAGTTTTTTAAATAAGCTTTTGTCACACAAATATATATCAACTATATAGGTTATGTTGGTTATCAAATCGAAACGAACTAAAGTATTTAGTGAATATGAGTATGAAGTATTTTTATGAATATGAATTAGGATGAAATAAGATCCTACTGGTATAATACCATAAGGGACAATTTAAAAGAGAAGAAAACAGAGTATAACAATTATATAGGATGACGTACTTATGTTTCTAGAAGACTAGGATTAAAGAGAGATATTACACTGAAATGTGAAGCACTTGTAATTGTGAAGGGTACCTTAGATTAAATTGAATAATTGAAAGTCTGGTGAAATTTAAATATTTAATCGGCTAATAAGTCTTATCTTTAAAAAAAATTCAAAAATTTTTTACAGTAAAAGTTTTCTATTTATTAATATAAAGATATAGAGATATGTAACATTTGGTAAAGTCAAGAGCATAGTTTTAGAAGATAGTTAGAGAAGAAAATAAAAATAAAAATTTCTCTGAAAAGTAATTATAAAAAAAAAGTAATTTGGAGGGTACTCATGAACCTCGTACCATATTTCAATAATACGTGTCCGCTTCACCCGCAAAGAATATCAACCCCGGACAAATCATCTGTTCACAAATCAATCACATGTTCTGGAGAACAGATTCGAACCCCTAACCTATAAGTAACACATGTGGGGTCTGATCATTTTCGATGGCGACTACCACTTGAGTAATTATGTAACATATACACACTAATATTAGTCAAATGACTTTGTGGATAATGGCGAATTGAATTAAAGATCGTATTTTATTGAACTGTCATATTAATCTCATCATCACTCAAATCAGGGTCGGACTTACGTTGGGAGAACGATGACACATGCAATATGTCCATCGACCTGAAATAATATGAAATTTTTAGGATATTTGTTTGTGACACCACATGATTTATTAAATTTAATGAAATAATCTTTAATACTAAGGACCGTTAGGTAGCAAACATAAATCCAAAATCTTAAATAAAGTAAAATTGGATGTTTAAATGGTTGTTATTTAACTCTCTTTAGTAAAAATATGGATTTATTTGAGTTTCTAATGTAAAATCTTGGTTTTACTTAAAAAAACTTAAAAGATTCCTAATTTGTGAAACTAAGGAATAAAATTGTTGATGCTCGTTTTGAATCGATCTAAAATCTAGTATCTAATGGGCTCATGTTACTTCGTAATTAAGTACTAATTTGTGTCACTAGTGCTGTAGTTTTTTTGTCAAATCCATTGTAACACGAAGTCGATATAATGTCCTCTCATTTTTCTAGAATTTTGTACGTAAGTGGTGTTGTATTCAAAACAACTTGTAAAAATGGTGTGGTTTCGATGGGTGTTTCGAAATGAGCTTTTTTTACCCGTGTTTTGCGGTGGGGAGTAAAAAATATATATATTTAGATGCACTAATGTAATTCTACTTTAGGTTGTTTACTCATTTAACGAGACTTAAAACGTAAAAAGACTTCATTTTTAAGATGTTGTAGTAGGGAGTGTTCATCGAAATATGTTTTGATTTTCTCAAATCGTTGTAATTTAATTACTCACTTTGTTAAATATTTGTACCCAAATTTCTATCGTTCTTTTAATAGACTTTCTCTCGAATACGACCTAAAACCAATTGTAATTTATTAGATTGATTTAATAAACTAAAAACGAAAAACACTAAATACATCATAATAATAAAGCTAGGTTCAAGAAGTGAATTTCAAAAATATAAGAACTCTAATTTTGAGTTAAAATAATACATATTTTTTTCTATCAATGTATTCATTTTAACATACGTCAAAATTACATTTTTTATATTAAACTTTTCTCTAAAGTATCTTAATCCTTATAGCAAATTTGTTTAACACAAAATTAACTTAGCAACTACATTTATATGTATTTGCAGTTGATTTTAATTAGGCTCAAAATTACGTGGTGTTATTCTAATGGCTTTGTATTTAGTATGTTTGGATTTTCGTGTTTTAATCCATCAATTTGTTTTTATAATTTATGAGTTTGTCCCCAAATGATAATAATGGTGATGATGCATTTTAATCCCTACATCAACCATACCATGTAAACAAATCGAATAATTTGGATAGTGAAAAAATAAATAATACTATAGTACTTTTACTTTTTATAAATCATGTACATTTTTTATTAATCAAGGATAAGAACAAAAGCTATATTATAGGAAACCAAGGATGTAAACCATATAAAAATAATAATGAAACTACACCGGATATAACACATAAGTAAAACAATTACATAGAACAAATTGGTATAATTCAAAACTTGTGAATCACACGGGCACGAATATCTAGTAAATATAAATGAAATGGTGCAAATGAAAATTAAGTCAAATGTTTAGAAGTAGAGTCTGCAATTTTAATATGACAACTCATTTATGCAACAATCAAAACCACACCATTTCTACCAGAGTAACGGGTTCGAGTATGCCAAATCCACGACCTGCTCATGTGAGTTTTTTTTCGACCTGTAAATCTGCGGGTATTTATTCACGGGTTTATTTTTATACCGGTAATCGCGACCCGCGAATACCGTGACTACAGATAGACTCGCCAATGTTATATAATACGGATATTTTATAAAATAACCAAAGATTTTGTTATCAAAACCACACGACAAATAATTTCTTACATGCAAAAATGTTTTAAAATTTTCAAAACAACGAGTCTTAACTTTAAACAATGAATTAAATATTAAAATTAATACATAGGAACAAATAATTCGAAAACTATCAATTTATTTGATATGTTTTCCTTAATCGTTTTGTAATTTTGTTATTCGAGATGTTAATAATATAACGTACATTTTATATATGGAGTGGGGTTCAAACGAGTACATAATTTTTCATAAAAATAGAGGAACCAATAAGAACGCGCCACGTGTCTTAAAACTCATTTTTCCTCACGTTTTTAAAAATTAAATATCTCTCAAACGGTAAGTAGAAAAATCATAAAAATTGCACCATAAAAATTAGCGTTTTTTCCTCTTCGATTAGATATCTGATAAAGTATACTTTCGACAACTTTTTTTTTCGTTTTCATTGGGTTTTGTAAATAACTAGCAGGTAACATATGTAATACAAACGAGTAACACATGTGTTACTAATATTGTACAATCATAACAAAAAAACTCGTCGAAAGTATATCATGTGAGATGTCTAATCGAAGAGAAAAAAATGCTGATTTTTATGGTGCAATTTTTATAATTTTTCAATGAGGCATTTTTGAGATATTTAATTTTTAAAAACGTGTAGAAAAATGAGTTTTGTGACACGTGTCGCATTCTTATTGGTTCCCCAATTCTCACAAAAAATTTCATTCTCATTTAAACCTCACTCTTTATATATGAACAATTTCATCATATATATTGTTATATTTAACTATTACATATACATACACGGGTGAGGTTCAAATGAGAATAGAAGCTTTTGTGAGAACGGAGGAACCAATAGGAATGTACCACGGGTCACAAAACCCACTTTCTCTCACGTTTTTAAAAATTAAATATCTCAAAAATGGGTCATTGAAAAATTATAAAAATTGCACCATAAAATCAACATTTTTTTCTCTTCGTCGACTTTTTTTATGATTGTACAATATAAGTAACACATGTGGTACTCGTTGGTAACACATGTGTTACTCATTGGTATCATATGTGTTACTTTGTGGTATCACGTGTGTTACCTGCTGGTATCACATGTGTTACCTGCCCAACGAAAATGAAAAAAAAAATTGTTGAAAGTATACCTTGTGAGATCTCTAATCGAAGAGGAAAAAATGCTGATTTTTATGGTGCAACTCTTATGATTTTTCGACTTACCGTTTGGGAGATATTTAATTTTCAAAAACGTTGGAGAAAGTTGTTGTACTCATTTGACACGTGACGCGTTCTTATTGGTTCATCCATTCTCACATAAAGTTGTTGTACTCATTTGAACCTCACTCATACATACACATATGATAAATCATACCTGGGTAGCTGTAATGGGTTTTGTGGGTTCACGGGTCTGGTATACCCGCGGATAAAAGTGCATACCTATCATCCGTCTGTGACCCCTCAATGGGTACTATTTTCTATCCATATCTGCACTGGCGGGTAAAATTTCACGAGTTTATTCATCCATTACGAACGGTTACCCACGGATCATAAGTTTTTCGTCGTTCATTGTCATGCCTGTTTCTACAAGTTGTTTTGAATACAACACGACTTATGTAAATAATTTCATTTTTCTATTGTTCGTTCCTTTCTTCTAAATAAAAATAGAGTAGTTCTAATTTAATTTGGTATCAAAATAATATTGTATATTTATTTCGTTAAATTATACGTAGTAGAACTATCTCATTCTACATTTATTTATGAGATTTTACCTATATAATGACATCAGGTGTCATTTTACTCCTCACTAGTAATTAATTTCAATCTAATACAAGTTTGACAACCTGAATTCAATTGTCGGGTGGTAATTAAGTCGATGTATTTTGCTAATCTTACGTATATACTAAGGACACTTTCAATGGTGACTAAAATCGACTGACCACGTCAGCGTCACGTCAGTTTTTTTTTTCAAAACTGAATGAAACTAACGGACCACTGCCATCAGTGACACCGTCACTTTAATTTTTGGGTCTCACATATACCAGTTTACCTTTAGTTAAAAAAAACGACGGTATGTCGGATATCCGACGCACCAAACTGACGGAACCAATCCGACGGGCCGTGCCATTGGCGTCGGCTCCGTCGGTTGGAACCGACGTAAAAGTGACGGAGCCAATGGGACTGGCCTAACTAAGTATCCCCTAGCTAAAGTAGTGAAGATTAGCAAGTGTTGTATGTGTCAACGCACGGGGTCACTAGTTTTTAGGGGCCTTCAAATTTCACGAATACTTAATATTACTATACGTTTGATGTTGAAAAAATACAATCGTTGTACAAATGAGAAAAATATTGGGCCTCATTTATTATCATATCTGACCTCTTACCTTATATACTAATTGTCTATCTCTCAATCTTACTTGACATTTTCTCCTTTCAACTCGCGACTTAAAATCCCACTTGCCATTATCATGTGAACTTTTGTTATTTGGTTGTTCCAACTCACCAACATTAATGTGTTAAATACTTAAAATGTTTACTTAATGAAATCTTTAATAGAAAAATAAGTTTTCCTATGAATATTCAAATAGTTACCATCTTTGGTAAGTAATTCATTCATTCACTCTTATTTTAAATCTAATAAATTAATCGTTTTTTGGTGAGTTAAGCATGAGTTTACTCGTGGTGGTCAAAGTTATTTACATTTTCGATGAAATGTATAGATGCGGAAGAATATACTGTAGAGGTGCATATATCATCCATGCATTATGGTTTTAAGTACATTAATTATACTTAAGAAGCTATCTTTAGTAGCTCAAAAAATGCTCATATACATTTCATATTTTATTTATTTGTTTGTTTTTATTACATGACCAAGATAATAAAATGGTTTAACAACAAATGAAGAGAAACTCAAGTATTAAACTATTACTATTATAGTTTTTTGATTTAGCAACATCAATTCAAATCTTCAAAGAAAGATTTTATTTCAAAAACTCAAAGTTTCAACATGAAAGTGATCATTATTGTTTCCATTATAAGAGATCTAAATTTACATTTGCTTCTCCATAGCTAACATATGCGTAGAACTGGTTTTAGTCTATTGTATGTTGGGTTTTCATTGATTCTTTGTATATATTATAATTTCACTAATAGAAATTTGTAAGGGTCCCGTTTCCATTTATCAAAAAGAGTTCGCATTCATATTTATACATTGTGCATTCTTATCGATAATCATGTACTTATTATTCTAAACTTATATATAATATATACACTAGAATATAACCTGCGAATTCGCAAAGCTACCACATAATTTTAATACAAAGTTTATACGTGTATTGTTACATTTATAAATGTGATATAAAGCAGTTTAGGATTGAATATAGTGTTTGGTTGCTAGTATTTCATAAAGTGTCTTTTGTTACTAGTTAGTGTACTTAATTTTATAATAACAATCGTATAGTTATTTTTTTTTGTGTTATTGGTCTCTAAATGGATGAATCAACAAATGGGCTTATTCTTTAGCAAAGGATGATATCATGTGCAAATATTTATTGCATTATACTTTTGTACAAATGCTGGTGCATCCTCTACACTGCCATAAACATTCTAATATTACAGTAAGGTAATTCTTTTGCTTGGCCATTAAATCTATCAACTCCCGGTATCCTTTTGGTCCAAACCAACTTGTCCAAGAAATATGCTCCTTCTGAGAACTTTTGTTCTCCACCCTCATTTTCAGCAGCCATTTGTTCACCAATTTCGAAGTTCACATCATGAACGTCCAGCATATCACAGAATTGGGTAATCTTGGATTGCAGCGACGTAGCACCTGAACATAATACTTAAAAAGTTAGGTAATCACGGATAGAATTTCAAGAGAATCAAAAACAATTTATTGATTAATAAGCTTAAAGCTTGTGTAAACCATGAACATGTCATAATTAGAGGTAGCAAAATGGGTTATAAATAAATGAAAATTAATTTGTCAAAGAGTTAACCCTTGAGATTGTTAAAGCTGGGCTCCACTGCTCCTTCAAGATATCAAAGCAAATGCTACCACTGCTGTTAATGTTTGGGTGGAAGACCTTAGTCCTAAATGCTACCTGAATAATAACATATATGATCAGTTACCAAAACTGTTATGCAATATCAGTAGAAAGAAAAATAGCCCAAATGACCAGGGGCTACATTTCTCAAAATCTAGCATTTGTAACATCATTATAACTATGCACAACTATTTACCATCTAAGTGAAGTTAGTATGAAACTGAATATTCAAAACTAATAATTAGACGTTTAAAAGTAAAAATCGCCATTAAAAAGTAGCCGAAAGTGTAATTTAATGCATAAAACGTCCTTACTTTTTTCTTCGGTAAAATTATATCTTTACCAAAATAGTATAACTTTTGTAGATAATATCCAATAGTTTATTAATACAAAAGAATGTGTCTAGAGTTAATCAACCCGTATCCATTGTTACAGCCTACCCAACTATCACGACCCACCCATTTGGCCACATTTACTCCTAATAAATTCAAATAAACTCGTGTATAATAAATATATAAATGTTATTGTAGTTCACCTGTTCATGGTCTTCTTTAGGAGTTTTTAGAATACCCTCAATCACTAGCATCAATGAATACTTCGCAAGACTTTGGCCAGAGCCTTTGAAAGATCTAAGTTGCTCATCTGTCATAAAAAAACATTAGAACGTTTGTACATGTTTCAACCGAATAACTGATTTGGTCCATCTCGCTTGTCCATACTTTCAAAAATAGTCACTATGCCGCTAGAATCCTCTACTTGACTATCAAAAGTTATTCTTCCAGTCAACTAAATGGTCTCAACCTCCAGTAAGATAAATATGAATCTGAAAATGTTGTAATATTAAATAAACTAAGCAAATTGTATACACAATATTCCACAATGTTGAAAAGTGTCCGTTTTTTGTCCTGTCAATTAATCACATCATAGCCTCACCTTAACCTCTACACCATAAGCTCTTTGAACGCGAACATGAGGACCCAAAGCTCATATTGCAAAAGTTTTTTCTGAAGGCACTCCAAATGCAACAGTAGCAAGCCTATTACAAAAAAAATATATCATTACAGAAATTCCAAGTGCAGTTTAGAACTTTGATTTTGGAATAAACATTGTACTAAAAATGAAACTCAATGTTGATATTCCCTTCACACGAATGTCTGGCAAATTGACATAGTCAAATTGACATAGTCAAATTGACATAGTCAAATTGACATAGTTAATCATAATGAAACAATTATACATGAATCACCACATACCAAAATTACTACTGTATACAGTAGTTGATTGCAAACTTTTGAAATATTGCATGGCTTGATCGTGAAATAGATTATTTATTTCTAAGAAAGAGAAGCAAGTAATTTCATGTATCCATTTAGAAGGCACCTATACATCAATCACCACATACCAAAATACAAACTTTATACAGTAGTTGAAGCAAAGGATCTGTTGTAATTATTCAATAAACCCCAACATTATTAGTATTTAACCGCATGGTTATCAAGATGTATAAGTTAGACCAAGGTTCAATACCTTCTAATGCCATTATCTTCTAGTATCATAGCAAGCTTATTACAGGATTAATTGAAATGCAAACAATAAAATGAGGGGCATTTACATTAATTCAAAAGCCATGGCTGGAGGAAACCATTCATTCATCTTTTTCATATCGTGCAAGGATTGAGATTTCACTTAAGTAGACTTTGACCTATATTGATTTGAAATTCTTAAACAATTGAATATCGTTGGTGCTCCCGGTCCTGCATAACAAAATAGCAAAGTCCAAACAGTTATATCACTACATCATCACAAAATAATACTTATCCTATGATATAATGAATCAGATAAAATACCCATCTCAAGATCATGCCAAGGATGGGAAGGAGGTGACAATCTAGTCATGAATGAAAGTATCCCATCATGAATAATTTGTTAGAACTCAACGTTTATAGTGACGCTCCAATTTCGCCTCAATTCTGTTTTCCATTTTCTTTGACGAATCACCAGAAAACTAAACCTAAATCCAACTAATTTACTCCTCTAATCTAGAACTATTAACCTAATATTTAAAATCTAAACAATACATAAACAAACAGTAATTCACTGATTTAATCAACACACTTGTACCTAAATGAAACTAATACATTGATGTTAAACAGCTCGTAAATACATATACATATACATAATATCTAACCTATAAACAAAAAAGTACAGTAATACAATCATATATCTAAGAGATTCAAAAATTATATATATTGATAAAATGAAGTGAAATAGAATAAGAAAACATGATGGAAGCAATCTGAATCGGAAAGTAATGGACCGGATAACAGACCGGCAGAATGAATCACTTAGAGACCGGAACGTAATGAATGAATCGCTTAGAGATCGAGAACTTAATCTCCGATGGCAACGCCGGCACTTGGAGTAGCATCTCCGGCATGCTTGGAGTAGCAACGCTTGTTTCATAAACCACACAAGTTTTGACCGTAACTTGTATATTAGGTAGAGTTGAATTTGAATTAGTGATAATTAGCTTTAATCAGGGTAACATTGTAACTTAAGTAAAATTAATGATACTTAATGCATTGACAAATAAAAAGATTATATCAATGTTTATTAATCAGGGATGTTAATATAGTGAAGGGGTAACATTAGTTTAGGGGTGATTAATTTATGAATGTCGATATAATTTAGTTTTTGTTATAATAATAATAATAAAATAATAAATAATAATAATAATAATAATAATAATAATAGGAGGAGGAGATAGGAGATAAGAGATAGGAGATAAGACATAGGAGATATTATATTGAAAGATTATGTGCTTTCACATTAGTATACAAACATTACACTTAGCCTTATGAACACTGCAGTGTCACACAAATGAACACAACTAAACAAATAGTGTAAAGCTAATATAGTATTAATGATATTTGATACTGTTATTACACGATTCATTTGGTTGAAATGAATAGATTAGTTGAATTACAAATAAAACGTTAAAGTTATTTGATTTGATCAAATAAAGTAACTTGACATTTATGTATTTATTATACGATAATGAATAAAGTTAAATGTATTAATATAAAGTGGTTTTATTAGTATAAATAATTAATGTAATTATTTATTTAATAAACAGTTATATTAAAAATGATTTATTAATAATAGATTTTATAAATAAACTAACTGGTTTAATTATCATTAAACTAAATGGTTCTATTTGTAAATAACTATGAGCTAATTTAATAATGATTAAAGTAGAGGGTCTATAGTGTATGTATCAAACTTGGTGGACAAGTTTGATCTCAACTATAAAAGAGGGCTAGGGGTTCATTATTTGGTTGTTCAACTAGCAAAAATCTTAAGTCTCCCCCTCCTCCCTCTCATTCGACTGGCCACCCAACCACTCAAGGTTGACTTGAAGATAATAGTCGACTTGTACTAGGGCAACAAGTGTGAAGAACTAGATCATACCGAGCACTCGACGTAAGTTCTTCTTCTAGTTATTAATTATGTATAATTAATTGTGTACATATTTTATTCATAAAATTATTGTTCTTGTATTAAATGGTTGATCTTCAATATGATTGATGATATAACGCTTCCACAATGATTGTTATTAAGGTTAATAAAGATTCAATTTTCGTACGGTACGATTTTATTAAAAATCCTTCATATATTACATGATGTCGAGCATTGCACGTGATTTAACACTAGTTATAAATATAAATCACTAGTTGATAATAAGGTTAACGGAATGATATTATTAGTAGTTAGAATATTTTACAGGAGAATATCGGTTATAAAAGTTTGTCAACAATTTTGTTTAAGGAATTCTCAATAAACACTCTTTAATAAAAAGTGAAAGTTTTAGCTATTATTGATATGTCAGGTAATCACTCTGTTACTTTTGTATACTTATATATTTTGTATAAAATTAACGTATCTCTTTATGTATATATGAAATATCGTGGTTGTGGCCTATTTTTAATATCGCACGAGACATTTGAATTTCATTACAAGTTCCCCTGCCGGAGCTCCCCAAACCTGAAATAGAAGTCGAGGGGCTGCTCAGTGAGAAGAAGCGTCAAATGATTTGGACAGTTGTCGCGCTGGCGGAGCAGGGAGCCTACAGGGAAGATTGGGGCAATAAGGAGTTCGACGATTTAGCCCATCGACTACATCTATCGCTGAACCAACTTCCGCTTATGTGGAGCCATCAAATACTCTTAACTCAAATTAAATCCAATGTGTCAACATTGTGATCTTTCTTTATTTTTACTATGCCATGTTACTTAACTAAATTCCTAACTTAAACATCTTTCATCTTTTTCCATCTTGATTTATATTAGTGTTGAAGTTAGAAATTTTTATTGTCTACCTCTCTACTCTTCTTTAATCTTTTGCTTAAATTTCATATATATTGTTTATAATTTTTTGTTTGTTGATGTTATGTGTAGGTGGTCTCTTCGAGTGATGTTTGAAACAAGCATTTACATATTGTAAATGCCGGTGAAATGTCATCAAATCAAGAAGTTTAAGAAAAGATGTGATCGGACATGAGGTTTATGTTTATGTTATCGATTATTGCTTCTCCTCATTGATTTATTTTGAGTAGCTACTTGATTGCTAACAACTATACTCAAAACATATGTCATTTCCTGTTGACTTTTTAGTAGTTGATAACATTTTTCTATCTTGATATTGTTGTAAAACATGAACAAGATATATGATTAATGACCGGATATACTCTCTGTAAATCGTGTTTGGAAATCAGTTTTTAAATACAATATTTTGACCCTCTAATTGCCCCAGGTTACACGAAATTCATATTGGGATAATCCAAGAGATATACACGATTTATGGCAATCAAAATCGTGATCAAAGTGTTTGTGTGTGTGGTTTCTATGTTTGCAAGTATGCATATTCCTTGTTTGTAACCAGAAAAATGGAAGTTATAGGACATATAACTGTCCATAACTAATCCGGGTCAAATCACAAATCGGGTATTTCCGGGTATTGCCGCAGCCAGGGGCTCTGCCTCTTGGACCCCACAAGGGGGCGCGGCCCCTTGACCCCCTAATTTTGGTTAAGTTCGGTGTTTAATAACTTAGTCGGGTATACGTTTTGCATCACCTACCTCGTATCCACTAAACCGCCAATACACTAAAATACACAACAGATATATATGCAATTTTATCATAAAAGTAAGGTAATCAATTTTGTTGTTGTAATAATTCTAAATAACATGGGTATTGGTGATCCAAAGTAAATTATTTCATTGATTTTGATGATCAGAATCACTTATTTTATATGGTTTGATAATTAATATTAATTTTATTTAGTTTTTATTAGTTAGGGTTGATAAAATAAGCATTGTATGCATATCGTATCAAATGTGTATAATAATAACTCACTATTTATGATTTCAACTCGATCCTTAGCATATGTGTTATAATTATGCTTTTTTTTACGTTTTACTATTTTTTAAGTTTGCATTTTGATTCTCTATAAGGAAAGAACACATTGAATCAAGGATGAAGGATAAGTCACATCATAACTTTATAATGATCAAAATCACGTATATAATATGATTTGTATTAACCCATTAACTTATTATGCATGTCTTTTACTTATAGTTTTAGACAAGTTATTATATCATTTATGATTTGAAATATTATACAATTCATATTGTATATGTATTGTAATATGTTTCAAAAACTTTTTTCTAAAAGCATATTCCAATGTTAATAAGGTTTTGAAAAGTTTTTAGTAGATAAAAATCATGAATTTACTACTCCTTTCGTCTCACAAAAGATATGTCACAACATTTTTTTTATGTAAATTAAGATATGTTGGATATATGTCAGTTTACACTTATATTCAATGTTGGTTTGAAGGAATTTATTTAAGAATAAAATGATTGAAAGTAATAAATGATGGTAAATTGAGAGTTTAATGATTTTTAATAATTATTTTTTAAAGGGAACAATTATCTTTGGACAGATAAAAATAGTAATGTGAACATTTACTTCTAAACGAAGAGAGTATTATATTACTATCTAGATGATATTAATAAACCTACTATTAGAAAGTGATTTTTTTGTGTAAAAAGTACTTTTTAAAATCTTATTCTAATAGTGAGACATACGGCATACCTGTTAGAGCAACCTCAATGAACAGAAGTCATTAAAAACATTTTTGCTTGACAGATCAATTTTTCAAAAAAAAAAAAAGATAGAAGAAAAAACATTATAAAAAGCTTTGGGTGTAGGTTCTGAGGGACAGTTGCATTTTGAGGGGAGAGAGAAGAAAACGATCACAATCGTTGATTTCTATGATCAAATGTCCATTTTACATATACACTGCATTTTATGTAAAATGCATTACCGTTAAAATTCAGTGAGTCTAAACCGTGATCACTATAAAATAAGAGGCTGAGATCGCATGCCCCTCATTCTCCTCAAAATGCAACTCCACGTCGGAACTTTCAAAGCTTCGTCTCCAATGATAAAAAAATTTTAAAAGCTTTTATCTTAAAAACATACACACTTTCAGAAAAGCTTTCAAGGAAACTTTGAGATTTCTCAAATTTTTGAACAAAAAAACATTATTTCAACGAAGAAAAACATTTTGAGTTTCTTTCATAAAAATATTTAGAATTTTTTTTTCATTGAACATGCTCTTAGTATTGTATACGTCATCATACGGGCCCACAATAACATAAATGCTGAGTTCCATATATTTTATTAATAAGTTTCTTTCTCTTATAAATCATAAATACACATAGTTTTACAGTCGTTCAAGAATCAAGATTGACTACAAAAACTATGATTACGATTTATAGAGATTATCTGGAATCTTCATTAGATGCAAAATAATTTGATCCCAAAAACAGTTCAAGGCGATCAGTATATTGTAAGATGTAAGTTTTCAAATACTTTTTTCTTTTACATTTTTATGACATTTTATTTGGTATCAACCTTATTTTATTTTGGATGTTTTTCAAAGTGAAGAACAAAAGAAAATTCCACTTGATCTATGTGATTTAAAGCATCATTAACAAAAATCGACGTTTATGAAATCAATTAATTTGTTGCTTAAAATTATACTCGTATGAATTCAGATATAGATGTATAGTGATCTATTTTAACCCGTTTTGTTGGAGTATTTTGTCAGTAAGTGCAAATGAAAACTTTTAGAAAATTGAGAACTACACAATTAAGTGTTTGTTACGTTTACATTGGTATATGTGACGAACAATAAAATAAAAATTGGTGAAAAACTTAATTACGTGTAAAAATGTATTTGTTCACATGTGAACTGTTACTGTATGTTTGTGAACAAATCAGTTAAAATTAGTAAGATGTGTTTTAACACCTACCAATTATAATTTTTAAAAATTTCATTTTTCCTTACTAACATTTTATTAACATTTTGATGTTATCCTACCTGAACAAAATACGTAAATCTCGCAAGTTTAGTGGCTCTCAATTCTTTTCTTATTATCCCACCAGATTTTGTTGATTACACTTTCTAATTTTTGTTTACTTTTTATTATATTTTACTTTCGTTTAGCATTACGTTTTCAAAAATAATTTTCCCTTTACATAAGGATGTTTTGAAAAAGTGTGTCCTTTTCAAAATTGCGTTTCCTCTGTAGCAAAACGCATATAATCACTTTTATGCCAACATTTTTTCTAATTATTTGCTTCTCATTGAATGCAATGATCGCATAATTTATTCAAAACGCAATTTCAAATACCCTCTAACTTTTGACGCTCAACCAAACCTTGCGATTACAATGTTCATTAGCTTAACATACTTTTATTGAACATTTTTTCTAGAGTTTGGGAGTTAATGGAACAATATATCATGTCACAATTTCGATGTAACGCCATATAAACAACTATACACATTTATTATGTTTGACATTAAAAGTTAAAACCAATTAATCACCGACATTTTCAGTTTTCAACATATTTGACGTACGGAACATTTATTAATTCTTTAAATCATATTACTAACATAATTTACACAAGTGTTTGTTAACTCGTAATTCGAAATTTTTATTTTCAACTCGTGATTCATTACTCGACTTACCTCGTAAAAGTCATCGTTAACTTACAATATATACAGCATATATATATATATATATATATATATATATATATATATATATATATAGTTAGATTCAAACGAAAACTACAAAAAGGTAGAAAATACGAGAACTTTTAAATTATATTGTTTTATACATGTAACTGTAACTGTAACAAATTACATATAAATGTCATTTAATGTTCATATTATTAACAAAATAAATTTAAAAATCACTAAAAATATGTTAAATTATTGAATATATGAAATGTTCACATGTGCACATTTTACATTTTACAAAATGTGCACATGTGAATGAAAAATATAAATTTGATTTTAAAGGTTATTTTGAGATTTGTCAAACTATTTTGCTTTAAACATTAATCTACATCAATAATCACATTAGATTGAATCATTAAACGTGTGAAAATTCCTATAATTTAAACGTTCTCGTAGTTCTGTACATTTTTTTGTTCTCATTTGAACCTTTGACTATATATAAAAAAATGGGTATTTGGGTCACCCACTGAAGCCGCTTCATATTTCAATGAAGCACGATCGAACCCCTCACAAGGTCCAACATCGCCGAACAAATCACCTTCATCACATATACCACAACGTTCGAACCGGAACTCACTTCATTGGTGGTAGGTACCTTTATGATAAATAATACCCGTGGCAGGTTTCGAACCCATGACCTCAAGGAAGTCATAGGCTGCCCTTACCGCTATATATATATATATATATATATATATATATATATATATATATATATATATACATATACATATTACTGTTTAAATGTGCTCTTCTTATAAAATTAAAACATAATGAGAGTCGATAGTTAAACTGTTGATCGGTAATCAACAAAAAGACTTAATTTAAAATAGATCATAGGTATTTTCCTTTTTTATTTTGTCATTTTATTTTTTGTATTATATTACATTAAAGTTTATCTGATTTTATGACTCGTGAGTCGCACAACACTCGGAAGAGTCAGTAAACGACTCGTAATTTAAGAATCAAAGTCATTTAAGAGTCGAGATACGATTCGAATCGTAAGTATCGACTCGTAACTCGTAAAAGTATAACACTATGATTTAAAGTGTACATCATGCATTGGCCACTTGTATGTTAAAACCGTTAAATTATTAAATTTTAATTTCGTTGAGTATATATGAAATTCCCTTTTAGAAAATCATGTCATGAAGTATCATTGTTTACCATAAAAAGTAACTTGGAATCATTTTGTGATCGAAGAATACTACACTCACTCAAATTTTACAAACATATTTTCCAAACATATTTTCACAAAGTGACATGAAAAGTTTATCAATCACATCGATTTATCTTTTCTCTCTAGTATTTCTTTTTAGTACAAGTCATTTTGTAAACAAAATGTCGTGAAATTTTTGTAAGTTAATCATTTCTCTTTGTGATTTATTAAAGTTCAAAAACCACACATTTTTTCTTTCCAATTCTTTATATTTTTAAATTGTTTGTTTTGCATGTTTATTGTTTTATGCAAGCAATTTTACCTTCGTTTCACTAGCGTAACCACTTCATTCTACAGAAACGGATATCGTGTATCAGTTAAATAAAATGTCGTTGCCAGATAGCTTTTCACAACTCGAATCTACAACAAACGAGTACTTTATTTCTATGAACGTCGAGGAGTACTTGGCTTATGTTCAATCTGATGATAACCTACTTCGCGACCTAGGTGATATAAACATTAGTTTACAACCTGATGACGCGCCAAAAACTTTGAATGACGTGATGGGTGAAATCCAACAAACCCAAACACAAGATGAAGAAAGTCACCCAAGTGTCAACTATCAAAGTTTGTCACGACAGCTAAGCGCCGATGAGATGACCTTTGAAGATTTTTTGATTGGCATAGGGGCTATTGGGGAACCATCACAAGTGTTGAACCCCCATCAAGCTATTCAAGACCGTATCAATGTGGTGCATGATAGAAACAACTTTGTTCCAGTAAATGCGGCAGGTGCATATTTATAACGCTTACTTTATTAAAACTAAAAAGGTATGGGATAATATATAGATTTCCCTTTTAGGTAGTTCTTTTGCGTTATGAGCCGGCAGTCATTGGCATGCCAATTACTCAACTTCATCCTTTGACGAACACTATTGTGAGGCGGCGGCGTAGAACCATTCAAACAAGGCGACATCAGGTTTGTGACCCTGCTTCATAATGGTTCCTAGATTGGATTTGAAATAAGTTGTTTATTTCAAATAGTGATCATGATCATGATTTCTTGAACTATTTGTGTAGGAAAACAGTACAAGGAATGTAGGTCGCGACGAAGAAGCTTAAGGACGACGGAAGACCTAAATCATAATTAAAGTTGACCGCTTAAACTTACGTAGTTAATTCAGTAGCGTTTAAATCTTGTCTTTTTATACTAAAATAGATCCGACATTTGTCTTTGCTTGGATTAATGTATAAAGTTGTTATGAAGGCATATCAGACGTATCGGTAGGTAAAATTCCTGGTTTTCAGATATCGCGGTTCAATAAATATTATGCAGAAAATTTAGTAAATCAAAACCCTTTGCGGCCATGGATTCAAATACTTCAAATACTTCGTGTAACTCAATCTAAACTAGAAAACAACTAAAGATAAATTTACAACGGCTAGACCCGTATGATCAATCTTCTGGACGAAAAAGTTGAGTAAAGGAACATATAAACCGAAATTATAATTCAATTGCCTTTTCATTTGCGTAAAATAGTAGACTTATGCCTTGTTGATGGTCGATCACTAATCATAATTACCTTGTAAATCATGCGCCATCAGGTTGTCTCGTAAATTTTGAATGTCTCGTGCTGTAGTTACATCATGGGCCCTTACAAAACGATACGAAAAAAAGTGATTAGCATCGTGAAAATCGATCATTCTTAATTAAGAAGTTAAGTTCAATCAATCCAAATAATCATCTCACTATAGTTTATAGTTGCTTATCTATGGTAAGTTCTCTCGTAATCTAATTCCATTATGATTTTAAATGATCAACCCGAACTTATTAATGAAATTTACAAAGAAAGAAAAAAGAGTGGGAAAATCGACCATTTAATGGTTCATCACCGACCGGTCACATGACCAACACGATTTTCATCACTATAGTGAATAAAAAGAAAAAAAAGGTAATGGAGTAAAAAGCATAACTAATAAACAATCATTATTTTAGATTTTCAGTGAAAAGATAAAATAATGATGGGAAACTGCACGGATCTTTCGTGCGACAAAGGAAAAACGAAGAATAACTATGTAAATATCAATTGATTTCAAGGGCTGAAACTGTAACTAATAGCACATTTGTGCAATCAACCGTAGGAATATTATCCCAACAATGATAGTGTATAAAACAAAGAAAAGAGTGAATTAATGACAAATTAAAAAATAGTTAAACTAAAAAAATCCAAATATATTTGGGCCGTGTTCGGTTGAACAGTCCACACAGGCCCAAGGCCGCTAGACTGACACTTGCATCCCATAAAAAGTAGTCGCCAAATAAACAGCCTAAGCTCAATTGTACTGATTATTTAAAACTATGCAAAAGTTGTTTGTCACATTAAAATATAATTAAAGCGACTTTAAAGTGTTACAATGATCAAATACTCCGCAATTGGTTTTATAACACAAATCTCAAAACATATTTACTATATTCAAATATTAATGTTATACATATCTACTCACACATGTCTAAATTAGACTTAATTTTCTTATTGGTTGATTTTTTTTTTTTTCTTAATCACATCCAATCTATTTTTTTATATCAACCAACCACCGGTCTAGATTTAAGTCTTACATGTATTTTTTCATATCGAAAATAAACTAAATATGGGATTAAGGGTATAATTATATATTTTTTTTGTTTAAAAAATGAAAAATGATTAAGAAATCTAACTAAATAGACCCAAAACTTAACATAACACTATGAGCATGACACATAACGAGTTCAGTCGATAAATTTGAAAGTGATAAAAATATATCAATCAATTAATATAGTAGACCTACCTTTTAAGTCTATTTATATATAACTAACTAACTAAGCATATATATCTCTGCTTTTGAAAACAAACTCATAACTCAGGACAATATGCTAAGGACCCCTGTGACATATAACCAAAGCTCAGGGGCCATAAATAACTATAAGGAAACTGTATTACAGTCTTCTCATTATCTATGATCAAACAGGTTTAAAGAAACTGGTTGACTACTTGAAGCATGTAGATCAGTCACACTTTGCTTAAATTTCTTGATTAAAATTTTAAAACCATCAATATTTCTTAAAACCCATTTGAATTTTGTTAAATCCTAACCAAATTATTACCCCTCTCATTTATTATGCCTCAAAGTTTCACCCTAATTTGTGTTTTCTTACTGCAATTAGTAACCCTAAATCTATGTGTTTCCCCAATTACAGCTTCATTCTTTGATCATAGGTACAATGTAGGAGATACTGTACCTTTGTTTGTCAACATAGTTGGTCCCTTGAACAATCCCAGGTTAGTAATTTGTGTGTTCATTTCTTTCTTTTTTTCATTTTGATTATATGAAGAAAAAGATTGGCATGTGAAAGAATTTTTGTTTTACTGTTTGATGAGTTTTGTGCAGAATAAATGGTTTTAGGTCAAAAAGACTATACCATTGCCCAAATAAAAAAAATTGGGTTGATCTTGATTTAGGGATTTCTATTTTAAAAAATAAAAAATAAAAATAAAGATTTGTGTTGTTTGTATAGAAGGAAGTTATAGCTAAAATTAGCAATGTTTAGAATGTTAGACCAAAAAGATTATGGAGATAACAAATTAAACGAAATCGACTTCACTTTGGATTGGAAAACATCAAAACACTAGGCGTAGTTTTCTAAAATCAAAAGTGGATTCTTGGTTTTGTGGGTATCTAGGAGTGCTTTACTAAAATATCGTGCTACTATATCAGGTGTTCAAGTTGAGGACTGTGTGTTTCTATTGTTAATGATGCTATACGGTTGACGTGACAAATAATATCTTTGTGTGTTATATTACAAGGAAGAATCTTCGGTTATGGGAAACGAACTTGTTGGGAATATACAAGAACATACCCTATTTAAAGGTTAAGCTTGATTAGGATGATTTACATAGTTCACTCATGTAGTTGATTTTTTATTAGTGGAAATGAAATGGTAGAAAACCAAAAACAGTTAAAAGATTAGGCTTTATAGCAAGATAAAACTGAATCCTATTGTACTCGATATACATTGATTTTTTGGCTAATGTTTTTATAAAGATTTTTTTCTTGGTATCTCTTGCAGTGAAACCTACGGATATTATGATTTGCCATTCTGTCGTCCAGGTTAGCATTTGGCTCATAGTAACATATGCAATCATCATCTGGCTATATTGGTTTAGATCTTTTATAACCATACATGTAATATGCTATTTGATATTAAAAAAATATTTAGTAACCTTGTTGTCACACTACAACAGTTCTTTATTCAATTGTTAATTTCTTAATTATGTTGTAGGTAAAGTGATCCCAAAGAAAGAAACACTAGGGGAAGTTTTAAACGGAGATAGATTGACCAATACCTTATATGATTTCAAGTTTCGTAAAGATAGAGTTGATCGAATTCTATGTCACAAGAACCTCAAAAGAGACGACATAACAAAATTTAGAAATGCCATCAGTAATGACTTTTACTTCCAAATGTATTACGACGATCTTCCACTATGGGGATTTATTGGAAAAATGGAAGATGAGAGCTTTACAAGTGACGGGTCGGGGCCCACATATTACATATTTAAACACGTCCAATTTGATGCTTTTTACAATGGTGACCAAGTTATAGAAATACGTGCTTTTAGTGATCCAAATCATGCTGTGGATATCGCTGATGAAACTGAAATCGAAGTTAAGTTTACTTATTCGATAACTTGGAATGCAACTTCAAGTGATTATAAGAACAGAACGAACAAATATTCGAGAGCTTCATTGTTGCCTACACAACAACAAATTCATTGGTTTTCTTTCATTAATGGTGTGGTCATCATTGTGCTTTTGATGGGATTACTTACTATGCTGTTTATGCGTCATCTGAAGAATGATTTAAAAAAGTAATATGTTAGCTCTACAACATCTTACCAGTCAAATTAAAATTTGAAATCTTTTTATATATTCAACTTCTTTGTTTTCGCTTGCAGATATTCTAGTGGAGATGAAGAACAAGATAAAGAAGTGGGTTGGAAGTATGTTCATAGTGATGTATTCAGATGTCCTCCACGAATGGCGTTGTTTTGTGCTGTTTTGGGCACCGGGACTCAGTTATTGACCATGTAAGCCACTTTAATGCTAAATACCTCCTAAATCGTTTTGTAAAAAAAAACTAGAATGTTATTGAAATAATATAAATTTATTAACCATATTTGACACACTAGTTTCTATAAATTTTGTAAAAAAACGCACCTGTTTTGACCTGCACCCAGCTTTATCCAAAGACCAGCTCGTCCGAGCCATTCATTTGGGAGTTTGCTCATAATGATGTTTTGTCTTTTTACAGCGTTTTCTTGTTATTTGTTTTGGCATTTTTCGAGGTCCTATATCCCTACAGCCGTGGAACTATATCGACTTCTCTTGTTGTGTTTTTTATTCTTACCGCCCCAGTGGCTGGATACAGCGCAGCTTCGATTTTTGGTCAATTTTCCGACATCGGATGGGTAAGTTCTTTTTCTTACACTTGAAAAATAATTTATACGCCTTTGGTAAATGCATCGAACATTGAAGAAAATGGAAACAAATCTGGAAAATACTGCAATTAATGCTAAATACAATAAGTAGAAGCTTTGTGCTTCCCGTTAACTCAGAAGCAAAGGTTGCTGTTCAGGCGGAAACAGGCATTTATCACGGGTCAAAGCAAGCGGTTTGATTTGAATAACCTTTATTCCAGATTTAATTTTTATCTAATACTTAGTGTGCCAAATTTGTTTTTTAAGTAAACTTATTTCAATCATAATGAAGTGTTTTGAATAAAATGGTTTAGGAGATTTTATGCATGGAAAATATACTTTGGTCGACCTTCAACCCTTTTGTTCCATTTTGACCCATTTCCTTTTAAGCTGTATTTTTATTTATTTTACACATTTTTTTATCCAATAGAGATAAAACCTAAACCAGTTTGCATTCATAAGTAATACGTCCAAATTGCCACCTTTTTTACTCGAAAGTCAAGTTGTACCTTTTTCTTGAACGAAGTAGATGCGATGGTCTTTTTTGAATTTATTTTCTTGATTCATGCTAAATATGTTGACTTGTGCAGGAAAAATGTGTTCTTTTATCCGGGATACTCTACATTGGACCACTTTCTGTTATCTTGCTTCTTCTTAATACAGTTTCCATATCATTCGGGGCTACTACTGCACTCCCATTTGGCACCATAGTGGTGATTTTACTTGCATATACAATAATTGCAATTCCACTGCTTTCATTTGGTGGGATAATGGGATATCGTTTAAGGTCAAAGTTTCAAGCACCTTCAGCTACAAAAATATCCCCAAGGGAGATTCCTCTGTTGACTTGGTACAGAAGGACTCCTGGTCAAATGCTAATCTCGGGTCTTTTACCATTTAGTGCCGTCGTTCTTGAGTTGCATAATTTGTATGCAACAATTTGGAGCTATAAAATCTTGACTTTACCAAGTATTCTGTTTATAACCTTTGTCCTTCTCGTCGTAATTACATCTCTTTTGAGTATTGGGTTGACTTACATCCAGTTGACTGTAGAGGATCATCAATGGTGGTGGAGGTACGTTATTGAGCTGACTTTGAAAGTTATAGTCAAAATTACTACTTGCTTAAAAATATTGGTATTATGCAACAGATTTTAAAGAAACATTACCCTAGTGGTACTATATTTTAGAATTTTAACGTATCGTCAATCTTATTCGTAATACATTTTAGGAATTCTTGTAAAGTCAATGTGCGGTCTTGATAGTCAAACTGTAAGTCTTTATCTTAAAAGCATAGGAAAAATTGATTTCAGATTATACCAATCTATCCCTTCGATTGTAAAGCAGTTTTGATGCTTTTTAAAAGTATTCTGCAACACTTGCTAAAAACTCCCTACTTTCCAAATTAGAGAATTACTTTGACTTTGGGTCAAAGGTAGCACCTTTCTATCAAATATTGATATGGATTTTAGAATTTATATAATACCAAAATATGTCTACTCGAACCTGTTGTTAGCTGTTACTAGTTCTATGAAGTTGGGAGTTGAAAATGTCTGATAACTATGCGTCTATTAATCACTGCAATTTCAAAAGGCGGGTAAAAACCGACTTTGCTTTTGCTACTAGTTTTCTTCTTTCTTTCTGTAAATGCTTAAATCTTTTGATATTGCATTAACCAAAATTATTCACTTTGCTTCTTGAAACAGATCTGTCTGGCGTGGAGGCTCAGTTGCTATCTTTATGTTCGGGTATTGTATCTACTACTATTCAAAGTCAAACATGAACGGGTTCATGCAGTCAATGTTCTTTTTATGCTACAACTTTCTATTTTGCTATGCATTCTTCCTGATGCTCGCTACAATAAGTTTTCGCTCATCATGGATCTTTGTGCAGCATATATACAATGCCTTGAAAAGTGAATGAACTTTGTCCCTATTGATCATATGAATTGGTGTGCTTCCTGATCTTGCCTTAAAGTTTTGTAAAGGTTGTGCCATGAAGTTGCTATATCCAAATAGGCTGAGGTTTAAAGGTTATCGGGTTCTTTGTTTTCTTGATGTAGATCTCTCACGGTTCCATATGTTCTTGTTTCAAAATTTTGGTCTTTAGAAGAGTTATTTTGGGAGGTGATTTGAACAGTAACATTTTTGATGTGTACAGCAAAAACATGCGACAAAGATATTGTACCTTGTGCATTAAAGACATAACATTGTGTTGTGGGCATCAAAGAATTGAGCGTGCAGATTACCTCCCTTGACTCTTGTTTCTTCTATTTGTAGTTTGTCCTTTATCTTTTAAGAGTTGTTATAGATATGAGTGGTGATTTGAAATTTTGAATGCTGTCAAAGTTACTTTTAACACATTGCAAATGGAATGTGATGACATTAAACAAGACAACAAGTGTTGTGTGCAAAGTAATCTTGCTGGACCAACAAGAATGTAACCCAAATTACCAACTTATAAATAGGTTAAAAATCAAACCACGTAGCTGTCTCATTGTTGGTCCCTATATCATGATATGGGATTCAAACTTCAAATTGGTTCCAAAAGAGACACTATATCATGTAACCGAACGCCATCTTTTGGTGCAAGTTTGGGTTTCATATAAAGATACAACCATGGCTGAAAGTCATTCAGAAAATCCATCAGTTAACAGAACTTGACGATCAATCGCACAACATCAACCAAAATAAGCTTTTAAGCAAAGTTGGTGAAACTAAGTAATACTTGTTATACAGATTCATAGAGTTTGTTCCTTCTAAGATCTCTGAAAGGTTGACATAAGGTGATCCAAACAAATATGTATGTTTCATTCATCAGTTGGTCTCTGTCCCAGAACCGAAATGTCCTCATATCGCTTCTGCGCAACAATGATAATGTGTTAGATATAGTAATCAAATGTAGAGAAGATGGTATAACAGCAAAACAAGGTACACTGGCACAAACTGTTACTTCAGAAGATTAATTTAGTGTCCTTGTACAGTTTCAAGAAACCTATATTCTTATAACTGAAAAGAGGAATAAAATCGAACAAGACTTGATGTTAGCAGAAGCTTTGTTGCAATCAGATTTAAACTGATGCTTGACACAGCCGTTTTAATACTGCATGCTAACGGTACTACACACATACATAGACATTGATATACACAAAGATACAAATATATACACATGCGTAATCGTGTACTACATGTCTATACATATAAGCATGTGCATGCATGTATACATAATTGATAATACATGTCTATGTGTGTGATGGAGTTCCTACTATGTTTTCCTCTCCTCACAATATACCAAGAGACTAGAAACTTGAGTGATTGAAGACTGGAAAAAGAATTTGTTATTTATTTGATGGTGCATTAGAATGATAAAAGTAGCTATCAATCATCATTTTTCTGTTCGTCAATTCGTTTGTGAAAACACACATGGCTGATAAACCAATAACTCTCTTAACAGACTCACAATGACTCCAAAGTCACTATGTGATTCCTGGGCATCTAGGTCCAAGAGTATACATTTAACTATCTAGGCGTATTAAACACATGTGAGATGAGCTGATGTTTGATAACAATATGCGGCATTATGGCAGTTGTAATATATGGTAAAATGTCAATACACAGAGTAGAAATAACCAGCTATAGGTGATGCAAAAATATGTAGTTATTTATTAATGTAGTTATGTTTGAATTGGGTAGGTGTGGGAACATGGCTCTTTATAAATAAATACTGTAAATAAATAATAAAAAAAACAATGAAAATCATATGAAGTCATCCAAGTAGTTAGATGTTACCCCGATATTGTTGTTGTCCCAGAGTTTATGAACACCGTAGTCCACAGCCTGAAACAAGTGAACCGCACAACTCCATCAGTCAACCACATTAAACAAGCAAAAGCTAACACAAACAGCCTAAACTAAAAAAACGGTACAAAAAACAACTTCCACATATAAATTTACAAAATATTACATCAACAACCCCATTAGTCTGAGGACCAAGGACTTTTTCATTGCCACACAAATTCATTTCATAAAACGCGGTCTATTTATCCCACCGTGTGTGTTTCTCACACTTACACTAGTACCAGAATCCATAATATCACACTCAAAGCTCAATGCTAACGCATAAGCTTTTAATTTTCCCCTAAAATTAACAGGTCATATAGTTTTCTTATAAAACATCAGTAATTCGAAAACTGTTTGGAATTGCATATTCTAGATGAAAAAACTCACTTATTTAATTACATTTTTAAGCCATAAACATTTTGAAGATATGCAATCCCTAACACTAGTAAACAAATTCCTAAATAAACAATCCATTTCACCAAAATCGCCTCAATTTCAAAGTATCTAACCAAAACAAAATCCCTAATTTAGGGCACAGAGTGTACGATTCTACAATAGATCTCGAAAATAATGATGAACATTAACAGGAAACTCAATCAGATCTATAATTCTGTTATTAGTAATGAGTAATTAAAGGTAATTATGAAGTTGATTAAAAAATAAAAGAAATAAAATTAGGAATTAGGGAAGACTAACACGTTCACCGACGAAAGCACCGGTGATGACGAAAGTGACGTAAACGGAGTTACGACGCATAAGGAGTTTGTAAAGTCCTTCGAAGAGTCCACCGCTTCTGCGAGCTGCCGTACTCATGATGATGATTGATGATGATGGGAGATAGGGGAAGAAGAAATGGTATTTTTGGTCTCAGTGACGACGGTTTTGGTGGCGATATTTTACCTGGTCAACTTTGAGTTTGTATGATTTCAATTTTCAACCAAGTGAATCAGCCGTGTAATTGTTGCTAGCATAGTTGCAGTTGTAGTCGTGAACTCGTGACTCGGAATCTCGATTTTTAATTCGTGACTTATGTTTTACAATATATATATATATATATATTTGTTCTTAGGTGAAATAAAACATGTTAAAATTTGATAATTAAGTCTTTGACCATCAATCGACACAAACACTTATTATTTTCTTTTCTATTTTATCTTTTTATTTGTTGTATTACATTACACTAAAAGTTTTCAGATTTTCTGACTCGCAAGAGTCGCACAAGACTCGGAAGAGTCACACATGACTCGGAAGAGTCAATAAATGACTCGTAAGAGTGAAAGTCATTTAAGAGTCGGGGTCCGAGTCGCCTCGTTTTTTGAATTTTTCACTTGACTCGTGAATCGTAAGAGTTTAACAACTATGGTTGCTAGTAATATGAAGATTTTAGGTCGTTTTATTTTATCATTTTTTAATTTTTAATGATGAAAAGAAGAATTACTAATTATTATAATTATAATTATAATTATTATAAATTATAAATTATAATTATACGAGTAATATAACTTTGTTGGATCTAAACTCGTAAATGTGGAAGCAAAATGGATAAATAGTGTTCTATTAGATAAAAAAGAAAAAGAAAAAAAAATTATCTTTTAAGAGTGTGTTTGACAACAAAACTAGCTGACGTTAAATCTGGAGATTGCGGCTGTAAATTCTAATGGTTAAATACTTCTATTTCATGAGACTTTTTCTAACAATCCATGTCTTTTTCATGTTATCAAATGGAACTTATAATTTATAAGGGATATATATTATTAAAACTAAAATCTCAATCCCCTAAAAACTCCTAAAATACCTTGAGTCAAAACTGGTCCCGTCCTCGAATTGTTTTTTCGAGAGAAAAGAGGAGTAACGGAAAGAAAAAAAATAACATTGTATTTCTGACCATTTTATATATAAAAAAAATAAGAGAAATGATATTAGATGGTAGAAAAGAGAAAAAAAAAGGGGGGAAGTACTTTCGAAAAAGTTTAGCGTTGTTGAGTTGGAAATAAGATAAATGAAATTTGCACGTTTTATTATCTCGAGTTTGAAATAAATAAATGGAAGTGACATTTTTTCTATCTTATCTGTATTAAAAATCTCGAGAACGCGATATTGTTTTGCTTCTTTCCGATTTTCTTCTCTTATCTTTTAAAAGTAACTCGGAGTGTCAAAAACAAAGCATTTTCCAAATTTTATTCGTATGAACTTTATGATTTTAAGTTCCTTTTACAAAATCAAACTTAAGAGCAAGCAATATGCATATTTTTTCAATGTACTCTATCTACAAAGGTGGTGTGATGATACCAGTCACAATGTAATCCTAACATGGTCAAGGTGAGTGTGGTTTGCATTAGGGGTGTTCCCGGTTCAATTTGATTTGGTTATTGGTCAAAATCGAATTGAACTGAATATTTCGGTTATTTTATTGTCAAAACCGTTCGGTTTCGATTTTATGACAGATTGGTTTTTTCAGTTATCAATTTGGTTTATCGGTTATTTCAGTTAATATTGAATTTTTAGACTTTGATCAAAATTAAACTTGTAAATCAATTTTAACTTTTCTATATCCATTTCTCGTTATGTGACTTGTGCGGTGAAAATATTACAAAGTCTAAACAAACTTCTCCAAGCATAATATTTTACATTCAGAAACTTATTAGCTGCATATTTACAAAAGACATATCTACAGCATTTACATCACATAAACATAAACGAGAATAGTGTTTAACTAGTTAATTAGGAACTATGAATTAGACTAGACATCAAAATTTGATTGATGGAGTATTTGATAATTGATATTGTACTAGTTATTATTATATATAATATATACGGAGTAATATATATATATATATGATGAAAGAAATCTTGACTAATTTATTACTTATTATTATTACTACAATATAGACATATGGTGATGGTAATTTTAACAATATATTGTATATAAAATATCAAACAAATATTTTAATTATTTGAAATGTTCAGTTATTAACGGTTCGATCTTTACTAAAATCCGAATCGAATCGAATGATTTCTGTTATTAAAGATTCGGTTTTACCATTGGTTCGGTTATTTCGATTATTCGGTTACGGTTAGATTTTTTCGATTTTTCTGTTAACTCCTACTTTGCATCACGCTCTCTCAAATATTATATTTAAAGATTTAATATAAGAATAAATAGTTGAAGTGAATTCCAATTTTGAATGTGATCACATATGTGGCATCATTAGTTTTTTCGTGTACCACGTGTGCTACATATGTGATGAGTTTTTTCGTGTATTACGTGTGCTACATATGTGGTGAGTTTTTTCGTGTATTACGTGTGCTACATATGTGGTGAGTTTTTTCGTGTATTACGTGTGTTGTAAAACTTTTTACGGGGTGATTGAGATTGCAATTTAAAGATTATCTAATTATTGTGTCAGCCGCAAATAATAAAAAATTATGTCCAGAAAAAAGTGTTTATCAACGTTCTACTAGAGAGAAAATGCAGTTTTAAATAAGTAGGTTGAGACATAATTTTTCAAAACGCCATTTTGAAAACACAAAAGCTGATATAAAAACGTAATCACAAAAACATCTTAAATTTTACATTTTTTACTTAATACGATACATAAACACGTTTAAATTAGAACATTCAATTTTAACTTAAAAACACATAGTAGTATTTCCACATTCAAGTTTTCTCTAAAAAAAATTAACTGGATGAAAGACCCGCGACAACGTGTTTTCGAGTTAAATGATGTATTTATGATGGTTTGCACTATGTGTTTATGAATTAATAATATGTTTTGGACCAATGCTTTGTCCTTGTAATTGAAATACGGTATAGGTTTAGTTATTGAATAAAAAAAACATTGTTTCTAAAGTTTGTATGATTTGGTATAACCAAGCTATATGATAATTTACACTCATTGAAACTTTAGCTTGAAACATACACTATGTTAATTTTAATCAAAATTGTATTAATAATGTAAGGTTGATTCACCACCTACCAATACATTTATTGTTCATATTTCCTCTAAATGACTTACACGCCATGTATATTTGAGCTAATCTGCATGATGTTAGTCTATAATTGGATCAATTTCAGCTCTCTTCCATGGAACTATACCAAAATCATCATTAAATTCCTCCATTTGACTTTGTAGAATTCATCGATGTGAAGGGTCAAATCAATTTTTTAGATTAGACAACCCGAATACGGTAGACATTACGGGCTTATGAAGCACTTGTTCTGCATCTTCAATGTGAGAAAGCATCCAATCCACCACAAATTTTAACTTTCGCAGTAACGTATTCTACGACATTTGACTTTGTAAATTTTCAAATTAAAATTTTGAACTTTTTAAGATAACAGAGTGTATCTATTGTTGTGTGAAATGTATTTCTATATGCCAAATAATGTCATGTAAAGATCAAAGATGATTTTAGTTATAGTATTTTAGTATTTAATTATCGATGACAAAACATTCAATACAATAAGTAAATCAATTTTAACATAATGTGTCATAATCAACGACGTTATTTAACATTTTATTTCAAAATGTATTTTAGTTGCCGTTGTAAATATCTTATTGTTTTCATCATTAGCAACTTGTTTCACACCCTGATATATGAACATTTTATTTTATTTAAATTTTCAATTTCAATACAAATGGTGAAAGTTACATATATTATAATATTTGTTTTAAATACAATAAAATGATGTTGAATAGCCCTTTATGCAACATGTGCAAAATTTAACATCTTCGCAATAGTAAAAGGTTATACCCAGATACCCACATATAAATTTAACAACAGGTTTTGAAGACCATGGAAGCAGAACTCATTTCAAGATTACCGTTGGTAACTATGCAAATCAAAATCTAATAAACTTGAACAAATAAACAATATACTAGATGATATGCATTTTGGATTAGAAACAAAAAAAAATACCAAGATCATGAAATGCATAAATAGCAGACAGTTAACATCATATTATAATTTGTTAAAAAGTTTATGAAATAGCAATCAACTGATGAACTACAAAAACAGAATTTCTGAAATTTTTATATTACCTCTCCAAGGAGAAGGGGATCCAAGAAATCAAAAGGAAACTCGTTTTAGTTAATATTGAAAGGGCCTCTGCAAAAGAATTACCTCGATCAGATTTTTGTCCACCGAAAGTTCGTTGAGAGTTAATGTGCTGGTTTTGTCGCTACACAACACATCGATTCCCGCCATTTGTTCAATGGTTGTCATTCTCTTTGTTATAGAACCTTGAATAGAAGATCATGATGTGTTACGACAATGGAGAATGTTTATATTACATTAATAGTCACAAGTTTACAAACCTGTTGAGATAAACGATATGCCCTCTGTTGATAACCATATATTATGATCAATTCAAAAAACATGTGTATGGCAATTGAGCAAATGAAGAAGTTCCCAATTGAAGTCAAAACCTGTTTCCATCATAAACATTACAAATCAGTAGTAGCAATAACATTATATCCACTTATTTTCTTTATATATGAGTCAAATCATTAAAAACTTACATGCTGAAAGTGGCCAACATGTATAGTGTTGTCCACCAGATGAGTTTGCCTTTCCAAAAAATGTATGAACTCCTGTTGCAATGACAACTGCTTCGATTTCATCTTGTTCACATGTCGAGCCTGAGTAAACTCCGTCATCTGGACTCTAGGTTACTGGGAGAGATTCACCCGTAAGAGCCGACTAAAAAAATACCACTTATAAATGCTCCCTTGATCATTTAGTTGAGTATTTACCCTAGTATGAAAAAACATAGATTGATGATTGATTTATATGATATATAAATTATTGTTTTGGATGCCATTTTCAATGCCAAACACAACTTCTTGAGAAATAGTGAATAATTGATTTAACTATGTCGTTCTACTTAAATCAAGGTCTTACATAACAGTTCAAAAACATAAAAACTTTAATTCTTGCTTGATCAATCTTCAAAGGATCTCCCCTGAAGCAGATGTGCATCAACAGGAATGACGTCACCTAGCTTAATACTGATGACGTCTTCAGGTACCAGTCCTCTTCGCGCCATTTCTGATGCAGTGTCAAATTCGTAACACGAATTAATCCTGTTGATTCGAAGAATACCCAGGAATTAACCCCTTCCAACAATCGTTAATTCAAACGAATACCGATGTTAGGAATAATTTCAACTCAATTGCCAAGCAAAATTGAGAGAAAATTCAATTTCATAAAATTCAAAAATTAAATGTTCCTGGTTCATCATGAACCCTAAATAACGAACCAGAATTTCGAATTGGGCCTAAAAACAAAACCGGTCAATCACAAAAGCCCAAAACAAAAGCCCAAAATAAAAAATAAAACATAAAATAGCCCATAACTTCTTCTAGGAGTCGTTTTTGGCACGTCGCGGGCCTGAAACGGAGCCCCGTAGCCCAAGTTATGGCTGTTTTCATGAAGCCCGTTTCTTCATTTGTTCTTGAGCCTCCATAAATATCAGGGCCCAATATTCAGCACTTGGCCCGCATCAATTTCCCATTGCATAAACCTAGTCAGACCAATTACATTTGATCAAGATGACTTTATCTACAATTATCTTACTTGTACGAAAATCCAAAGATGTATAGCTATACGAATACAATAACCAATCATTTTCATTCGGTTCTTCCTTCTTTTTTACAGAGAAAATATAAAAAACAATACTTTTGAAAGATAATATATTTAAAAATAAAAGGGAGCCAGGCATTACTTATGCATACTATTACCAGATTCGATCACTGACTATGCAACATAGAACATTACAAGTAGTTTGTAGGTTTAAATCACCCTTATAAAGTACTCATTTGATCAATATTCCAACCACAGACGATCTGCTTAGTGAACTAATAAATGGGTGGGGATCTCATTCTCCATTATCTCCATAAACATATCTAGATCAAAACCTAATATATCAATCAATATTGATGGCTTACTAAATCATTTTAAGCCTACATTTTTCAATTTACATCACCACTATCATAAAGACCACTATAGCTATAACTAATTGACTTCAGGAAAATCAAAAAAGAAAGCATAGATACGCTTCTCCCTGTTGAACTCAAGCTTTTAAATAGTATCCTTAACGAAAAGGAAGAACTATACCTATTTTGCTTTGTCATGCACATCTTTTATGCAAAATATCCTTGTATAGAGCCTGACTCAATCCCTTAAACTATATGAAAGTCTGCACTCTTGAAATACTAAAAAAATAATAATGAAGAAGTAAAATATCAGGTGTCAAATAATGAGTCTTGCTTAAACTAACCGATCTTTCAACTCCATGACATGATGACGTAAATCGTCTGAATCAGGTTACCTGTTTTTTGCTTTGATCATATTCAGCACATCCAGTTCATAGAAGCTCTTGTCTTGCCCACAAGCTGGCAACCAAGATAGCAAGAAGTTTAGTACAAACTGTATATTATAAGCCCTTGAAGATCTACGTTATTGAAGATGGAATGATGAATAGGAAGGACAACATAGGACATATGGATCAATAATTTAACGTTTTTAAAGAGCCTCCTTAATTTGCACGGAATACTGACATCCTCATCATTCTTTGCTAACTCATTTGTTTGTTTATGTGTCTATTTAACACCTCAAAAGTAAATCCCAGTCAGACAAATCAAAACACAATCTCATAAAACACAATCTCATAACAACTTCGAGCAATCAATTATCTAGAAATAACATCAATGCACAATGGTCATAAAGATATAATAAACATAACCAAATTAAATAATGAGGGTCGTAGGTAGTTGAATTTCATGAAAATATAAGGTTGCCAAATAAATTTATTCGATATTGAAATACTAATAATAATATCATTGATGAGGATGAGGATGAGGATGAGGATGAGGATGAGGATGACGAGGACGAGGAGGACGACGACGACGACGATGATGATGAGGACGATGATGATGATGATGATGACGACGGCGATGATGATGATAAGGAGGAGGATGTGGAGGATGAGGAGGATGACGACGATGATGATGAGGACGATGAGGATGACGATGATGATGATGACGACGGCGATGATGATGATAAGGAGGAGGATGTGGAGGATGAGGAGGATGAGGAGGATGACGACGATGATGATGAGGACGACGAGGATGACGACGATGACGATGACGCCGACGCCGGCGATGACAAGGACGAGGACGAGGATGACGAGGACGAGGACGAGGATGACGAGGACGAGGACGAAGACGACGAGGAGGACGAGGACGACGACGAGGACGACGGTGATGATGATGACGACGAGGACGAGGACGAGGACGACGAGGATGACGACGACGACGACGATAATGATGACGAGGATGACGATGATGATGACGACGACGACGAGGACGATGATGATGATGAGGATGATGATGAAGAGGAGGAGGATGACGACGACGATGATGAGGATGACGAGAATGAAGAGGATGACGAGAATGAAGAGGATGACGAGGATGACGACGATGATGACGAGGATGACGACGATGATGACGAGGACGACGACGATGATGATGATGAGGACGATGAGGATGAACCAAAATCAGAATTTTGTTCTTGTTCTTGTTCATCGTATAAAAATACTTTGTTTAATTTGAATTGATTGAACTAAATAATAAAGAATTACCGGTTGAGATGTGCGCACAGAGAAACAGGTGGAGATATCAAGGATGTTACATTAACGCGTAGTGGCACCCAGAATTAGACCGTGATGACAATGAAGTTAGAGTTTCGTGGAGGTTTGAAGGTCGCGAAGTTAGCGTTTTGAGTAGACAGAAAAAGAAGAAGAGATGATACGACACTTTGACTTTTTTTTTTATTATTATAGCTAAAATTTTAATTAAAAAGTTAACAAATAGTTAGGGGTATAAAGTGTAATTAGTATAATTAGATCTCTACCGTTAAATCACAAATGAGAAATGATAAAGAAGGGTACAAATTCCTTTATGGTATTCTGTTTTTTAATGATATATATATAAAATAAAATAAAATATAAAATAAAATAATTAAAATATAAAGATAAAAATAAAGATAAATATTTAACACTTTTAAGTTTTAACACTTGCGGTAACAAAATGATGGAAAACATGAAAACGAATATCCTTGTTTATGTTTGGCGACCCAGGCCCAATACTATGATACCAAATCACGAGCCAGGCCCAATTAGGGTTTTGATGCCCTATTAAACATCACTATTATCATCCCGCCGTTGTTTTTCTCTTCGAACTTCATCGGCCCTGCTATTAGGTAAAATCATCTTCCTTTTCCTCTTTCAATTACATCATCTGCATCTAATAATTCATATATCTATCTATCGTCTAATCAGATCTTCATATTTCATTTTTAAAATTTTGTAAGTTTATGTTTACACGATTTTATAGTAATTCATTTAGCTTCATTTTGTTATACTTACATCAAATTAGATACATTTATCTGTATGTCTAACTAATTTTAGTACACTGTTTTTTATGTGTATGCAGAAGTGAAGTTGAACCCAGTTAAACTTATCAATCATGAGGTATGTCTGTAGATTATGTATTATTAGTTTTTTAGGTTTTATGTGTGATTTAGTCATTTTTTTATGTCGAAATGTTAATTTGTATGTCTTACAATCTTACATTCTGGAGATATATGTATCTTATTTGTATATGTGGTTTGATTTATTATTATTTTTTGAAATGTTGTTTACTGTTGTAAAAATTGTTGAAATACAATTGAAGTTACTAACTTATTTCAATTTTTTAATTATAAAAAGTTTTTTTTTGGATTTCAGTTGAGCTGTTTCTGTATCTGATTGAGTATGGTTATTGCATATACTTGTTGAGGTTAATTAGAATTTAGATAATGTAAGTTGTATCGGTAGGTTAAATTTATGTTTGATTATATGAATATTGGATTTGACAGTAAGCTTCAGAGTGAAGCTCTTAGAGAGGCTATTACTCAGATTACTACCGACGCTAAGGAAAAGAATCGTAATTTTACCGAGACTATTGAGCTCCAGATTGGTCTCAAGAACTACGACCCACAAAAGGACAAGCGTTTCAGTGGAACAGTGAAGTTGCCGCACATTCCTCGCCCCAAGTTGAAGGTTTGCATGCTTGGCGATGCCCAGCATGTTGAAGAGGTAACTTTTTTTCTTCGCTAATTGCCATAAGATTAGATTGGATACGAGTATATGATATACAATCTTCCTAAATGAATTCTTGTACTATGGGTTAGTGGTTTGTAATCTAATGTTTTCATATGATTGCTTGTTTGTATTTGTTAATAGTAGTACTTGTCGTTTGTGACATGTTTCTCAACTTTTATTTGAATAAAATTGTAGGTTTTTGGAATAAACTATGGTAATTTCAGTTATACCTCATCCATGAAGTTCTACTAGAGATATATAGTTATAAGGGATATATGTATCCTAGTAAAAGATTCAGGTTATTTGGGATTTAGAGAATTATTGCAATTCTTTTGTGGGCTGTTTGTTATTTTAATGTAAATTGGTTGTTCAATCATTAGATTGCATTAACTTCTGTTATGTGTTTATTAATGTTTATAGGCTCAAAAGATTGGCCTTGAATACATGGATGTCGAATCCCTCAAGAAGCTTAATAAGAACAAAAAGCTTGTGAAAAAGCTTGCCAAGAAACACCAGGCTTTTTTGGCTTCTGAGTCTGTTATCAAGCAGATTCCCCGTCTGTTGGGCCCCGGTCTAAACAAGGCAGGTAGGTGTATCTGTTAAAATGAAGTCCATTTCATTTTGATCAAGTTGTTTGATGTTATTTTCCGTTTCATCTCGATATAGTTTTGATTAATTTGTATTTGATATTGTAGGAAAGTTCCCTACCCTTGTTAGTCACCAGGAATCTCTTGAGGCTAAGGTGAATGAAACCAAGGCAACCGTCAAGTTTCAATTGAAAAAGGTGCTGTGCATGGGAGTTGCTGTTGGTAACTGCAGCATGGAAGAGAAGCAGATTTTCCAAAACGTGCAAATGAGTGTTAACTTCCTTGTTTCGTTGCTGAAGAAGAATTGGCAGAACGTGAGTCATCTTTTCCTAATATTATTTTCTAGCAACCATCACACACAAATCTAATATAGCAATAACTGTTTTAAGAATTTACAATATTCTCAAAAGTGATCTAATTTGGCTTTGATTCTTCACAAGTTGCAGCAATAGCACTTCATTTAACAGCATTTTGTACTGTTTTAATAAGCTTTGTAACATTTTTATATATTTTTTGGATGACAGGTAAGGTGTTTGTACTTGAAGACAACAATGGGAAAGCCAGTCCGCATCTTTTAGGTGTTTGATTTGTCGTTTAAGATTTGTTCTGTTTGAGGCAGACGTGGTGAGATCAGTAGGTGGAAGCATTTCATTTTAATGGGTGCTGTCGTTTTTGACTTATTGGATATTTTGTTTTTCTATTGTATTAGAATTTATATCGACATTATGTTTAATGGATGCCGAGCTCATATCTTTGTTTCTGTCAGTTTCACATCTGGTGTCGTAAAGTTATTTTGTTAGTCAGGACAACACCCCCACCCCCCTCATCTGCTAGTCTATTGAGTTTGTTTAGTAATTTAGATATGGGAAAATATAGTGTGCTGTTTCCTTGTTATCGGGTTGATTGCGTAATGAAGTATATATATCATGACCGGTTTGGGTTATGTTATATTGCTAATGGGCTGTAAGTTGTCAATTTTTTTTTTTTAATTTACTGATAAACTTTGGCAAATGTTACTTGAAGACTCTTTGTGTGCATTAAAAACCTTGTCTAAAAAAACTAAAAAGGTGAATAGAGTCTATTTTATTCTATTGATAAAATATTGGTCATGATAAAATCCATTATGTTTGAACTTTAACAATTATACCAACTCCGATATTGTCAACATCTTGAATGAGACGGTTTAACCCAATGTTTTGAGTATATTCACACCACGCGTACTAAATTAAGGATTAAAACCCAATGTCTTTAGAACAATTTTCAGTTCTCAAACATTGAAATGAATGAATGCCTGCGAAAAGGTGCTCTTTGGTGTAGAACTTATAGAAACATAGAGAAACTATGTTATCAATAGTCGAGTTTGCTGCCTGACTGCTTTTAATTTTGGAACGACGGCATTATCAAATTATCATATCATAAGGCCAAGCTTAGCAAGGAGTTAGTAGCAAAACTAAGTCGAACGAGAGGTAATACATGGGGCTATCTATGGTTCGGCCTTCGGGTCACGATGTAGATTCGATGTGATCCGACCCATTTACATGATCGGACCAAAATGCAGAGCTTAACCCAAAACACTTAACAATTGCATACAAATAAATTCCTAGCTACCAAAAACTCAACAATCGGGTCCCCAAGGCCCCAAACAACACTATTTTAGTGCTCCAAGGCTGCCGACATATTTCAATATGTTAAATATTGTAATGTAATTGCTAAATAAAATAATGGGCAGATTACACCAACAAAAGCGAACTATCGTTATCTATTTTAGAAATCAACTATTAAAATTATCGATAACGGAAAACAATTCTTCGTATTTCTGATAATATGTTACCTAAAGTTGAAAAAATATATGACGTGTCAACTAAAATATTACTAGAAATATGAATAATCGAGAGTTAGTTTCTTTTACCGATAACTTTGATAACTAATTTCTAAAATCGATAATCACACAATAGTTCGTAGAAAGCACTACTCTATTTATTTTCTTTGTATTTTAGATACCTTATCAGGGACCGGATGACGAGAGAAGTCCTCCATGAATCCAGTGGTGAATTCAGGATTTAGGATGACGTGTAGTATTGATATTTCAATTTTTGTAAACCCGTAGCACAAACAAAGAATGTAATTAAAAATACAATTTTTTATAAGAAATTTATACTAATATAGCGAATGGACATGTAACAATTACTACACCTACCTTCTACATGATTTCGCCCCAACATGAACCACACCCATACTACAATCATAATACTTCTCATATTATAAGCATCAATTAAGCATCAAGTTACTTGTAGTTATAAAACAAAATACATCAAGTAAATGGGCAACGATGGTTGATGGCAATGATACTAGAGATAATACAATATTAGGTTATGTTTAGATTTTTAGCGGTAGGTTACATTTGTACTCTATATATAGATAATACACTATTACGTTATGTATATTTATATAGTAATATGTTACGTTTGCAGAGTGAAGTTCAAATGAGTACACCAACATTAACATTAAGTGAGATTGAAATAACCAATAAAAATGCGCCACGTATCACAAAACCCACTTTCCCCACGTTTTTAAAAATTAAATATCTCATAAACGGTAAGTCGAAAAATTATAAAAATTGCACTATAAAATTCAGCGTTTTTTCTCTCTTTGATTAGACATCTCACATGACATACTTTCGACAAACTTTTTTTTCTTCGTTTTTTGGTGGGTATTATAAACGACTTTCACATGTGATACCAACGACTATCACACGTGATACCAACGAGTATCACACGTCATACCAACGACTATCACAGGTGATACCAACGACTATCACACGTGATACAAACGACTATCACACGTGATACCAATATTGTACAATTTGTAAAACCCATAAAACAAAAGTCGTCCGAAATATATAATGTGAGATGTTTAATCGAAGAGAAAAAAATGCTGACTTTTCTGGTGCAACTTTTATAATTTTTCAATTAGCCATTCTTGAAATATTTAATTTTTTAAAAACGTAGGAAAAAATGGGTTTTGTGACACGTGACGTAATCCGATTAGTTCATCCATTCTAACAAAAATTCTTATTCTCATTTGAACGTCACTCTATATTTATTTGTACTCTATCTATAGTTTGTCAATAACACATAAATACTTACGAGTTTTTTGTTATTTATAAAATGAAGGTAACCTTGATTAGGTAGAGAAATAGCTATTGGTCATGTTTAAGAGCCGCCCTATTATTACTAAAGACCCCTTTTTAGCTCTAAAGGCTCTCATATTTGGACTTTTGGGTCTACTCATACGTCCAACTACATGCATTTGACTTGTAATTCAAATATCATTACTACTGCTAAATGTGATTTTTATTTGAATAAAAGCTTTAAACAACTTATTTTGTATAGAGAGAAAGAAAAAAAAGGATTGTTGCACTTTTTTGACTTTTTCATTTACTAAAATTTCTTCACAATGTTAAATTGTACTTTATTGTGTTGTGTCTAATAGTGTACGAAAAATTTTAAGTGGTATACAAATCATCACTATTTTCATTATTATTTAAACATAAGATTAAGCTACATAAACGTATGCTATATGAAATTATTGTGTAGTAAATGTTATTCTTATTTTTAATTGGTACGAGAAAGTTGATAAAGAAATCATAAAACGAAAGATTAGCTAGTACGGATCCAATAGTAGTCACAATTCTAGCGTGAAAGATCATTAAATGTTATTTTACTTGTGAGTAACGTCTTTGATCTAATCACCAAATTATTTATTATCTATTCTATTTCTATTTTCTATTTAAATACAAGAGCAAATTGCGTGGATCATCTTTGTGTTTTGTCAAAAATACATGTATCATCTTTCTCAAAATTAAGTAACACAGTACATCATTGTTTTTGATATTTTTCATCAGGTTTCATCCTTTAACACTTGAAAGGACCGAAATGTCTTTTATATATCTTTATATTTAATCATTCTTTTTATATATTTGTACTAATTTTTCTTTTCATTTTATTCCTCTATTTTTTTTTACTAACAACTATGTTGATCCTTTGTTTTCACTTTCTTTTTAAGAATTTTAATTTTTAAACAAAAACCCCTATCACTTGCCATTAACACGCAACTTCCAACACCCTATTTTTTATTTTATAATCTTTTTATCTTCTTCGTTTAAAAAAATCTAGAACAAAAAACAACCCCCAAACCCAACAACACTTCAAAATCAAAATCGAACAATTGCAAAGAAGAACAGGGGTGACGACATTTGGAGTTTTGAATACGAGAAGCAATTGCGGTGATGGCGTCAGTGATTTCGTTGACCAAACACCGGTTGATGTAACTCATATTCAATGATGGTTGTTCAAGTATCTTGACGGTGGCGATTGACAATGAATGCCAGAGATTGTGGCGGTCCACAATGATGACGAAGATGGTGATGGTGGATAATGGTGACCGACGATGGTTGTTAAAAGACAATAAAGGCACACAAAGGAGGATGAGTGGTTAATGGTTCTAAGAGGAAATTTTATCAAGAAAAGAAAAAATCACGTGTTAATTTGAGGTTGAAGATAATGTGAGGTTGAAGATGATGTGATTGTAAGGAATTAAATAGAAAAGGAAAATTGATAAAGAAAAAGAAAAGTAATACAGATATACAAATACTAGTAGAAAAATATAACCATTTTAATTAGAAAATAAAAGAATAAGGGTATATTCGTCATTTCAGGTGCAGAAGGATGACAACTGATCAAAAATATGGAATAGAAGGATGACCTATGCTATTTAATTTTGATATGGATGATACGTGCATTTTTGACAAAAGACAAGAATGATCTATGCAATTTGCTCTATATATAATAAGAGAAATAATAAAGTTACAAAAGTTTTACAATATACTTGTTTACAAAAAGTCATTAACAAATGAAATAAAGAGAGAGAATCTGATTCATGAAAGATAAAAAGAAATTAATGTTATTAATGAGTCTCTTTGACAAAAATAGCTATAAAGTATAAACTATAGCTAGTATATATTTTGGATAGATGTATTTTTTTTTTAGTTTTTTTTTTTAAATATTTTATACAACGTTACCTGTGACTTTCTGATGGCCTTCCATTGACCGGTCATACGATCAAAATGGAAGAGGTAAATTGTGTAACTTATGCTTAAGGGAATATGAAGATGCAGATTGAACTAATGACCTACACATTTATGCTGCATGTCCACACCTCTAAGCTACCAATGCCACCACTAAGCTACCAACGCGTGGACTATACACAACGTATTTATACATTGAACGTGTATTTGTACGATCAGCCCACACAAGCCTTTAAGCCCACAATTCCAGCTGAAAATCTCCAAGCATGTAATTCTGCAACGTTAGGTGAAAGAGGGGATCTATGTACTTCACTTCCGTCGTTAAAATCTGATCATTTAATGGGAAAGTATGGTGAATATTATGAAATTAGGGTTTTGATGAGGATAGTGAACATACCTTGAAAATGAAGAATGATTGGCCTTATATACTAGTTGAGGCTCTCCCTGGAACCTTTTCCTAACTAATCAGATTATAGCACTAGCGAATTATTCCTTGTGGACCAGCCACAATTCTCCAAATGATCTTGTGCATAACTGTTTGTGGTCGCTACCTTAAATCTGTTGAGACATTATAAAGATCTTGTTTTGATAGGAGGTATGTCATACGTTCTGCTTGTGGAGATAATGTAATAGATAGTTTGGTGGCAAATTCTCCGGAGGTAACATGTATCAACTAGTACATATGTTGCGTCACCTCTGTACGATTTGACAGTTTTTCGGCTTCCTTTAGTGGCTGTCATCATGACGGATCCCTTTCGCCCACTACATCTTGCCACGTGTCTTGTGGAGAGAGAATATGGTCATCGAAACGGTCCCCCTAACTTCCTTTTTTCTCTCATATTTTCTCATTCAATAATTAAAGATTCAACATTTTCACCCTTTTACTCTCGACTCTTTTGATTCTTAAATTCCAGTAATCATCACCGTTTTTTCAGGTTAGTTCTCTTTAAACCTTTAAATACTTTTGTTATCTTAGTAATATTAGAGGAGGATGCGGTTATTAAGGTTACTTGTGTTGTCCGTGAAAATTACTTCAATATAATGTGTAAAAAGTATTGGTTATCCGGCGAGTGTTCTCCGATGCTTCCAAGTTTTGGTGATGTTCTTTCTAAACCACTAGTGGGAATTTTTGGCGCGTATACTAAACTCGTTGCTGTTTCCAATGTTCGTCTCCCCTTTTCACCCTTCTTTTTATTCGTGCTGAAGTATTTTTGGGTTTATATATCTTAAATGGTTCCGCTTGGTGCCATTGAAATAATTGGTTTCGAGATGGCTTGCAAAGCCCATGAGAAAACTGTAGGTTTATTTTGTCATTACTTCTTTCTAGGTCATTCGTATGGTGGTTATTACTCCATCTTGAAGAGGCCTTCTTCAAAAGATTCTCTTAGGTATTATGGATTCTTTGAAAGACTAGAAGGAGAATTTTATTTGGCTGAGTGATCGTATTATCCCTATCGAGTTTAGAGAAGTTTTAGAGTGGAAACATGAAGATGAAACATATAGTGAACCTTCGACCCTCTCTCCCAAAGAAATCGAAACCCGCACCCATCTTGACTCCAATTATTGTGTTTTTATTGATGCATTTGCTGGGGAAATTTCGGTTCTTCTGGGCATCAGTAGGAACTGGGTTGACGATGGTTTAGTTCCTGTTGTTATGAAATTTAGGGAGGGTGAGTTTATTGTGATTGATTTTTGTTGCTTTGCGTGAACTGATTACTAACATGGCTCTGTTTTGTGTTTCATAGAAATGAAGCTTCTTGACATCCTCAACTTTGACAGCAAGAAGACGTTGCATTATCGATCAAAAAGTGCTTCACAAGGTGTTAGCAATGATGGTTATGTTGCTAGAGTGACTCGTTCTACTGTAGCCGGAGGTAGTTCGGCTAAGGCTCCAAGGGGAAAGTTAAAGATTGGTACGAGATGAATTCTTATCTGGGAACCCTCTCCTGAACAAGTGATGTCAACCCCTGAAGTTAATCATGAGGATGATGTTGAAGAAGCTGCTGGTCATAAACGTAAGGGGAAGAGGCCTGCTGGAGGTAAGATAAGGAAACAAGGGAAAACTCGGGGTGGAGATGTTCCTCTTTCTATCGAGATTTACAAAATTGCTGAAGAACATACCGGAAGTTCTAAGATTGAAAGTCCAATTCAACAGGACGCCCTTGTGATTATTGATCATGTTACTGCTCATTCTTCTCATAAGTTTGCTCGTGATTCAACTCCGGTCGAGGAAATTGGCCCATCCAACCCTAGTGTTGAGAAAAGTACTTTTGACTTTTCTACTTTTGGCATGGTTTCTGTAGGTGTGTGAAATCATCTCCTGGTTAAACATGGTATAGGGTATGAATGCTTTGGTAATTTTTTTTTACTGATTAGGCTAATGTACTTTCTGTTATTGATGAAGATGATGCTGAGGTTAAGACTATGGGTAGTAGGGAAATGCATATCCTGTTTGAAACTTATCTGTGGACAATACTCTAGATAGGGTGACGTCTAGGCGCGAGTTTATTTCTCATGCATTTCTCCCTGCTTACAAACTAGGGGTAGTAGGTTGACTTTTACTGAAATGATTGAAGGTTTGGATAGGGTCTTGGTTGAATCAACTTTTCATTGTAAAATTATGGCTAAGGCTTTGATTGAGATTAAGCAGTTCCTCTGACCAGACGGTTAGCAGTTTCAATAACAAGATGGATTCTTTCTCTAAAGAGTCTGAGGGTCTTAGGACAGAACTTGAAATGCAAAAGATGAGCATTCTTTCCAGTGCTGCCATAATTGCTGACAAAGAGAAGATGATTGTCGACTCTGAGTAACAACTCTTGCTGGTGAAGGATCAACTTGCATCTTCTGAGAGGAAATTTTTGTAGCTTAAAGGGAGATTGAGTACTTCTGACGGCAAGTTGAAGATGGCTGAGGGGAAATTGAGGCTTGTTGAAAAGAAGATTGCTTTAGCTGATGATGTGCCAATAGATTTCATTAAGAGGTCCCTTTTGCATTATTATGATGAGCTTTCCAATAGTGAGGAACTCTTTAGGCTTGTAGTCAATACTCTAATGCATTCTGGAGCTAAGGCTAGGCAATAATGTTGGAGCTTTTCTACTTTAGGCATCCTGTTAAAGATGTGAGCCAGGAGAATATCTCAGAATACAACCCTCGGGCCAAGGAGGACTATGATGAAGCCGTTGCTGCTCTGACAATGCTTAATTTCCCTTTCTTCAAAAGCTTATTAATGTTGCTCACTTTCCGATTAAAGAAATCCTTCAAGTTAAGCCTGACCACAACCCAAAGGCTCCTCCTTCTTAAATCCTTATGTTTGATGAAAAACTTTGTTATTTTGCTTTTGGTGATGTAAACCCTCTGTTGGGTAAACTATTTTACTTTCTCGTACTTGATGTTTCTTTTGGAAAACGTTGCTTTTAGAAAAAACATGTGTGGCTGGATGCCTTTATCCACTATTCCCTGGTTATATGTTTTGGTTACTTTGTATCTTGTTGTAGCATTCTTTGTGTGAATGTATGGATTTTCAACTTGGCAGTTCACTTTTCTACTCAAAAGTAATAAGTGTTTATTTCTCATAACAGGTTTTCACGGCCTATAAGTAAATTTTGTAGGCTAGACATAATCTTTGGAAAAACAGTTTTCTATGGGGATAGTTTTCCTTAAGTGTGGAATTGATATCCTGTCCAGATATATACACCTAAAAGTGTGGTGTATTTTTATTGAACTTTGTTTCAATCCCCGTTGTGGGTTGCTACCTCACTTGCAGTGCTTGAGGTTCCTTAATTGTGGTCGACCCAAGGTGTTTTTTACACTCTGACCAAACACGGTTAAGAGTTTTTAAGGTTAATTCATGACCTTAGGGATTTTACATACATATTAAGTTTTTTGATGTATATAATTTTTTACTGATAAAATTTGCCTTCTCATTAAAATTTAACAACTCTATTCGTATACATACCAAAACACCTGCTAGTCTCTATGAGAGAATCTGCAAAAATTTTACAAGTAACATTTTTTCAAGTTAGATGTGTGTCATGTGCGGTCAAGGAGCTATCCATGTAGAGTTTGAAGCTTGTAAGATCCACTTCTATGGGCTTCTGCCACTTGGTAAGGGTCTTCCCATGTTTGTCGGAGCTTTCCTTGGCATTCCACCCTGCTAGCTTCATTTTTCCTTAACACATATTCTCCAACTTTGAAGGAGACACCTTTACCCCTTTGGTTGTAGTATTTCTCCAGTTGTTTCTTGTATCCAGCTTCTCTGATGGCCGCCACTTCTCTTCTTTCTTCCAAGTGATCCAAGTTTTCCCTTAGACGAATTTCATTGTCTGCTCATTCGCATGAAGGTACTGATACGAGGATACACTTATCTCTGCCAGGAATAGCGCTTTAGTCCCCTAGGAAAGGCTAAGAGGAGTCTCCCCGTTACTTCTCTTTGTTGTAGTTCTTAAGGCCCATAACACATTTGGCAATTCGTTTACCCATCCTCTTTGGCATTTGCCTAGTCGTGCCTTAATTCCTCTAACCACATCTCTATTCATAACCTCCACCTGCCCATTGGCTTGTAGGTAGTCTACTGAGTTAAATGATTGTTGAATGTTGAGACCTTCACACCAAGCTTTGAATGGATTGTCCGTGAACTTCTTGCCATTGTCACTCACAATAACTTTTGGGACTCCAAATCCGCACACAGTTTTATCCCACACAAAATTGACCACGTGCTTACCTGAGATGGTGGCTAGAGGTTCGCTTCAACCCACTTTGTAAAATAGTTGACTGCCACCCGGAGAAACTTGACTCTGCCTGGTGCCTCGGGGAATGGGCTAGTTCCCCATTTGAGGAATGACCAAGCTGGTGTTACCAGGATCAAGTCACAGTTTTTGGCTGTCTTTGTACAAGAGCGTGTATCTGGAAGGATTCGCAACTCTGTAGCTCTTGCTTCACGTCGTTGTACATGGTTGTCCAGAAGTATCCTAAGTTTTTTTATTTTTGAAATTAATGTTCATGGACTAGAGTGCAACCCACAGGAACCTTCATTAATTTCATGTATCACTCTCCTTCCTTCTGAAGGTCCTACACACCTGAGCCACGGTTGGATGTATGATCGCCTATATAACATACCTCATGGAATGTATATTTGGCGCTTTTGCTTGTATATTTTGGGCCTTTTGCTTGTATCGCCTACTTAACGTATCTACCTTTTCGTTTTGGTTTCTCCTTGTATGCTCTATTTTGAACTCTTTGAAGCTTTTCATCTTTTCTTTAACCCGTTCCAAATACTTTTTCATCTTATTATCTTTGACCTGGAATTCTCCTCCACTTGCTTTGCTACTAGCTAAGAATCCACAAATGTCTTTAAGTTCTCCACCTTACATTTGTGTGGCAATATTAATCCCTTTCAGGAGGGCTTCATATTCAACTTCGTTATTTGAGGTTTGGAATTCAAATCTCAAGGCATATATGAACTCTTAATTCTCCGAGTTAGTTAATATCAACCCTGCTCCAGCCCCTTCTGAGCTAGATGCTCCATCTGTATATAGAAACCAAAATTTTTTCGCCATGTGATTTTCTACAATTTTTCCTCTTGCCTCTACTTCCATAGTAGTACCCTTGACTGTCATCTCGGCCATGAAGTCTTCCAATACTTACCCCTTTATAGATATATGTGGCTGGAAAGTGATATTATGCTCTCCAAGCTCTATTGCCCATTTAGCTAGTCTTCAAGACTTTTCAGGTTTGGCTAGCACTTGTCGCAAATATTGATTTGTTATTACCACCACAAAGTGTTTTCTGAAACTACCTTCTTAACCTTCTTGCCACATGCACCAAAGCTAACACTAACTTCTCCATAATTGGGTAATTTACTTAAGGACCATGAATTGTCTTGCTAATGAAATATATATGGACTTGTTCCTTTTTATTTCTCCTAAGAGCACTGCACTTACAACTTCATTAGCCGTAGATAAATGCATAAATAACGTCTCTCTAGGGACAGGAGCTGTGAGAGTGGGCAACTCTCCGAGCAGAGTTTTCATCTCCTCAAAGGCCTTCTCAACTTCCTTTGGCCAGAATAAGTCTTTTTTTTATTAACATAATTCTTAAGAGTTTTGAAGAATGGCAATGAATTTTTTGCCGCTTTAGATAAAAATTGACTGAGGGCAGCTAACCTTCCATTCCCGCATTGCACTTCCCTTAAAAATTTTGGAGATTTTATTTCTTTCATAGCTTGTATCTTCATAGGATTGGCTTTTATCCCCTTAGCAGTTATAAGGTACCATAGAATTCACCTTCTTCTACCCCGTAGGTACACTTGTTTTGGTTTAACTTCATATTAATCTTTCTCAATGTTGCAAAAGTTTCTGCAATATCTTCCAGCATGTCTTGTTCATTATAACTTTTGATCACCATATCATTCACATAAGCCTCCAAATTTCTTCCAATTTGCCTCTGGAATGCCTTATCAACCAACCTTTGATATGTTGCTCCCGCATTCTTCAGCCCGAAAGGCATCTTTTGGTAGCAACCATTTTATCTTCATCCTTCTTGGCCATTTGTATTTGATGGTATCCTTTATATGCGTCCAAAAAACATTTCAATCGAAATCCACACAGAGATTCTACCTTCCATCAATTGCGGGTAAGGAATCTTTTGGGCAAGCCTTATTTAAATCCGTAAAATCCACACACATGTGCCATCCTCCATCCGACTTTCTTCTTCTTTTTTCTTTTTTTACCATAACTAGATTTGCGATCTAGATTTGGTACTTCACCTCTCCTAGAATTCGTGCAGCAACTAGATCTTTTACTTGTTCACAAGCCTCTTAACTTTCATCTTGTGCGAGGTTTCTCTTCTTCTGCGGCACTGGTGTTTTATTCGGAGGTACGTTAAGGTAGTGCTCAGTCACGCATTTTTTCTTATCACCATTTGACTCATTAAATGTCAACATCCTCAGAACTCCAATCATATATGCTGGGCTCCAAGCAAATACGTCTACATTTTCGCTTAAAAGTTTCACCAAACCTTTCTTGACATCATCGGTAGCTGTCTCCCAATAGACACTATTTGATTTGGATGTAAATCGTTTATAACTTCCTTATACGTCTGTGCATGAATATATAAACTGTTTCTCCTCTGGCTCTATCTCCTCCCTGGTCAAAAGTTTCCTACCTACCTTCGGGGCAGAATATACCGTTGCCATTCCATTAGGTGTTGGGAACTTCAATACTCCGTGCACAGTGGAAACCACGGCACCAAGTAAACACATGGACGGTCGTCCCAATATGATGTACGGTGATTGCGATTAGAAAATGATGAAATCAAATATTTTCATCCCGATTCTACGATAGGATCCCAGGGTTACCCTTAAACTAATCACCCCAAGAGGTCAAGAGATTTCTCCTAAAAAACCTATTAAGAGCCTAATAACCTCCTTCATCATTTTTTGTACTCTTATTAGTAGTTGTCGGAAATAACTTTCATACATAATGTCCGAAGAACTTCCTCCATCCAGATAGACTCTGTGTACTCTCCTGTTTGCCACCTCTATAGTGATCAATATTGGTTCCTCCAAAGGGACAATAATCTTAATAGAAGGGAAGGAAATTTCTTCCTCCTCCCACTACTCCATTACCTTTGATCTCCTTTTCATCTCTATAACAGGTGACCATATCATTAAGATCTCATCTTCCATGGGCTTTGCCTCATCCTCTTTCTTCTACCATGTAACATTCTTTTTAAATCTTGGGTTATTTTTCTTTCCACCCTATTCATTACCGTCCTTAATATCTTTAACTAAATGATCCGACTTCCCAATTTTCAATGCCTTTTTCACCTCTGCCCGGAGTTCTCCACAAAAATTAGTTTCATGACCATAATCTTCATTATACTCACAATACCTAGCCATGTCCCTATCTTTTGCTTTACCTTGAACCTTTTGTGGTGGTTTAAAGTCATTAGAGGATTTTTTTCTGTTAATTCTTTGGGTAACGGGAATATTTAAACCCCTTGCTGATTTGTTAAAAGACCTTCCTCTACCTTTATTTTTCCACCTAGAGGGCCATTCATCATAATCACCACCTCCTTCGCTTCGTGGATAGCTGGATTATTTAAGAATCCCCTTCATAGCAGTTTTATTTCCTCTTACATAAGCGTACACTTCATCCTGCAACTCCTGGTAGGTTTCTAGGAGTATTCTCCCGAGCTCTGCACGAGCATTTTATTTCTAAGCCCATGATTGAATCCCCATACTCTTTGATCTTCTTGCAATCCTTCGATTTGTTGTGTTTCATTAGTATACCTTTACATGAAGGCTCTCAGCCCCTCATTCTCGCCTTGATAAAATATTGTGAGCCTCCTGATGGGTTTTAGTATACTTTCTTTGTTTAATGAAATGATACATGAACTTAGGCTCTAGCTCATCAAAACTACCAATACTTTGAGGTGGAAGTTTATCATACCATGCCCTGGCCGCACCTGTCAAAGTCATTGAGAACATATGATACGTAATTGGCATTGTCCACTTGATTTTTTCTGCTCTCCGGAATGCCCTCAAATGATCTTAGGATCTGTCACACCATTATACTCTTTTACATTGGAAGGTAATTCCTGACCATTGGCAATTCCTTAGTGTTCAACTCATGAGACTAAAAGGGATTGTTTTCTTTAGATGAAAGAATTAACTCTCGATCTGGTGGATCGAGGGTTAATTCTTTCATCTAAAGAAAAGGGTTGTGATAAAATTCTCCACCCATATGGGGATAAGCAGGATTATAGCTTCCATGTGGAAAGTTGATCCACTGTCCATATTGGGGTGAGTAAACAAAATATCCTCCAGACTGAGGGTTATATGACCCTTGACTCATAAAACCTCTAGGCTCCTGACCTGCGGTCAGAGCGTAGTACCCAAGAGGGTTGAAGTATCCCTGAGTATTCTGAGAATTATTTTGGTCATTTATGATCTGAGCTTTTGTGGACACGGCTCTTGATGAAGTGTTTTAGTTAAATGGGGTAAAAATTCGAGTATTTTAGCCTCCTACAGGCACAATAGTTGTCATTACGTTAGTTACATGTTGATTCCACAACTTGGGTTTGATTCGGATTCATCCCATTGGGAAACCCATAATTCTGCTCCTTCTTCCGATGGTTACCATAAGGTATTTGGAAACTTCCATGCGTACTCTGTTGGACGGTTTCTTGTGTGCTTTGAGTGTTTATGTTTGGTTGTATAACATTTCCTTGTTGGTTTGTAGTCATTGGAGTATTTTGTGTTATAGACCCAGTAAACTTGATTACTGTTCATGTATAATGGTGGTGTGTTAAATGTTATCATAGATTGATTAGCTGCCCTTCGACTGCCAGCATCTGGTCCCTCCATGATTATTTCTTCATCCACTTCATCATCATCGTCACCCATATCCAAATGATCTCTCCAATCATTCAAATCCACTTTCCTTATGTGTTTCGTGATTAATGGCTCCATATATTGCATCATAACTTCATCACTAATTACCGGTAAATTACTTACCGGATTTCGTGCCGTTATAACATTCTCCAATGACATAAAATTAAAAACTGGAGTATTACTATTTGAAACAGGTGTGAAAACAGGTGGTGGTGAAGTAAGCTTACAACTACCACTAACAACCGGAGGTAACATCATTACTACAAATCACAAAAATAAAAATGCAACTAAAAACTTAATTTTAACTAGAAATATTGGAATTGAGAGATTAACTTTTAAAACGATAAGGAGGGAAGATCCCCGTAATTCACCTCCGGTGTAAGAATCAGAATAGTTAATCGGAAAGTATGGTGAATATTATGAACTTAGGGTTTTGATGAGGATAGTGAACATACCTTGGAAACAAAGAATGATTGGCCATATATGCTAGTTGATGCTCTCCCTGGAACCTTTTCCTGACCAATCAGATTATAGCACTAGCGAATTATTCCTTTTGGATCAATCAAAATTCTCCAAATGATTTTGTGCATAACTGCTTGTGGTCCCTACCTTAAATCTGTTGAGATATTATAAAGGCCTTGTTAAGCTTGGAGGTATCTCATGCGTTCCGTATGTGGAGATAATGTAATAGATAGTTTGGTGGCGAATTTCCCGGAGGTAACATGTACCAAATAGTACATGTTTTATGCCACGCGATCAATAATGATCTTACTCTAGGTGGAGGCAAATAGATCTAGCGAATGTATAGAAGAGCAATATTCCAGATAGAGATAACTCAGACTGGAGGAATAGTGGTTACACTATTAACGTGCATTGTGTTATTTTCTTTTTTAAATGAAAAATACATATCAGGTATCACGAAGACTTGAACATTGTGTATATTTATTATTATTTTATTTAGTGAAAGTTACAAATTTATTAGAAACTCCATTCTGGGTGATTTTCAACGTGTTTTCAAGTGGATCTTTTTGTCATTATTGTTTAAAAAGCTTCATCCACATTCTAAACACTTCCCTATAGGAGCTTTTGGATTTTTAGCTTTTAAAGTTTTAATAGCTTTATGCAAAAAGATTATAAAGTTACACGTATTTCAAACTAAAGACTTTTAATTTTCTTGAAGCTTTTATCTCAAAATTAAAAGTTTAAAATTTCTAAAAGTTATTTAAAAAGACCTGGTATCTCACTTGATATACAAAATTTATAAAAAATTTATAAATGTAGCATTCCTCGTATAAAAATTATACATGTGACTACAAAGTATATCTAATGATAAAAGTGATATTTGTGACAACACCTTATAGACGGATCAACATTCAAATATAAAAAAGTTATAGGCTTAAAAAAATTTAACTCCTCTTTCACTTTTGCTTTCACTTCCCTCGAATTCCTTCTTCCTCCTCTCCTCATTTCCTTCCATCCACCCATATAGGCGGAACTATGAAAGAAAAGTTAAGTTGGTGCACTTGGTTAACTTAAATCAATATGACATTTGGGTTATGAAGAGGCATGTGTTCGAATCCCACGTATGTTAGTTTTCTTTATAAACCGTAATAATAGCAAATTACCTCTATGCCATATTTAAACAAAATAAATATATTGTTGGGATCTATCTCCATAATAAGAAATCACGCAACTATGTATAATCCAATAATAAATACATGCACGAAAAAGTAAACACGCACAATTTTTACCTGAAAAACCTCTCAACTGAGAGTTAAAATCACGGGACATGTAAGCCACTTAACATCCACTATAATGAAATATGTTAAAAGTGGGAGACGTCAACTCTCAACCCTATTAAATATCCTCAAACCACTCTCACAGTAGATTTAAATTACGAAACTTTCGACCTTCTTGAATCACTAAAGACTCACCACACATGATAGAGAGAGACTCTCCTACACTTTCAATATTTCTTAACGTCCTCACCAAAATCCTACAAACAACTCCTATTTAAATAGGCAAACACAACTTGTGGATCAAGTTACTTGTTAACCAATATACATGACTTCCACGTCTCCTAATTCAGGTTATATCCTAACAAATCTTTTGTTGATTCAAATACTCCTATTTTTTTCACTCAATGACGTAAATCTCATATTCAACGATAATTAGTGTGATTTTATCATTTTTTTTGCCACCACTCACTCACCATCTCTTTATTTGGAGACTTTCGACACAAGGAATTTCATTATCACCGAGCATAATCGTGTTTGAACCACAAGTCATCCACATCATTTAAAAAGAACTTGATCTCTGACGTGGATCTTCTACTCAACAATAATGAGTGTGATTGAATCATCTTGTAGCGCAACTTTCTCTCTCTAGCGGGACACGCCGCTTGACCATCCTCAATTTCAAGAAGACTTTCGACGCAAGGAACACCATGAGTAAATTTTCCACCGAGCCTCATCATTAATGAACCCCACCAAGACATAACCTAATAATACATTATTATACTTGTGAAATTCAATAAAATAATTACATGAAATCAAATTCAAATAATGTATGCTTATTGTCACTTTGGATTTTATGGTTTCAAATAAATTCAATGCTATATGATAGTTGAAATGAGAATAAAATTTTTTATGAGAATGAAGGAACCAATAGAAATGCGTCACGTGTCACAAAAACTCACTTTCTCCCACGTTATTAAAAATAAAATATTTCAAAAATGACTCATTGAAAAATTATAAAAATTGCACCATAATAATTAACATTTTTTTCTCTTCGATTAGACATGTTACAAGGTATACTTTCGACGACTTTTAATTAATGGGTTTACAAATTGTACAATATTAGTATCATATGTGTTACTCGCTGGTATCACATGTGTTACCCGCTGGTATCAAATGTACTTCGTTGTGTATAGGTGCAAATCATATATATATATATATATATATATATATATAATAACCTAGGTTTAATCAGTAATATAATATATTTAAAGAATAACACGAAGACTATCTTATGGTTTCGTCTATTTCAAAAGGCTTACATACATTTAATTTTGCCTACACAATATTACCAACAATACGCTATTCAATTCCACATAATATTATACATTTAATGTATATCATAAATATATATGTACAACTATCATATATATAAATATGTGTGTATGTGATACATGTTTGTCACTTGAACAATAACAATTTATATTTAAAATAAGAGAAGTAAAAAAACCTTCCAATGGAATTTAGCAAACGGCTTATCATCTGGTTCATTATGATCCTAACCATATCAAGCAAGGTATACACACTAGCTAAGAGACCTCAACCTAATGATCTTATGCCGAGAAAATCAACCCCGTCAAGTTTGACTCCTCAACTCAGTCCAAATAAAATTTGCTTCGACCTACATCCAAAATGTAAAGATTTTCCATGCTTTGTTAAATGTCAACTTAAAGGAGCTCATGTTGGAGGAAAATGTAAAAATTCTGTAACATGTTGTTGTGTCCCATAAGTGCAATATAATATGATAGTTTATAATAATATATAGTCTTTTTTTTTTTATCTATTTAAATGTTAACTATTATTGTTTAAAAAGTGATCTCATACACGATATGTAAATAAAATTAATGATTGAACCAACATTACTAATATTTTGTACAAAATGAAAATGATCATGCATGGGTGCTTACTAAGTTACACGGTAATATAAAATGATGATTGACTATTCATAGTGGACACTTCCTTAAGAAAATGATTTGATATCGTTGAGTTTTCTTTCACTGAGCGTTGCGGCGGGGTTAAAATAAATATGAACATTTAGATACTCGAGTGTAATGATTCTGTAAATTGGTCGATCTTACTTATACTTATAAATTGTAAATATTGTGTAATTTGTGTCAATCCCGACAACCTGATTAATGGCTAAAATTGACTCATTGAATTCAGATCGTCTGAGTCTCTACGTAACAAATACATTTTATTTGAGTAATTGATTCAACTTTGTATTAATTATATTGTTTTTATCACATCTTAAATAAAATTCAAATTTAATCTTATCACAGTAATATAATATGAAATAAATATCAAAACAATTGCATTTTTTTAGGTTCAATTAGTGGGGCATGTGTTATGATATATAAAGTTTTCAGGATATTAGAAAATTTGTAATACCATTTCACTATTAATCATTTTCTTTATCCATTTTTGAATATTCATCGTTTTCTCTATCCATTTTTGAATTGCAAAATCCATATCTTTGATTGCCTTTTCGAACATTACATCCTAATCTTTGTTACTTTTAAGCATAGATTAATTAAAAATCTAATTCAACATCTAATATGAATATTGATTTTCAAATTCTAACTATTACACAATTTAAAATTCATATACCAAGTATTCATGGTTTTTGATAATAATTTTTTTCCAGATAAATTTTATATAAACTTTTAATTATTGGTTTAATAGAATGAGTGAAGTTCAAATGAGAATAAGAATTTTTGTGAGAATGAAGGAACTAATAGAATGCACCACGTGTCACAAAACTCACTTTTCTCCATATTTTAAAAATTAAATATCTCAAGAATGACTCATTGAAAAATTATAAAAATTGCTCCATAAAAATCATCATTTTTCTCTCTTCGATTAGACATCTCACATTATATATTTCCGACAATTTTTTATGGGGTTTTACAAATTGTACAATATTGGTATCACGTGTGATAGTCGTTGGTATCACGTGTAATAGTCGTTGGTATCACGTGTGATAGTCGTTGGTATCATGTGTAATAGTCGTTTATCATACCCACCAAAAAATGAAAAAAAAAGTTCGTCGAAAATATGTCATGTGAGATATCTAATCGAAAAGAATAAAACACTGAATTTTATGGTGCGATTTTTATAATTTTTCGACTTACAGTTTGTGAGATATTTAATTTTTAAAAACGTGAGGGAAAGTGATATATATATATATATATATATATATATATATATATATATATATATATATAGAAGTGAGATAAAGGGAGAAAGATTTTTAGCGAGAGAAGAGGGAGAAATATTTTTTGTTACTATGATTCAGTATTTTTATTATAAGATTCAATTTTTTAATAATATAAACTTTTGAATCATAACGACTAAATCTTATTAATAAAATATTGAAACAACGCAATAAAATACAAAATTATTAATAAAATATTATATTAATAAAATATTTTGTTAAAGATTTAGTCTTTTATTTCTATGATTCAAAAGTTATAAGTAATAAAAATCTGAATCATAGTAATAAAATAATGCATTATATTACTTCTCATTTTTCTCTCCCTATATTTCCTTCTCCCTTGAACCGATTCAATTTTTTTACACATTTTTGCTCCTTCAATAACACTAAAGAAAGATTATTATATATATATATATATATATATATATATATATATATATATATATTGGGATGATCCAGGGGGAAGTGTTTTTTTTTTGTGGGAAGGGGAAGCGTTATTATTCATCAAGAAGCATATTACCTTCGCCCATACTAATCTCACAAAAAACAAAGTGAAATTAAGAAAATGTTAATCAGAATTGATGAATATTAAGTTTCCTTGACAAGTTCTTTCTGCAGGTTATAACACCGATTGATGAATATTATATTCAAAATCGTTAATATTCATCGCAGTGAATGTTAGTTAACATTCATGGTGATGAATATTAAATTAAAAATATTTTGTGATAATGTGATGTTTTAACATTCATCGTAATGAATGTTAGTTAACATTCATCACGGTAAATATTAACAATTTATTAAATAAATATTCATCAACTAATGTTATGACTTAAAAATAAAATGTATCTGTTAATAAATTCTTTATAACATCGATTTTGATTGCTATTTATTGGTAAAAATAATTTTGTGTTGACGTTTTGATTGGTCATTGTAAGATATTTAATGATTAATAATAACGCTTCTCCCTTCCCCGTTAAAAAATACTCCCCTCTTAATATATATATATATATATATATATATATATATATATGTATATAAATTACATTATAAATATGTAATATAATTAATATTTTGAACCAATCTGCACTTTAAGATTAAAAATTAGTGATTTATATTGACACTAATCACAGGAGATTTGAATTCCTTGACTTCCTTATAAGGCGACACCATCTGGGCACACGCACCACCTTCTTGCTATTAAAATATGAAGCCGAGTTTTTGACCTTTCCTATCGAGGACGCTAGCTAATCACACATGATTTCACATGTGAAACCCAATTACATAATTACATGATTTAAATTCATATCATGCATGTGAGTGTAGAGTCACTCTCAGTATTCCGATCTTTATATATTATTACAAATAATATACGGTTAGGTCAAGTTATATTTTTAACCAACTTAGCTATCAATTATAAAAAGATGAATTGAACGTTTAATATTAAATTGATTTAACAATAATAATTATTTGTTGAAGCGCGGAATTAAATCAACATGAAAAATCAATCAATAACTTCGTTTATATTGACATGTAATTCGTATACGGTTTTTACAGTTCAAGCACTAGGTTTCATTAAACCTATAACTCCCTATATATACAATTATTAGAGATAGAAAACACAATCTTCCTCAATCTCTAATATATCAGTTTTCAGGTAATAAACCGATAACTATAGAAACAAGATAAAACTCTTAATAATAATATATTCTAAGTCTTTGAGTTTATCTTCGAGTCCTTCAGATGCCAGCATTTGATACGATCTTCTAAGTCCTCTAGATTTGAAACTCCAAGTCTGTAATCATTATAGCCTGAAATCTCATGAAGCTTGTCAGAGTCTGAAATATGTGTCAGAGTCTGAAGGTTCAGACTCAGTTGCCATAGTCTGACGTTTCAGACTCAGTCGCGAAATATCTCTTTCAGACTGTAATTCTATACCTAGCATTTGTAACACCCTCTCTTCGTATGATATAAAATATTCTTTTTATTTCGGAAGCGTAGGTCAAAACATATATTGTATTAATAATATTAAAAAAATTATACATACATATTGTTCAAAACGTCGTACATAACCAAGTGTTACATCATTTCAACTTTCATTTAGGTTATCAAAATATATCAGAGTTGCCAGCTGGTCAAACATTCCTTGAACCTAATCTTCATGCCCGCCCATATCAATCATGACCTGCAGGGATTAAGGTGGGGGATTAATGTGAAGCTAACAATTCAATTTAGCTTAACAATCTGTTTACATCAATTAATCGTAAACACATAATGCCAAAGAGGATCAGTGGTTTTTGAGGAACCCTACTGCCACGGTGGCTCTCAAAGAACGCTTATCACAATCTGTATTGGCCTATACAGAATATACCAATAACTTGTTATTACCATTTCACGACACAGGTTTTAATACAACACATGTACAAACCCTGTATCTGTAATCCTGTAATAACCAAGTCCAACAATCTGTTGACCTCTTTAATAACAACCAATGCCCGAAGGCCACATTGCACGTAGATTCATAATCAGCAAATCAGACTAAACAGTCTATCAATTATATCTACGTTTACTTGTTGCAACCAAACCGTTACAACCAAATCAAACTTGTGAGTTCCAGATCCACTAACCTGCCAGTCTCAGTCCAACAACTCAGAAGTCTAATGTTACTGAGTCTTCTGCTGATCTTAGAATTCAACAAATAATGAGTTAGTAACTCATTTCATAATCATATAACATATTTAAGCGAACAAGCAAATCTCTGAAGTCTAAGAAACAAAAGTTCAATCCGAAGCGAAACCAGAAAGTCCCGAAACGAGGTTTAAAAACCGAAAAATGCCATTTTCGACCCTAAGATGACCCCGAAAGGCCAAAAACTGCCTAGGCTCTTAGAATAGAGCCTTGATTATTGGGTCGTTTCCAAGTGACCATGCGAATTTCTACCCAATCCGAGTTAGAATTTCTACCCAATCCGATTCAGTTCGCAGCACAACATCTAAGTTCGCAGAACAACTCAGTTCGTAGGTCAACTCAGTTCGCTTCGCAGTCAAGCATTGCGAACTGAGTTCATCTTCTGCAAGCTGCGAACCGAGCCTGCTGTAACCCAAAAACCCGAACTTTTCCTTTCCAAAACTCACAAATTCGACTTCCTATCATTCTAACAAGCTTTCTAACAACTCATATACATCAAATATCATCATATAACATCTTTCAAGTTTCTATTTCACAATCAATTCATAAATTGACCAATTTCATAAAAACAAGTTATAAATACTAAATACTCACAAGAACAAGATGATGATGATGATGATGAAATTCGATTTTTCAAAGCAAGATGTTGACGCTACAGATGATTATAGTTTCACAGAAAGTTTTCTTCAAGTTGGTTCTTTCAATTTTGTTTCTCAGTTCGCAGATTGAATTTGGTATAGAAGTTTTGAGAATGTACGGTATGTATATATATATATATATATATATATATATATATATATTAATCTAACCCAATACCATTACAATTTTAGTTCCCTTCTTAATCTATTGTCTGGAACCTAAAACCATTTTGCGAAAACCAACTATTTTATTTTACCGTCAACTAGATTAATTTAAAACAATGAATTATGTATTAGTCATAATAACTCATTTATCCTTTTGACTAATATTATCAAATAAACATAATAATACTAAATATTCCTAACACATTAAATAATGGATTTAAAGTTAAGAAATTACCCGTATATTACTAGACCCTTAGGGTGGATGTTACAACATTTTTACTAAACTTAGACATTTTGACTCATCATGTTCATAAAATATGATCGCTACGACACTACCAGCGACACTCCCCTAGTATCTCACATACTAGTGTCACATACTTCATAGCAACACTACTTGCGACACTTCCTGCGACACTTCTAGTGTCTCATAAAAAAAAGGTGTTTTGTAGGGAAAATTGTCGCATTACCAAATTTCGGTTTTAAGCTTACTATTGATAGCTTTAAAAAGTTTCGTTTTACCTGAGAATTTTTTTGACGTTTTTGAACGAAATTTTGGTGGGAGAACTCGAAAATGGATTTTGGTGAGAAAATGGCTCCTTCTAAGTCCTTATTCTATAGTGATTTCTTTAGTTGGAAGCCTAAACTTGAGAATTTCATTGCATACAAAGATACAGATGTGTTGTTCTCATTAATTAAGCGATATGAGAAATCGAGAATCGAAGGGACTTTCCTAGGAGCAACTCCATTTAAGAGAATATCACAAATGACAGCAGATGAACGGAAAAAGCTTGATAATGACAAAAGAGCATATGAGATGATTACAATGTGTTTACCACAAGATGTGATTTCTTGTCTCAAAACTTATCAAGAAACGTCTTACGATTTATGGGAAGCATTGATAATCGGTTTTGGAATAGACGCTCAGATAAGATTGAAAGGTTCAGGCGAAGAGCTTAATGAGAAGCTATTAAAGAAGGAAGAAGAAATCACGGCTCTTCAATCCCATATACTTACCATGGAGAATGAATGCGAAGAGACGCGATTAAAAATTATCGAATTGGAAGAACATATTTCTGAGTTTGAGGGTCAACAAACCGTGGTAACCAAACTTCAAGAAGATCATGACCTTGCATTAAAAATTATTCAAGATCTTCGCGAACAAATTACTCAACTCTCTCACTCGATCAAACAACCAGTCAAGGTTGTGCAGAAGATTTACTCGGATAAATCTTCCAAACCATGTTCGAACATGGTTTGTGCAAAAAAGATTTCACAGCTTACCAATTATTCTCTGCACAAGAATAAGAGGTATTCTAAGAAATCACAATCAACCAAAATATTGAAACATCAAAAGGTTGATTGTTGTGATGATGATTCTGGTAACTCTCAACGCATCAAAAATTCGGTTTCAAGACTTCAAAAGCCAACAAGAGTTTTTAAGCCGACACAACGACCAGAATCGAGACAAACAAAATCTTGTGTTTATACTCGCACGCAAATGTTTGCGCTTGCACCACCACGATCTCATCATATGGTGCAAAGACGACGGAAAGATTTTGTTCCTTTCTCCCTAAGGAGACCTCCTTCACCATTGATTCCACGAAAACTCTTTAGAAATGAAACACAACATTTCAATTTCAGATGGAATTCAATATCTTTGGATTATATCGACACAAATTATAAATGGGCCTCTAAGCTTTCAAGAACAATTGGATCCGTGCTCAAATGGGTTCCGAAAGTTGTAGTTTAGTTTAGTTTTTTGTTATTTGTAAATATCAAATACATATACCAAAAAAAATAACAAAAAAACATAATCATAATAATAATAATAATTGTTGGGAAAAACAATGATCAAATTAACCTAAAGATATAAATCTGAAATATCAAAATCTAAGTTAGTTGTATTCTGAAAAACTTAGTGATTTTCTGAGTCTGTGTTTTTGAGTATGTGCTGACACAGACTGAAGAAACTACATAGACTCAAAGCCCTGCTCTAACAGAAGACTTATGACTTCATTACTTGAAGATTGAAGAGCTTAATCTAAGTAAAGACAAAAGACTTCACAGACTGAAGATCATAGACTGAAGACTACAGATTGTGATCACAGACTAAAGAGCACAGACTGAAGAACAAAGATTAAACAAATAGTTCTTCATTTTCAAGGATGTATGCAACTGAAGTGATGTTTGAAGAAAGTCAAACATTGATAAAAGGTGTAGAAGGTAAACCTTTTAGAATAAAGAACCTTTACATTTTTGCTTTTACTGATTTCAAGAAGTAAAGCAAAAAGGGCATGCAAATGTTGTTCCCAGAATGAATGTGTTATCCCCTGAACAACTGTTTGAGCTAGTCAATAGATTTAGTACATGCATGTGTACTAAACTCTATAAATATCAAGCTCAAACATGCATCAAAAATATCCAAGATACAAGCAATCAAAGTAATCCTTAGCATTTCAACTGTTATAGTTCTTAGTGATAACTGATTACTTATATTCATTAGTTGAATATTCATCTTGGATCATATTCAACCACTTAGTGAGGTTGAATATTTTTTTTGTAATCTTTGTGATACAAACCTTGGATTGTGAATAATATAAATATTCATACCATTCATTATCTGTGTTAATATAATCTTGTTTCCGTCAAGATTATTAAAAGTTTGATTCACTTAGATATTAAACAATATATTAAATTCTTATAATTTGATCTGTATCTAAGTTTTGGGACCTTTGTGACCTAACCATAATAATAATAATTAATTAAATTTTGTTTTTGTTTTCTGAGCACGGTTCCAGTGATAATTTATTAAGAAGACCAAAGAGAGAAATGAGGAAGAAAGAAGAAAATGGAAATCCAGCACCATTTCTTAGTATCATCTATGTGTGGGTATGAAGATTGATGCTCAACAACAACAAAATGTTTGAATATGAAGATTCTTCAAGAGTTAAAGAGGAAATTTGTTGTTCAGGGGAAGTAACTTTAAAATTCTGATTATGATTATGAGAGAATACTCAGATCAGAATTGTGAACAGGCAGATTCGTGAAGGTTTCTGTGAAGTTGTTGATAAGGGGAAGATGATATTTCTATATGACCATAAGTTAGCTTTGGGCATATGGTGTTGATATGACCTAGTATGGGATAGGTTCGTGTCAATTGGTTGGAAAAGAAATGAATTTGTGCTGGAAGATAACTCTCTCATCAAACTAAGGAAGAAGATTACAAGATTTAACGGCAACAATATTTTTGGAATATATTTTCAAGGTTTAATTCAAAGAGGGAGCAACACGGAAGATTATTCCAGCGTTCGTTCATGCAAAAGAGTTGTCGTTGATGATAAGATTTCTACAAGCTATCGTTAAGATGAAGTTTGTTGATGCATTCTAGTGTGACAACATCTTGTTTAGAAAATATAATTTAGTTTGAGTGTTTTTTAGTGACATTTTTGTAAGTATGCGACACTCGCATAGTGTTGCATTAGCGACACTTCAATAGTGTCGCAATAGCGACACTAGGCTAGTGTCGCTAGTGTCATAGAAGTCCAGCATATATATATAGTTCTAGGGTTTCAATTTTAGGTGGGCAGAAAAGTGTGAAACAAAGAGTTTGAGAGAGTTTGGTGTGGATCTTAGTTGTTTGTTTCTGTAATCATTGTGAATCAATAAACAGAAACATTATTTACATTCTCGCATTTTACATATTCACGTATACAAAATCAATTGTTTATTTCCGCTATTCAATTGATTCGATTCATCTACGAGGTCGTTACGAGGACTATCAGATTTAAATAATGCGTGATTAAGAGGATGATTTTCTAAAAATAACACCAATTCTTCATACCCATGGTGTTTAAAACTTTATAGAATAATCACACAGGCAATTTTGTTATTATTCGAAACTTGTACATTCTTGCCCTTCTTAATAGGCTACGCACCAAATTGGCCGTTTGTGTGAGTACATAAGGTTCCATTGTGATTAGATTTAGAAAAATTCTAAGTTCAGACTGAACTGTGAATGCAAAGTATGAAGAAAAAGAGTTAGGGTTCTGAAAATTTTATATCGTGAATGCAGATGATTTTGATGAAAAACTTTAAATTTAGACTGAACTATTAATCAATTTTGAATTTTTAAAACTCTCATGGAAATCACTTATCAAGGTAAAAATATTAATTATAAAAACTTGATAATCATTTCAGACTAACAAAAATATAAATATTAAAATAAAGTAAACAAAAAAAACAATAAATAAAATAAAACTTAAAAATTTAATAACCAACAATGAAATTTTTTATTTTTAAAATAATTAACAATCAGGTCTGAAGTGACGTCACTTCAGACTCAAAGATAATTAACATAAAATTTTACGAAATAAAGAAAAAGGAAAAATATTTTTTGTATTTTTGATGTTATAGGCTCTAACTAATACGTAACTTACATAAATATTCAAAATTATGAATCTGAAAATTTAACCCGACTAAGTTTGAAGTGACGTCACATTAGACTCTTATAGTAAATTTCAGACTCTTCAAAATTTGTCAAATTGTTAAGTAAACTAGGGATTTAACATTCTAAGTTGTCTTAATAGATAAAAGAATCGATCTTCGCTCAATGGTTTTGTAAAAATATCTACCAGTTGCTCATCAGTTTTGATCTAATTGGTTTCACAGATAAGGATTATGCATGTTGTAAGTTAGACATGAAGAGCACGTCTAGAGGATGTCAACTACTTGGAGGAAAGCTTGTGAGTTGGTCAAGTGAAAAACAAAATTCAATAGCTACCGCAACTGCTGAAGCAGAGTATGTTGCTGCTGGAAGTTGTTGTGCTCAGTTATTATGGATGCAACATCAATTAGCAGATTATGATGTGAAGTTTGAAAGAACTCCCATCATGTGTGATAATCAAAGTGCTATTGCAATAACTGAGAATCCAGTATTTCACTCCATAACAAAGCACATAGAGATCATTTATCAGAAATTTAAATCTGGTGTGAATATCAGTCAAAGATTCCTTATTAGCAGCAATTTTTTTTTCATAATTCCTAATTAAATTCTTCTTTTTCTTATTCTTCACAGCAGTTACACCCTCATATTGACATATAAGAGTATCCCAGATTTCTTTTGCTATTTTGCATCCTGCTATTTTGCATCCTGCTATTTTTGCAAAGATAGGTTCATAGTAGAGATGAACAAAACAGTCTAAAAACTGAAATCGGTCTTGAACTGGACTGAAATCGGTCTTAAAAAGATTGGACTGGAAAAAGACCAGTCTAGTCCTAGAACTGCCCACCGGTCCTAATTCAGTCCCACTTTCTTGCGAAAGACCGGTTAAAAACTGGACTGAAATCAGTTCGGACGTTTCAATCCAAAACCGATTAAGGACTGAAACTGGTCATGAACCGGATTGAAACCAGTTTTAAACCGGTTTAAAACTAGTTAAAGACTGAAACCGGTCTTAAAAAGACTGAAATCAGTCCAAAACCGGTAAAAGACCGAAAACAATCCTAAATAATTTTGTAATTTTTTTAAGTTTTCCAATATAATTAACTTTATGCATTTATGTATTGAAAAATGATAAATAGACCTAATTAAACAAGCCTAAATATGGACCTAATAGAAAGGATATGACATGTTTCATACTCCACCAATTAGAATATCAAAGAGAAAATATTCCACCAATAAGGGAGTTATGCCTATTTTTAGATTTACCTAATTAGGCTTATATATCGTTCACTCATTTGTATATATAAAGGTGTAAATAAGTCGAGCTACTTGTGAGCTACTCAAGCTCGACTCGTTAAGAACTCGAGTTGAGTTGAGTTAAATGAGTTTGAGCCCGAGCTTCTTATATCGAACTTAAACATGCTCGCAAACCTAATCGATTCTATCGTGTATATACATTAATATTCTTTTATATAATGTAATAATGTAATATATAATTACATTATAAAATTTCTTATATATTATATGTAAAATAATAATACTATGATCATATATATATACTTATTTTTAAAAAATATATATATTATAACTAATAAAATAATAAAAATAAACTATAATAGAAAGGATATGACTTGTTTCATACTCCACCAATTAGAAAATCAAACAGAAAATATTCCACAAATAAGGGAGTTATGCCTATTTTTAGATTTACCTAATTAGGCTTATATATCGTTCACTCATTTGTATATATAAAGGTGTAAATAAGTCGAGCTACTTGTGAGCTACTCAAGCTCGACTCGTTAAGAACTCGAGTTAAGCTGAGTTAAATGAGTTTGAGCGCGAGCTTCTTATATCGAACTTGAACACGCTCGCAAACCTAATCGATTCTATCGTGTATATACATTAATATTCTTTTATATAATGTAATAATGTAATATATAATTACATTATAAAATTTCTTATATATTATATGTAAAATAATAATACTATGATCATATATATATACTTATTTTTAAAAAATATATATATTATAACTAATAAAATAATAAAAATAAACTATATTATTATAAACGATCCGAACTTAAGCCGAGCTTGTAAATAACAAACGAGTCGAGTTGGAGCTTTATATATTTGACTCTAAACCATTCATATATTTTCATCATCATTTTCTTCATGTTTACAAATTAGCATTAAAACACTTCATATATTATAATGTAGAATATAATTTACATGTTCAATTTAAAGTAGGTATAGAAAAATTAAAACTAAAATATCAATGTTAATACTAATGTGATTTGAATTTTAAGCTTTTGGCAATAGAGTAGATCGGGAAAGGAAAAAGATTGGACTGAACTGAAACTGGTTTGAAACTGGACTGCCAGTAGGGATGGCAAAAGCACCCGAATCCGATGGGGATCCCCAAACTCCGCACTTTTCGGGTCAGATTGAGGATGACATTTCGGATTTCGGGGCGGATTTTGGGGCACAAAATGGGGATTCTTATCGGGTACGGGGTGGGGAATGGGTACGATCATCCCTGCTCCGCCCCGCCCCGAAATGTATTATATATAATATAATATAATATGTTATAATAATATTTTCGTATATCCTTAATACTTCCTAGTACATTTTGTTTTGCCTGATATTATGAAGATCGTGAACCCGAACTTTAATTACTCGTGTTGTTTTGATTACTTGTGTTGTTTTTGGTTACTCTTATTGTTTTGATTTAGTGTCTTGTGATCTAGTCGGGATATTCTAAGACCATTTTGTGATGAACTTGGTTATTTTGAACCTTGTATTTGTATTTAGAAAAAGGAAATATTACCTTATGCATTGATAGTTAATATTGTAAAGAAAATCAGCAAAAACCCCGAATTTAGAGTATTATCAACGTGAAAACGGTTCAAAGGAATTGGTGTCCCCGATGGGGTACCCCGATCCCCGTTAGAGTTTGGGGGAACCTATATCTCCAATGGGGTGCCCCGATAAGATCCCCGTTGGGGTTTGAGGCGGATTTGGGGATTTTTTTTATTAACGTGTTTGGGGTTAGGGTTACCACTCCTCGCCTCGAACCCGCCCCGTTGCCATTCCTAACTGTCAGTCCTAAAAAAACTAGCAAATTTGAAGAAAAACTGATTTAAAACCGGTCCAGTCTTTTTTAGGACTGGTTTTTTATTTTAAAAAAAAACTGAACTGTTTTAAACTGAACTGAAAACTGATTTTAACAAGTCCTTGCTCATCTCTAGTTCAGAGAGAGCATTACCAATGATGCTCTTTGCCTTTGAGTCAAGTGCCTCATTCCACACTCTTCTTTCCTTCTTCACCCATATTTCAGGCTCAATAATTTTACCTTTGCATCCTCCACAGCCTCCACCAGGGTTGACCCCATAATTTGGTCCTTCCCTAATGGTTCTAAGCATCTCATCATGTATTCCAGCAAGATGCCACTCAACTTTGAGTTTCCAATGAGCAAAGTTAATTTCATTGAAGATTGGAATACCTTTACCGGCCATTACATCATATTGCATAACTTGATTAGCCATTGTGTGATTTTTTTTTGTTAAACTTAGATCGTTAAGATTTATATATTAATAATTTAAATCTTTTCTGCTCTGATACCAGTTGTTAGCTCACGTTATGTGGTTAATCAACTTAGCTATCAATTACAAATAGATGATTTGAACGTTTAATACTAAATTGATTAACAATAATAAGTATTTGTTGAAGTGTGGAATTAAATCAACAAGAACAATCAATCAATAACTTCGTTTGTATTGACATGTAATGCGTATACGGTTTTTACAGTTCAAGCACTGGGTTTCTCAAAACCTATAACTCCATATTTATACAACTATTAGCGATAGAAAACACAATCTTCCTCAATCTCTAATATATCGGTTTTCAACTAATAAATCGATAACTATAGAAATAAGATAAAACTCTTAATAGTAATATCTTCTAATTCTTTGAGTTTATCTTCGAGTTCTTCAGATGCCAGCTTTTGATACGGTCTTCTAAGTCCTCTGGATCTGAAACTCCAAGTCTGTAATCATTATAGTCTGAAATCTCATGAAGCTTGTCAGAGTCTGAAAAATGTGTCAGGGTCTGAAGGTTCAGACTCAGTTGCCATAGTCTGACGTTTCAGACTCAGTCGTGAAATCTCTCTTTCAGACTGTAATTCTATATTTAGCATTTTTACGAGACTTAAACATTTTGTCTCATCAGATTCATAAAATAGAATCGATTAATTGTTTTTCACAACAGATATTCAACATATACATATAATGTGATCACAAGTATGTTGTTGACTACAGAAGATATATGTACAACAAAGGCAACAACAACAATAATAATAATAATAATAATAATAATAATAATAATAACAATTAAAAATTCTCATTCTGCTCCTTGGAGCTTATGATATTGATATGTATTAAATTGTATATTTTTTAGATATAAAATAGTATTATTTTATTAGTAATTATGTATATTTTAGTTAGAATTATTACTTAATTTCTTATATATATATATATATATATATATATATATATATATATATATATATATATATATTTAATTTAATAGGAAATCAAAGGATGATTTATACAAAAGAAGAATTTCAAGAATCTAAGAGTTGCACGTGGAGTGAACAAAGTAAGCTCTCCGAGTGAAAGATTAAGATAAATTTTTTCAAGTGCTTAAGAGAAAATCAAATTACTAAACTGATGAAGATAAATTAAACTCTTGCTTAAAAAGAAGATAAAAATCAATTTCAAGATAAGAAGAAAAGATTTGAAAAAGAATGCCCGAAGGTGAAGCATAAAAATACGACATAGAAGTATCGTATAGAAGTATCGTTAAGAGAAGTTTTTTGAGGTATGAGATGAAACAACTAATCATGAGATCTCGAGGTCGAGTTGCTTTCAAGTGAGAGGGAATAATTAGGAACAAATTAACGAGTTACTTGACTTGTTTATGGATCAATGGGAGTTAGGAAATGTGTGAAAAACGGTTAAACGAATTTGAAACAGGGGAAGAGCAACATTGATCAAGCTTTGATCCATTACGTACTGAGGATGAAATTTAGTATTAAGAGGAAAATAGTTTTTTCCAACACCGGTTAACCAATACTTCATTCAGTGTTGTAATATTAGTGCTTTTTAGAATTCAAAAATTCATAACTTTATCTTATAATTAATGTTTCCTATACATGTCTAACATGCATGATACATAATATACATATTATGGTATTTTTAGTAGGATTTGACGATCATGATTCGAGTACAAAATCGACCCTAGTTAGCATTTAGAATTTTTTTCACAACCTTGCTAATCACTCTGTTCCAAATTTATTTTGCATAAACAAATTACGGTCTATTATTTTGTTGGATGACAATTTTATTCTTTAATTTACTCAAAGCGTATTTGATGATATATACACTAAGGTGGTACGAGAAATTTAGTTGATTTTATTTATAAAATTGAAAATAAAATTGGAACAATGAACAATAAAAACATAAAAAATTAATTTGAAGTTGAGAAAAATAAATAAACGAATTAGATTTTTTCTCTTCGAGTTATCCGTGATATTTTTTACTTTTTTCTTGATCACCGATAAGATGTTTATTTAGGAACGTTTGAACTTTTAAATTGAAAAAAAGTAAAATACATTTTCTCTTTGGGAAGAAAAATAATATGGAGATGAGTTTTGTCTTTGTGTTTGAGTTAGAGTTTAGGGTATCATTTGGTTAACACAAATAGTGTCTCTCTATAGATTCCAAACGCCACCCACCCCCACAAACTCTGTTTCTCTTTCTGTTTATAAATATAAACCCTCACTCATACATATTGTTTAACCCTCGTTTTCTCCGCTTCACCGTATCTATCTGTCTATCTATCTCTATATAACTGTAAGTATATTCATATCTTTTAGCTTTACTAATTTTCCTTTGATCTATCTTTGTTGTTCTAAGCTTCTGTATCATTATGTGTTCAGGATTGATTGTTTCATACTTTTATTGTCTGTGTGTTTCAATTTTATATTTGATTCTTGTTACACCTTTTTAATCTGTGTTTTTGTTTTCTTGTTTTAGATTAGATCTGTTGCACAAAAATAAAATAAAAATTTAAGCATACATGCATGATAAATTAGCTGTGAAAGTTTATGAAGGATTGAAAAATTTACATGGATTGGTATATTATTTTAGGGACCAAATCATTTGTCAATTTAGTTGTTGAAGGACTACCTTTTGAATGACCTTGATGCTTTTGTCTTCTTTTTAATTGGAAAGAATTTATTTTTAAAAAAATTGTTGCAAACAAATTTATTACTCTACTTTTAGAAAATCAAAGTAATAAAAATTGTTCAAGTGTGCTAATAAAATGAGAGTTTGTAATTCCTCACAAAGCTAATCATTGATGACTGGTTTTTGATTAGTTTTTTAATTAGACTAGACTATTTAGCCTAGCCCCTTCCAATTGTATGATTTATATGCAATATGAAAGTTTATTCTTATTTGGGGAAACAAACCGACCATAGGAACGAATGGTGTTGTTAATTAGACTAGACTATTTAGCCCCCTTTCAACTGTACGATGGCTGCAAAGCTTGTTCCTAATAATGCGAGTCTCGAATATATTTCAAGGTTTATGATGTTGGTGCGCTTGATCTTTCATTTGTTTAAAAATTAAAACTTTGACCGTAACTATAATTCTGTAAGTCCTTTAACTGCAAAGAATAGACCTAACCTATGTATATGTACATGCCCTATTAAGAGTAAGCCATATGAAGTGGGAAAATAGAAATGGAGTTAGTTTTGTTTTGGGCTTAACTAAACATGCTTTGTTTTATGCTCTACTTATCTGCTTTTTTTTAGATTGGTGATTTCTCTGAAGAACTCTCTTTAGTTGGTTAGAGTCAAATCAGCTTTTAGCATTAAGAATTAAGATATGAGCCTTTTGTGATGTAATAAACCAGGGTCTGTTTGTTCACCTTAACTGTGCATATAATTATATATAGATTGTAGACATTTGGGGCTTGCTGAAAGAGTTGAAATACTTACTTTTGATCTTACCCTGACTGGCATGCGAGTGATGACCGAACAAAAATCACTTTGTCTTTGATAACATGTTTTCTCGAAAAGTAAAATGTTACTTGGTTTCTAAATCAATGGATAACCATATGTGTTCTCCATCTCATGGGATCCTTGACACGCTAACGTGATGTCGCCATATGTTTCAGCAGTGGTGGCAATATGGGTGGGTCGGGTAATTTGTATGAATGGAGTCTTGTCTTGGTCGCAACATGTCATTTTCTTGGTACAGGTTGAACTGGGTTGGGTCACGTCGGGTCATTCTGAAAACACTTCTGACACTTCTTTCTGATAAGTAACATAGTAACAAAATACTATGTATTTGTTACTCCAAATCTGTGAATAAAAGAATGTAGGAGGTTGTAATGTTTTATGCATTACACTTCCGATGACTTTAAATCAGTTTGACCCAATCAATTATTAGCTGACATTTTTCTTTGGTCAGTTTGAGATTAACAATTTATCAAATTGACCCATTCTAAGTTAATAGACCTAACATGGTAACTCAATATCATTTCTAGTCTCTAACATGTTAACTCAATATCATTTCTGATCTATATCTTTTGCATTTGTATTCAGGTCAGGATGTCTTCCATTATGCCTCCTAGCCAAACCATGGTCAGAAGTTCTCCACAAACTGTAGTCAAAAGCCGTCAAAACATGGTCAGTGCTTTCCTGAAGTACCCATCTACCCTTCCAACAGTGAAGAGCGTCTCAAAGTCCTTCGGCTTGAAATCCGGCTCTTCCTTCAGAACAACCGCCATGGCTACATACAAGGTTAAGCTAGTGGGACCCGACGGTGAAGAGAACGAATTTGAGGCGCCCGATGATTGTTACATCCTTGACTCAGCCGAAAGTGCCGGAATTGAGCTGCCATATTCTTGCAGGGCTGGTGCTTGCTCAACATGTGCTGGAAAGATCGCGATGGGTGCTGTTGATCAATCTGATGGGTCGTTTCTTGATGATAACCAATTGAAGGACGGTTACTTGTTGACTTGCATTTCATACCCAACTTCCGATTGTGTCATTCACACTCACAAAGAAGGGGATCTTTACTGAGTATGTATGAAGTGTTTCAATCATATTGCTGGGCCCTTGTTTATCTGAATTTTAAAACATTTGTTAGATTTTGAAACCTTGTTGTCTAGAATCAAAACTTGTTTTCAGTTCCGGACAAGCTAGTTTCTCTTGGTAGCAATAAGTAAATCAAAACTTGCGAGTGATCTTGATATTTATTTAAGATAAAAGAAAATTTTAAACTATGTCATAACAAGACTTGAATTTACAAGACTGCGATTTTAAAGGCTCAATTGGTAGCACTGGGTTAGTCGTTCACGCACGGTTGGTTTTGGCTCTTTCTATTGTATGGTTCCCAGTTTTAGTATCGCTTTTTACTTGGGTAGTCGATTAGCTTTTTATGTTGAGAACTTGAGATTAGAGGGGGCATATGGGCGAGTTGGGTTGGTTAAGTAGTGGTTAAATGGGTAAATTTTATTGTATGTGTCGTTGATAGCGAGAAAACATATTAAAAGTTTATACATTCACCTCTCTGTATAAACATCATTACCTGTCATCATCTCCAATTTTACACCTTGGGGAACGCAAGCTTTTGTGTTGCCAACATCAACAACGTTAACCCATTAATTATATACTCCCTATTCCCATTCTATTGTCTACGTTGTTTGTTTCAAAAAGATTATCTACTTGTAAAAAATAACTATTAAAAATTATTAAATTCTTTAATTTACCCTATTTTATTACTCTCAATGATTTATTTCTTTCAAATTTTCAGTCAAACTTGCATTAAATACAAAGGCAAAATTGATATACATCCAACAAATCTTAAACCCAATAAAAATTCATATGAGACAATAAAAATGGGATGGATCGAGTACCATTTATACAAAGATAAACAATTTAATTTAGAATATTTCAATCACTAAAGTAGGATCAAGATCCTCTACTAATTAAATCAACGCCAAGATTATGTTCACGGAAAGATTGTTTGTACGGGACCCTTACCCGGGATCCTTTGGATCCGATGCGACCCTTCCTCCAAGGGTCGCACATGAGACAATGTTATTGAAAATACGGGGAGTTGGGATTTAACGCATGACACATTTCACAAAATCGCTTCTTTTCATGTCTCACGAGCCGGAATGAATACCACTGGGCTAAAGCCAAAATGGTAACATCAAGGTTATGTTAATTTTTTGAACACGAGAAGACTCGGTTATTCCAAGTGAGAGGTTATGTTAATTAGAACCCATTGATTTCAATTAAGAGATGATATGTACATAATTACTTCTAAGTTCTAACTTTATACAATACTAATCACTTCTAAACTGCATTTATCTGAGGTGATTTAGTGATATGTAAAACCAAATGATGTATAAATGGCCCTTTCATAAAATTGACACCTTGAGTTGATGTGTACCTTCCCCAAGTTTAGAAAGGGTCAAATAAGTGGGCTGGGCGGCTTGATGAGAATTTGGACAAACAAATCTACAGATAAAAATATTATTAACTAAATAAATTCAATTGCCGTGTAACTAAAATAAAATAAAATAAAATAATTTGATCTTGAAGTGCAATTTAGGGTAGGCATTGGATTTGGGACATATAGATTGATTATTTTAGTGAACAACTTGTCAAAAGGGTGGTGGGTAGTATTCCAAAGTAGCATACTTGATTTTGTTTGATACTTTGTAATCATTCTAAAAATTTAATTAAACATTTATTAAAAAATCGAAAATAAATTTTCCATAAACTCAATTACTTTTTAAGCATCAATTTTCTTAAGAAAACACTTTAAATACAGTGTCAGCACTCTTCGTGCTCTTATAGTTTTCAATTTCTAAAATCACTATATAATAATAATTCATATGATACTCGTTAAAAGTTAAAACTAATGAATTTTATAATTAGAAAGTTGCATGTGTAAAGAAGAAGAGTATTATAGTTTCTATTTGAGAAAAAAAAATCATATAAAATGAAACTTTAACAATGCTATAGTTGAAATCACTTCTGAATTATGGATTTCATAGTGGTACTAGTAGTATAATTCATGGATCCCGTGTTAGCCATGGCTCGTTAGAAAGTTACAGTGAACTCGACTAACTGATATACGACCAACTTATGTTTAGTACATATACATACGGTCATAAGATCGATTAGGAGAATGTTCGAATATTTACGTTTTATGTAGCCTTTAAATATTTGTGTTATAGTTATAACTTATACTCCACATTTCTCTTAGACGATTAGAGGAACTTATATACAGGTAACCTAAGATTCCGTTTGATCCACATAATGTTTTTAGAAGCATAAACATAAAAAACCAGATTTGAGTTTATTCAAATCAAGTCGATCTCTTACGTTTTACCCACAAACACTTTCGATTTTGCAACAAATCTTTCAACTTGCCCTGCTGATTCTTCCATAACCACCTAGTCACTTGATGTGTTGATTCCATCAATATAATGAAAAAATAAGAATGATCCGAAACTTATCACAAAACTAACTTTATTACCTTATTACAACATTCTTGATTCTTGAAGTTACACCATCATGAGACATGTAGAAAGCAATAATCTCTTCTCTTGACCAGTGCCTATTATGGTGTCTTTTGGTCCGTCTTCCAACTTCCCCAAGTCTTAGGTTCAGTCTTTGGGTTGATCGTCCTTGGCGAGACGGAAGGGAGACGGTGGTTGTGGGGCCATCTTTTTTTGTTTTTGTTCTTTTTGTTTTGTTTTGCTTTTGTTTTGCTTTTGTTTTGTTTTGCTTTTGAGTATACTCCATTCGTACCGTACCAATTTTATTGTCCACGAAAAAAAAAACACAAAAAATCACGTAGTTTAAGAAAACATAATTATTACACTGATGAGTAAGGAATTCCGACAAGGCAAGGTAATCACATGTGAGAAATTCCGGCCATGGATCTTTAAAAATAGATAGAGGAGAAAATATAGAAGATTGATGAAGAAAATGAAATGAGAGATGAAATATAGATTTGAAAAGTGAGAGAGAAAAGTGAATGGCGACTTATTTTCCAAGAAAAGTAAAAAAAAATTACATTCTAGTCCTTAATATTTATACTATATTACATATATCACTAGCTACTTTCTTAGTTTATCAAGTCTCTCATTTGTTTAGATATTACACAATATTATGTTTTGCTTAAATATTATGTATACCTTTGATTAGATATTATATAATTTTGAAAATTATATATTGAAAATTTCAATTCGAGTAGTTCCCGATTAATCCCCGATTCCGCCGAGTACTCCTCACAAGGTCGCGGCCGTGTACACCTTGACTAGCGTCTTTACAATCTTGGTACTTTTACCCTTACTCTCTACTCGCATTTTTATGACATACGTATAAAGTAGAGATAATATAGATAGTTTAGTTAATTATACCCTCATACTATTCAAAATTGACAATTAATTTGGGACGTCCAAAAAAGAAAATGTGGACTATAAATATGGGATGGAGGGAGTATAATAAATGTATTATTGGTAAATATGGAGCCCAAAAGGTTCAGTTTTTCATGTCACTATAGGTAGTGTTAAGTTTTCGTTCAATTTTTATTTAGTCTTTCTAAAAAGTTTTACATGTCGCTGAGCTGACAGATCAGTTTCTTAGTCTTTCGTGTCATAGTGGGAGTGGTCTTTAGGTATATTTACAAATAATAACGTCATTGTCAAGAAAAATGGCTCTTAAACATCATCAAATTGAACATGACAAATTTATTTTTTTTTAATGGTAAAAGTTAATATCGACATAGTATAGAGAAAACTATACGAATTACACTCATGGTTGACCGCGACGTATTCATACGATTACGACATGTTTTATCGTGTTGTATGATTTTTTCAATACTTTATCCAATAATATAAATGAAAATTTTCAATTGTGCATAATCAAGTCTCTTACCACTCTCATTCATGATTGAAATTGACTGGTCAGCTTTTGTCACCTTTGTTTTTTCTAAAACTGACTTAAACCAACTAAAAATTGACTGACCATTGTTATCAGTGACTGATCACTTCATTTTTTCTAGGATTCACTGATTATTTAATTATATATTTAAAACACAATAATTAAAATAAAACACATTTCATTAACATAAAAACATTACAATTAAATAAAAAAACAAACATTACAATAATTAAAAATTAAAAACATTAAAATTAAATAAAGTACTCTAATCCGAACTTGACTCTTTGTCTTCATTGCGGCTTCGACTTCGTCATCATCCAAATCTTCTCCTCCAAACACTGGTTCATACATTGTTACCATAATTTTCCGAGTGGTTTTGACCATTTTTAATTCCTTTTTTGACGCAAAATTCAGAATTTTTTTACAAAGAAAACTCAACGCTTTGAAAGCCGTTTTTTTGTTCGAGTTCTCGGTAATTGTTGCAATTGCTTTTTGTTGCAACTAGTAGGTTACCCGCACAATGTTGCGGTAGTACGACACCTTAATTGTAAAATACGGGGTTAGTTTATAGTGTAGTGATAAAAGTTATTTTAAACTTACGTTTGAGAGTTAATATGTGATAGTTGTAATCGTGAGTGCTGAACTATGGATATGAATAATAAGAGTCACTGTTGTTACAAGTGTTCTGATTTATATTGAAATTGAAATGACAAGTGCTTATAAAATACATGTTTTTGTTAGTGTTAGTAATGAAGTTACGATTATTATTTATAGTTATGTTTGAGTCAACATATAATATTTTTTTGGAATTGATTTATATAGCGATTTTAAATTTGACGTGGTGACTCTTGATAGTCATTTCTTTTCTTGTTTTAGAAAATTAAATTATTTTTTTATAGTGAGACTTGATTTACAACTAACTAATATTAGTTTTAATTAATTTGATGTAGCTTAATAATTAGATTAATATATTTAATTAGTTGAATTCTATTATTACCATATATGAATGAAACAGGTAAATTAATCAAATTTGATATGACAAATGCAAGTTAGTAAGGAAGAGTGGAAATGATTTATAAGGGTTATAGATAGGGCGGTATTCTTAACCGCGGAATGAGTGTCAAGTTTTTCATCTCGTACACTTATTGACGAGGAAGCGGCGCCCGATGAACCCGAACATTTTGCGACTTTCGACCCAGTGGACGATGTATTGGGTCGTATTGGAACAACCTTTTCATATTTGGTTCAAGTGTTGAGGGGATCGGGGCGTCATCCGTTCCAAGATAGGTGGGTTTCGGGTCGGGTTGGAATGTATGTTTATTGCCCATTACCCCCGCTCTGCAAATAATTTTGGGTAATGTTTTAGTATATCATAACATTGCTCGTAAATGAAATTACGATGCTTCATTTGTTGCTAAAAAATGCTTTCGGGCATTTGTAAAACGTCTTCGTTTCCGGCATCGCTTTGAGGATGAAGCTCGTCATAGTATTTGAAGATACCGTTGAATATTTTTACGTCGTGGGCCTCAAACTCACGGAGCATCGGATATCCGATGGGTGAAACCGACGGCGCCAACTGACGGTTCCGTGCCATCGGCGTCGGTTACATCGATTGGAACCAACGGCCCAACCGAAACACCACTGGGAGTGCTCTTAGACCACCTGGAACGCGGCTTGGTGGACAAACGTGGTGGCTCCACGACGCCACGAAGCCGGCAGTGGGAGGAGTGGTGGGCCGATGTTGTGGTGGTTTCAAGGGGCGGGATGGAGGCGGGATGGAGGTGATGTGTGGCCCACTTGCGATTTTTAAGTTCTTTTCCCTTTTTATTTAGCATATGAAACAAAGAAAAAACGTTTTTATTAAATTTCTTTTTTGACCGCTAAAAAAAAAAAAAAAATTTAAAAAGTATTAGTGGCAAACCAATGGCTAACTCAATTTTTTTTTTAAATATTTTTAAACCTTCTTTCTCCTATAAACTATTCTCAATTATTCACATTTCACACAAAAAATACTATCAATTTATATACAATCTTATCACAACAATTCATCCAAACAAAAATGTCTAACCAAAATCCAAACCCAAACCAAATATCACCCCATGACGGTAATACATTTTCAAATCTTTTAGTTTTCAGTACCCCAAATATTCTCAACTTGAGTTTCACATCCCCAATTCACAATCTCCACAAAAATACGGAATGTATCATCCCTAACTCTAATACTTCCCTCAACAATCTCTCGATGTTAAAATAAACAATCTAATTATGTTTAAAGTGTAATATTAGGTTCTCATTGTGAATGGTTAGTGCAGGTTAAATGTTTGATGGTCAAAGTATAAAGAATGAAAGCTTAGCTGGAGTTTTAGAAGTTGTGGTGTCAGTTTTATGAAGAAAAGAAGTACACAGACAAATCTACAATATTGAGAAAAGGTGGATAATATATATTTTAGTTTAGTCTTTTATTTCCTCACTTTTGACTTTAAATATTGAGAAAATTACACAAATCGCCCTTTAAGTTTACCTCAAATTTTACTCGCAGTCCTTTACAAAATTTAATTACACGAATGATCCTTTCTTTTGAAACTTGTTACGCTAACAGTCATTTAGACTAACGATTGTTAACTCTTAGTTAAAAAGGACCACGAATGATATTTTTTTATTCTTTTAATTTTTTGAGTAAAATGTAAATTATAAAATCTAAAATATGTATATATACATTATTAACTATAAAGAACATCATTTTCATTTCATCATCAAAATTCGATTCTTTTCTACACTGAAACATCAAATTTTATAATCCACCACCATTTTTCAATACCTGGGGACTCTCCATCACCCATTCATCTTATCTTGTCACGAATTTGGTAGTCATTGTATCCTCTCTTTTGCAGTCATTCCTTATACGAAAAACATCTCAAACGAAAACCTTAACTTCAAAGTAAAACGACGTTGAAAACTAGGAACTAAATATGTGACTCGTAATCTTTAAGTCACAAATGTATGATTTGGTGGTGAAAGATGGTGATGGATTTGAGTGGTAGACTATAAAATTTGATGTTTCAGTGGTGAAAATGATGTTCTTTGTAGCTAATAATGTATCTACGCATATTTTAGTTTTTCTAATTTATATTTTACACAAAAAATTAAAAGAATAAAAAAAATATCACTCGTGGTCCTTTTTAACGGAGAGTTAACAATCGTTAGTTTAAAGGACTGTTAGCGTAATAAATTTCAAAAGAAAGGATCATTGGTGTAATTAAATTTTGTAAAGGACTGCGAGTGAAATTTGAGATAAACTTAAAGGACGATTTGTGTAATTTTCGCTTAAATATTTGTGAGTTAGGGTTTGTTCAGCCCTTTTCATTGTTATTACCATATACACAGATTCATAGATCTATATCATCTTGATATATGATCTAGTATAGTTTTGGGTGATCTTATGTATTATTGTGAGAACTAGTATAGTCTCAATTGGTTTGGTTTATAAAAGGTTATATGTTTAGATTTTGTTTCTGATCTTGTTTGAACCAGTGGTTGATTGTTTTGTGGTCAAGTTCACTCGACAACGGCTGACACCAATATCTTTTATCAATACAACAACAATACTTACAACAATAATATGGTGTACCACCACCATATTGTGGTCTCATGGACTGTCATTTGATCCGTCACGACCGGATATTTAGGGTCCATTAAACTATTTAAACTCCTCCAAGTTCAATGAAGAAACAAGAATGATTGAAACTCATTACAAAACAATGTTGATGTTTTAATCCAATTCTTGTTCAGCTCTTCACAAATGCAATAGGAATTTTAAGTGTGCTTCTTATTTTCATGTAAAAGTTGGGGTTGGGCCCACATGCTCAGGTTTAATTTGCGTGTTTAGAGACACTAACGTATCTTAATATGTTTGATTACCTGGCACTTTACAATGGCCGGTATTGCACGAAGACATGTCATTTTCATTTATTCATGACATGTTGACAACTAAACCCATTAGAGATTTTTTGTGAATAAAGCAGACTTGATCACCAAACCATAAACCAACAATAATCCATACATAAAGACCAACAACAACACCAAAAATTACACCCTTCAACCTACAAGATGTACAGGGAAGGCAACCAACTAAACTTTATAACACAACAACACAAGCAGGCTCACGACCCACAACAGAACATAACTTTTCATCATTCATCACATGTCATTTTTTCTTGATAAAATCATAGATCCATAATAATACCAAATAATAACTGGCGGAATCTTGTGTCAATCACGACTCATTAAGTTGCAACTCTTGGAATTATAGAGTTTTAGTAGATTAGACTTATTTGTGATCAATTTTAAGTTTTATATATATACCAACAGTCAGGGTTGTAAAAGTCGGCATGTTCAGCCCCTAGTCGGGGAATAGTCGGTCAACGGGCCAAAGTCGGATTTTTTGGTCAAAATTGATCAAAGTAGGTCAAAATTGGTCAAAGTCAAAGTTGGTCAAGATTGTTTGGTCAAGATTTTTTAAGTATTTCAATTTTGAACGATTAAGCGATTAAGTTTATGTTTCAAGACAATTATGTTTAAGTTTATGTTTATGGTTCTTATCTACATTTATACATAATATTTGAAATTTATTATTTAAATGTTAAAAAAAAAAAAAAGAAGGAAAGTCAATTCCGATTAGCCAATTAGTCCTTGTAAGGTCCCGACTAACTAGTCCCCGACTACGACTTTTACAACATTGCCAATAGTCATATGGTGTCTTCTTTGGCTTGCAAATAGGTGTTCTAAGAAGGACATGTGTCGTTATTGGGTGATGAATTCAAATAGTTTAGCGGATACTTAAAAATGATTTTTTCTATTTGGTTGTTTGTCTATCTATATGTAATCTCCACACCTATATTTCTTTTTGGGTTCTCCATCTTGGAACCCACTCTAGTACTCTATTACTCATGTTGTAATTTGTTTTATCGTGTAGTTTTCAATATGCTGCGTTGCTTTTTTCAAAGAAAAGAAAAAGTCATACGGTCAAACAGAAGAATGTTTGAATATTTATTTTTTTAACCGAAAACCGAATAAATGATCCAAATTTAAGTAACTCAGGAGTGTTATTTAAATCGAGTTACGAATAGATATTATAGAACTCGGGTAACCCGAAAACCACCAAAGTTATTTAATATACAAATATAACTATACAAAGATAAGTTATTTATGATTTTATATTATATGTGAATTTTTATATAATATTCATATAAATTACTTTTGATGATTTATACAAACTATTAGGGTCATTTTGTAAAGTTTCAATTTTATTCAAGATGCGAAAATTTAAAATATCATTTTATTCGGGTTGAAGTACATTACCCGAACCCGACCTAAACCCAACCTAATTTACCCGCAACTTATTCAGTGCGGTTTACATTTAAATAATAAACTGAAAATCCAAATAAACTAATCGAATAACACCCCTTACCAACTTATACCCTTAAGTTTGATTAGACAAACCTTAGTTCTTTTAAGAGAAAACATAAAATCTTTATCAGATTCAATAAGAGACAAGAATGATCCAAACTCATTACAAAACTAACTCCACTTTATTATTTGGTACAACATAATTGAAATTTAGGGGATATTTACTAATAACATCATTATCAAGAAAAAATGGCTCTTAAGCATCATCAATTATCTTGTCTCTAGCTAAGGTAAAGGGAGCCTTTTATGTCAAGTGGTTATGTTCTATTTAATAAATCTTGTACTTAAAACAACATAAATATGACCGTGACATATTTCTTTTTTTTTCTTTTTTCTTTTTTGAACGGTAAAAGTTTATATATTGACCGCGAAATTACATCAGGATTGACTGTGACGTATTCATACGATCACAACATGTTTTAATCGCGTAAATGAAATTTTGAAATTCAATTATAGACTACAATTATGACTTGACATGAACATATGAACCAATTGATGTTGGTGTTAAGTTCACATCAAGTATAATATGTTTGAATAATTTTGAAGGATGAAAATGGCGACTATATTGAATGGTGATAAGTCGTTGAAAACTATATGAAAATATATTTTATTATCTCTTTATATGACTTAAATCGACGTTATCTCTTTACATTTTTAAATGAAAGACTATTATTTATGTCATGACAAAACTTATTGAAGCCATAAATGCTAATTTTAGACATACTTTGCATCTATGTTTTCTATAAAAAAGAAAAGTCCAATTTGTGCTACGAGTACTATGTTTTATGATTTCACACCAATAATATATCCCAACTAATTTGACTTTTTTTATATAGAATAATATATACTATATACTATTCATTGCAAGTTAAAATCCATAAAATTTATTTCAATTTGTTAATAGATAAAAATAAAAATAGAGTAAAGAACTTGGGAGTTGAACATGGGGCCAGGGTAGAAGTCCTTTGACATCGTGGTTTTTCCTTTCACGTCGGATTTTCATCCTCCACCGTGTAGAAATCGACATTGAAAAGCGGGTATTGATACTTCAACGTTCGATGGAGGAAAATAAAAATATATATGAACGTGTACTCAATTTTCAGTGTGATGAATTACGGGTTAATATGAATTTATGTACAAGTTTAATGTTAAATGATGCGATGTTGATGTGTCAATCTCTTTTCTGAACGGTTAAGTGTCAAATCTTTGCTTAGAACACAATATTGGTTACAAACACAATATTGGTTACAATGTTAAATTTCACACTTGTTACACATAGCTATCACTCAATATGCTCTAATACCAAAAGAAAAAACTTCATTGTTTAATAGTGTTTGATACATAATTATATCCTCCAAATCTTCTAGTCGTCTCTTAAATCTTTTATAAAAGGTTATATACGACAAAACTATCGTATTTCCTTAAATCAATTAAATTACAAGATTATGGCAATTGAATAAACTTTTAACATAATCAACGAAGCATTTAACTATACCCTTTTCTCTATTATGGTCATCGTTTTGATCTTACCTAAATGTATACTTCAACAAATCAGGTACGGATCTATTAATAAGTGTTTACATTGTTATTTTGAATTGTGCTAAAACAAGAGGTACTAATATGTATAAAAGGTATAGTTCAAACGGCTTCAACTTCTTTCACTTTACCTTTTTAAGACTTTCAACTTGTTACACTTTACCCTTTTAAAATCAATTTTAATCTAGTAGACATAAAAAAAGAACGAGTGTTCATTCGTAGCAACAAAATTATCCCTACAAGTTTAAAGTGATCATGGTAACTTCATATTGAAGTATGTCTTGTTCCTACTAATTACTAAACTTTAAATATTAAATATTTCTCGTAAAAGAAACGTCAAAGAATTATCATCACCTTTGAAAAATTAAGAAATTATCATAAAGCTTGATTATATATTGTGTAATAACAAATTTATTTTCACTAAACATTTCAATTAGTTGAATCACCTTTTTTACTTTAATTATGGTGTGAGATCAGATGGTCAACTGTTTTTTGAAGGGAAGTTGACTTTTGTGATTAACGGTTCAAATTCGCAACACTGAATTTTACATGCACACTGATTTTAAGTAAAATGTAGTGTTGTTAATATGTAACGCTTGCTCTTCTTTATCAAAATACAGCTGACACTTAAGACCTTACTCTTAAATTGTTAACCAAAGGGCCATCTTATTAGTTTGGGACGAATTATTATTATATAAATTATTATTATTATTATAAATAATAAATTAAAAAACATAATGAAACTGCAATTAGCTAAATAAATAGACAACAACTTATAAAGTTGGTAATTTTACTCACATACATCATATCTACCCACAACAAATAAACACCTAACTTTCAACGCTAGGCAGCCAATCTCATACTTTAATAGTCAAATTATGTTATATCATTATCATTAGGTAGATTATATTATTTTTGTTATTGTGGCCGATCTTTCCAATTCTCACAAATCATCCTCAAACCCAATTTATCTTACTTTTCTTTTTCATGATATGCATTTTTCCTAGACTTCGTCATCGGTCGTGTAAAACTTGTATTTTGAGAAAATATATAAGCAATTAATTTATATTTATAGTTTCATCGTCCTAAAATAAATGTCACATTATTATTTATATATGTTCTAAAATAATTATCTACTTGTATTTTGAGAAAATATGGATGTATGGGAAGAGATATGTGATTGGTGGGGACAACGGAATGTAAATAGTTTAAGTGTTGCGGAATGCTTCCGAGGTAATGGGGGTAATGTGACAACAAAAATGGGTCACCGGATATGGCAAGCTGTTTTGTGGGTGTGTTGTTATTTGATTTGGAAAAATAGGAATTTAAAGGTTTTTGTAGTAAATGGTGGAGTGTTCCGGTTTTAGTTAACGAGATAAAGGTTAGGAGTTTTGATTGGATTTCTAAGAGATTGAAAAAAGGTAGCATCAAGTGGAATCGATGGCTTTGTGATCCGAGAGAAAGTTGTTCAAAGATGTCTTGCAAAACTGGAATTGGGTAATAAAAGGCAAACAAATTGGTATGGGGGTCTCTAATATAATGTATTTTGGGTTGTAATATGTTGAGTAGTTAATGTTCCCAAGGGGAATAAATGTATATGTAAATCTACTGTGATGTAATTGATCTATTATATATAAAATTTTTCCGTTTGAAAAAATAATAACATACATATACATAAAAAATTACACAAGATACAGATACATAAATTAATTATTTACTAAATAGACACAATTAAACTTATAACAACAACAAAAAAAAGAACAAACAGATGCAAAACATCATCACATCGTACATGTCTACGATTCTTAATCAACAAATTACACATGAACTAAATCACAAAATTACAATAACAAAAAGAAAAAAATAAAAGAAAAAAAGAAAAGAAAAAAGAATTACAAATCTTAAACTATAATTATAAAATATGAAAAAAGGCAAACTTGTCTTCAATATAATGGCACAAATTGATATTTAACCAACATATCTTAATTCAACTAAAAATTGTTGGAGAATATTTTTTGTAAGAAGAAGTGAGTATATAATTTACAGAAGAGAAGATTACACATGATAATTCTTTTTATATCACATCTAACTATTCCAATAAAAATTTCAATAAATAAATAGGTATATCTTTTTTTTCTAAAAAAAAAACAATAACCTAAAGATTTCTAGAAAGTAAATTGACGAAATTTCACCATCAACATTGTTTTCTTCCTTTCTTAAGCAAAGTTTTTACCATAAATTAAAATTAATTTTCACACGTTTTGACTGGACCAATATTTAACTTTGTCAAACGTTTTTCACACTAACCAGTTAACTTTATCTCCATAAAAAGACAAATTTAACGGCCAAACTCAAACTCAACATCACTTTTTCAAGGGTATTTTCGTCAACAAAAATAATAATACGTCGGTAAATTAACCAAACGAAGACTGTATTGGCAACTAGCTAGCGTTTACACGTGTCATCCACTCATTCGACAGTCATTTATTAAAAAATCGTTCACGGATTTCTTTCATTAAATAGAAAACCAACCAAATTTAATTTAAATGACGTCATCGTCCTTCCTTTTTATATTCTCAAAAACACATGCATACATTTATTTTCATTCCCCTGTTTCTTCTTTCGTTTTGAAGGAGAAAAAAACCCACCGTGAGTTTTGTTTTTCTCCGGCGGAGGAGCACGGTGGAGTAGCGGCAGTTCTTCACAATTTCTTATAATTCTCTATGGCTGCTATCTTCCGTACACTTCTTTTGCTGCTATTCACCCTATCAGGTAATTTACTTTTATTGTGAATTAGTAATTCAGAATTACTACTTGTGTCTGTTATTTAAATTTTTTATGATTGTTTTTATGATGTTAATTTCTGTGTAAATTAACTAAACCGTTAAGCAAAAGGCAGCTTAATTAGTAATTTTGTTTATCGGTAATTATTTGATTAATAACCTGTATATATTCCACTTATATATATTGAAAAATACCAGTAATATTTTATATTTAATGTCGTATTTAAATTTGGTATAAATACTACATTAAATATTAAATATCAAATATTATGAGTACAAGATTATGGTAATTAAGAATTGATCATTGGATAGGAAATTGAATTTATAACTATTGGCCATATAATGTGTTTTATAATTTTTGAGTAGCAAAAGACACATGCAATGCATCGTAAAACAAAATCCGTAAGTAATAGTAGATCATTAACATTACGTCGTTCTTTTCCATTTCCGGTAGATTAGCTATAACGATGAAGTTCGACTCATTCAAAATGTTGGACAACTATCTTTTTGTGATGGACAAAGTGAGATAATTGTTAGATTTAGTGAAATAATTAAAATAATAAAATTTATAAAAATATGAATATCTAATTTTTTAAAATTGTTCTTAAAAATGTTTTAAAATAGAAAGCTAAGATGATTTATACGTAGTATGGATAGATATTTTTTTGTTAAACGTTAGATATTAGATTTAACTGCCCAACTTATTATAAAATAACACATTGATTGTTTGTTAGCAACTACAAATAGAAAATTGACAACTGAAAGTTAGAAAGCCTTTCTTTATTAGATATTATTGGCAACAAGTGTGATTTATCACAAGTATTATAAATTTTGAGACTAACTTGTTATGCTTCTTAAATCTATTTATCAGAACCTGAGTTTGAATGTATAAATTAATTCGAATTTTGTTGAATTATATGTTTTTCAGAGTTATTTGTTGGTTTCAACAGCATTGGAGTTGGGGTGAACTATGGAAGAATCGCTAACAATCTTCCATCTCCATCACAAGTATCCGGCCTCCTTAATTCGTTAGACATTAATAGAGTAAAAGTTTATGACGCCGAACCTAAAGTGTTAGAAGCATTTGCAGGAACCAATGTCGAATTCATCATTGGTTTAGGTAACGAATTGCTTCAAAAAATGAAAGATCCTCAACAAGCGCAAACATGGATTCAACAAAACGTACAACCTTATATTTCAGAAACGAAGATCACTTGCATCAATGTTGGAAACGAGGTATTGGGAGGGGGAGATGCTCAATTAGCGTCGTATCTATTGCCTGCAATGAAAACTATGTATGGCGCTTTAGTAAATCTTGGACTAAATAAACAAGTTTACATAACTACTGCTCATTCGCTGCAAATTTTAGCCACTTCGTTCCCACCTTCTCAAGGTTCGTTTCAAGAAAGTATGGTGCAATATATAAAACCGATACTTGACTTTCATGCTCAGGTTGACTCGCCATTCTTCATTAACGCTTATCCTTATTTTGCATACAAAAGTGATCCAGACCATGTTCCTTTGGAATACGTGCTTTTTGAGCCAAACAATGGGTCTGTTGACCCAAATACAAATTTGAAGTATGACAATATGTTGTATGCACAAATTGATGCTGTTTATTCTGCTATAAAAGCATTGGGTCACACCGATGTAGAAGTTAAAATTTCTGAAACTGGCTGGCCTTCTAAAGGCGATGAAAATGAAGCTGGAGCAACAGTAGAGAATGCAGGAATATATAATAGAAATTTGATGCAGCGGATGCAACAAGGGGAAGGTACTCCAGCCCACCCTTCACAACCGATCGATATTTACCTTTTTGCCCTTTTTAATGAGAATGAGAAGACCGGTCCAACATCAGAGCGGAATTTTGGATTGTATTATCCTGATGGTACTTTGGTCTATAACCTTGGTGTAAAAAGTTATGTTCTTCCACGGATGGACTACTCGTCTTCACAAAAAAATGTAAGAAAATCTTTACTTGCAGTTCTATCTGTCACAAAATTATTGTGCACCAAAAGAACATACACAGTTTAAGAAAAAGTTCATTTATTGATACTTTTTGTTAGTATAACGATTATTATGTTATATGCAGGTAATGTCCCTCTTCAATATGCTCTTTTTGCTTCTTGGATCCTACTCTTTCCTTAAGAGATGAATAGTGAAGCTCAAATTTGGTGATACATGTATACATAGGGAGCTCAAAGTCCCTAAAGAGGATGGTCCTTAGAGGTAACTTTATCTATAATCTATAACTACTTATAAAGCATCTTAGTGTTTTATTTTTAGAAAACTCTTAAAAATATTTAGACTCAACATTTACAATTTTAGTTATATAATTCACATTTTACAATATAACCCTATTATTTTCACATATTTTTCACTTTTTAGTTTTCATCAATTATATACCTAATCTCAAACTATACATACAAGCAAACTACTAATATCAATTTACATTCAAGGGTAATTAATGAATAACAAAAATAATACAGTATATGACTATTGTTGAGTCATTGTTTATAATAAAAGTACTAAAACTCAATTATATTTTCAAGGCAAGTATCAGAGGTTTCACCGGTTATTCACCTATTCTTCACCTACCGACAGTAACCTACTCCTTAGTTGTGCTCATAATAGTCGTAATAACAAAATATATTCAGGAATCATAAGATTATTATGTTGAAAATATATGCATCCACTCATCCAATTAGTAAAGCCAACACCACCATCTTTCTAAGATGATATTGTTACGACCCCATCAATCACCAAATTTGTGGGCTCAGTGTTTTCAAAGTGTCTATTAAAAGTTATAAAGCAAACCTTTTTACATTAGATTTACGCGTTCCATTTCAGAAATTATTCAAGTTTTGCTGCGTAACATCAAAGTTTTACTAAAAAAGCCAAGTATACCGATAAACGTTTATAAACTTCTATGTACTCGACTAAGCATAGCGGGTCCTACATGGGTTCGACCCGTATATACCATATGTTAGGAAAAAGAGACTTGCTAAATACAGAGTGTGAAAATTTAAAGTATGGGCACTAGTCTCTATCCCATCTTATCTCCACCAACAATCATGGAATATAGAATCTTACTGTAAACAAAATTCTTCATGTCTTATAGTATACAAAAGTCCAAATTCTGTTCAATCAAATATGAAAAAGTCATCCTTCTATAATCCAATATTAGACAAATCCCATTTTTATAAAAAATACTACAAGATAATATATGAAAGCTCATTCTTGTTGCTTTGGGTGTACATCTTTCATGTCCACACTGTATCCTCACTGTCATTAATTAATTATTAAATTTTAATTATATGCAAAAGTGATATTTCTTCTTAACCATTCGGTGGAACGATATCTTAATGTCCTTTTCTCCTTTTCTTTTCTTAACTCACGGTTTTTATATAGTACTCGTATGCTATAACTTTAGTACAAGTTGGGTATCTTTCACATTAAAAAGGTTAAGAATCTAACTTGAGTACATTCATTTTAGCTTGGTTTTCACACACGTTGAACGACACTTGAAAACAATTTCTTATGGGCTCTTTTTTTGAAACGTTATTATTTGCGAAATTGGGTCCGCACCATATAACATCTGATTGATTTTTAGCTGTATCGATAATGATTCTTGATAGTGGATTTCAACATCAAGAAATACATTTTTAACTTTCTAAGTGTTCTTAATGTCAGCCTGTCCTTAACAGGATAAGATTGACATGTTATTTAGACTTAAATCGACATTTCTCCCATCCTTAACGTCATGTTAGTTGGCCTAAATGATTGACGTTATGCCACATGTCATGTTCTCATTACATATGCCAAATGGTAGCCTGCTGTTGGTCCTAATTTTGCAGTGTTTGTCTGACCTGGGGTCCATTTGATTAAGCAATGTTGAAAATGAGGTGAATTTGGTATGCACTTTTAAAGGTCATAATCAGAGCAAGTCTTATCTGTTAATCGTGTCAAATTATCAATTAGAAGAATTCAAATATGGCGATTAGACGTAAATTTTTTACTTTTCTTGTTTAATTAATCTAATGATTTTTTCTACCAAAATGTCACAGGTGAGATTTAAGGATTCACATTCATGGCCACACCAATTCGTTCAAACCTGTGCCAGCCGGTCATCTTCATAGTACCCATTGTTACAAACATACTTATACTCTAATACATCTCATTTTTTATGGTTCCCATAGTTCAAAAGAAAATCATCAAAACTTTATACACAATAGAAGTACAAAATAAATCGAACCGCTTCAGCAGCCATGAGGAACATCAATAAAAAGGAAGCAAAAAACTATTCTTTATAAATTTTATTTTTGTCTTATTTATCGTCTTAGTATTCTTGTTTTGTTTTCTGTTTATTTGATTATATTCTATATATACAGGCTTGTATTTATAACATTTGAGTAATATTGACTGCAATTTTTGATACTTTATATTGAGTTTGAATTCTGGTTATGTATACATATTCAATAGTTGTTAATCATTGTTATTATTCTATGATATCTATTTTGTTTATTTTATTGGTAATTAGTTGGCCTGCTTAACTTTTAATGTATGAGAATAATTGTGGTGTACCAGTATTATTTAGGTTGCAATAATTCATGTTCTGTATCTTAAGCAAGATTTAATATTATCAATGATATGACACCATTGAGAATATGATCAATTATTTCATCCCCATAAATAAAGTCCTTAAAAATTCAGGTTCCTCAATAACCTTTTATAGCCTTGCTTCTGGTGCACTCTTTTAGACTTCACTAGTTGTTTCTAGGGAATAAACTCCAACAATGTTCTGACTTTCATCAATTAGTTGTTCAACAAAAGTAGGAAGCGAAGCGTAAAAAGTATTTGTGTCAAAATGAACGGGTCGGGTCAAAATAAACATGTCGGGTAACTGGTTGGGGGGTAAAACTAGTACTTTTGGGTTGTGTGGTGGGTCGGCTTAGGTTGACCTGAAACTCTTTTTGTTATTCTAAAAACTTACCCTTTAGCAAGCTATCACTGTGGCAAATTTGATTAAAATTTGTTTCATTTCAACAAAAATTCTATAAATTTCTGATGTAAAATGTTAGAAATTTTTATGGATTAGTAATACGTTATGATAGCTTTGATGTTTTTAGCCCGTAGAAATAAAACATTATCCAAATCAACCAATCCATAAATGAGTCGAAATTGCCCAATCTAGTAGATAGTGACTTGCATATATAGGAGGTATTATGTGTTCACCTAATTACCATAACTTTTTTACAATAACTTCAGTTATTGTAACTGTAAAGTAAGCCTAGGAAAATTATCTCTGTGACTAGACCACCCGGAGTGAGGGCACCACCGGCCCGGTCGCCACATGACGACGAGACCCACATGATTTTTTACTTTTCTTTTTTATTTTATTTTCTTCCTTGTGTGTTTGTTGTGTTGTTTGTTGTTGTTGCAAAGGAAAAAAAAAAAGAAGAAAATAAGCACGTAGGGTGTTAGGAAGAATAAGCAAATAGTGTAAAGCCTAACAAAAACAAATGGAGTTGATGCTAAAAAAATGGGCATTTTGCTTTGGGCCAAAACCAATTGACAAATAATACACAAAATTTGTTTTTTTTTGGGCTACTCTTTATTAGTTTTAATTTTAGAATGTAATGTTTATAATTATTATTTTTATTAGAATAGATGGTTTTATTAAATTTAATGTAATTTTTATTTTATAAATGTGGTGTTTTACTTAATTAAAGTAATTGGCAAAAATGAAAATTAAAGAAAATAGTAGCGCTCAAATTGCAGTCGTCACTCGACTATTAGTAGTATCGATGTGGCAACCAGCCATCCACTGACTACCACTCACAAGTGCAAGTGGTTTATTATGTGTTTCCAACTCTCAGTTATTGATATTGTATGTATAAAACCACCTATTCATTCTGTAACTGATATTTTTAATGATGTGATAAATGTATAAGTCGTCATTGTCCTCTCATTTTTAAATTTATGGATAAAGTTTATAATTGACGGTATTCTGTCAATTTAGGTGAGACAAAAGTAAATTTTGTGGACCGATAGCTTGAAAAGAAAATTCAGAGACAATATCTGTAAATTCGTTAGGCACTTGGGCTATTTTATTTAGAAAAGTAATTGATCTCTTAAGTCCATTACGTAAACTTATTTAAGGGTGTTACAAAAAGCAGGGAAGTCATGCAACTCCTTCGCATCAGTTGGGCACTTAGGCAGTTAGGCTATTTCATATTGGTAAAGAATGTAGTCGGATAAGAGAGTGACGTGGGTGTATTTGTTCACCAATTATTATATGATGATGATGATTGTATGTTGGCCTCATACTTGAGTTTGTATACACAGTGAATACATATGTACTACCGTAGGCATTCTTGTAAGACTAATAATATATTATTAGATAATAACTCGCGAAATTCGCGGATCAGTAGGAAACTCGTACATCAAAAAATATTGTTATACTTTAACGATATGATATAAAGAGATGTAGATATCGAAAAACTTATACTGAACAATTCACTAATTATTATTGCATTAACAAATAACAAATCATTAAAATAAACACACATATATATCCTACACGATTTACATGAGCCAATATACTTAACATATTTATGTCCATATATATAACCTCCGTAACATAAATCTTACATCTACATAGTAAGAATTGATTATAAAAGAAAGTGTTGGATACCTGTTGATCCGTAAAGATCATTTCCATTGATGCAATCTGTGACGGATTATTCATGTAGCTTTACTTCCACAATAATACACGGACCTTCTAGTCATCCCTTCCATTATGGAAGAGATTCAACAGAGTAAATCATTCTTCGGTTGCCATTGCTTTCTTTTTTTATTTGATTTTATTTGGCTAGGTTATTGTGAAAGTGAATATGCTATATATAGGCGTCTATATATATTGCAGTAGCTTTGAGTTTAAAATATTGAATCGGAGGAAAATCTATAAATTTTAAATTTTAAATTTTAAATTTTAAATTTTTGAATCATTCAAATGCATTGTGATTAGATCATAATCTTCAAGTAACAGCAAGAGATATTTTCTGAAAATTGTTTATATGAGTAGTCAACCCAATTAAGTAAAAATTATCTATTTGTATTTAGTTTGTTGCTAATTCTTTTTTTAAAATAAATAATTTTTTTTTGCTAATTTTTTATGATATCATATGATGAATATTAAGAGAATTTTCTAGCGTTCATCATTAATGAATGTTAACTGAAGTGGATATTATCAGTTTCTTTGAAAAATTATTCGTTAACATTCGTCCACGATGAATAATAATCAAAACGTATAAAAACATATTTTTACCAATAAATATTAATCAAAACCGCTGTTATAACTACTAATATTAATCAATAAACTATTTTTTATAACATATAATTTCATATGATGAATATTAATAGAATTCGCTACCATTCATCGTTAATGAATGTGTAGCTTCTCCGCTTCTCTAGAAAATAGTGTTTCCCTCTTGATCCAGACTTATATTATATATATATATATATATATATATATATATATATATATATGTGTGTGTGTGTGTGTGTGTGTGTGTGTGTGTGTGTATATAATGTCAAAATATGTGTATAGTGTCAAAATATGAATATTAATAGAATTCGCTAACATTCATCGTTGATGAATGTGTAGCTTCTCTGCTTCCCCAGAAAATAGTGTTTCCCTCTTGATCCGGACTTATATGTTCATATGTGTATAATGTCAAAATATGTATAAAAATGTTAATAAGAATCGATAAAACCTTTAAAACTAAAAAATTATTTGTTAGAATTTTTTTAACTAACTTTAACCGATTTGTTCACATGTGAACTGTTCAGTTGTGAACATATGTGATTTTATGTATTTTTATACGTAATTTTGTGATTTTTGATATTTTTTTGTTTCTAATTCGAACAAATATTAATGTTCACATGTGTATAAAGTTAATCATATGTGAACAATCACATATTTTTGTGGTTCTTACAATTTCTCAACTTTTAAGTAGTTCTCAATTGAACCATATACATATACACACACACACACACACACATATATATATATATATATATATATATATATATAAAGAAGTTGTTCATCCCTATGTGACATGAGGAATAAGCATTGTCGTATCCACAACTTCTCAAAAAAACTCCATGCCACATAGGGCTATTCACAGTTCGGATAAAATCAAATTATCCAATTATATAACTCGGATCGGACTATATGGTTTGGATAATTGGATTTTTGGATTGGTTCGAATCAGAACCAAACTTATTATTTCGGATTACGGATTGATTTTGGTTAGTAAACTACAATCCAAATTATCGAAAAAAAACCAAATAAAAAATAAATATTAATTTTTCAAACATTTCATATATATATATATATATATATATATCTAGTATATAATAGTTGATGCTAAAGATCATATTAATTTTGTAAATGTGATAGATAATTTCACAAACACTATAATATATAGTGAAAATGATATTGATTTGAACTTGTACAAATCAAACTTAGTATCATCCATTTTGTATATTTTTGTTATAATATTTTACATACTTTTAGCACATATATTTGTGTATGTGTTTGGATATTCAAAAACCTAACTGATCCATCCAAATAATAATTCGGATGGATTGGTTCGACTTTTAAATTTGTTTGAACGGATCGGATTTATATTTTTGAAACCATAATCCATTTGGATTCATATCTATCAATTGGTTTTAAACCGATCCATCCATTTGAACATCCCTAATGGCACATCATATAAATTCAATATATAATATGATCTATGAAATTCAAAGCACAAATCCCTTCCTAATATATAGCTAGACTAGATTTTCTCATATATCTCTACGATTTTATTTTATTGAATAATCCATATATCATGTCACTATTAAAATTCTATCTCAATAAATATGATACTCCGTACCAACGTAAATTATAATTCTTTCACCCTTGAAAGTGTCATCCTTCCCGTGCCAAATCCATGTATACATAAATATATATGATATTTTACTCGTTAAAGAAAAAACCTTTTTATTGCATTTTAGGACAATTTTTTTATAATTTTACGACAACTATTGCATTTTAAACCTATAAATTTTACTGCATTTTAACATCACTGCATTTTAGTTCTTTCAATTTTGTCCTAAAATGTAGTGAAAAATGTCTCTTCATCCTTCCTCTCAAATGAAACATTCTTCTTAAAACATTTTAAACTCTAATTTCAATTGTATTAATTATTGATTATGTTGGGAAAAACAATTGATCAATCATATTTTATGAATCTAATGTGTGAAAATATTTAAGTCTAGTAAATATGCTATGTATAGAATTACAGTATGAAAAGAGAGATTTCGCGACTGAGTATGAAACTTTAAACTCTGACACATGTTTTAGACTCTGACAAGCTTCATGGGATTTCAGACTGTAACGTTTACAGACTTGGAGTTTCAGATCCAGAAGACTTAGAAGATTATATCAACAGCTGACATCTAAAAGATTCGAAGATAAACTCAAAGACTTAGAAGATTTTATCTTTATTAAGTTTTATCTTGTTTCCATAGTTATCTGTTTATTAGTTGGAAACCGATATATTAGAGATTGAGAAAGATTGTGTTTTCTATCTTCAATGGTTGTATAAATAGGGAGTCATAGTGTGACACCCGGCGAATTAGGCCGTCGTTAGTAATTAATCATAGATCATTAGTACATGTAATTAGTGTGAAATAGGACTAATTACGATAACACCTTGTATATTGTATTATACGCACGTACGTAATTAACTATAAATTACGCAAATTCGATCGGATGGAATCCGACACAATAAATATGGACGTTGGTGAAAAACATTTTATTAAATAATATAATTATGACAAATAATTGTTATTTAACTTATATTATTACGATAATATCTAAAACGTTTCACATTTCCTATAAAACGTATCGTACGCGACAAAAACACACGAATCGAACCTGACACCGAACGAAACCCGGCAAATGTGTTAAAAGATTCAATAAAGTATTAAAGAACATTTTGCCACTTTAAAATAACAATGTCGTGTTCAAATATAAACACGAGAACTAAACGTTAACGATTTAATTATAACGCGCGCGATTAACGTTTAACCGACCGAGGAACGTAACACGAGATCAAGAAGCAAATCATGAGCCCGAGAACCACGATGGGCCCAGGCCCAAGGACGACCAGATCCAGCCCAAAAGCAGGCCCAACCAGCCCTCTTCCCCCTTCAACCCCTTGGCCCATCCCTTACTACTTCATTTCTCACACACAAATCACTCACTCCCTCTTTCCACCTCTACTCTTTCTCTCCCTCCATTTCCAGCCTCCTTCCACCACCACAACCACCATTCTCAGCCCCTCCAAGAGTTCTAGTCACCACCATCATCATCTACGACAACAAGAAGAAGAAGAACAAGCTCACAAACAAGAAAACATTCACAGCAGCCCACTTTTCTCCATTTCGACTTTAAATCAAGTTTTCTTTGTAAGAATTTCTTCAAACCTTGCTCATTTTCCTTGGATGATGTTAATAAACATGTTAGAAGTTCGTTTATACTAATTATGTCCAAGATCTAAACCGAAAACCAAAAGATAATGCTAAAAACTTTCGGGTAAAGCTATTAACCTTCGGACAAAAACTTAACCCGACTTTGACACATGATATCTAACTCATTTCTTAACCAAATCGAACGATTCTTGAGTCTAAAATCAAGTTCAAGAAGTCTACTTTCGAACCCAAGTGGTTTGACGATTTTCTGAGGTCATTTGGTATACGAAAACGATTTTACAAGAAAATGTGTCTGGACTGCCATTTTGAACAGGAAAATTGACCAACTTTGGGAAAGCATATCTTGAGATCTACAACTCCAAAACGACTGAAACCACTTGGAAAAGTTTTCTTTTTCTGTTACCTTTCAAAATTGTACTCGCACTCTTTCTGAAGCTTTGTAAATCGTGAGATATGAACCAAACACTGAGCAAAGGTCCAAAAGTCGACCTGCTGGACCCTTGCCTAATCCTTGGACGATTTCGTGAGCTATACTTGACCAAAAGTTATGAAATTTTTACTGGAGGTAGCTAAGATATGTAGGAACAACTATGATTTTTCTTGGAGCTCACTTTGAAACTTTGGTTAGTCAAAACGAACCCCGAAAACAACCCAAAAACTAAGAAAACAAACTCATGGACTGTTTTTGCAATAAATATGAAACGACACTTTCGGGTCAACCACGGAACGTAACGATGACTTTTCTAAGCTCTAATAACATATTTAAGACTTCCCTAAAAGTTTCGGGTCAAACCGAGCACATTTGAGCAAGTTTCCGAAAAATCAAAAACATCACAGCCCGTCTGTGTCGCAGAAGGCCCAGAGTTATTGCGACACAAGGCTTGTGTCGCTAAATCGTAATGACAGCAGTACTAATCTGCGACACAAAGCTTGTGTCGCTAAATCATAAAGCAGTACTAACTCGCGACACTAAGTTAGTGTCGCAATAATTCAACTAACAGTATTAACGCTTGTGTCACTAAATCTCAAACAGTACTAACCTAATGTCGCAACATGCCTTGTGTCGCCAACTATTTTCAATGTCGCTGAGGTTAGCGACACAACGACTTGTGTCGCGTACTTATGAAAAATCATGACCTGCGACACTAATGCTTATGTCGCAAAAATTATCTTAAATTCACCATCAGCGACACTACCCTCATGTCGCAACAACATATAGCGACACAACCATTGTGTCGCATAACACAGACTTATCCTAAATATGTTTTCACAAAGTACCGTACACGCGAAATCACAAATCACAACGAGAAGTTATAAACGACATCACACGCAATACAGATACTATGATAAGGATACAAAGAAACAAACATAATAATAATGTCTTCGAAAATTATTATTACAAAAACATCACCAACGGGCCATACCTATTTTTCTAAACGCAAACAATGAACAAACACTTGGACATAACTAGTTGAGTGGACAACTAGCATGAATGATCTTTTGAGACATTCACTTATACATAACCTTGTGCGTTTAGGGCGCCAGAAGGTTACACTTTGGATAAACGTTTATTAACTTAAACGCACGCTTACAAGACTCAGGTGAGTCTCATAGCCCCACTTTTACTGTTTTATACTATGGGGTGAGATTACATACACTGTTTATTATAATCACAAGTGACTGAAACAACTCTTATACGGATTGCATGAGACCTTTAATCCACTAAAAGTCCTCACTTTATCATGGTTCGTTAATTGTATAAGCGCGAGTATTATTGGATAGATCTATCGGGGATTGACATCCCCGTCCGGGCTAGTCGCTCTAGCCGACCCACGGACGCATTAATATTTGACTGTTACAGGTGTATTGGATTACACGTCTGCCCGAGGCAAAAACTAGGTTAAGCGTCGAACTGTGAGACTCATGGCAATAGTATACTTTTATTTTTGCATTCGTGCAACGCTGATGAAATCTTGTGATTATTACCAACTTTTGATAACTGTTTCAAACCTATGAACTCACCAACATTATGTTGACCGTTTTAGTATGTATTCTCAGGTTCACAACAGGAGTAGGGCTACCCCAGGATACGATAGCTCGAGTCGCATGCTTACAAACATCAGAGATTTTCTTGCATTACTATTTTGTAACATTGGCCATGTATTAGAATCTCTTGAACTATTCGCGAACTCAAATCTTAAATGTAAACCGTTGAATTACTAATGTAATTACTTCGTATTATTTTCAAAACGTCTCATATAGATTCGTTTGCCTTAACTTTGTGTAATGATCCATGATTAGTCGCGCCCCGACCCGACTTCCGCTGCATCGAAATTTGGGGGTGCGACAGATTGGTATCAGAGCCATAGTTATAGCGAACTAGGTTGCATTAGTGGACCTAGACTATAACTTTTAGGTAGTATTCCTCATTTGGCATAACTAGCTCAGGAACTTCGTCATTCAATTTTAATTAACATAGCCTGATCAACTATGTACAATTAAAAGGGAATCGATGCAGGACTTGATCTGGTTATGGTAAATGGGAATACATTAGACGACTTTGATAACATTAGAGGCAGGACAAAAGTATACCATGCTATACCTATTAGAGTATTGTGTGTCATACGTATATATATAGTTCTCACGTACTAAAACTCTGACCACAGAATGGCAGACTTTCCTAACCGCATGACTATCACCGAGGAAAGCGAAACTCCAAACTCATCCACCCGTGCTCCTTCAGGGTCCCGTCGCCCACGCACCAGGAGCGATACCAGAGCCAACCAGGCCAGACCTCGGTTGAGAAACGCCGCAGGCTTTCGAGTCAGAGACCACCGTCAAGCGGAAACACGCGAGTGGGACTGGTTGTCAAACGCACTAGAGACCTGGAGACACGAGGAAGGGATCCAGTCAACCGCAGAACCCATGGATATTTCTCCCTACACTCAGGAACCCACCCATCACACTGTTCCAGTGTTAGCTGCGAGACTTCACCGTCACGAGAGGAGGATCGAGACAATGAGAATGGAGCAAAGAGAATTTCGGGGTGACATGACTCAATCCCTCCAGAACCAGGAGGATATAGCAGAAGTCGTGAACCTCACAAACGACCTAGCAACGGATACGAGGGACGAGCTTATGGAGTTGCGGATTAGAATGCAACAATGTGAGCAGCGTTCCCAGGAGGCTGAACAGCTCTCGCGTATGCTAGAGCAACGTCTAACGCTAGCTGAGGAGAGTGCGCGACAGGCCGGCAGACTTGCAGAAGCGGTCGATCGGATCATCACTCTACTACCACAGGCAGATCGACGTCGGGATTAGTGTAATAATTGTCATGTAACGAACCGGGTAGCTACTTGTGTCTCGGCCGGACTTAAAATTTTCCGGTCTCTTTTGTAAACTTTAAATTCTGTAAACATTCGAACTTGTATTTTGAATGATATCAAATCTTGCTGCTTAAATCTGTGATTGTCACTTGTGCTGTTGTATATTACCCCTTCATAAATATACATCTGTGAAAATCATAACCCTCGTATGAACTAACCCACATTTCTTTCAAATCCTTATTTAAGAATCATGCCGCCTAGAAGACAAACTTTCAGCGCTGAGGAACTCGCGCAATTCATCGCTCAAGGAGTAGCCGACGCATTGGCTGCTCAGGGAGCAAACCAAAATATTGGATCGATACCACATGCTGGCAGTGAAAACACCTCGAATGCTGCCCCAACAACCAAACCTTGTTCCTACAAGGAATTCATGAGCTGCAAACCCTTAAACTTCAATAGTATACTTTTATTTTTGTATTCGTGCAACGCTGATGAAATCTTGTGATTATTACCAACTTTTGATAACTGTTTCAAACCTATGAACTCACCAACATTATGTTGACCGTTTTAGTATGTATTCTCAGGTTCACAACAGGAGTAGGGCTACCCCAGGATACGATAGCTCGAGTCGCATGCTTACAAACATCAGAGATTTTCTTGCATTACTATTTTGTAACATTGGCCATGTATTAGAATCTCTTGAACTATTCGCGAACTCAAATCTTAAATGTAAACCGTTGAATTACTAATGTAATTACTTCGTATTATTTTCAAAACGTCTCATATAGATTCGTTTGCCTTAACTTTGTGTAATGATCCATGATTAGTCGCGCCCCGACCCGACTTCCGCTGCATCGAAATTTGGGGGTGCGACACATAGGTTTAGAAAAACCTAATGCTTGAATTGTAAAAACCCTATCGAAATATCAATGCAAAAGAAGTTATTGATTCATCGTTTTATTGATTTAATTCCGCACTTCAAATTTATATTTTCAATTGTTAATTCAATTTAGTATTTCGTTTGAATCATTTATTTGTAATTGATAATTAAGTTGGTTAAACACGCAGAGTGAACTAGCAACAGTGTAAATTTAACATATTCTCTCCTTAGATTTGTTATGTTTATTGGTGGACATCATTGTAAATAAGAAATCAGTCACATAATTATCGAAGACTCGAAGAGGATGAAATAAAATAAGATGATAACATGTCAGCGGATTCTTTATGTATAATCTTATTGATTATTTTTTTTATTACATTTTGACACTATACTTTATTTAAAATTTTATCCGTCTATCATACGAGTTAAATAATAAGCATTAATTAAACACTATCAACCAAAATAATAGAACTCAAACAATATCATTTAAATATGAATAACTGACTCAAACGAATTAGCAAACCAACGTAGGGTGTGTTTAGTTGTAAATCCTACTCATTCCATCTCATATAAATTGTCTTTCAACATGTTCTGTTCGGCTTAAAATAGGTTCATAAATATCAGTTTTGTTCTTGTATTCGAGACAAGTTTAACTGAATTTATTTAAAAAAAAATAATTGAGAGTAAAATGAAAGTTTAATGATTTTTAGCAATTATTTTTGCAAGTGAACAATTATTTTAGAACAAATATAAATAGTAATGTGAAAATTTATTTTGGGATATTGGAGGTATTTAAGAAATTTCAATCCTTAAATTTTCTAGAAAATGAGAAAGTTTTCTACTTTTAGAAAACCGTTAAATATTTAAAAAATATGTTCTAATGTTGTGGCATTTTCCGTTTTTAAATAATTGAAAAACAAGTTTAGATACAATTTTTATTAATTATCTTAATTTTTCAGTACGAGTTTTTAAAACATAATTATAATTATAATTCTAATATGATAAAAATTTACGTTGTACAAATGTGTTTGAACTTTTAAGTTCTTATGCTAAATAATGTTTCGTTATTTATTTATTTTTGTCAAGTACTACATGCATAACAAAGTATTAATTACAAGATATATGAAAGAAAAACAATATCTCTCTCTCTTTTTTCTTTTCTTTTTTTTTTCGAAAAAAAAAATAATAATTTTATTTTGGAAGACTGTAGAAATTAGTGAAAAAGTGAAATGGGAGTTTTTCAATTGAGGAATGCTAGCCTCACTCAAAGTTTACAAAATAAAATTCACAAAATGATGTGATATGGTAGGTGGTCCAATCATAATATCTTAAACTTTCTCTTTCATATTTATCTCTCTTAATGTTATTGGTCCACCTCAGTTTGTAAATTTTATTTTGTAAAAATTGTGTGATCATATCATTTCTCTTTTTAATTTTTAGTTATAATTTGAAAAGAAATTGAACTTTTTATTTTTTAAGGTTTGAAATGGGGGTTTTCCATTTAGGTTTAATTTTATACAAAACTTGTCTATATAATACATATTTGTAGGCGTTTTTCATTCTATAATCATTACTGATTTATCTTTCTTACTTTTTGCATAATGACAGTTTTACCCTTAATTAATTAATTACTATTTTATTTAAGTTTGTAATAATTTCAAGTAAGGGTAATATGATAATCTGAATCAAACTTTTTTTTTTATCTATTTTTAATGGTGAACAATTAATTTGTGACATTTTAAAAAGGAAACATGAATAATTATATTAGGACGAAAGGAGTATTACATTTATGTCATTACGTCAAAATAAAATATTCTAGTTCATCTCAACAATAAAGGGTAACAAACTCTTGCTAGATTTCTTTTTATGCAAATTTGATGATATTATAAGTGTTACCTTCAAAGTTAGTACATATTTTTAATAGTATATCATCTTTTATTAGTAAGGAAAAAAAACCATTTCGTGTTAAATAATATTTTAACATAATAAAATGTTGCTATTTAATTAAAGAACCTATTAAGTTTCTAAAAGAAAATATAAAAACATTCCAAGACCAAAAAAGCAAGTTTAAAGCTAGTGTGCGTAAACCATCCAAAAACAGCATACTTTCATATTCCTCCATTTTCACCGGAAAAAAAAATGGAAGGGCGGAAAGTGGCGGTTGCAGCTCTCCAATTTGCTTGTTCCGACGATATCGCCACCAACGTTAACACCGCCGAACGGTTTGCTTCTTTCAATGAACCATTCATCCTCAATTTCTCTACTTAAAACCCTAGGGTTTCATTTTAACCATTGTTATTTACTTATTTTTATTTATATATCTACTATCAACTTAAACCTAAATGTGTGTGTGTTTATTTTTTTAGTGTTTAAATTCATAAAACTATCTGTTGACTTTGACTACTTTTTTGTGTTTTGGATTCATAAAACTATCTGTTGACTTTGACTAATTTGCTTATTGATTTAGTTAAATTCTGTGGATTTATTGAGTTAGGTTTACAGTTGTGATTGAAGTGTATTTGATCTAACATTAAATTGAATGTGTTGCTAATGCTATTGTATGTTTCTGGCCTTCTATAGCATGTAAATCGATATTTTAATGGCGGTTAGGTTGATGTGGCGGCTTATATGGCTGCCACGTCCAGTAACAAATCTTATCAGATATTAATTTTTTTTTTGGTTACTTGGATAAGTATAATGTGGCGTGATAGTACAACACCTTAGAGCACAAATTAGTGGTGTACTGAGAATTTTTAAATGGTGTACGAGTCATCACCCGGATATAATAGCAAGAGTTGAAAATTTATTATGCACATGAGAGTGTTTGGAGAGGTAGCTATTTATGATAACCTTAACAATATGCAATAAGATGGATACATTTATTGCACTTAGTCCTTCATGTTATAATGAAGTTGATTAGTAATGGAATTTTAGAAACGTATGTTTCAATTAGAAAAGAAATAGAAATACTTCGGGTTTCTGTTGCTTGTTGACTTGGAGTTATAAAAAGGTAGTACTTTGATGTTTTTAAGTTAATGTGTCATGTGAATGTATTTCAGTTTTGAGGAAAAACCAGTCATCTCACTATATTAGGAGGTACAATAACTTTCATATGTACGATGAAAAAGTTGTATATAATGAAATTAGATACGAGTTTGACATAAAACGTCAAAGGAGGATAATGGTTTGGATTTTATAATACCTTCTAAAGGATTATTTGATTTGCTAATGCTGTTCTTATTATTGGATGGATCTCGGTCTTCACTTTGTGGAAACCTTGGTTGATCTATGTTGTTATAATTCATTTGTTGAATACATGGTTTTAAAGAATGTTTTGAATCTCAGGCTGGTGAGATCTGCTCATGAGAAGGGCGCTAATATCATTCTTATTCAGGTTCGGTTCATGAAATAGAGAATATTCGGAGTATATATGTGAATTCCTAATTGCTAAATTGAACATTTTTTATGACCTTAAGAAGCTTTACAACTTATTTTGATCGAATTGAAAAGCTATTCAATGAGGTTCAATTTGCCCCTCTTATGGTGTTCTATTTATTGAAAGTTTAAATACGTCTTACCTTCTACAGGAATTGTTTGAGGGCTATTATTTTTGTCAAGCACAAAGGGAAGACTTCATTCAGCGAGCAAAACCGTATAAGGATCATCCCACAATTTTGAGGTTGACACATGACCACATGTGATTGTATATTATATTTGAACATCACTTGAATTACGTGATTACATAAAAAATTTAATTTTGCAGGATGCAAGAACTTGCAAAGGAATTAGGAGTTGTTATACCTGTCAGCTTCTTTGAGGAGGCAAATAATGCACATTATAACTCTATAGCCATAATCGATGCTGACGGGACCGATCTCGGACTATACAGAAAATCTCATATTCCAGATGGACCTGGTATTGTATATATGCGAAGTAGATCACCTAATTTTTTTTTATATTTTTCATTCAGTTTAATTAGAATGATCATATCCTTGTTTTCTCAGGATACGAGGAAAAGTTCTACTTTAATCCAGGTGACACTGGCTTCAAGGTGAATTTATGATACTCCTGTCTCATATTTAATATCCACTTTGACTTTCCAGTTGTTCTTGTATAGCTTAATGCATTTATCATCTTTTTAATAAATATTAAATAAGTTTATATCAAAATTAGTTAACTAAGATGTGTGACGTTAAAAATTGAAAGTGGGCATATTCTATGAATTGTAGGATGCATAATCTAATCGTAAAATATAAACCGCAGTTCTTCATTTTGTATAGATTTTTTCTACTTACCATACATATATTGATGTCCGTGTACAGGTGTTCCAAACTAAGTTTGCAAAGATCGGTGTGGGTACGCATTTTATAATCTTACACATACCAACATTTGACTAACTTTTGGCTGCATCCGTTCCAAAAGGGAGATGTATTTCTATTAGAGTTGGCAGTTTTGACCCATTCACTTACGAATGGGTCGATATATTTATCTATAATGGGTCAGACGAGTATACTAAAATATTAGCGAGAAAGGAAACGGGTCAAACGGGTCGAAAGTCATGCACATTTAATTTTTATGCGTAAAAGCTTCTAACTTATTTTATTAAATAATGTATACTTCTACTGATATAACATAGTTTTTCATCAAATTTGACACCCTGATTGTTTGATTTAAAAATTACAGATTTTGGGCAAAAAGTTTTTGGGCCAGATCTTATCCTAGTTAAACTGCTACGAAAGGTTACCAGTTTTTTGACATGTTACCCAACATGCCCAACCCTAGTTTGCCACCTCTAATTACGATTGTGGGTCTCCTTTCTGGAAGGATTACATGCTCCGGAAATCATTGTTTGAAGTGAGCATGCAATAAAGCAGCAGGTTTTGACAATCTAATGCATCTTTTTTGTCAGCAATATGCTGGGACCAATGGTTTCCTGAAGCAGCCAGAGCTATGGTTCTTCAAGGTGCAGAGATCTTGTTTTATCCTACTGCCATTGGTTCTGAACCTCAAGACGAAGGTCTTGATTCGCGGGACCACTGGAAACGAGTGATGCAAGGGCATGCTGGAGCTAATTTGGTGAGTCGTATGTGAATATCGAGAGTTATTGACTGGTATCATGTCCAAATGTGAAACAAAACTAAAACCTTTTTTATTATTACTAACCTTCTTTATTCTTTTTCAGGTACCTCTTGTAGCCTCAAATCGCATAGGTAAGGAGGTCATCCAAACAGAACATGGTAAGAGTGCAATCACATTCTATGGCAACTCCTTAATAGCAGGTATTCATTTCTCGTTGTTGCTGCAGAACTCCATTTGTGATTAGTAATATTTACAGGTGGCAAAGTGGGCGGGTAGGGTTATGGGTCAAAATGTGATAGGTTGACCCGAAATTCTACCCTCCCAAATCTTTGAAAACCGTTTGTGTCAAATATGGTCACAAAAGCTATATTATGTCAAACAATAATCAAATTTTGTGAATAAAATGGTCGAATTTCAACCCATTTGACATGTTAACTTTGTTGTTAGTTTTTTTATTTTACACGTTTGACCCTTAAGATGTGAAACATAACCCAAATCAACTCATGTTTTTAAGTATATATATAGTTATTATACACCCTAATGAATAGATTCTGAACATTGATATTTTGAAAACAGGACCTAGTGGAGAAATTATTGAAGTTGCTAATGATAAAGATGAAGCAGTTCTTGTAGCAAAATTCGATCTCGATCAAATAAAAATTAAGAGGCATAGCTGGGGTATCTTTCGAGATCGACGCCCAGATCTATACAAGGTTCTTTTGACTTTAGATGGTAGCATCCGTTCTTGATTACCCGTTAAAATTATCTTTCAAATAGTTCAATAAAAATGTCATCATGTTCTGTTTAACCTTACTAGGAAGTCATGAACATGAAGTCATTTCATTTCATAATATGGAGTAATTTTTTAAGTATTTGAGATTGTGTGTCATGATATGAAATGGTGAATGCTGTAAACTGTTACATATGTTCATCTACTTCTGGCTAAATTTATTACAGAAAATGACTGTCTAGAGAAGTTGTTCCACACTAATGAAATGATCAACATACGATATGGGTAAATATCAATATCAAATATATATGGAAATATAACATTATACTAAAGGGTTAAATTAAAACTAAAATTTTGGAAGAATTTTAGCGCTGTATCAAATTTGATGTATAATGAGAGCTACTTAAAATTGTGTCAAAAATTACACCAAACATGGTTGTATTGGCTGGGAATAGGTTTTTACGTCTATCAAATTTGGTCATTTCTTGCATAGGCTGGGAATGGGTTTTTACATCAAATTTGGTCATTTCTTGCGTACACCGGATGATGATGATCGCAAGAGGTATGGTATTTACTATTATATATACGAGCGTTACAAACGAAATTAGTTGGACTGTAACTTTTAACAAACAAATTTTAGTAAAATGGTGGTTAAGAAAAATCATATTAGATTGTAGAGTAAATTACATTCTCCGTCCCTGAAGTATGCCATTAATTTCACTCCCCGCCGTCTGTTGACCCAATTTTTCGTTTCACTCTCCGTCCCTTATCCATCATGAAATGACTAAAATACCCTTAAACTTTTAAGACAATTTTACCCTTTGAGGGATGGGGAGTGAAACGAAAAATCGGGTCAAGGAACGAGTAGTGCAAAAAATTCAAATCAGAGACGAGAAGTGAAATTAATAACATACTTTAGTGACGGAGAATGTAATTTACTCTAGATTGTACGCCTTGATCATTCAATTGGACATCTTCTGAGGTGGTTGGGAGTTTAATAACGGTTGACGATCTTTTACATATATGTTGGTCTCTATCTGTGGTCTTTGTTCCTGCGATAGTGGCATAATGATTGGAGAAATGCATGTATTTTTTTGTCGATAAACAAAATATATTAAAATGAAAGGAGCTTGAAAATTACCATGAGAACTATTGACCACGAATACATAACCCACTATTGAGAACTAAAGTTGGCTCTAATTAATAAATACTATCCAAAACTGCTTTCAAGAGACAAAGGACAATTTGAGAGAATTTAATGAAACTAAAAACTCTTAACCAATGATTCGATAATCAAAAGAATAAATCTCTGCCTTTTTACGTCTCTGAAGAAGAGGACCATAATTACACCCTTACTAAATCTTTCCTTAGATCACTCTCACGGTGAATACAAATTGACGTGTCAGTTTGTGTCAAATCAGCACCACGTCAGCACTTTTTAAAACTGACACTACACTTAACATCACTTCAGTTTTTTCTGGACCCCAAACATTATTTACTTTAATTATTTAAACAACAAAATTAAACAAAACACTTTCATTAAAATTAAAAATATTACATTAATTCAAAATAAAACATTACAATAACTGAAAAGAAAGGTACATTTATTGAAAATAAAATACGACTAATTAAGTCTTTGATGGAAATTTGGTGGGAGAGTCGCAATGTGTTGGATAAGAGCTTCGTGAAGTTGATGATGCACCTCACGATCGTGTAATTCCTTGTCCATATGCATTTGTGTTGCAACCTTTTCTAGGTAAATATCGTCTTGGTGCTCGAGGTATACGGATTGATGGTTCGACATCATCGTCTGAATCCGTGTCTTCAGCGTCAAGTTTATTGAGCCTGGCGATCAGATCGAAAATTTGAGTGACGGTATAAAAATCTTCCTTATCAGAATCGGACGACATTTGAATGTAGTAGTAAAAGTGTTGAAAATATATGAAGATTGTAAAGAAAATGAATGTTGTGTGGTTATTTGTGTTAATGTGTATGTGTATTTGCAGTGTGTTTGGGATTGGAAAAAAAATCCCAAAGTTATGTTACCGTTTTTTATATTTATTTTGTAACGGTTATATGGGAATAAAACAAAAAAAAAATTAATATGGGCCCCACACGCACCCCGTCTGTTCCCGTCAAAAAAACGAAGACAAAAATCGACGCCAGAAACTACTGACGTCGACGTGCCAACGTCGTCAGTTCCGTCGCCAAAAACCTACCGGGTTTTATGCCTTAACCAACTTGAGATCCATAAGACCATAATCAACTTTAATTTTGTTTTTGAGCCTTCATTTTAATAAGCTTACCTATAGCTTTGGAAGGCTTAACTACTACTCTACCCATTGCATTCTCGTCCTCGGGAAGGTCTTTCAAGAAAGACATTGGTCACTGGTTCGATCTTCAACCACAACCGAACATATGCACAATGCCTTTTTGTCTGCTGTTTTTCCTTTGTCTATAATCTATACTTTTTCTATCTTTAACTTGTTGAACGTTTTTTTTTTTCTAAACACGGCACATGAAGCATGACACTCCTTGTCACGGCAAACATCATCCTCAGGAATCAATTGATGTTGTGGAATGAAAGAGAGTGGAGGATTAGGAGAAGTTAGGTTAGTGTTTGCTTTATGATAGGAAGGAGGGTCTTGAGAAGTTAAGCTTATGTTAGACACAATCGGTAGGACAGTAGGTGCCTCAATTGGATGTACATGCATAGGATAGATGAAACTTGAGATACATTATCAGATTGTAAAATGGATGTGACCAATGATTTTTTGGTGGATACAAGGGTCATCTTTTTGACTCCTTAGGGCTCGTGGGAAAGGGCATTTTTAGTCTTTCAAAAACTCGTGAATAGATAGTACACTGTTGGGTAGACTTTCCATCTGTAGTCAAAGACTCACCTCCCAAAGAAAAGTCTTTTCTACCCATGTCACATGTTTCCATAGGAAACTCATCAAAAAATTACCGTTAACACTAAAATTCAAATTTTGAACTTTATGAGAACTCAAAGGAGGTGTAGCAGTTGACTGTTGCCCATGAAAGTGAAATTGAGATTTCATGGTATTGTTGTTAAATAGAGTGTTGATCTTAGGAGTTTCAAGACGTTCTGAAATCCAAATGGGTAAGGAAATTGTGTCAATGATATATGCACAACCCCCCTCACGAATGGTGTTAGATCACATGTTTAAACAAGATAATTAAGAGAATCTGCAGGAACAAAGGAATCCTTATCGACATATAAAACCTCACCCCAAGCTTTAGCGACATTGGAGATATTTGGAGATATTAATCGTAAAACCTCACGAATGAGGGGCAAGAGTATTTCCTGTCTGTCATAGCTTGAATCTTTACAAACCATCAGAGTTAGCGGAAGAACCTTCGAAAATTCGACCATCTACATCTCGACATTGTACAATAGCACCATGAGAACCCCAAAGTGAGATCTTCTCCACCGAAATTCGACTTCCATCTAGCCAAGCTAGAAGCCTCTCAGTTGACATAATATCCTTATCTATGAAAAGGGTTGACACGTTGAGACATGTTGCTGATTCGGTGTTGGGATGTAGTTTGAAAGTCTTCGGACAAACGTTAAAAGACTGCATATGAGACATATTCGTAGTTCGATGTTCTTTGCTGTGAAACCTGAGTTCTGACTTGGCCATGTACGCATAAACAAATCGACCGAATAACGGTTTGCCATTCATGTTATAACTTAATGTGAGTTTGGCGAGTTTTTAAAGCATATGGTACAAGTGGTTAATGCAGTAACCTTATGTACATATTGGACAGCATACGTTACAAGCTGTTAAAGGATGAAATCTTCATATGTGTATGTGGTGACTTAGTCAGCTAAAAGAAAGGAGAAGTGAGAGACTTGGAAGGCAACTACAAGTTGTAACCTTCTCCACTTCCTCCTATATTATGGCCACAATAGTTGCCTATTTGGGGACGTCATACATCAATAAAGGAGTAGTTTGTGATCCTCATAAAATATGAAAATACACCAAATGAATATACACAGGTGCTGTTGATTTCTGCTTCTTCTAGATAATATATACTTGTCACCTCAAGTGTTTCTAGCTACCGCCATTGACATTGTGTTGGATTCGTACGCTAATGAAAACAACACGAGTCTGCAATTCCTGGTGGTTTACGTATTGTGGCTTGTAACTTCTAAGAGCATGTTACGATCCAATTCGAGAAGGATCAAATCTCCCAAGAATTTCAAGATTAAGAAGAGACTATGTTGGGGCAATTTTCTGATATTCCTTCCATTAACAATTACAGCTTTAAATAACCAAATAACAATTGCATGATCTCCTAAACAACTGGGAAATAACTGATGACTAGTAATGATCTAAACGTGGGTTACAATGCATGGTTGTGGTGGTCCACTTCTTGAGCTAAAATAATGCATGCACTACTCAACAATAAATAACTAACTACGTAGAATTCTTCTCCCATATCCCCCAATAATCGTTCTCACTCCTTGAAACGTGCTGGAACTCTGGTTACTCTCTGGGGTCGGGTCACAGGTGGCTCCTGGGTAACCCGATTCGTATCAGAGCACGTATAATCTTTTAAGGATATGGAATTGTCTTCCCGTGCATGGCTCTAGCTTTACAGGATGTTAATTGATCTTCCCGAATCATCATAGCCGCTGCCCGGTCTTCGTTATCGCTGTCACACTTCTTGGCTGCTTGTGTTTAAGCCTTCATACTACCGATGCTCAGTACCGATTTGGGTATGAATGTTGTATTCCTTTTCTACATTCATGTTTGAAATAAACGTGAAGTGCATAGAGAAATTGGGGAAATTATTTTCTGATATATTCAACTAACTGATTACAAGGGATTGAGTAGCTTATATATACAAAGTTGAATTATACCATTGTTAACTGTCTAACTAACTCGTAACTGACTACTTAACAGAATTAAACATAATTAAATATAATTAAACATAATTAAACATAATTAAGCTATTTACAGTATGACCCTTCTACTTGTCATATATACCATTCAGGTCCTTCAACCTTTCCTGCTACATGGTATTGCAATATATGAAGTTGTTGTTGAGTAGTTATTGAGATTTTGAGGGATGTCTTGTTAATTTGACATGTACTTGAGCTGAATTAGGTTTACTGGGTTTATGATGCATCTCTTTATCCCCCCAAAAGTTGGCATTGTGTAAGGATCACAAATGCTCAACTTGCATAAACTGTTGCAGTGAAGAGATCTGGGTAAACCTTTGATGAGAATATTAGCCACCTGTGATGTTGAGGGAACAAAGGATGGAAGGATGTCACCTGCTTTAATTTTATCTGACAAAATGACAGTCAATCTCTATGTGTTTAGTCCTAGCATGATGAACAAGAGTGGATGCCAGCGCAATAGTAGAAGCATTATCACACATAACCAGAGTTGGAGTGGGTATGGTGACATGGAGATCTTTGAGGAGACATTTAATCCATTTGATTTCACAAGTGCAATCAGCAAGTGCTCTGTATTCAACTTCAGTGGAGGATCTAGAGACTACTGACTGCTTCTTAGATTGTCAGGATCTGAGACTCTTTCTAAGAAAAATGCCATAACCTGATACTGATCTTCTGTTTGCCTAGTCACTGTCACAAAAGGCTGTTAAGTGAAGATCAGTTTGTTTTGGAAAGCACAAACCTTGGCCAAAGCACAATTTAATATATTTGAGAACCTTTTGAAGTTCCTGCATATGAGAAGTTCTGGGTTGTTGTGAAAATTGGCTTAGAGCCTGTGCAGCAAAGGCTAGATCAGGGCGAGTAATAGTGAGGTAAATTAATTTGCCAACTAGGGTTCTATAAACAGATGGATCGTCAAGGAGATCACCAGGGTAACAGTTTGTTGTTTGGATCTAGTGGGGTAGAAGCGGGTTTAGTATTCAATAATTCTGCATGAGTGAGAAGCTCAAGTGCATATTTTCTTTGGGTCATAGCCATACCCAAAGAGTTCCTTAAGAGTTCTATTCCCAGATAATAATTAAGTGGCCCCAAATTTTTGATGCTGAACTTATCATGAAGTTTTGTCTTGATTTTATTAATATGGGATTGACTGTTGCAAGTTAAGACAATGTCATCTACTTAGATGATAATGGTGGTGAAATGTTGCCCTTGTGAAAGGTGAGTAATGATGTATCAATATAACTTTGAGTGAAGCCCAATTCTAAAAGAAAACTTGTTAATTTGTCAAACCGCTGCCTATTTGCTTGATTCAAACCATATAATGATTTAGTGAGTTTGCAAACAGGGTTAGGAGGGAGTGGTTTATTGTAGCCTTGAGGGACTGTCATATATACCTCTTCATATAAGTCTCCATGAAGGAAGGCATTGTTGACATCCAGTTGTTCAATGATCCAGTCTCTTTGAATGTCTACAACTAAAAGGAATCTAACTTTGACCATTTTAGCTACAAGTGCAAACGTTTCCTTGTAATATATTCCCTCTTTTTGGTGAAATCCTTTAGCCACTAGTCTGGATTTAAAGCGTTCAATTGAACCATCGTCTAAGTATTTGATGCGATAAACCCATTTGTATCCAATGGGTGATTTGCCAGCAGGTAGGGAAGTTAGTTCCCAAGCATGATTTTGTTCAAGAGCTGTAATTTCCTTATTCATTGCCTCAACCCATTGTGGATCCTAGGATGCTTTGATATAAGTGTGTGGTTCTGTGTGAGTGGTGATTGAACTGATAAAAGAGAGAGAGAGATTGAGGAAAGAGATTGGAGTATTTGAGGTAATTGGAGTGATGATGTTTAGAAGTGATGGAGTGGTTTAGTGATGGTGGGAGAGTGTAGTTATAGTCTTGTAGTTTGGTAGGAATGTGTTTGGATCTGGTAGAGATTCTGATCAGAGGACCAGATTGACGAGATGGAGTTGGTTTAGAAGAAGTACTTGAATTTGTATCAGATTCATTAATGGTAGATGAAGTTGAGTGAGATGATGTAGTAGAAGTGGAGTTGGAACAGTTGAGTGATGAGTCAGAATGATGATTATTGGTAGTTGATGTGGTGTTGGGAGAGGCAGTTTGTGAAGTAGAAGGATGAGCCGAGTTAGATTGGACTGGAGTTTGGGAATTGTGATTATTTGAAGGAGTAGAAGAGTGTAACGATTGTGTTGATGGGAAGTATGAGAAGAGAGAAAAATGGTAAGATGAACTGGAGGTGGATGATGGAGAACATGTGGTGGATTTGGTTTGAAAAGGAAATGAATTTTCATCAAATAGGACATTTCTGCTTGTGATGACTTTTTGTGTTTTGGGATCATATAAGAGATATCATTTTCGGTTATTTGGATAACCAAAATGAACAGTAGGGGTAGCTCTTGTGTCGAATTTATCATTAGTTGGGTGACAGGCATAAGTTAAACAACCAATGATCTTAAGATGAGTTAGGTCTGGTGTGCAGTTGTATAGTGATTCATATGGACTTTTGTAGTTCAGAATTTTAGTGGGTAGTCTATTGATGAGGTATGTAACAGCTAGAATGCAGTAACCCCAGAGATGAATCAGGAAGTTGGCTTGGAATTGTATAGATCTGACGATTTCTAGTAGGTGTATGTGTTTACGTTTAACTCTAGCATTTTGTTGAGGGGTGTATGGACATGATGTTTGATGTATTATGCCATGGTTTTGAAAGAAGTCAGAGAGTGATGAGTTAACAAACTCAGTTCCACTATCACTACGAATTGTTTTGATTTGTTTATTAATGTGAATTTGGACATATGTGTGAAAGATTTTGAGTGTGGAGGTAACATGATATTTACTTGGAAGCATGTAGGTCCAAGTTGCACGTGAGTAATCATCCACAATGGTAAGAAAGTATTTGCATTTATTCAAAGTTGGATGTCTATATGGACCCCATACATCAATGTGTATCAAATCAAAAAGTGCAATTGCATGTAACATGCTTACATTGAAAGGTAAAACATGGTGTTTAGTTAAAGAACAGATAGTACATTTGTTTTTTGAATTACAATGTAAGAAAGACAGAGATTTTATTTGCTTCAAAACTTGAAAAGAAGTATGGCCCAGCCTTGCATGCCAGAGAGAAGGAGAGTTGTTGATTGTGAGAACTGTTGAGTAGATGGATGGTTGATGTGGAATAGTAGTTGTAGTAGTTGGAGAGTGTGTGTACAGGCCACCATGGAGAGTACCAGTAGCTACTGTTCCATTACGGTCCTGGAAGAAGCATGTGGTTTTAGTGAATATAACAGAAGAATGAGTTGAGTGTGTGAGTCTGCTTATAGATATGAGATTGCATGCAAAGGATGATATGTAGAGTACATTTTTAAGATTGGGAGTAGGTGTGAGTGTTACTAATCCTATAATGGTTACATCAATGTTGTAACCATTAGGCATAGACACATGAATGAGGGTGGGACAAATGTATGTGTTGTGCATGTGTGGTAATGAAATGCACACATGATCAGTAGCACCACTATCTATTATCCAAATATCTTTTGAATTAAGTGTGAATGAAGCAATAAATGAGTATTTAGCTTTTGAATTGGTGGAATTCATACCTGCCACATGGAATTGTGGTGTAGTACCTGCAGCAGAAAAGTTCTCCTGATTATGTTGCATCATTAACAATATTTGATTGAGTGGTTTTGAAGTTGATCCATTCTAGCTGAGACATAGGAGTCAGAATTTGATGTTGAAGGCTGGTGTGAGTCAAATGGACTTGCAGGTTTAGTTTCATGGATTGAGTTTGATGATTCCTCCTCATGTCCCATGACCATGTTAATTGCTTTGCCTTTAGTGGACTGTGATGTTCTTTGATTGAGCGGAATGTATTTGTTGTGTAGTGGATGACCAATTGGATAACCAACAACGTTGTAACACTCTTATTTGAAGTGTCCTTCCTTTGCAGTAACCACAAAGTACCTTTTCCTGAAGTTACTTCTCCTTTCAGTTTGAAGAGGTGCACTAGAGTTGCTTGTGCTTGGAGTGTTTGATCGGAATTGCTTAGTGTTTAAATAAGGTAGCCTTTGTGCATTGTAAGTGGTGTCAAGAGCAATAGGGACTGTTAAGGTAGGCTTGGATGTTTCTGTTTGTTTTGCTTCTTGCCTAAGCATGCTATAGGCTTTAGAAACATGTGGTAAGGGCTGCATTAACAATATTTATCCCATGATGTTGGTGAAGCTTTCATCAACCTTTTCCTTTGGTCTCTTTCACCATTAGTTTTTCCATTATCACAGTCACACTTACAAATGCATGCATATGGTGCTTCTAAAGCATCAAGTTCATCCCACAGACCTTTAATTTTATGGTAGTAAATTTCAATTGAACAATTTTGTGGTTTCAATTGTGCTAGGTCATTTGAAACTTGGTAGATTCTGTGGCTATAAATTTGTGAGTAGTGCTCATGCAATTCATGCCAAAGTGATGCAGCAGAGTTCACAAAACTCAAGTTATTGCAAATTTGATCGGATAAAGTGTTGAAAATCCAAGAAATTACCATGTCATTTGCCATTACCCAAAGCGCTTTGAGAGTTGAATCACTTTCTGGTTCTTTGAGTTCTCCATTAATGATCTTCAATTTGTTGCGAGCTCCATGTGCAATCATCATTGACCTCTTCAATGTATTATAGTTTTTTGATCCAGAGAGTCTTTTAGCAATCAAGATTAGTCCATGATGATCATTAGGATGAAGTTAGAGAGGATGCTGTGCAGAATTAACATCATCTATTACTGTTTCATTGTTCGGAGTCGCATTAGTCATGATTTGCTTGATTTTGATCTAGATGATGGAGTTTGATTCAAGAATTTGATAAATTATGTGAACTGAGTTGTGTTTGACATTCAATTGTGAAAATTAGGTCAAAATTCAAGAAGAAAATAATTGAGAGCTGAATCTGAAGGAATTAGGTCAATAATCAGAAATTTGGCGAAGTTGAGGTGAATTAATCAGCTGAAATCAATCAATTAATTGATTGTGTGTGAGCGATGGAAGAATTTCATGATGTTTTGTGGCGGATCGAGTGTAATTATAGAGAACATGAGTTCTTGATGCTCTGATACCTTGAACTAAATGTGAAGTGCAAAGAGAAATTGGGGAAATTATTTTATGATATATTCAACTAACTAATTACAAGGGATTTAGTAGCTTATATATACTGAGTTGAATAATACAGTTGTTAACTGTCTAACTAACCCGTAACTGACTACTTATCATAATTAAACATAATTAAGCTATTCACATTATGACCCTTCTACTTGTCATGCATACCATTCAGGTCCTTCAACCTTTCCTGCTACATGGTATTGCAATATATGAACCGTTGTTGAGTAGTTCTTGAGCTTTTGAGGGATGTAATATTATTGTGACATGTACTTGAGCTGAATTAGGTTTACTGAGTTTATGATATGCTTTTGTTATAATATTGTTGTACAAGTGCAACAACAAGCTATGTGTTACAAATTTTAATTACAACAGTGCATACATTGAATCGCATCTTGAGCTTGTTCATGGGACAAATACTTAACAAAAGCAAAGCTTCTATGCCTTCTCCATGATATGCCCTTAATCCATCCAAACTTCCTAAAACAGCTACAAATAAATTGAGGAGTTATGCTGAAAGAAAGATTACCCTTGCAAATTCGGAGAATCTTGATAGTCGCTAATGTTTCCTGAAACTGTTGGTTGAATTGTCGAAGGTCTTTGCTGGTCCGTGGAGGTATTAAAAGACAGACTTCTGGTTAAAGATTGGACATAGGAAGGCTGATTCAAGGTTGGTTTGGTTGAAATGGTGGGATAGTTTGGGATGGTGAAAGAATTTTTGGCGGGGTTGGATGGAGGGAATTTTTTTTTGTGTGGGTGGCATAGTTAGTGTTTGGAAAAATGCATATTGGGTTTTTTTTAGCTTTAAGAGCATTGGTTGACAAACAATTTATCGTACATGTAACTACAAAAGAAATAAAGGTAAAAATTAATTTACTATAAAGTATATTTTTACAATTTTATCATTCATTCATGCTAGTTGCAGTTACAGAATGGATATATATAGGGATTATTTTGGAGAGGAGAAATGCAGTTAGTTTATTATAGACAATATATAGATAATCCAATAAAAATGAAAGTTTGCTATCATTTGTTCGTACTACTTAGAGTTTTTGTGAATCTTAAGATGTAGTGATGATATATGTTGATAAATAGAGATTTGAACATTTTTTTTTATAGATTTACTCTAAATCGGAACGTTAACATTTTAATTAGGACGAAATGTTAAAGACCAAAGAAAGAATAAAAAAACTTGATCACGGATCTCATAAAATTTAAATTCAATATTTGTAGTACGATTAGATTTCAAATTTTAAAAGTTATACTTTCAGTAATAACATTTGCTTTATTTTTAGTTAATGGGAATAATAAATTTATTTTAGAGTAAATTCCATAAATGTTCCCTCAGAAGGAAATTAAATGGGCATAATTTCTAATAGCTCTCGCAGAACCAGGCTAGTGTTTCAGGACCATAATGAAAACGACTATGAGGACTTGACCGTGTCAGGAAGAATCCTGTGTGAAGTGTATTGTCGTCTACACAAATGGCAGACCAAATCAAAGACATCACGTTTACTGTGAGCTAGGAGACTAAGTGCATTTCATAAGGAAAGGTTCAAAGGGTAACATCTACCTATTCTATGCAGGGTTCAACTGTTGAAAAGTTTGTAAGAACTTGTATGGTTTTAGAGATCTATTTCCATTCATGTGGGGGAATACTCGAGAATCTAGGTGAAAATGAATTTTTCACCAAGTTTGGTCTAATTAATTATAGACATATATGGTTATTACATATATAGTTATTATGGATAATATTTTATATGGTTATGTAGTCGGTGGATAAAATATTATATGTCCAAAGTAGATGATTTAACGTGAATAAGATATAGATGCTCAAAGAGGGGTAAAATCAAACTATGGTGAATGAGAAATCGAGTGATTGATATTGTGGTGGTGTGATACATATTAGGATTAGGGAAGAAATGTTTGTCGGAGACATTGATATTCGCGGTGGTCGGGAAGAGAGTGGGGAAGGGAAGCCGGGAGAGAGAGGTTTAGGTTTACAGTGTGTAGGTAGATGTTACAGGTTCCATAAACATTTAAATTTAAAAGAATACTTAATATTATTAATTATTAATATTAAAAATAGTAAAATAAATTAATTTATAATCAATAAAAATTGAATAAATAAAGATGTAAGGGTAATTTAGTCATTCTATGTAAACGAGGACCGTTTTCGAGCAAAACTTAAATTAATTGGAATGGAAACTTAGAAAAAAAAAATTAAGGACGATTTTCGTAAATTGGTGTAAACCACAGGGACCATCTATAGAATTTACTCTTTATTTTATTGTAAGGTAAGTTTGGAATAAAATAAGAATTTAAGTTAATTAATGCATAATTATATTTTAAAGAGAATATTTATATCATTAATTGTTTGTTAACCTATGTCCTTATGGCATAAGCTAGAAAAATCCGTGTATATAAAAGGGGAGGTCATACACCTTATAAATTGAATGTACCGAATGATTCGTTTGAGTGCATGCATATGAGTATCCCGGGGAGCATGCATGTGAAGACAAATTTGTTGGACGGCATAAGAGATATCGGGACGTGTAAATGTGAGATATTGAAGAGCACCCGCAAGGCTACGAAAATGTGTAGGATCAGCGTACGGAGTTCCAGAATTACCGCTGAGTTTACTTTGAGTGTCAACAGGGGTTCGAACAGTGTTGCACGAAGTCATCCCAGCCCGATCAATTATGTCCTTAGCATACTGGTGTTGACTAAGAAAGAGGCCAGTAGTAGTGCGCTGTACAGAAATGCCCAAGAAGTAGCTTAAGGGTCCAAGGTCTTTCATGGCAAACTCATGAGATAAAAGACGCATTAGTTTTTGCTGAAGAGAATCCGTAGAAGTAGTTAGGATGATATCGTCCACATAAAGTAATAAATATGCAACTTCCTTTCCGTGGCGGTAAATAAATAGCGAGTGATCACAGACACTATGGTGAAAACCAATGGTTGAGACAAACGTAGCAAAACGATGGTACCATGCACGAGGTGCTTGTTTCAAGCCATACAACGATTTTCGTAGCAAGCACACGTGATGTGGATGTTTAGTATCTTTAAAACCAAACGGTTGGTGCATATATACCGTTTCCTGTAATGAACCATGTAAAAATGCATTTTTAACGTCCAGTTGATGAATCGACCAAGACTGAGAAATAGCGAGGCTTAAGACAGTACGAATAGTCGCCGGTTTTACAACGGGACTAAATGTCTCATTACAATCAATACCAACAGTTTGAGAATGCCCATCACCTACTAAACGAGCTTTGTAACGCTCAAAAGATCCATCCGACCGAAATTTGTGACGAAAAATCCACATACAACGTATAACACGCATATCGGGTGTTCGAGGCACTAATATCCATGTCTTATTGTCCATAAGAGCTTGATATTCGTCGGTCATGGCATGTTTCCAATTATGGTTCGAAATAGCGTCAAGAGGAGTTCGAGGAAGAGGAGTGGGAGAAGAAGAATTGGCTGAAAGATTAAATGGAATTTTGGGTTTCGATATACCCGACATGCTTCGAGTGTGTATTGTGCGAACAGGAATGGATGGTGAATTCGATGGCTCGGAAGTAGATGGTGGACTGTTTGGTGAGGTGGTAGTTGATTGGGCCGAAGATGTAACAGGCTCAGTTGGTGGAGGAGATGAGGAAGGGGAGGTGGATGAAATAGGAGAGTGGGCCGTGGGTTGTTCAGGCGCAAAGGAGGAAGGGGTAGTAGATGATACGGGCGCAGGAGATAGGTTGGACTGAATGGGTTCATAAGAGGAATTAGAAGTAGCAAAAATTGGATGAAGGGAGTCTGTGAAGAATTTATATTCGTCGGGTTTTGGGAAATTGACCTTCGAGAATGGGAATTGAGTTTCATCAAAGATTACGTGACGAGAAAGAAATATCTTTTTCGTGGCTAGATCATAGCATTTATAGCCACGGTGATTGGACGGATATCCAAGAAAAACACACGGAGTGGACCGTGATTGGAGTTTATTGATAGTAGTGGATGGTCGAAGCGGAAAACACAAACAACCAAAGATACGTAGATGGCGATAAGAAGGAGTACGGTTATAGAGTAAATGAGTAGGGGTTTTGTAGGTAAGAAGTTTGCTAGGGAGAATATTTAGAAGATACGTGGCCATAGCTAACGCGTGAGGCCAAAAATAAGTGGGAACCGAAGAATGCGCAAGTAAAGTGCGAATGATATTGTTGATTGCGCGAATTTTGCGTTCCGCTTTCCCATTTTGTGGAGAAGTATGCGGACACGAGAAACGAAAAACCATACCGTTAGACGAGCAAAAGTTATGAAATGCTTGGTTGTTGTATTCCGTTCCATTATCGCATTGGAAGGTTTTAATATTTTTACCAAATTGAGTTGTAATTAAAGAATTAAGCGAAGAAAAAAGAGAGTAAACTTGAGACTTGTTAGACATAGGAAAAGTCCATAAGAAGTTGGTGTAATCATCTAAAAATAATATATAGTAACGGTGTCCCGCGGAACTAAGGACAGGAGAAGTCCATACATCACTATGCAGTATGTCAAAAGAGGAAGTAGTATTATTACTAGAATCATAAAACGGCAACTTAACTTGTTTACCAAACACGCAAGATTGACAAATAGAAGTTGACTTAAGTTTATTACATTTAATTGAAAAACTAGACTTAAGAGAATTTAAAACATTTGCGCCCGGATGTCCAAGACGATGATGCCATAAATCCTCGGATAATGCGGTAAATGTAGAGTGTTGTTGAAAAGAGTGTAGCGCGGAAGGATTGAGTGGGTAAAGGTCTCCATTGCTAGGGCATCGCAGGAGCGGGGTACCTGTCGGGAATGCCTTCACAGTGAAACCAAAAGGGTCAAATTCAATGGATATATTATTATCTATAGTAAGACGACGGACTGAGAGTAGATTTTAAATTAATTTCGGAGCATGAAGAATGTTATTTAAATAGATAGGACGAGATGAATTAGGAAGAATAGAAGAGCCAGAACCAATTATAGGAATGCCATGCCCATTACCGACGATAATATGTTTAGGAAAGCTCAAATTTGAATAAGATAAGAGTTTACCTCGATTTGCAGTCATATGTGATGTGGCGCCCGTGTCTAAGTACCATGTGTCATCGGGTGGGTGAAGAGACATCGTGTGCATCGCGTGCTCTATATCTGTAGGCATGTAGGATGACTGATTAGATGCAGCAAAATGGGCCTGGTTGGGGCGTGGACCAAGTATACCGGGCGAAGATGTTTGGGAGTTGGGCCTGACCCAAGAATCAGTGGGATACGGACATGGTGATGGGGACCAGTCTGGTGTAAAGTTCCAAGAATTGTAAGAAGCCCAATGTGAGTTGGGAGGCCCAGATGCATGTGCACCGGTCCACGGCCCATTGGGTTGAAATCCATTCCACTGTCCAGATCCATTCCACGAGTTGTAACCTCTGCCCCTATTTCCACGGTAATTTCCGTTACTTCGGCCACGAGATTGACGGCCTCTACCACCACCACGTCCACGAGTGTTGTAATTATTCTGATTAGATGACCGCTGGGTGTTGGACGGAAATGGAGTATGATTCGATTGATCAGATGAGGTGGCGGCGGTGAGAGCAGTATCTGCAGATGCGGCGGCCATGGCGGTTTGTTTAAGTTTTCTGGTTTCTTCGAGAATCAGTTTTGAACGAGCTTCATAGAAGGGAGGTAATGGATCGGTGTGTTGAATGAAAGAAGCCACACTGTCATAGCTATCACCAAGACCTGTAACTAATTGAAGAACCAAGCGATTGTTGGTTATAGGGGCGCCGACATTGGACAGCTGATCAGCAAGCATCTTAATCTCTTGACAATACGATGATACGTTGGGAAAATTAGCCAGGCGAATATTGGTGAATTGTTGTTCCAAGTAAACAGCGCGAGAATGTTTATTATCTTGAAAAATACCTTGTAACCGATTCCATACTTGCGCGGCGGTGGTGTCGGGTTCAAGAATTGTATGAAGAAGATCATTGGAGATAGTCCCGTAAATCCATTGAAGGACGATCTTATATGGTATCAGAGCGATTACGATCCCGTCTTCTTCCTTATCACGTTTCTATCTCCCTCAATCTATAAACTGGCAACCATGAGTGATTCTACCAAATATCATCCTGCTCTCACCATTACTAATATCAAGAACCTTATTCCCATTACCTTAGAGATGGAAAAGAGCCAATATTCTTCGTGGGCCAAATTATTCAAGAATCACTGCCGTGCCTACGACGTGCTCGAACATATTATACCTCTGGTTGCTGCGTCTTCTTCAGACAAATCCGTAGAACCTGCTGCTCTGATACCATATAAGATCGTAATTCTCATTGCTTGGTTTATTTACAATGTACAATATATATATGTCCTATACCGTAACTAACTCCCTGATCTCATGGAATACAATTATAATAGAAATACACTTTCTATATATACAGAATATATATCCTACGCTATTAATGTTTGAAAAACTAGAGGTAGACATCGTTCCAAGAACGATTTGACAATAGTTCTTGTTGAAGATCTCTGACTTTTTGTCGACATGAATTCGGGGTATAATAATCGAAATGTACAGTCATATTTGCCATTTTTTACCGTGTTGGAGAGGGTTGGTTACGATTTAGATCACTTTCTTGAATAAAAGGGGATGATGGAGGAGGGGAGGTCGGAGCAAAGTCTTGGTCAACTGTTAGTTATGACTTTTGTTTAGTTAGAAAAAATGATTATGGGGGTTTAAGTGGTTTAACTTATTTATTAAGTAGTTTAAAATTAATATTATCTTATTAAGTTGTGATTAGTTGGAGAATTTTATATTTTATGGGGTTAGAGTTTTGTAATCAAGTTATCTATACATTAAGGTACACAACGAGAATTAGTTGAGATCAGATCTTTTCATGCACGGTACCTAGAAGACCTAAACAAGCTGTCACCTATCGTTGTCCAAAGTATTCTGAGCATGTAACTTCTTTGTTGGAAGTCTAACACATGAGTTAAGATAAGCCTCAAATATCGGGCTAGCAACCTGCCCCTTAGTATACAACCCACACGCACTGCAAATTCAATCAGAGAAAGGTGACTAGTGTTGGAAAATATTTGTTTCGAATGAAATTGACGGTGGAAAGTTGTAAAGGTTATCACTAAATGTGACATTTCAAGTTAGCATTAAGTCATAAGTTTTAGTTTTGCAAAACTTACAAACATTAATAGTGTTTAATTAACATTGATTTTACCACTTTGTTTTTCCCTCTTTGTCTATATATGTGATGGAGTTAGTTTTCTAAGTTAATAGAGAAGATAGATGAAAATCTTAGCTCCATAGAAATATACACACACTAAGTTCACACATTAGTTTTTGTAAGATTAAGAGTTTGTTCTTGTTAGATATGGACCTAACGATTTTGGTCAAGTAAGGAACAAACATGTATGTTAGCTTACAAACAACAACTATGGCAATATTTTCAGGCATATGGTTCAAGTCCGGCAGTACTACTGCTTCGGCCGTTGTACCCTGGGAAACAGACGACGTGTAGACGGCGAATCTGTTTTAAGGGAACTGTGTCTAACACGGGCATCGGCTCATCATTTGTTGATGAATATCCTTTCCGTTTCCTACTCGTTCATATTAATTTTATTTTATTTCAATGTAGTAATTACATTGAAATTACTTTTGTATTATACGGTTTATAATTTTGTACCGTATTACAATTTGTTATAATAATGAAACTTTATTCAGGTATGAAATATTATTTTCTACGACTAGAAGCACCACCCTTCCAGAATCGCATCACTGTCACTCCACATGTGCAATCTTTCTTGAATTTTTATGTCGAATAAAGCTCTAGACGTAACTTCACGAAAATGGGAGTCGACTCGATCCTTTTCCCATTACGCTCAAAAATATGTGTGAGCTTCCATCTCAGCTGATTTGAATTATGTACCCCCATGTATAGATAACTTGATTTCAAAACCTTAACCCCATTATATAAAATTCTCAAAATAATCATAAAATAATAATAAGGTAGTACTAATTAAAGACTACATAATAAATAAGTTAAACAACTAAAAATACTTAAACCTCCCTATAATCATTCTTCTAACTAAACAGAAGTCAAAATTAACAGTTGACCAAGACAATATGCTTCAAACTCCCATCCTCCAACCTCCGCTCTTCCACCCTTCCTTTTTATTCAAGAAAGCGATCTAAATACATAGTATAGAGTGGATCATCTAGTGGGTTAACATCTTCTTCTTCAATGGGGCTACTTCTCCAAATCCACCCGGAGTTTTCCATATTCAGATGACTAACCCGAATCGTTTATCACCACCCATTTATAATAGTCTCATCATGAACTGCAGTACGAGTCTCGTTTCCCTCCTCATTCATTAACCTACCCAAGTCATCATAAATCCATAGTGATCTACATGACTTGATCGCCATTACCACAAGGGAAGCTATACCATGTCCGAGCAAGGACTCCCATTCTCGATGTTACGATTTCTTACAGTAGTGACATTAAAACTTCCACGTGTAAATCTACCTCTTATATTGTAAATATTTGTCTCAAATATAGGAAAACCAACAACTGCTTCAATAACTATGTCTGGTATGTAAATATTTATCGAAGAGTTCCTCCAGCTTCTCGTCGGGGTAGGCTATCGTCTAGATGGAAGTGCCTAACGTACAGGTCTTGTCTTTGAACATTCATATTCACGGGCGTGTCATGTTTGAAAAACTTGAGGTATACACCGTTCACAGAACGATTCTACGATAGTTCTTGTTGAAGATCTCGGACTATTTGTCGACACGGATTCGGGGTATCATAATCAAAATGTACAATCACATTTTCCGTTTGTTACCATGTTGGGGAGGGTTGGTTACGAGTTAGAGTGAGGCTTTTGGTGGCTCGTCATATATTTGTACCAAAAGCCTCGCTCTAAACTCTAACCAACGCTCACCGACACTGTAGCAAAATGCAAATGTGAATGTGTCTTTCGAGTAAGAAACCCCGACTTCATGTCTACAAAGTGTTAGAGATCTTCATCAATAACTATTGTCAAATAGTTCTGGGAATGATGTCTACCAAAAGTTTTTCAAACATGACACACACGTGAATCTCCATGCTCAAAGACAAGATCTATACGTTAGCCACTTCCACCTAGACGATAGCCTACCTTGGAGCGTAGATGGAGGAACTATTCGGCAACGACATTTAGATATGAGACGTAATTATTGAAGTAATTGTTGATTTTCTATATTTGAGACAAATCTTTACAATATAAGAGGTATATTTACACGTGGACGTTTCAACTTCACTTATGCAAGAAATCGTAACCGTCAAGAACGGGAGACCTGACCATGACATGATATAGTTTTCCTTGTGGTTATGGCGATCGAGTCATGTAGATCACTATAGATTTATGAAAAAGAAGATTTTAACGAAAAAGATGATCCAATCTATGCTCGGGATTGCACTGAAGTTAGATCGCTTTCTTGAATAAATAGGAATGGAGGAGGGGAGGTTGGAGTAGAGTCTTGGTCAACTGTTAGTTATGACTTTTGTTTAGTTATAAAAATGATTATGGCGGTTTAAGTGGTTTACCTTATTTATTAAGTAGTCTATAATTAGTATTATCTTATTAAGTTATGATTAGTTGGAGAATTTTATGTTAGAAATTTAGGACCCAACCAAGAACACGTACAATCACTAGATTATACCTCACAACAATATACGGATTCAAACAAAGCGAACACGCAATTAAAATTCTGAGAAAAGTAAAAGAACACGTGAATATAACATGGTTATGTCCAATCAACTTGATTGGTTTAATCCACGGCCAACTAAAGAGAATCTTTATTAAATTCGAAGGTTAGGGTTTACAAGAGTATGAGTTACAATATATAGTGCAAACGATAAAAGGAAAGACTTGAAAAACAAGTTGTTTGGCCGACCCTACGATCCCACCGGGATCAATTACTATCCCATCGGGATCAATTACTATCCCACCGGGATCTAAAGCTCTATCACAAAACACTTAATCTTCCCACCGGGATCGCCTCCAGAACTTGCATTTTTGTTTCCTTCTTACAATCTTCACACCCAACAATCTTCCACTTGAAGACTTAACCAAACCCAAACTCTTAGCCCTTCAACACGCTGATATCGCTCATTTTGTACATGTTTGTACTTCGCGATATCATCATTTTTGTACGTGTTTATAGTAAATTTCATGAACTTTCAATACTTATTAGGTTGGAAATTGATTTCCGGTACAATCGTCGAAGAAATGGTGAAAAGAGCTCGATTGGTGAAGAAATGAAGAAAAACTCAGGATTTGCTGAAAAGGGTTTGATACGCGATCGCGTAAGGTCATCAGGATCGCGTACTACTGAAGAGTACGCGATCGTGTATGGGTTACCAGTTCGCGTACCTATAACTAAAAACGTCACAGAAGTTCTCTAGGCTTAGGTACACGATCGCGTAAAGAGTACCAGGTTCACGTCCCAAGCGTTAGTACGAGACCGCGTACATGTACCAGGTTCGCGTACTTTGGCGGCTTGACAACTTTTTGGAAGAAAGTATATAAACGAATTTTATTTATTTTTAACCTAACTTTTGATATTCTTAACTTAGGGCTACGAATTTTTGAGCACTTTTTGAGGTTTTCATTAGTCTTAGAGATCTTGCAATTGTCTTAATCACTCGGTTACGGAGAACGATCTTCACTCAATTGTAATCATTCCGTTAACATCCTTTATCAATATAATTATGTTTTGACTTGATCTCAATTATTAATTGTGATTGTTCTAGTTTGATTATGAGTAGCTAGATACCGTAACACTTGCTTGGATGAAATAACTTGTGATTAGGGTGCTATCTTTTGAGTTTATGAAACTTAATATACATTTAATTGAAACCCTTGTGTATTTGAGTTAATTGTTGAAGCTTTTGGTGAATTGACTAGTGATTATAGCGAATGTTCTTCACATAATTAATCCATTATAATTATATGTCCATGTATGATTGTTAATTGAAAACGAACGCGGATTTTAAATAAGTTTGTAACACCCCAGTATCTAAATATCATTTTATATTCGAAATATCGGAAGCGTCTGGTCAAAACATACTTTTACAATATATGTTAAGGTTATATCGTTTAAAAAAAATATAAAACATACATCAGTTTGGGTGTTATACAGTACAAATCCCATCATTATGTATCAAAATAAAATCAGAGTAGCTAGTCGTCAAACATCCCATTAAACCAAAAGCTTCTTGCCCATCCCCTAATCAAACATTAACCTGCAAGAAGTAGGGTGGTGGGATTAGCACACAGCTAAGTGAGAGGAACTGTAACCAACAGTCTAACTCAGAAATAACAAATCTGTTTACAGCGAATAATCGTAAACACACAACGTCAAAGAGGACCGGTGGTTCCTGAGGTATCCTCCAAGGAACACTTAAAATCAACTGCAGGCCAATACAGTGATTAACCGATAGCTTGTTACTATCTTCACCAACAACAGTTCCTATCAACTATGTGTATAAGGAACCCCTGTTTGGCCAAACAATAGTAACTAAGCCCAACCAGCGTTGACCTCTGAATATACATATCACATATGCCCAATGGCCAAATATCACATAATCCATAACCATCATGGATAATATAAACAACCCAGACTAAACAGTCTATTAACAGTAGTATTACATTACTCGTTGTAACTAAACATGTTACAACTAAATCACACTGAGGATCACAGATCCACTCACCTGTTGGTCTCAGTCCCACAACTCAGAAGTCTAATATCACTGAGTCTTCTGCTGATCTGAGAATACAACAAATAATGAGTTAGATAACTTCTATAACAGACTCATTCTTATCACAAAGTCATAAACAGTATTAGCTACCACATTTGAACCTTCAGTGGAAACTAACTTCCAACAGTGGTAACTGATTCATTTATGAAAGTCTAAGTATAAATTCAACTAACAGTGTTAATTACATAAACAGTGGAAACCACTTACAATTCTTAACTAACAGTGTTAATTACATAAACAGTGGAAACTACTTACAATTCTTAACTAACAGTGTTAATTACATAAACAGTGGAAACTACTTAAAATTCTTAACTAACAGTGTTAATTACATAAACAGTGGAAACTACTTACAATTCTTAACTAACAGTGTTAATTACATAAACAGTGGAAACTACTTACAATTCTTAACTAACAGTGTTAATTACATAAACAGTGAAAACTACTTACAATTCTTAACTAACAGTGTTAATTACATAAACAGTGGAAACCACTTACAATTCTTAACTAACAGTGTTAATTACATAAACAGTGGAAACTACTTACAATTCTTAACTAACAGTGTTAATTACATAAACAGTGGAAACTACTTAAAATTCTTAACTAACAGTGTTAATTACATAAACAGTGGAAACTACTCACAATTCTTAACTAACAGTGTTAATTACATAAACAGTGGAAACTACTTACAATTCTTAACTAACAGTGTTAATTACATAAACAGTGGAAACTACTTACAATTCTTAACTAACAGTGTTAATTACATAAACAGTGGAAACTACTTACAATTCTTAACTAACAGTGTTAATTACATAAACAGTGGAAACTACTTACAATTCTTAACTAACAGTGTTAATTACATAAACAGTGGAAACTAACTTCCAACAGTGGTAACTGCTTCACAATCAAGTTCTGCTAACTGAGTTCATCTTCAAGCTGCGAAGTTCGCTGCTGAACCCAGAAATTCGAACTGAATTCTTTCAAAACTCACGAATTTGAATTCCTATCATTCAAATAAGCTTTCTAACAACTTATATGCATCAAATAACATCATATAACATCTTTTAAGCTTAAAATTCATATCAATTCGAGAATTTGCTAATTTCATCAAAATACAATTATAAACATCAAATACTTACAGGAACATAGTGATGATGAGGACGTTACTGGAATTCGTTTTTGTAACAAGAGGGTGATTATTCTACTGTTTTAAGATTTCACAGAAGGTTTCTTTCAATTTTTGGAATTTCAAGTCGGTTCGCAGGAATGTTTAAGAAGTGTGTATATTTGTGTAGAAGAATTGAGAAAGTATGTATATATATATATATATATATATATATATATATTAATCTAACACAATACCATTACAATTTTAGTTCCCTTCTTAATCTATTATCGGGAACCTAAAACCATTTTGTGAAAACCAATTATTCTATTTTACCGTCAACTAATTCGGTTTAAACAATGAATTATTTATTAGTCACAATAATTCATTTATTCGTTTTACTAATATTATCAAGCATAATAATAGTAAAATATTCCTAACACATTAAATAATACTTTAAAGGTAGGAAATTACCTGATACTACTAGGCCCTTAGGGTGGATGTTACAAAGTTAGACAATGAAACTCAAACTTGTAAGATAGTGAATGTTGGCGAACATCTTTCACTAGATTAAAGTGTAGGAGATAGCGAACGTTAATCCTAGCTTAATTAGATTTACCATTGCAACTTTGATAAACTGGTTTTAATAAACACCCCAAAGTCACTAGTGAAATAATCCAAGTAAGTGCGTTTTTAATATCTGATAAAGTTAACTTCTCAACCGATTCTTCAGAATCCATTTTCTCTAGTTAAAAATTAGTAGTTTAAATAGCAAATCAACAACTCGGTTGCAAAGCCCCCCAATTTACATTTCTAGTTAGATTAATAACATTTTTACATTACTCTTAAATACACATTCCATGTGGAACGGACCAGACTTACTGTAGCTATACTATACACGATAGGGTACACTTATCTAGTTGTGTGATAGATAATTGTAGTATTTCTTAGTTTATGTTATAACTAGATTTTACACATCACACGCCACTTTAATAGACTCCGTTATAACCTATATCGCTGAAACCATCGGGACACGCCGCACAACCACACCGAGTCGGAAGACTTTCGATACTAGTTAACTAAACTCCACTATTAACCTGTGACTAGAGATGGCAATGGATCGGATATGGATCGGATGTAGCCATATCTACATCCATATCTTTTTTTTTTTTTTACCATCCACATCCATATCCACTGAGTGAAGTGGGTTAATGGATGTCCGTTGGATAACAAAAATTTTGTGTTAAAGATAATAAAACATTCAAATACATCAAAACATTTCATTTACAACAAATAAAACTACTATAGAAGGTAATCAAATGCTAGTATTTCAAAATATTACGTGAAAAAAAAAGTAATTTGGAGGGTACCCTGGCCCCCGTATTATATTTTAATGGTACATGTCCGCCCCACCCGTAAGGAGCATCAATGCCGGGAAAATCAGTTGTCCACAAATCACCCTTCGAATCCCTGACATGTCGGTCACACAAGTGAAGTCTGAGCGTTTGCGGTGGCAGAACTACTTGAACTATACCCGATTGGTTAAGTAGAAACAGTGTTCCTTTCATAACATAATTAGTTGAATTTTTTGACGGAGGAAGTTCAAATTGTGTATTAGATTTTGATGAGTGAAAATGCATATTGTAATGTAAGTCATACTTAAGAGATGAAATTGACATAATTTCATAAAAACTTGCTAACATGTTCATGTCAAAACTAAACGGTACAATACCATAATACAAAATTAAATAAATTTTTTATAGTATCTCAAACAAATGAACATTGATATATATGATATACCTAGTTAATAATTAAAACTTATATAATTTCGGATTAATGGATGAATTCATGGATGACAACTCATCATCCATATCCGATCCATTAAACATCCATACCCATATCCATATCCGTTATTCGTCCATTTACTTCGTCCATATTCATCAATAATGGATGGATCGGGTGGATGTTTGGTAGATCGGATGAAGATTTCCATGCCTAACTGTGACCAATACCTCTCTATAGTTCAACACCCTCGCATTAGTTCATGAGAACACCGGTTGAAGCCCGACACTACTTCAACACCCTCGTTGCACGCGCAACCCATTCATACAGCCTTTCGCTTACTCGATCTAGCTTTCCAACAAAGATAAGACCACACGGTAGAATAACCACGTGAATATAAACATCAAGTAGCCGTGTGAAAAAGACATCACACCCTTGATCATCCACTCCATCACTCTCGTTTTCACCATTGGATCACCGACCACAAATATGCGCATGAATTTCGGCAAACACATCTTTCTCCAACGACCAACTCCCACTGTACGGAATCATTATCAAACGCGGCTCTCGAAAAAGTACCTTGCTTACCACCCTCGGTCAGTCGCAATCTAGTTGCCATCAGAGACAAACGAACATATATGTATGGTTTGAATTTTGACTTTGACACCAGTAAATTATCAAATTGACCTCTAATGAACATTTCCATATAATATACAAACTACATAAATTTTTAATATAATTGGTTTTACTCCAGATATACGTTGGAAACAAATATCTACCCACATAAATCCATGACCACCAAGTCATAACCAAATTTTTCAAAAGCTAAAAGCCAACACACACTCCCTATTTAATAGCATCACCCTTCCCTCATGAATATTTCAAACTTTATGAATTGGTCTTTCTAACAACTCTTTCTCCTAAAGAAACATTTTCTCTCTTTAACCTCTTGTTGTTTTGTATGAGTTTTGTTGATAAAAAGAAAAACTAACAAATACAAGAGAAAACATGGCTGCTTGTGGAAGCCTTCAACATATCTTTGATAACCCATTAGACCCCCCACCACCCCTATCTTCGTGTAAACACATTTCACCCGTGAAACCGCTTGATGGTTCACCCACCGATGTGTTTTCAGGATTCAATCTTAACGAGCGAACCGACTCAATGCTATCATCCCCAGATCATAATTCCGAAAGTTTATCAGAAGCTCTCGGGTTTGAGAGCTTTGATGATGTAGAAGAAGACTTTAACGATCAATGGGAACAACGACAACATGAACATACAATAAAGAATGCAAAAACCGGTTTTTGGGGTGAACCAAGAAGATCTAGGATTAGTGGAAGAGAAATCCCTCCGCCGATTTCTACTATTGGGAGGCGGGTGTGCTTTAAATCTTATCGGTATAATGGGAGGCTCATTCTTAAAGAGGAAAAGATCCCAACACAAGAAATCTTGCATGCGTTTAGAGAAGACGGGCGATTGAAGCTGCAGTTTGTTAGGTTTAATGATGAAGTGGACGACGGGCGAAAAGACAATAATGGTGATATACAATACAGAGGAAAATGAGATTAGGAAAGAGTCACCATGAAAGTTTCCAGTTTGTAAAGTTCCAAATATTTCTCTTATGAACTGAATGATAAAAAAATTTATGTATATAATATGCATACTAACACATATACATACATGTCAGGTTCATTCTCAAACAAAAAGTTCCCCACTTTCCTAATTATAGATTTATATATAGGTATAATAAAAGAAAATTAATTCCTTCTATGTAACTCAAAATTTATGTAGATAATATAATCCGTTGGTTAAAAATATTTAAAAATTTCAAACAAAACTACCTTAGGCTTAAAGATATACTGGCATTCTTTTTTACCAATTTCTTAAAAAGATATAAGATCCCAAGATAAGATTTATATGATCTGTATAATTCCACCCTTAATTTCAAATCGAAAGCTAACATGTAAACAGATAGAAATATGAGGTCAAGAAATCAATAGATGCTGGCAACAAAAGAACAGGTAGACAAAACATGTGAGGAAAAAGCTGGGACATATCTCCTGAGAAACTAGCTATAATGTTTTTTCAAAAATAAAAAGTACTAGTTAACATGAACAAGGTACAACTCTACAGCAATCCATTCGAAAAAATTAGATCATTACCCTAGACTTTTTAATAATGATAATGAACCATATCAAATATAACGATCCTTACATATGATCTAGAAAGCAACATGTTAAAGTTTTCATGCCACATGGTATCACATGAAAACAGAAGGTTGGGGACCAACTTAGGATCTTTATGATCATTTTCGCGAAATATCTTTAAATGCACAAGTTTAAGGGATCCCAAGATAAGGTGATTCACCATATGATGTGTAACAATGCAAATTTAAGTCATATACAAAAACCAATAGACAAAAACAGTTAAACATGTGGAGCGGGTCAATTACGTAGTTGATTTTACCTAAACAGTTCAAGAAAACGATATGTTTTAGGGTGCGTTTGGTTTGTTCGAGGGAATCACAATGGATATGAGGATAGGAATGGGAATGGGTATGAACTGAAATATCATCCCCATTGTCGTTGTTTGGAAGTTCCTTCTATGTAAGGTTCAGTCATATGGTTCACCTGACAAGATCTTAATTATTCAAAAAAGTAAGAATTGGACAAAGAAAGTTGGTTTACCATTACGCCCATTTTCCACCTATAATAAGCATACTCTAATTCCTTGAATTACATGATAATGATAATCCTAGAATAAAAAGTAAACGAGTTGGGTAGTCCTAACCTGTGTAATCATCTTATTAAAGCATTCATGTTGAATTGATTCCTTCCGAGAAATGTGAACCAAAACTCCAGTTCACAGTTCTCTAACCAAGCATGTAAAGACTGACCTCTACATGTTAGTTACTACACAAGTGTCTAATCATATTAAAGACGATGATTTGAAACCTTTATTTAACCAAACAACAAATTCAAAGTTTTCCCAGAAAGGTTACAAAACTTAAAATGATGGGGTAGGTCGTCTTCCGAACATGAGATGGTTCAGTAACGGAACCTTCTCTTTCCTGAAGATGAGTGTCTTTAGAAAGTTCATAATTTGGACTACGTGCATCAATGTTGTCAACAAATCCGTTTTCTTCAATGAAAAACATACATACGGTTCTATCATGTAGTACAACTAAAATTGCATTACAAAAGTAAGCATATAGAATAAAGTATTGAATTTATAATGTGTGATACTTGAACTTTAAACCAGTCTACTGACTTCAATTACCCACTGTTAATTTATTTATTTTTTATCTACTGACTGTTTAGTTACAAATGGGTCAGGTTAACCCTAAAGATTTTATTCAAAAGCAGACGGGTCAAAAACCATGCAAAATATATTCAAAAGCATCAAACCTCCTAATGCACTATATTTTCAAATGATTATCATACTAATAATCTAGTTTCCAGCACATCAATTATCATGAAAATAGAAAATGAATATGTGAAGTGTTTGAGTCAGCCTGCCCAGCCCGTTTTAACCCCCCATAAACATAGAAATATACTAGTATATCACCCACTTGACCCATTACCCAACCCGCCCATATTGCCACCTATAATAAACATACTGAAGTCCCTTGAATTACATAATAAGAATCCTAACATAATCCTTGAATGCAGGTAAAATCACCAGAACCAAGTTAATACCTACATATGATCCTAACCTAAACGATTTTATTAGTTCTAACCTGTGTCATATTTGGTGCGAAAACCATGACAATGTTGTGTGATACATCTTGTTTAAGTGTCCATGTTGCACAACGTCAGCCATTAGATTGATAGCCCAGTCTAGTAGGGCGGTTTCTGTTGGTGGCAGAAAGCGGACAAGGGCCAAGCACTCTTCCTCCGATTGACATTGTATTAAATGCTTCCATGAAATGTGATCCAAATTTCTAGTTGGCAGCTCTCTAAACCAAGCCTGTAACAATTGACTTTCACATGTTTGTTATTACAGAAGTATTTGATTATTGGTCAAATGACTTAAATTCCATTTAAAATCGATGTTTTCATACCTTAATCAGACCTGCCAAACAGTGTACATCGAGACCATCTGGAACAACATGGCTGTTTAACTGACTCCTTAAAAGTTCTTTCTGGCTGTTGTCCCCATTGATTCTGAAAATCCCTTCTGCCTGCAAACTTGCTGTAGTGTTAAAAATAGAGTGACAAATTGGTCGGGTCGACCCACAACACTTTTTATCCAATACGTTAGAACTTTTTATTGATAATTAGCATGCGGAAAAATTTTATTAGTTCAATCAATGGTTTACCCATTTTATGCTTCTCAAGGCTTTTGGAACGTTTCCTTTTATCAGCTTGACCCCATAAATATAAAGCATAACCAATGGGTGAGATTGTGATTCTATTAAAAGGTTCCAGAATTTGTTTGTTATTTTATATACAAAAGGTGAAGAAAGATCAAAAGACCTGCAAGCCCCCTTGACTATACAAGCGATACTGCAAAAGCAAGAATATTGTTGAGATACTATTGCCTCTCGAGTCGTATGATACCTGCATTGATTCTGTAGAAACTCCAAACACCATGGTACTACAAATTGAAAACAACATGAGCAGAACTTTTTAAAATCAGATGCTGTATAATAAGACTGAATATAAATTTTATACATAATTAACCGACAATATTATGATTCAATTAAACTTAAGTTTCATTTGGCTAAAATACTGAATCCAAACAAGCAAAAAACCTAAGAACGAGTACCATCATGTCTAATTATCACTTCAAATTGTAAAAATGCTATATGATTACAAAAACAGTGTAAATCTCAACACCTACCAATCATGGTAATGTAAATGCCAAAAAGCAACTGCACTCGCTACTAATTTTCCACAATAATCATCTACTTTAAAAAAATATCACTATAAAAATCGTTTATTTACCATGAAAAACAAAATACAATGGCAAAAACCAGTTTAATTTTTTATGGAGTATACCACATATGGGGACTATACTTCAAGATTCTTACCGTAAACAAACAATCTTGAAATACAGTAATTTAACAAACTGATCAACAAAAAACACATTTAATTCATCAAGAACTTCTCAATATAATAACAAATTAAATGAATTTTAATTTAGATATACCTTGTACTATGGGCACCAGTGGGCACATCAGGTTCTTACTCGGCAGGCAAACCCATTAAACTTATCAAAAGTAACATGTGCCACATGTTGAACATCTGTTGGCCATCTAATCTCCATACCTGAAACACCATTCCTAGTCTTCCAATAAGAACCAGCCCTGAATGATTTCTTGAACAAAGTTAGCAAAAGTCAACTGCTGATTATCACAATCTTTACTGTTCTCCACATCATTTTCATTGTCATCTTCTTCATTGCAGATTGAAACCCTTGAAATCTTATTTCTTGAATCTTGATTTACATATGTAATCAGTGTTGTGTGACCTGGAGCTTGTAATGCCATGGTTGAAAAAATTTAAGAATTGGGTTTGTTTCTTTGTTTCTTGGGTTTTGTTGGAGAGAAGATTCTGATGGGAATGATAACTGATAACAGAATTTTGGAGGGAGGGAATAAAGGAATTGTTTGATTTGAACTTTTTTTTTATTTTAAGTAATCAATTTAATTTTCAGACAAATTTGATGAAAAGGTAAAATGATTACCAAATTTTCTAACTAAGAGAACTAAACATGAATTTTCAAGAATTTTTCGTTTAACCTCATCAATAAAACACAATACAAATTGATATGTTTTCAAGTTAGAGTTGACCATTACCAAAATCTAAAATCAAAAACACTAAACAATGTAGAAACTAAACATATCCCATATCAATATCAATATTAAAATTCATTAATCAAGTAACAAACAATTCCAAATCAGAGTTATTTTCCTGATCAACAACATCAAGAAACACAGGATCAACCGTCACATGACTTTCCACATGCACCTTAAACTTATGTCCCCACCACACCACTCTCGCAACACCTTCGATATCCACCGTGGCATCCAACACCATCTCTCGTTTCCTGACGTCCGACATTAGCTGAACCGCATGGTGTGCCAACTCCATGCTGCTCAGCCGTGCTGGTAGATGAAGTAGCTGACATGAGTGTGGTGGTTGAGATCCTGCAGACACCTGTGGGCATGTACAACATATATAACATGTATCAACTACTCAAAAAATGAACTAAGCTATGAAATTAGTAATGGTCATAAATTCGTAACATATATTGTAAAAGAATAAAAATGTGGCCTTCCCAATAGATTCTATAATCTATATGTAATAAAAATGTTAAACTACCATAATATAAAGTATCATATGTATTGACTAGCAAAATGAAACAATATACAATGTTACCAACAGATGTAATAACACCTGATAAAACCATGCGACATCTGCCACTTATGGAAATATTCAAATTCTTTAGCATATGCCTGTACGAGAAAATGCTGAGTAAAATGTTGTGTGCAGCTAACAGCACGCCTGCTGGTCTACAAAGGGGGCAAATTATGTACTTTTACCAAAGTTGAAGGTTATATCAATGTAACTTTTTAAAGAATACCTTGTGCACTGCAGTGTTTTGAAAACCGGTTCAACTGGTTGAATCGGAAAAATCAATATTACCGGCTCATTTAAAACAGGTTATGGGTTACTTTTGGAAATCGGTCGAACCTCAACCCGGTTCAACCTGGAACGGACCGGGTTTGAACCGGTTCACAACCTTTTTTTAGTTTTTCTTTTAGTTTTTTATTTTGATTTTTTGTTTTTTTTCTTTCTTGTTGTTTATTTATTTATTTATTTATTATAATAGTCTAGCAATAATACACACCATAAATCATATATTTAATACACTAAAGCGGTTGAACCGGCAGTCCAACCGGTCCGACCGGAATCAGACCCTCTTCTGGTTCAACTAAAAAACCAGTTTTCAAAAATTGGTTCAGTGTATATATCTTTGACCCTTTTTACCATCTAACTAAATTCCAAATCAGGTTGAGTTTTAGGGTGGTTTAGTTCGCAGTTTTCAGATCGGGTTTTAGGGTGGTTTAGGTCGCGGTTTTCAGGCAGGTTCAGATCATTTTCCATGGTGGTCTTAAGGTTTTGTTGGATCGTGGTGATCAGAAAGTTTTAGGTCGGTTTTCAAGGTGATTTTAGTTTGGTTGTCAAGGTGGTTTCAAGTCAGTTTTCAAGGTGGTTTCAGGTCAGTTTTCAAGGTGGTTTCAAGTCGGTTTTCAAGGTGATTTCAGGTAGGTTTTCAAGGTGGTTCCAGGTCGTAACAACAATGGTGAAGAGTTGGTATCAATGGTGAGAAATCAGCAAGGTTTGGGCAAGGGTCAGAAACAATGGTGAAGGGTCAACAACATTATGAAGGGCCAATGTGGTTTTGGCTAGGATCGGCAAGGGTCAGACTGTTTTCAACTTGTGGGTGTATTACAATCATTGATTTTTCTCGGTTATTTGTCTATGCATATCACATAGCCTCCACTCGGTTTGTTGGTGTGAACGAAACTGTTAGGTTGGAGGTTCCGGTGGGTTTCGTAATTGGTGTCAAGGTCATGGTCGGTTTTTACACGTTTTGTTACTTTCAACCGGGTGATTGCCCTGCGGTTATGAGTTTTGTTGAGTTTGAGTAACGGGGATGTGGATATTCCTACAATTGTTGTGTCTTTACGGTCAGTTTTTGAATTAAGTTCCAAGGTCAGTGTTGTTTTAGGATATTAGGGCCGGTGATATTTTAGAATCGTGTTGGTCAGATATATCGTTTATGGTCATGTAATTCCTAGCATTTTGCTAGTTTTCTTTTATATATATATATATATATATATATATATATATATATATATATATACTAGTTTCAAGCCCGTGCGATGCACGGCAATTTAAAACATACAATTTTCATTCCTATTAATTTAACCAAATCAATTAATAATTAAGCGATTTGCTAAATATAGTTGTGTATAGTAGGTAGTATAAAAACAATTTGCGATGTTCATCGTAATATAGTAAATATTATATACAAAGTCCATGTTCTTACACTAAGATCATAATTAAATATATGTGAAATTGTTTGATGATATTTTATTTTCTAATTATAACTATTAATAATAATAATAATAAAATACTAATATTAATTAAATAATTTGTAGGACTTTATTTTTATATGAGACTCTTCCTTTCCATATTATTATAATATATGTAGTATTTATAGTTATTAATTATTAATTATTAATTATTAAAAAAATAATAAAATAATATTAATTAAATAATTTGTTAACTGAAATTAAGAGGTTGACACATGTAATTCATACTTACGTGGTAAATTGTGAAAAAAAATTATATATATATATATATATATATATATATATATATATATATATATATATAGTGGGATGATTAAGGGGGAAGTGCTTTTTTTGGAGGAAGGGGGAAGTGGTTATTATTCATCGTGAAGCATCTTACCTTCGCTCTTACAAATCTCACAAAAAACGAAGTGAAATTTAAAAAATGTTAATCAGTATTGATGCTATGAATGTTAAGCTTCCTTGATAAATTATTTCTGCAGGTTATAACACCGATTGATGAATATTATATCCAAAATCATTAATATTCATCGTGGTGAATGTTCGTAAACATTCATGATGATGAATATTAAAATTAAAAATATTCTGTGATAATGTGATGTTTTAACATTCATCGTAATGAATGTCACGGTGAATGTTAACAATTTATTAAATAAATATTCATCAACTAATGTTATGACTTAAAACTGAAATTCATCCGTTAATATATTCATTATAACATCGATTTTGATTACTATTTATTAGTAAAAATAAATTTTTGTTGACGTTTTGATTGGTAATTGTAAGATGCTTCATGATGAATAATAACCACTTTCCCCTTCCCCAGAAAAGCACTTCCCTCTTGATCACTCCCCTATATATATATATTTCGAAGATAAACTCAAAGACTTAGAAGATATTTGTATTTAGAGTTTTATCTTGTTTCCATAATTATTGGTCAGTTAGTTGTAAACCGATAAGTTAGAGATTGAGGAAGATTGTATTTCCTATCTCTAATAGTAGTATAAATAGGGGTTCATAGGTTAAGAGAAATCTAACAATTGAAGTAAGTGCTTAATTGTAAAAACCATATGCGAATTATATATTAATACCAACGAAGTTATTGATTGATTATTCTTGTTGATTTAATTACGCACTTCAACAAATACTTATTATTGTTAATTTAGTATTAAAAGTCTAAATCAATTTGTTCGTAATCAATAGCTAACTTGGTTAAACATATCACGTGACCTAACAACTTCTAAAATATGATTTCAAAATTCACATCACAATATTCATTATTATACGTTGCATTTATACACAAAAACATTATGGTATATATTTACATATTGACTAGCAGACAAAAAGATACCAATTTAATATATTATAAAATTTAATAAATTCATATGTATTGACTAGCAGAAAAAAAGTCAAAGCAATGATACAGCATGTCATATATGACCAACATAATTAGCATTTAGCATTTAGCAACTAATTAATTAAAATGAATAAAAAAACATTAAATTACGTCACTAACCTGAGCGGAACCCAGCAACGAGCCAGCATAAAAAATGGACATCTCGGTGGAAGAATAATGAATGGGGACAGCATTAGGGTTGGTGACGTGGACAGTGAGAACAACCTCGGTGTCTATTAACGGAAGACTAAGTTTAAAAGATTTAATATCAACCGAGACTAAATGGAACATTGGGTCTTTGGGTTTTGCAGATATTAATGCTGACGTGGCGACTGCCGTTGCTGCTCCGATTACGGCGGAGGTCCAACTCCAGTTCACCATTTCGACCTCCAAGTAGAGGCGGTTTGATTTTGGGAGGATTTGTACGGGAAATGTGATTGGTTTTGGTGGTTTTGTGTTTAATAGTGGTGGTCAGCAAAGGTAAAGATGTAATTTTGGTTTTTCTTTTGTTGTGTTTCTTGGACCAAATGGATCTGAAATCTAAATACGTGTCCAAACTAAAAAAATCCCGAATCTACTCCTCCTATTTTTGTTACTCTCTCTCACTTCCAAAAATAGAGAAAAATATCATATTAACAAAATTTTAAAGAAACGACTAATTAACGGTAAAACTGTCGTTCTATAAAATGTAAAGAAAAAGCAATAATGATTATGTATTTATTAAACTGTGTATTTTTTGTCGAATGACAATTATTTTGATACGGATGGAGTATTTTGAGTATAATTTTTTATTTGTTTATTTATTCATTATTTATTATTTAAAGTAAAATACATAAATCGTCCACCGTCTACATAGTTGTGTCAGAATTTGTGTGAGTTCAGCCCTTTAAGACGGGTTTTAGTTTCACATATGAACCGAAAGTCCGACTTATGACAATTAATATTCTCTGTTAATTTCTCAGTTAAATCTCATCACGTGTTTTTCACGTGAAGATATATCCGACTTTTCACTTTCATTGGTGAAAGTATTTCACCCTAATATGAAAAGAAATGATGAGGTTTAACTAGAAATTTAAGAGTTATTTAGGTCATGACTGAAATTTGAGTCACTAAACCCTCAAAAACTCGACTTAGAGACATTGACGTTTATATATTTATACGGACTATACCTGGCGGACTATTATTTTTGCGATTAACCCGTTACCAATTTAAAAGTCGTTTGACATTAATCATAAAGTTTTATCATTGTATCTCCCATTGAGTTACAATACCTAAGTTACCAGTGTGTTTTCAATTCTAACGAGGAAATTTTTACATCCAAATTTTTTATGCACACGCTGTATAATATCTTAATGCACACACTAGTGTGTGCATTATTGATGTATCATAGATTTAAAAGAAAAAAATGCTAAAACCTTTAAAAATCACGTCGTAAAACACATTTGAACCGATTTGTTCACATGATCGTTCACATGTGAACTTATTCTTGTATTTTTGTGTTTTTCGATATAATATTAGGATTTTTTGACTTTTTGATTTATCAATAAAACGTATATCAATGTTCACATATGAATGAAGTTGATCACATGTGAACAAATACGTAAACTAGTAGTTCTTACAAGTTTTCAACTTTTTAGTTGGTTCTCATTTGATAGGAGAAGGTTCAAATGAGAACCAACTAAAAAGTTAAAAACTTGTGAGAACTGCTAGTTTACGTATTTGTTTACAAGTGATCAACTTCATTCGTATGTGAACGTTGATATACGTTTTATTGATGTAACTTATCCATGTTATATTTTCAACTTTCGAGTATACCTTATAAATGTTAAGTTTCATATAACTTTTTTAACAATCACTTTTATCAGACAAAACATAACAAAACAGAAGAATTAAGCTAAACATAATAAACAAACCAAGAACAACAATAACAAAAGCCAATTCGAGAAAAGAAGCTGCCCACTGCCAGCTGTTGCATACATTGGAGCCACATCAGCATCTCGACCGTCTTGACCACCTCGACGATTGCCATGTGTACCAATCACCGGAATTACAACAACACCATGAAACCCTCTACCGCCACCACGATGTCTTCTTGCACGACTACGTCCTCCTCCTCCACGGGCGCGTCTTCCTCCTCTTCTTACACGTTTACTGAATGAAATCAACTCTAAATCTGATTTGGACTCGATACTAATCGAGCGATTCATAGATGCATCAAGATTGTTGATTAGGTACAACAATAGCAAAATCAACATCATCATTATCTTTTTCATTTTTTATTTCTATTTTTGAGAAAAGGTAACGTGTTACACCAACAACACAACGATTATATACAGCACAAATGTTCTAATTGATATTTGAACTCACAAACTGTTGTTTGATAGATCACCACATATATACCGCGAGGTTACCCGCTACAACTATTGTAATTCTTTTACACCACGATTGTTAATGTTTACCCGGTTGCTTCCTTTTATAATTTGTACGTTATACAAAGAAAATATAATTTCCATGATTACAAATATTGTAATTTTCCGTGTCTAATAAATGTCCGTGCAATCAACAATGGATCCAAAATTAAATATGGTATAAATGAGATCCAAGTTCAATATCCACCCGCTACAACTTTGTTCCAACCCTCAAACGCACCGCTCAATAACTGGTTGCGCAGAAGAACTTTGCAAGTAAATGGTCATATTCATAAATATGGGCGGACACTGTCATTAACCAGCCACTAAGTTAGTCTAAATCGTAGGCTCAACATTGTCTTCCACGTACACCAATGAGCTCATCCAAACATGTTCTCTGACCACCGGATCCGACCACCCTCACCTTTTCATCATTTATCGCTACCATGAATCCGGAAAACACCGTCACCTGAGTCTGTTGCCGGAGTTGTGCTACCGGAAAGCACTAAAGTTGTTTTTTTCTTTGTTTTTTAATATGTTGAAATTATTATTTAATTTTTTTAAGAACTCTTTGTCGAAAAAATTTCTTTTTATTGTAAGTCTGTCAAATATCCGTCATGTGATGGTAGGTTTGTGGAAATCTTCAAAATGAGAAGAAAAATTTCTTAGAAATTTATTGTCGTGGGTATGGACACGATTTTGTAAATTTTTTATGTATCAATTCGTTATTTTATTATGCATCTGTATGTAAATAAGTCTGTGTATCAACTATCTCACAAATATAAAATTGTGTATCAGTAAGAAAAAAAATTAAAAAGAGTGAGTTTATGGTGAAATTATTTTTGCTAAAGTTTTGATTATGAAAAAGTTATGATAAGTTAAAGAAGGTTGGGGGTAAAAAAATTAAAGTGAACTAAAAACCCAGTTCATTGCGTCGAATTAACTTAGGCTTTTTATCATATTGCCACTCACTTTCTCTTTATTTACCATCTTGCCATTGTGAATCAAAGATCAGATACATTCCTACTTTCTCTTTATTCTGTAAAGATCAGTAGAATAAGTATTTTATATTAGAATTTCATTTAAAGACATATAAGAGCCCAATATTATTTACATTGAGAGTCCCTTAGATAAGTTGTACATATCTTTGCTACTGGACCAAATCCATGGGGCCTGTGAACCCCTCCTATAGGGCTGGATCGCCCCTGTTAGAGGTCCAACAATACTCCAAGATGAACCTCTAGCTAAACGTAGACAAAAAGAACAATCGCATATGGTCGATTAGGTTGTCATCATTTATAATTTAGTTTTTTGTGATGAGCTTAAAGGTGTGCGACACTATGAAGAAAGAAAATTACGAGAGAGGAATAATAACTCAATTTGATTGGTATACATCAATTTGTATGATAAAATTTGTAAATTAACAATTTTTAAATGTATTTTAATGAAAATGTGTGTTTAACTCAAATTTATAAGTTTTTGGTGTCACGGGACGTTATCCATCTCAGTTTATGATTAAACTGCACCAGAAAGGAGGTTTGTAAATGGTAAAGTTACTTATGTTGATATCATTGATATTGACACTTTTTATGTGCTTGAGATTTATAATATAATGGAGGATTTCGGGTATTCTGATTACAGTGTTATGTTTTACCATTTTCAAAGACCATTTACCATTTTAGATTATGGGTTGGAAACTTTAGGGACTGATATAGATATTCATAACATGAGCCAATATGTGATAAAGCATAAGAAGATTTGTGTGTACACTGAACATGAAAAAAGTTCCATTAGAAGCAATTTTAGTCCAAAACAAAATAAGGTAGTAATATAGGAACTTGATGATGATGTCTCACAACAGGGTGAGAGTAAAAAGGGTAAAAAGATTGGTCATAATCTGCGTAGTGCCAAGAAGAGACTTCAACTAGAATGGGAATTGAGTGACAGTGAACCAACTATGAGTGAAAATCAACCAAGTGTTGGTGATTGTCAACCAATTCTTAGTGATAGTCAACTAACTGTTATTGACATGAGTCAATGTACTGATGTTGATCAAAACCAACCAGAGTATCTTGTTGACAACAAGAAGTGAGAATCCGAATCAAAATTACAAAAAAATTACATATTCGGTTCGAATCTAGAATCAAAATCTAAACGAAATTAAACCATACCTTTTGTGGACACCTTTAGTATCGACGACCGAGATTTTGTGCAGCCCACAAAGTGCAAATTACTGATTGTCTTCCACACCAACAATTCACCATGTCAATTAGATTTTAGCCGTTTGAAGGTTTTGGATATAGGGTTTTAATGCACTGTATGTGTATGTGTGTTGCAACGGTTTAATTATAAAGTGGAAGATGAGGTAGATGGGGTACATGGTGAATTAAATGGGAAAGGGTATGAAATTACCCAAATACCTTCACATGACGGGTTTTGATGGAGTCAGCTAATGCCCGTTAGTGATAGGGACTGCCAGTTAAACATCATACGACCACAAGGATTACAAATGTCAAAAAAACTTGTAAGGACAACCAGTGTAATTTTTTGCAAACCACAAGGACGGCCCGTGTAATTTTTTCTAATTTTAACCCTCTAAAATTCCATGTTCAACGGACCCAATAATTTTCTATACTTTCAAGGGTTGATGACGGTTTAATCATCTAAACTTCAACATTTTAACATTGTAGGCATTCATCTTTTTTTCTCATTTGCGTTGATTTATTTGTTTAAATATTCACTAAAATTTGAAAGTTCTTGATAAATTTAAAAGAACAAAAGCATTGTAAAAGATAAACCTTAATGATTAGATCATCACATTTTAGAGGTATAAAGAGTGGATATCGCATGTAAAAGAGTTAAACAGTTAAAATTTTAAGACAAGATTAATTACAAGGATAAAAGTTTCAATTATTAAAAAGAAAAGAAAGGAAAAAACTTTAGGGAACGGTTCACGGGGGCAGGCCCCAATATGAGGGCATGGACTATTTTTCAAATTTGAGAAAGTTGATGACCTGTTCGAAAAATTGCCCGAAAAATTGCCCGAAAAATGCCTAAAAATTTGTTCTATCAGAAAACCTGTTAATATGCAAGATTAAGTCAAAAATGCTAAAGAACATAAGATGCCGTAACAATATACAAGATTCAATAAATAAGTACTAGTAATTTTTTAATTTTAAGAATAAAACCAAGATTTACAAACACAAAAAAATGTTAAAAAAATATAAGATGCAGTAGTAATAGTAGTTTTTTTATTTCAAGAATAAACACAAGCTTTTCCAACACATAAAATGCTAAAAAAAACATAAGATGTAATAACTATATACAAGATGCGGTAAACAAGTACTAGTAATTTTTCAATTTCAAAAATAAAATCAAGTTGTAGAAACACATAAAAAATGCTAAGAATCATAAACTGCAGTGATAATATACAAGATGCAGTAAACAAGTAATAACACAAATTTACATGAATTACATATAAGATGCAGTAATGTTAGATGCAGTAAAAGAAATGTAGGATGCAGTTAATTTTTTTCATATCTAAAAAGTAGGATGTGGGATCAGCGGAGCAGCCCCTATATGAGGGGCAGGGATGCAGAATTAATCTTAGCCCTTGATTTTTTCGATCGACGGTCCAAATTCACTGTAGGATCGTATATCCTTTGTACGTCTATCGAATATCGAATCTAATCTAACTTGTGTTTGAATATGTATAGATATTGAGAGAGAAACACAAGATCACACCATTTACTATGTGTTTTACTTTAGTGTAAGTCTATGGAGGAAGCCAGGAGGAACAATTATTAGCTTTACCATTCCACATCTATTTTAAGCAATGAAAGCCAGGAGGAAACTCGTTAAGAGCGACCATTCCCATTGAATAAAATACATGTGAAAGCCAGGAGGTAAAATTATTCTAATTGAACCATTCTCAACAAGGATATCACAACAATAAGATGCACAGGAAGGTAAATTGTTTGTTGAAAATATATTGTACGAGCTCCCCCTCAAATATAGCATACGCATAATGAGAGCTCGATTTCAAACATTGAAATCATTTTCACAAACAAGTTTAGATTTTTCAATAACATCCAGCTTTGTAAAACGAGGTTTGCACTGAGTTATGCAAAAGTCGTCACTTTAAAACACAAGTTTTGCACTAAAGTATGCAAAAGTCTTACATTTAAGCACGAGTTATGAACTGATGTGTCCATAAGTCTAACAATGAAAATTAGACCACAACTTTAGGAACCCATTTGTAAACAGTGCCAATGGATTTTGGAATCTTTGAAACCACTTGTATCTTGTGTCTATTTGAGTCACAGACATTAAATTCCATGGTGAGATGAAACTCCGTGTTTCATTCGAAAATAGTTTTCCCGAAATTAATAGTGAGTACTCTTTCTTTCGAACGTAAGTTACAAAATCATTCATTTTTTGCATCGAATGAAAGACATTTGGTGATGCAAGTGAAAACATTTTAGCTCTTGAATATGTGAATGATTTTTCCTTAGAAGATTTTTCAGAAAATCGTTATTTTGGTTTCCAAACAAACATTTGCTTTGAAGAATAAGAAACCGTTTTCGTTAAAGCACAATCATTTAACCTCGGAGAAGAAAATGTTCCATTTGAATCAAGTTTTTCAGAATACTTCTTACTCTTTTGTAAAGAATGATTAGTAAATTGAGAAACTCTTTTTGAAACAGATTTAGAGGAATTTCCCGTGAAATTCTTCTTTAGAACTTTCTTCTTTTGACTCTTGTATTTTGGCAACAACTTTTCCCTTTTAATGATTAGGTTCAGGTTTTGATTTAGAAACTTTTAATGTTAATTTTAGATTTAATGAAGTATTAAGCCTTTGAAGTTCATCAATCTTGGACAGGAACTCAGTCGTTACATTTTCCATTTTACTATTAGTTTGTTCCAATGTTGGTCTTAATTGATCAATCTTTTTGATTAAAATAGATTGTGGAACATATAATATTGGAGAAACAGCTTGATCTAAAACAAAGTTTTGATCAAGTTCCTGTCTCGAGTAACTCGACAAGTATTCATCCGAAAGTTTTAACTCTTGAGTTGCATAACTTGCGTTAAGTTTCTCATAGTTAAATGGAATTTGTACATTATCAGTTCTTGTGCGATTGAAATCCTCAAATTCTTTTGCTTCATTAGAACTTGTTAAGAATGACATTTGAAGTTCAGGACCAAAGTAATCTTTAGTATAAACCGTAGGAATTGCTAAAGATCCTTCAATCTCAGAATTATATTTACCAAATCTCAAACCTTTCCTCGAGGGATAAACCAAAAATCCTTTTGGTTCATTGGGAAAAAGAAGTATATTCGTTTCACCCCTTCGCGAATCATTTTGACTTTCAAAATCACATTCCCTTTTGGAATAGTTTTTTAGTTTCTCTTCAAGAAGTATGATTTTCTCATTGGTTCTCTTTAATTCGAGATCCATCTCAACATGCTTAACTGTGTTAGTATTAGAAACCGGATCGACAACTAAGGGAGTTGTAGGAACAAAATCCTTAATTGCATCCTTAACCGGCATTTGTACGTAACTCGGAGGTGGAGGTACTGAATGGTACACGATGTCATCTTTGGATTTCGTATCCGTTTCTGTGCATGAATGTTGGGAAAAACAATGATCAAACCCATGCTATAAATCTGAGGAGTCAAAATCTAACTTGTTGTATTCAGGAAAAACTTAGTGATTTCCTGAGTCTGTGCTTCTAAGTCTATGCTTCACAGACTGATGTTTCTAAGTCTGTGCTTCACAGACTGAAGAAATCTCACAGACCGAAAGCCGTGCTCTATTTGAAGACTTATGAATTCATCATCTGAAGAATGAAGATTGAAGACAGAAGGCTTCACAGACTGAAGATCACAGACTGTGATCACAGATTGAAGATCACAGACTGATGAGCACAGACTGAAGAACACAGATTGAAGAACAAAATTACATCGTACAAATGAAGTTCTTCGTTCCTTTAGGCTACGGTACAACTGAAGAGATGTTTGAGCAAAGTCAAACATCGAAGATAGGTTTTCTTCTCAGCAAAGAAACCTTTTACCTTTTGCTTTTTTATTTCCAAGAAAAGCAAAAAGGGAAGAGTGCAAAGTTGCCTAAGATGAATCTGTTATTCCTTGGACAACTGACTGAGGTGGATAAAAGAGTTGATACTCAACTCTATAAATAGCAGCTCAAAAGCACTTCAAAACAATCCAAGACAATTAGTATACAAGACCTTTAAGCTTAGGCTAAAAGCATTACCACACTTACTGTTAAGTTTGTAGTGATAATCGTATCATAGTATACTACTTGGATCGTATTCAAACAATCTGTGTGTGTTTGAATACTCTGTCTTATTTGTAAGACAAACCATTTATTGTGAATAAACTTTAATTCATAATATATTATGTGCTTTAATTAATCTTGTATTCCGCCTTGATTAATTAACATGTTTGATATAACTTAGATATAAACTAATATATTAAATACTTGTTATTTAATCTGTATCTAAGTTTTGGGACCTTTAACACCTAACAACTGGTATCAGAGCAAATAAAGATTTAATTATTAATTATATCTTTAACGATCAAAAGGAACCCAGTTTTATCAAACTATCTTCAAAACCCATTTTCTCTACATTTTCTTCTTTGAAAAATGACTTCTTCTATTGCTATGGCTGGGAAGGGAATTCCAATCTTCAATGGTGTAAATTTTACCCACTGGAAATTGAAAGCTGAATGGTTTCTTGCTAGCATTCATGATGAAATGCTTAGAGTCATTCAAGAAGGACACATTATTCCTGGCAGAATAGTTCCTGCAATTTTAGATGCAAATGGTATTATTGTGACACCTGAAAAATTTGTTGAGGCTGCCAAAAATACCTGGACTGATCTAGACAGGCAACTATATGCATTAGATTTTAAGGCCAAATCCATTCTGGGCAATGTAGTTACTGAGCCTAACTTTGCTAAGATATCTGGCTGTAAAACTGCTAAAGCCATATGGTATATGCTAACTGTCCAATATGATGGTGTAAGTTTAGTACAATCCCAAAAGAAGAAGAATCTCATTAGAAATTATGAGAACTTCTCTGCTGGTCAAGAGGAGTCATTAACTGATATTCATACCAGATTTCAGATCTTAATCAATGATCTTGAAAGGTATGATATCATCAAAGGACAGTTTGAAATCTGTACAAAATTTGTTGATGTCATTCCAAACACTTTTTCTGAAGTCATTACTTCATTAGTTGTAAATGAAAAATTGGAGACATATGATCTATCTGGCCTGTTTGGACTTTTGTTAAATTTTGAAGAAACCAAAGCCAGAAAAGATCTAAATGCCAAAAGGATTGCAAAAGATCCATCTGCTGCCCTTTTTGCAACAACAAGGAAAAATAGAGAACTATTCTCTAGAGCATATTACCATCTAACTCTTACATACTCAGAATCAGATGATGATACTGAGTCTCTAGAAGCTGAAATAGCATTACTAGCCCAAAGGTTAGAAAAGGCAAGATTCAAAGGTTCAAAAGGAAGGCCAACTTTTGATCCTAAGAAAGCTATTTGCTATAAATGTGGGCAAATTGGTCATATTTCTGCTAACTGCAGAGTGAAGATTGAAGAATCTTCAAGTTCTGATAAATGGGAGAAAAGGCCAAGAAGTACAAAAGAAAGTACTTCAACTCCAAGAAAATTGGAGAGAAACGGCAACCAAAGAAACTAGAGAAAGCTTTGGTTGTTGAACAGTGGGTTTATGAAGAATCCTCATCATCTGAGGATGATGAGGATATGTGCTTAATGGCTGTCACAGAAAGTCAGTTTGACAAAGATGTCAAATTTGCAGAAAGAGCATGTGTTCATTCAGATTGGGACAGAGGATCTGCTTACAATGTAAATCATTTCAAACTTTACTATAGTGATGCAGAAAAACATAAAATGTTTGAACACATCTATGTAGACTTTTTGAAAAGGTTTGAGGAAATACAAGAGTTAAAAACTAAACTCAGTCTGTTTCAAAAAGATCTACAGTCAAAAGTGAATGAAATAAACCAAAATAAACAGTATAAACATGAGCTTGATGCTCAATATGATATTCTCAAAAGGATCAGTCTGGAAAAAGAAGCTTATAAAAACAAAGCTGATCATTATGAGAAGATCTGTAGATCTTGGTGTATTTCATCACTTAAAAATGTGGACTGTTTATCTAGACAAATTCCAGCTCGGATACAAGCGGTCATAGGTGATGAGTTTGATCTTAAAAGCCATTTACTTTCAGAAACAAACTCGAAACCTACTATATTTGTACCTGAAATTTTACCTCATACTTTTAGTCATACTGTGGGAGATAAAGTTATATTGACAAATGCCTTTGTAAGACCAAAAATAGTTGCTAAAGAACTAGTATATGAGACAGAGCCAGACTCTGAAGACACAGACTCAGAAATCTCAGTCTCTGAAACTTCTCAATCTGAATTGCCTGAACTTATAATCACTAATGAATCTTTAGAAACTATAGAACTTGAAAAGAAAAGATTTGTAAAAGGCAAAGTTAGTATTCCCACAGTACAATCTTCAAATAGACAAAAAGAGGTAAAAGGAATTAAGGATAAACAGAAAGGTTGCAATATATTTGAACCTTCCACATCTCAGTCTGTAGCTGGTCCAGACAAAAATATGCCAAAGGACAAATTTAAAGGCATAAAACCAGCAACAAGGGAGTTAAAAAGATCTCAGTCTGTGAGATCTAACTGTTAGTTTGGAAAAATCAATTTTCAGTCTGGTAAACTTAACTCCAAATCTGTGAGTGTTAACTCTCAGTCTGACTGTCAAAAGTCTACTTTTAACAACCATACTGAGACTATTAAGCTACTTAGTGAAAACTTAATGAAGTTAACCACAGATTTTAAAACATTTGTTGAGACAAAGCAGGATTTTAACAGAGGATCTAGTGCAAATAATAACCCAAAATCCAAAAGAACCATTATGTTGGACAGAAAATGTGACAACTGTGGAAATCTGGAACATGAGGGTATTAAATGCACAAAGTCCATTTTTAAACAACCAAAGGTTGCTTTGACTAAACAAATGTCAACTACAAAACAACAAAGTCAAAACTAGAGAGGTTAAAAGTCAACTTTACATGCTTAGTTCCAACAAAGCTGCTAAAGAATTGACTTCAACCAACTCTAAAGAACCCAACAAAAGATGGGTTCCCAAAAGTAACTAATTGATTTTGTTTGTCTTGTGCAGGGTAACAAAAAATGGTACCTAGACAGTGGATGCTCAAGACACAAGACAGGTTCTTTGGAGAACTTGTCAGAGTTTGTAGAAGAAGAAGGACCTTCTGTCAAGTATGGTGATAATTCTGTTGCAAGACAAAAGGTTATGGTGTGGTGAAGGCTGGCAACATCAGTATATCAAAGGTAGCCTATGTTGAGGGATTAAAGCATAACATGCTTAGTGCAAGCCAAATTTGTGATGATGACAGTGAAATCAGAATCAGAAAGAAGGCTGCTGTTATCTATAATTCCAAAGGCAAACCTGTGTTAGTTGCCAAAAGAGAAAGAGATATTTATTTCTTGGATCTTTCTTCTACAGACACAAATGTAGAGACATGTCTCTATACTCAGTCTGTGCCAGAACTAAGCTGGCTATGGCATAGGAGGTTATCCCACCTGAACTTCAAAAACATTAACCTCCTGTCAAAGAAGAAACTGGTTAGAGGTCTGCCTGATGTTACATTTGCAAAAGACAAATTTTGTCATGCATGTACACTAGGGAAACAGACCAAGAACCATTTTCCATCCAAATTGCTAGCTACAATTGATCAACCACTGCATATGCTCCATATGGATCTATTTGGACCCATGAGCATTGGTAGTTTGGGTGGAAAGAAGTATACACTTGTGGTTGTGGATGAATACACAAGGTATACTAGGGTTATCTTTCTTAAGGTAAAAAGTGATGCTCCTGATGAGATTATTAATCTAATCAAGAGGGAAGAATTGCAGAAAGATGCACCTGTCAAGCAACCCAGGAGTGATCATGGTACAGAATTTAAGAATTCTACTCTCATTGAATTCTGTACTAACAAAGGCATTATTCAAAACTTTGCCTCTGTCAGTACTCCTCAACAAAATGGTGTTGCTGAGAGAAGAAATCATACACTCATAGAAGCTGCAAGAACCATGTTATGCCATGGTCAAATAAAGATTTATTTTTGGGCAGAAGCAGTTAACACTGCCTGTTATACCCAAAATAGATCTACTTTGGTCAAAAGGCATGGCAAAACTGCGTATGAGTTGTATCATAAGAAGGTTCCAACCATCCATTATTTGCAGACCTTTGGAAGTAAATGCTATATTCTCAATCAAAGGGATCAATTAGCAAAGATGGAACTTAAGTCTGATGAAGGAATTTTTGTTGGCTATTCATCTATCTCAAAGGCTTACAGAGTCTACAACAACAGAAGGAATAAAATTGAAGAAACCATCAATGTCACATTTGATGTTTCGTCTGCTAATAATGAACATGTTTCTCAGTCTGATGTTCATTCTATAGAAGAATTATCTGTTGTGGGATCTGAATCTCAAATCCCAGTTGTTGTTCTCCAACAACAAGACTCTGAAAGTGATAATGAAGATGCTCAACCTGATCATTTAATGACAGTACCTTCATCAACTGAAGATGAATCTGTGTCCAGAGATTCAAGATCTTCTGATACAAGTGTTCAGTCTGGTAGTCTTCAGTCTGAGAACTCTACAGACTCAGACTTGCCCCCTGTTGAAGATAATGCAGAACTCAGTCCTGTTACTCTTCCACTAAATGAATATGATTTATCATCCAATGGTGAATCATTTCTAGGCATCAAAGAACACATGTATCATCCAATTGAATAAATAATTGGAGATTATGTTTCTGGTGTACAAACAAGAGCTCAATTGTCAAACTTATCTACTGCAAATTTCTGTTTCTACACAAACTTCCTGTCAATCATTGAACCAAAGAAAGCTGAAGAAGCATTGAAAGATGATGATTGGATTGAAGCAATGCAGGAAGAGTTAACAGAATTTGAAAGAAACAATGTTTGGACCCTAGTTCCTACTCCAAAAGGCAAAACCATTATTGGAACTAAATGGGTTTACAGAAACAAAATGGACAAGGATGGGGTGATAATCAGGAACAAGGCAAGGCTAGTTGCTCAAGGTTACAAGCAGGAAGAAGGCATTGATTATGATGAAACATTTGCCCCTGTAGCCAGAATTGAAGCAATAAGGTTATTCTTGGCATATGCTGCATTCAAGGACTTCAAAGTTTATGAAATGGATGTCAAGAGTGCATTTCTGAATGGTAACTTACAGGAGGAAGTCTATGTGAAACAACCTTCAGGTTTTGTAAGTTCAACTTTTCCAAATCATGTCTATAAATCAAAGAAAGCACTGTATGGACTAAAACAAGCTCCAAGAGCTTGGTATGACACTTTATTATCTTATCTTCTGAGTAATAACTTCACTAAAGGATCAATTGATAAAACTTTATTCTTCAAAAGGAACAAGGCAGATGTCATACTAGTCCAAATATATGTTGATGATATCATATTTGGGTCTACTGATGTAAAATTATGTAAATGATTTTCAAATTTAATGTCAAAACAGTACCAAATGAGTATGATGGGTGAATTAACATACTTTCTTGGTCTACAAGTACATTAGAAACCTGATGGAATCTTGATAAACCAAGGCAAATATGTTAATGACCTACTCACTAAATATTCTTTAAAAGACTGTTCAACAATGAAAATACCAATGAGCATTGCAGATAAGTTGGATAATGATCAGTCTGGCAAGTCAGTCTGTTAAACCACTTATAGAGGTATGATAGGATCCCTACTATATCTCACTGCAAGTTGACCAGATATCATGTTCTCAACATGTTTATGTGCTAGATATCAATCTGAACCTAAAGAATCATATCTCAAAGTTGTCAAAAGGATTTTTAGGTACCTTAAGGGTACTCCTAACCTGGGTCTTTGGTATCCCAAAGACTCTGGTTTTGATCTAATTGGTTATACAGATGCAGATTATGCAGGTTGCAAATTAGACAGGAAAAGAACCTCTGGTGGATGTCAACTACTAGGTGGAAAACTAGTCAATTGGTCAAGCAAGAAACAGAACTCTGTTGCTACATCCACTGCAGAAGCAGAATATGTAGCTGCTAGTAGTTGCCGTGCCCAATTGCTGTGGATGCAACAACAACTAGCAGACTATGATTTGGAGTTTACAAGAACTCCAATCATGTGTGATAACCAAAGTGCCATTGCCATCACTGAGAATCCTGTATTTCACTCTAGGACAAAGCATATTGAGATCAGACATCACTTTATCAGAGATTGTGCTGAGAAAGGTAAAGTGATTCTCAAATATGTGCCCACAAACGACTAACTAGCAGATATCTTTACTAAACCTTTGAATGAAGATAGATTTTTGTATCTGCTTGGTCAACTAGGAATGCTCAACCCCTAGTAAAACTCTTGAATCTGTGTGATTCAACTCTCAGTCTGTGCCTGCTTTTCAATATGTATGTCTGTATCTTCACTTAGAATGGGAACACAGACTAACAATATACACTCAAACTGAGCTCTTTTTCTTTTTAATTTATTTTAATTTTATTTTATTTTATTTTTATTTTTATTTTTACTTTTATTTTATTAATAAAAATAAATAAACAACAATATCTTTGCATTTAATGATAAAACTATTTTTATGATAATAATCATTAAAAGTTTTGACGATTGTTGTCTATTTATCTGCTCAATACAAAAAGTGCACGTGCCTTAGCCTTACTGTTACAGGAAAAGGGATAAACCGTCAAATGGGTCCCATTTAACGGAAATTTAATTTCTTCAAATACCCATTTCTGTTTTCCCCCTTTTTCTTTCACTTGTACTTGCACACCAAAAATACACAAAGTTTGTAAGCCCTAACCTAAATCGCTCAACCATTTTCAAACTCAATCTCAAGAAATTATCATTAAAAAATGGCTGATCAATGGGTTTACATGGAACCTGCCAACATCGCTGCGGCTAAACCCTTTAAACAGGGTAAACAGGTAAAACTCTGTATAAATAATCAAGTTGCTACCATTTCCATCTCTGATTCTAGAAAGAACCAAGGATTTGAGGAATTTACAAATTTTATGTCTGCTCATCCTTTAAGGGGAGCATTTTTCAACACTCTTCCTCAAATATATCCTGATTTTCTTATGGAATGGTGGTATACTTGCTCTTCAAATAGTACCAATACTGCAATTACTGGTACTATTGTTCATGGTAAACGGGCAGTTACCATTGATCAAGAGCTAATTAGGAATGTCTTAGACCTGCCTATGGGAAATAATTTTGAACCATTCCAAACAAAGAAGCAGCAAGGGCTTCTCTTACTTTGGTTGGATATACCAAAGAAAAAGGCACAATTTTGATGTTAGGATTTACTCCCAAATGGAAATTTTTAATTTCTGGCATCATTAGAAGTCTAGGAGGTAAATCTGGTAGCACAGGGGAGATAAATGAGTTTGAAACTCAACTGTTGAGCTCATTCATCACTGGTTTAAACATCAACTTTGCAGAGTTGTATTTTCAAGAATTATTGAAACTGGTGAATGAGTCAAACAGAATTGTTAATGTACCTTTTATAAGGCTACTCTCCTTGTGCATCCAATCCAGATTAAGTGGGTCTGTATATATGTCATTTAATAATAAAGTGGCAGATATACCTGTCCCGGCGCTCACCTATAAAGTGTTTAACCATCCGGTTCCACTTCATGGAGCACCTATCACTGCTGCTATGCAGCAATGGATTGATCACCCATATGTTGCTTCTGCATCTATGGAGGGTGATGATTTAGGTGATAGTAAGGGTACTGAGACCCAGACTGTTGAAGATCGTGTGGCTGAAGCAGAGCACACAGACTCCATTAACACAGACTCAACTCAGTCTGTGCACTTGGAGTCAGACTCAAACATTGCTGAGTCTGTTCCATCTTCAACAGAAGATGAAGGTAGTAATTCTTCTTCACCTGAGGAGATGGATATAGATAAACCTTCTTATCCTAGCCTATCCTCACCCACAAAAGAGAGTCACAAACAAACCAACCCAGATGAGTCACCACTCACTCTGGAGGAATCACCAGACTCAACCCCCAAAAGTATAGCACAAATGGAATCATCATCCATGGAATTGGATGTCAATAGAACACCTTCCAGTGCTGTAGACCATTCCATTACAGCTCTGCTAGAGTCTGTAGTGTCAATGGCTACCTAACTGACCCAACCTAAACCTAGATTAGTCAGCTTGGATACCCACATTACTGCTACTACACTGACCCTGTAGTATGCATTGAAGAAGATGCTCCAATCCTGAGCACTACCACCCCCCTCTTTACCCCACTCACAATGGCTAAACCTATACTGACCACTAGTCCTGTACTAGTTCACATTCCAGTGAGTCTTTCCTTACACCCCTCTGCACAGATCGACAATGCCTCAGTCATGTCACAGACTGAGGTACAGATCTCAACTTCTTTGCTCCATGATCTACCATCTTATCACCAGATGGTCAGTGAGAGCATACAAACTTCAACATCAGTTGCCAGTGATACTGTTCTATTACACCAGGAACTGTTTGAGGCAACGGGTGCTACACAATCAATTCCCAGTGATGTCTTATCCTATCACCGGATTCGATCTGAGGGAAACATAACTACACCACTCAATGCCTATGATCGCTTTTCCATGCACAGGACACAGAGTGAGGCAAAGAGTATAACACCAAAAGATTCTAGTGATCTTGCTCAGTTTCAACATGAGTCAAGTGAGGAACATATTCCATCACCCAATTCTAACCCTTCCAACCAGACCCAGTCTGTGCCTTCTAGTACACTTAATGATGTGCTTTCTGCCATCACCAAGTTGTCTGAATGGGTACAGACTGAGTTCGATAATAATAAGAAAGAGCTAGAGAAGATGAAGCATCTAGTCTCTACCATGGTGGATAAAGTGGATATGCTGGAGCAAAAGGTATCCAATAGGTTAGATGAAATACAGACCACCCTCTCAAGCTTAGCTGCTGATGTCAAAAGGGGGGAGAAGATAAAGTCTGGGTCTGCAGAAGCTAAAACCCCAAAAGATAATTCATTAAATAATAAATCCTTAGATTTAGGGGGAGATAGCAGTGAGGGAGATGATGGACCCGAAAGTGCTAGGGTGAAGTCTCAGACTGAAGCCCAGTCTGTGCCACAGACTGAAAACATGAGTGCACAGACTGAGGGGGAGCTAGAAGGATTGCAGGCAGGTGAACACACTGAGATGGTTGCACAGACTCATGGGGAGTCAACTATTGTCTTACACATAGACCCAATAGCAACTATCTCAGACCTAGGTCAGATGGAGGTAAAAAGACCAAGGGAAGAAGAAGATGAAGATGTTCAACCTCTGCGAATCAAAAGAGCCAGGAAAATAAAAAGAATGGCCAGGAGGATTCCTGAAAGGGATATCTTTGATTCCCAACCAAAGATGAAGGGGATCAAGACCTGGGATCAATTTATGAAGCTGGCAGAAGAACAAGAAGTTGATGATGAAGATGATGATGCCATCAATCCTGATTGCAGTTCTCAGTCTGAAGTATTTAGAAGATCAGATGATGATGAAGATGATGCTACTTTTGGAGGTGTAGATGAAGGTGCCTCAAAAGTCAAGACTGGAGGGTCTAAGTCTGTGCCCTCTGAACCTGCACAGACTGAGACACAGCATTCATCACAGATTCAGAGCTCAAAGCAACAAGCAACAAGCAGCAAGCATTGATGCTCCAATCATCAGTGCTGAAGCCATCCAAGCTGAAGTCAACCCTGCTAGACCAACCACAACAACCAGAATACTGCCTCTAGGTAGAAGTGAACTTGAAGACAAAATGCAATGGAGAAGTGTTTATCTGATAAGCACATATCCTGGGTCGAGCTCTACTCTAGAAGAAGTTGATAGGGTTAAGGGTAAGAGCAAGGAGATTGCCTTATCCAAGCAGGAAAGGTTAAGCAAGATCAAGAAGATGGTGGATGATCATGCTGCTGGTACAAGAAATCCTGAACTGTCAAATCTACAGGATGAACTCTTGCAACAAGAAGCTACTGCTCAAGGTATGTCTTTAACTGAATACTTAAATGTATTAACTGAAGAAGAGCAGAAGCTGAAGGAAGCAAGATTTGTTGACATACTCTCCAAAGAATTAGAAGATGAAGGTTGTTCACAGACTCAATCCAGAAAGAGTCAAGTTGAGCAACAGATCAAAGAAGATGAAGAGCTGTCAAGAAAATTACAGAAGATAGAGAGCCTAAAAGCTAAGCTACAATCCACTTTCAGAAAGTCAAAGCTCAAGCAGAAGATCAAAAACTATCATCTGAATAAGATTGGACAGAAATTGAGGCTGGAGTTGACTTTGACCAAGAGCTCAAAAATGGTATGGGTGGATGACCTGTACACTCTAGGACTTAAAGAATGGCAATCCATTGCTAATCTTTTGAAGAGTGAAGCTGACAAAGATCTGAAGAAAGAAGTTCTGGATGAGCTATCTTATCTGATTGAGTTAGTTCTCAGTCTGGGGCTTATCTCAGAAGAAGAATACAAGTTGTTCTGCATAGCAAACAACTTTGTAATAAAGAAGAAGTCAGCTGGGTTATCTACAGAGAATGAGCATAGAAGGGAGCATCATCTACCAAAAGGTATCGTTTTTATCGATAGATCCTATGTCCAGACTGACAAAGTTGAAGGTCTGTGCTACAGAGATATCAATGGGATAGAGTGCTTCCAGGATCAAAACAGACTGTATGGAGAATCTCTGCTGCATTGCATTGCCCTGCTGAAGGAATGCAAACATTCTCAAGCCAAGCCATTTAGAAGAAGACTAATTAGCTGGTTATTCAACAACCTTTCCAAGATCAGGATGATGATTGCATTTGAAGACATCTGCAAGAAGATCATCCCGGAGTATCAAGAATTTGAAGAAAAATCTGATAAGGAAACGGAAGTGTTGTTGAAGAGGAAAGTGGAAAAGATTAAAGAGATCAGGGCTCAAAGAAAAGATTGAAGATTGTTAGATTTACACTATTTACAATCTCATGTAATAACTGTAATATTTTTGCGAACTGACAATGATTTTGACTTTATGTATATAAGTCTTGATTCAGATGTTATGTTTCACTTTAGTATTTATTATTTCTCTATTATCTTTTGTAAATAGATTTTGACATCATCAGATAGGGGAGATTGTTGGAAAAAACAATGATCAAACCCATGTTATAAATCTGAGGAGTCAAAATCTAACTTGTTGTATTCAGGAAAAACTTAGTGATTTCCTGAGTCTGTGCTTCTGAGTCTGTGCTTCACAGACTGAAGAATTGTTTCTGAGTCTGTGCTTCACAGACTGAAGAAATCTCACAGACCGAAAGTCGTGCTCTATTTGAAGACTTATGAATTCATCATCTGAAGAATGAATATTGAAGACAGAAGGCTTCACAGACTGAAGATCACAGACTGATAATCACAGATTGAAGATCACGGACTGATGAACACAGACTGAAGAGCACAGATTGAAGAACAAAAGTACATCGTACAAACGAAGTTCTTCGTTCCTTTAGGCTACGGTACAACTGAAGAGATGTTTGAGCAAAGTCAAACATCGAAGATAGGTTTTCTTCTCAGCAAAGAAACCTTTTACCTTTTGCTTTTTCTATTTCCAAGAATAGCAAAAAGGGAAGAGTGCAAAGTTGCCCAAGATGAATCTGTTATTCCTTGGACAACTGACTGATTGTAATTTAATCTCTATTTCCAATAATATATTAAATACTTGTAATTTAATCTGTATCTAAGTTTTGGGACCTTCAAGACCTAACAATGAATAATCTCTTCCAAAAGCAAAGAAGAGGCTGAGAAATTTGAACGTTTACGCTTGTAATTCCAAATCTCACTCTTAGCTTCAGCCAATTCTTTACTCACACTATAAAGCTTAGTAATATAATTATTGATTACAACTTGCTTATTTAAAATAGCGATTTTTAACTCTTGATTTTTAGTATTCAAAACTTTAGATTTTTCTTCATAAAGTTTTTCATTTGACTTTAAAATACGATTTGCAAGCTTGAGATTTTCAATATCAGTTATCAACCTTAGATTGTGCTCTTGATAATGTTTGAGATCTTCATGTAACTCAACACAGTTTAAACATGCGAGAGAATCTGAATTAGATTCAACCTGATCTTGTTTGATCAACAACTTTCCGTTAATCTCTTCGTTAGACCCTTTCAATTTTAATTTATCATTTTGTCCAAACATGACTGACAGGCCTTCCCATAAATCATATGACGTGTCGTAACTTTTGCAATATGAAATGACCTCTTTGGATAAGTATTCAGTAAGCACCTCTTTTGCTTTCCTGTCTTTGAGATATCTTCTCTCTTCATAAACTGACGCAAACTTTAAAAGGCAATTTTCGTTATATCCCACATATCGCTCAGTGATTAGAATTCACAAATCTGGATGTTTTTGTTCAATGAAATCCTTAATTCCACTTTTCCAGAAATCAAAATCATGCTAGTGTAAGAACCCTATCTTGTTCAACTAAAAAATGTCACTAATCAAAGACCCGATACGCGTCAATTCGAATAGTTTACCCGTGTAAACTTTTACACAATATGAATAATCCAACAACTTCGACAAATCCGATTTTAGATAATCCGTTAAGCTTCAATCCTGAGAAATTCACATAATCAAGTAGGCACTGTAACATCCACCCTAAGGGCCTAGTAGTATCAGGTAATTTCCTACCTTTAAAGTATTATTTAATGTGTTAGGAATATTTTACTATTATTATGCTTGATAATATTAGTAAAACGAATAAATGAATTATTGTGACTAATAAATAATTCATTGTTTTAAACCGAATTAGTTGACGGTAAAGTAGAATAATTGGTTTTTACAAAATGGTTTTAGGTTCCCGATAATAGATTAAGAAGGGAACTAAAATTGTAATGGTATTGGGTTAGATTAATATATATATACATACTTTCTCAATTCTTCTATACAAATATACACACTTCTTAAACATTCCTACGAACCGACTTGAAATTTCAAAAATTGAAAGAAACCTTCTGTGAAATCTTAAAACAGTAGAATAATCACCCTCTTGTTACAAAAACGAATTCCAGTAACATCCTCATCATCACTCTGTTCCTGTAAGTATTTGATGTTTATAATTGTATTTTGATGAAATTAGCAAATTCTCGAATTGATATGAATTTTAAGCTTAAAAGAAGTTATATGATGTTATTTGATGCATATAAGTTGTTAGAAAGCTTATTTGAACGATAGGAAGTCAAATTCGTGAGTTTTGAAAGAATTCAGTTCGAATTTCTGGGTTCAGCAGCGAACTTCGCAGCTTGAAGATGAACTCAGTTAGCAGAACTTGATTGTGAAGCAGTTACCACTGTTGGAAGTTAGTTTCCACTGAATGTTCAAATGTGGTAGTTAATACTGTTTATGATTTTGTGATAAGAATGAGTCTGTTATGGAAGTTATCTAACTCATTATTTGTTGTATTCTCAGATCAGCAGAAGACTCAGTGATATTAGACTTCTGAGTTGTGGGACTGAGAACAACAGGTGAGTGGATCTGAAACTCACATGTTTGATTCAGTTGTAACGATATGTTGCAACAAGTAAACGTAGATATAATTGATAGACTGGTTAGTCTGATATGCTGATTATGAATCTACGTGCAATGTGGCCTCTGGGCATTGATTGCTAGTAAAGAGGTCAACAGATTGTTGGACTTGGTTATTACAAGATTACAGATACGGGGTGTCGTACATGTGTTGTACTAAACCTGTATTGTGTAGTGGTAATAACAAGTTATCGGTATATTCTGTAGTGGCCAATACAGATTGTGATAAGCGTTTCTTGGGGGCCACCGCGGCAGTAGGGTTCCTCAAAAACTACCGATCCTCTTTGATAATATGTGTTTACGGTTATTTGATGTAAACAAATGGTTAAGCTAAGTTGAACTGTTAGTTTCATATTCATTCACTTAGCTTCGTGCTAATTCCCCATCTTAATCCCTGCAGGTCATGTTTGAATGGGCGGGCAGACAGATTTTGTTAACGGAATGTTTGACCGGCTGACAACTCTAATATATTTTGATAAATATTGAAAGTTGAATTTTGTAACCCCTGTTTCAGTACAATGTTTTAAACATTATATGTATGTACTTTTGTAAATATTGTTAATATAATATATTTTGACCTACGCTTCCGAATAAAAGAGTATTTATATAATAGTAAGAGAGGGGTGTTACAGGCACAACCCGTGAAACTAGTAAATTTTCCCTCGTCAATCGTTCAAAATTAGCAAAAAAAAAAGCTCAGGTAAAACGAAACTTTTCCCATGCTAAACTTAAGAAAATTTAAGCCTAGAAATAAGTTTTGAGAACCCAAACAGTTTCCCTCCAAAATACTTTATTTTTTTTATATCTCTTGCGAGTGAGACTAAAATTGCGACATTAATATTCTTGCGAACTTATTAAGCCATCAGATAAGTTCGCAACTAAAATCGTAATTAAGTTCGCAAGTAAATAAGTTCGTAATCAATTGATTAACACCTGCGAAATTATTTATACAAGTACGCAAGATCAATAAATTCGCTGAGTCAATTTCGCAGAATACAGTTAACCTGTTCTTCACCAAATGTTTGATCAAGATTCGATTCAAATTGAAGCAATTGAATGATCAATTAAGATTCCTAATATGAAACGAAACTAATAGAACGAAAACACGGATTAAAAACATAGCGAATTTATCAAATAAAAATTTAATTTCGAAAATAGTATGTTTCGCGGGTTTCTAAATTTTGAGGATTTGTTCATGAAAATTGTTAGATTTGATCAATTAAAACAGATGAAAACGTTTCATGATCATCAAAGAATATAACAAAAGCATCAATTTCTCATAAGATCAACAGAATTCTTAAATTCGATTGATGGATGTCGAAGAACAGTGGCGAGCAAACGATGAATGTTTTTGATGATTTCAATCTATAAACCGTGTGATCTTTCCAATTAATCCGTGAGAAACTATTGAATAATCTACCTTCAATCTGTAATCTCAATTTCTCACAAACATCAATAAATTATCAAATTTTTAAATCGATTGAATGCTGCTGACTTTCTAAGAACAGTTTGACTTTTTCATGAACGGATTGATTTTTCCTCTTCGATCTCGATCTGTAAACTTTCGATCACGTAATACACCTTCTCTGATACCAATTGTAGGATCGTATATCCTTTGTACGTGTATCGAATATTGAATCTAATCTAACTTGTGTTTGAATATGTATGGATATTGAGAGAGAAACACAAGATCACACCATTAACTATGTGATTTATTTTGAAAGCTCAAGTGTTCAATATCCTGGTTACCACTTGATTACATGTATTTATAGACAACCTAACTACTAAGCTAATCTCAATATTTACATTTAAAGCACACTTAAATAAGCTATTTTACCATCTCAAATATTGCATCAACATTCGTTGCATTTTACGCAGGTTCACTGCATTTTACGTTTAAAATGCAGTGAATTTAAATTGTAGTGATCTGGTCTGTCGATTGAAAAAATTAAGGGCTGAGAATGAAAGTTTGATGCCCCTCATATAGAGGCTGCCACCTTACCTAAAAAGTAGATCTACTTTTCAGATCTATTTTTTAAAGATAGATCTACGAGTTTCCAGATCTATTTCCTCTTAGATCGACATGTTTTATAAAGTGTTGGTGGTGTTCAAGATGATTACGTAAGTGGTGGTGGCGATGGAGCGGAGGTGGTGGCGGTAGAGCGACGGGAGAAGAGTGAGAAACGATCATGGTTGGTTACGTCCGGTGGAGGTCGATTCACCAACGGTGGTGGTTCGCATCTCAACTCTCCGGCCACAAATCCGCCATCGTTTCTCCGCCTCTTTTCTCCGGTCACGACAAAGGTGACGGTGATGGTGGTGGACGGTGACGATGGTGGTATGTTAGTGTGTGTAAAATAGAGAGTGTTTGGCTGTGTTAGTGTATGTAACTTAGAGAGTGAATTAGAGAGAGAGAGTATGTGTGTGTGTGAAGAGAGCCAAGAATTTGTTCTCATTTTACCCTCTCATCTTATTTATTATAAATTGCAATTCTGTCCCTTCATTCAAAATAATTACAAATTAAACCCCGTATGACATCCCTAATTCTGCTGCCTCCCTCCGTGATCCTGAATAAGTAAATTGTTAACCCTAGTTTCAAGTTTCAACCTCAAAAACGGTACGACTCCCCACTCTAGGTAATATTAGCCGTGAGCCAGTGAAGCCCCTAGAGGAATGAAGTTTATACGTCCATTTATTTGGCCCGTCATACTAAGGCTGAGCTCCATTATTCCGGTAAAAAAATAACAAGCACATGTTTTAAGAATCTATAGCCCACAAAACCTTCAAGATGGCATTTCAACCAAAACCTGATTTATAAACATACTAGCATCGTAGTCTACGATGCGGTAACAGTATTAAAATAAAAAAAAAAATTGATGTCGTTAATTAATATCTTACGATTTTATAGTTTTTCAATGTTTATTCAGTGTAGTTTGATGATTTCGTTTGTGATTCAAATGTATATATTTGTTCAAATTGAATGTATATATTTCTGCAATTAGTTATGTAATGTAATAATTATGTGACTATAGTATTAAAAAAAATTACAATTCTCCCACTATGTAACGAAATACAAACTTGTAAATTGATAATAGTTGTATGTTTTTTTTTTCTTATTCATGTGTTAAAATGTGAACTCGAATATTATTGTAAAGAAGACGAAAAAAATACATAATTAAAATAATAAAATAGTTGTATGTCCAGTGAATATTTATAAGTTAAAAATGAAAATGTTGAAATTAAGGTTACTAAAAATAAAAATAAAAAGTACAAGTAGTATAAAAGTTTAGATTCTCAATTAATTTCATAATATTATAATTATAATTAATTAATTAAATATACCATATTTGGTTTCTAATGAACTTACACACGGATATTAATAATGTAAATTAATGACGAGTAGCTACAAGATTATATAAATTTATTACTATACTTAGACTACGAACGAATATTGTTAGGGTGTGATTCTAAAGAAAATGAGAAGTTATATACGAAGAAAGAAAGTCAATAGGACATGTCACTCTCCACTTCATCATTTCTTAAATTTTTTTTCCTTTTTCCTTCCCCTTCTTTCTTTTACAGATTTTTTTAGCTTCTTTTTTCTCACCTTTTTACTCCCTTTTTTTCCAACCTTTATTAAAAAAAATTTAAATTCACTTTTGTATATATTCATTTAATATATTTTTAATCTTTAATTTAACAGTTTAAACTTATTTTAATTTTTTAAAATATTTGTTTGTCTGTATTTTTTTCGTCTGTATTTTTTCTTTGTTAATCCATTTAAACTTTTGTAAACTCGATTTAATATTATAATGTTTTATACTTATTTGTTTAAAATTACTCAAACATTTATTTCACTTTTCATACTTTTATTTAAATGATAATGTAGTGTTTTTATCAATAAATGTACCGTTTGGTTGAAATATTATGCACTTAATTTTTTAAAGTATAAGTATAGTGGATCATGGTAATAATATAATGCATCACACTAATGATTGTATGCATCATTGTTAAAAATTAAGTGCATCATAGCCAAAAGTCAAATGCATCATAATAACGATGCATCCTTATAATAATATAATGCACCCAATTTAAATAATTTATAGTGGATCATAGTTGAATGTATAGTGCATCATATTAATTTACATAATAATAATTGTAGTGCATCAATGTTGAATTTTGAGTGTATCTTAACTACACAATGATGGTGCATTAATTTAATTTTTAGTGCATCGTAATTCACTTATTTTTAACTAATTATGCATCACAGTAATGATTGCATTCATATTTCATAGTTAAAAGTGAAGTGCATCATAATAATAACTACATTGTGTTATATTTAAAAGTCAAGTGCATTATAGCTAAAAGTCAAATTCATGATAGTTGAATGTCAAGTGTATCGTAGTTAAACGCCAAGTGCATCATAAAAATAAATACATTGCGTCGTAGTTAAAAGTTAAGTGCATCATATCTAAAAGTTAAGGTGCGTGATAGTTAAATGTTAAGTGTATCATAGTTAAACGTCAAGTGCATCATATTCATATTTTAATGGTGTTAAAAACAAAAACAAAAAAAAACAAAAAAGAAAAAAAGCAAAAAAAGCAAAAAGAAAAAAAAAAGTTAAAAAATACATCAAATTGAAAAAAGTTAAAAACGTATTAAGAAAAATAAAAAATAAACTTTAACAAAAAAGTTAAAAAAATATTATAATCTTTTTTAGGAAAAAAGTAGGTGAAAAGGTATGAAAGAATAAGAGCACGGGGTGTGGTGACACTGTCACCACAGTGTTCTGGACAGTGTTCTCGAGAATGTTGTAATTGAGGATTTTGTGGTGTGGTCACAGTGTTCTGGACAGTGTTCTAGAGTTTTTTATTATTTGTTTTATTTGTTTTTTTAATGGTAATAATTGTATAAATTAATATATAAAAAACAAATAAATCAAATAAAATAAGATTTTATTTATTAAAAAGACATAAAAAAAATTACAAGTCCTAAAATTAAAATACATAATTTAAAATACATAAAAGATTACAAGTCCTAAAATTAAAATACATAAAATAAACAAATCAATCATCTCCCGCTCCCGTTTCCGATCCCGAAGCTTGCGATTCATTCCACCTCTGTTCACGATACCTCCAAAGATGTTCCACAAGGTCGGCTCGAAGTCCTCCGTGTGTCTCCCGATCACGTAGTTCCTTTGTTTTCCTCTCGTACGTGTTACATCTCTCGATCCAAGAACCTTGTATGTTTCCAACAGGTACATAATAATTTTCATTCTCAGCAATGTTGAAACCGTTGTCTTCAATTATCATGTTATGCAATATGATACAAGCATACATGATTCTTCTTATAGCGTTTACACTATAAGCTCTTGCCGGTTGTTGTAGTATATGCCACCTTCCCTGTAAAACACCAAAAGCGTGCTCAAAATCCTTTCGTGCGGCCGATTGTTTCCTACTGAAATAAGCCCTCTTTTGATCAATCTCGCTTGAAAATCCTTTCACGAACGCTGCCCATGACGGGTATATCCCATCGGCAAGATAGTACCCTCTATCGTAATCCAAATCAGTCACTGTATATGGAACTTGGGGAGCGGAGTCATTTAGCAAATTCCTAAACAAAGAAGACGTATTAAGAACATTTAAGTCATTGTTGGATCCCGCAACTCCAAAGTATGCATGCCATATCCACAAGTCGTACGAAGCGACGGTTTCAAGCATAATCGTCGGATACCCATGATCGCCTCGGGTGTATTGACCTTTCCATGTATTTGGACATTGTGTCCAAGCCCAATGCATACAATCTATGCTACCAAGCATGCCGGGAAAACCATGAAGCTCGTGATGCTTATCATACAAGCGATGTATGTCTACATTCGTTGGTTCTCTCATGTACACATTTGAATATAAATCGATAACGCACCTTGTGAAATTTTGTAAAGTTTCACGAGAAACTCTTGTTGACATTTGCAAGTATTCATCAAAGGCATCCGGAGTTGTACCGTATGCCAATTGACGAATCGCGGAAGTGACTTTTTGAAGACAAGTAAAACCCGGTACGCCACGTGCATCGGGTCGTTGATGAAACCACAAAAAATAGTCGGGAAGTGGTTCGACGGAGTAAGAGCTAATATCCTCACAAATTCTTTGGAATAAACGACGACTCATTCGAAATCGACGTTTGAAATATTCATGCGGATATTTCGCATTTTCGACAAAGTAATCGTTTAGTAACGTCTGCTCCGCCGTGACTCGGTCACGAGGTATGAAACGACGTGAACGAGCTGTGGAACTTTCGGCATCTTGTTGCTCATTACGATACTTACGAGCAAGCATCATAAGTTTGTACGTGGTTTCGTCATCGGATGATGAATCGGATGACATTTTTGGATGAGTTTTTGATTGTTTTAATTGTGTATGTGAAAGAGTTTTTGAGATAGTGTTTTTGAATTGTGGTTTGAGATTGTGTTTGAGGTGTGTTTAAATAGGAAAAAAATATTATTATTATTTTTTTTAAATTTATGCCGTTGAACGGCTATATTTTTTTAATTTTTAATTTTTTTTATAATATATACATATATCCGTTGCAAAAACACGGGAAAAAAAAGAAAAACGTTGCCGTGTCACAACGTTCGGAAGGAGACGGCGAACCGGAGATTGGACGAGAACGTCGTCGGGAACGCCGTCCCGGTGCGGCAAAATGCCGTTCGACGCCGTTCTCGTCGAAAAACGGCGACGAAAACCTCCCCACACCCCGTGCTCTAAGAGTGAAAGAGAAAATGGGGGGGAGAGAAGGGAGGAGAATGATACGAGACACTTGTCACTCTCTCATTGACTTTCTATCTTCCTACCTAATATCCCTTTTGTATTAGATATAATTTCATATTGTTAACATGCATGCTTAAATTTGGGTTTGTGCTTGCCCAAGTTTAGGCCCCTTTATATATTTATCGGGTTTATAGTAAGTATTGTTTTTGTTTAAAATAAAAACATACTTTTCATTTTTTGTCATTTTGAACCATTTTACATTGTTATGTCCTTCGGGGCTATTACTTTACGTCATCTATTGGGAGATCTCAAAAAGAATTGATGATATAATCAAGTTTATAGATTTAATTTGTGATAAAATCGTAATTAAAAATGTAAAAACTAAAAAGAAAGTACGTGAAATGACATCGTTTTACCTATTAAAAGTTATACGTAGTTTAAAAATATCGTTTGAATCAAAAGTATTTTGCTAATCAAGTTTATAGATTTTTTTTTTTTGTCCGTTTTGACCTTTGAGCAATTGATTCCTATTCTAAATTTCAGGCCCATTAAACTTAGCCCATCTAACCTTTTCCCAATCAGCCTACGTCCCTTTTTCTCTTCATTCTATCGTATGTTTGTAAATAAAGCATTTGTATAAAAAAGTAAAAGAAAAGAGGGTGGTTAGCCCTTGTACGAGGAGCAGGAAGAGCAGTCAACCCTCTATCTTAGTCGTTGATTTCTTCGATCAACGATTCAGATTCATTGCATTTTAAATTCATTGCATTTTAAACATAAAATAAGATGCAATGAATCTGATGTAAAATACAGTGAATCTGGACCGTTAATCGAAGAAATCTATTGTTGAAATTAATCATGCCCCTCTGCCCTTCATATAGGGACTGCTCCTATAATCTCACCTTAAGAAAAGATGTTATTTAAATTCAAAAAGAAAAACTAACATTTTAATAATTTTTTTGAACCACAAAATTGTATTAAGCCTAGTAAGATGCTAAAGACGAGAAGGGAAAATTATAACGTGATAGTTTCAGATGAGTTTAGGTTACAAAGCCGTTCTTCTCAATTAATTCTCACTCTTTTCTATTTAAAAATTCAAACAAATGAGAAAAGTTAGATATCTTTTTTGAGCAAAGAAAAGTCACGTATCATTTGTAAGAGTTTCGCTTGATGGGCATATGAGGTTGAAAGTGAATTGATTCAGGTATCGCTATAAGATTTAAATCTCTAATTGAAACACTACATTCAAAGCACTTTTTATGCTCTTTTGAGAGCCCTATGTTGTCCGAGAGAGTGATCAAATACTTGGTGTTGTCGAAAGTGACCTAAATAGCCTCCACCAATTGAAAATATGCTTTCAAAATTTAGTAGTAATTTCGCATTTACAAGAAAGATGAAGCATTAAGAAATGGTTGAGTGCAAATTGAATTTGACAACTCGTTACACTCCGATTGACGTGAATAACCCTTAATCAAAAGGAGGATTCCGATCAAGTGTGGTAAGAGTTGCTGGAAAATGAGATGTTTGATATTCACGGATGGAGAGGTTTGGTCTGATGTGTGTGTGTGTTCTCTTTTTTGATTATGTGGTGTGTTATTATACATCATTGAGAGATCCTATAATTTAGGAAGTAACTGCCCACTAGAGGTATGGGGTAACCGTCCACGCCTCCGTGCTGGGCCTCCATAAATCTAGCAGTAAAAATAACAACCATTACAACCGTAAGTTTAGTGTTGGTCTGCCCAGAGCATGGTACGGGTCGAGGGTGTTTACGAGATCATGAGATATGACTTTATTATCTTCACCAATATATAGAAAAGCATCGTAGCTCTACCCAGTTATACAAATGAGATTGATTGCAAATTAGTTAAAGGTATATGGGGTGTTCTGACTTGAGTTGTGGGTCTACGCACATGCATATTCTCTGGATCACCATTGCACATTGGACATCTAATCGAATGCAAATATCATATCTCGCAAATATAGAAGTTAACCCTTATAGAAAGCCAATCATGAAAAAGCCTCCCAAATAAAATATTAACTTTGACTGTAACAATGATTTAACTGACTTTGATGAAGGTCGTCAATCAGGCCTACCAGGCCGAACTCAACAAGCCCAAGCCATTATCCAACTGATCCGATTAAATCCCTTCTGAAATGGGCCTCCCAAGTCCTCCCCAACCAAATTTCTTCCCGATTTTGTTCCTCTTTCGAGCTACATAAACATCAACCACGTTTCCATATTTTTCAAATGTTTTCCATAAAGTTCCTGCCAGTTGGTTCTCCGGAAAGTTGTAGAAGTAGAAAGACACAGCTACTCTTTCCAAATCATCTCTGTTGTCGATTTCTTCCTCTCTTGAGTGGTGCAAATCCGTTGTGAGCTGTGACGCTTCTTTGTCCGTCTGTCGCCTTGATTTTCCGACCCCTGGTCACTTTGGTTCATTCTCTCTAACTTGATGCATAGTCTGAATAACACCATCCTAACTTAATCTCCATCATATAAATGAGTTAGTGTGATTAAGTTAGAGCCATTGATTTAGATTAGGACTATTGATTAGCAAATATATATACTTCGAATACTCTAATTGACTAAATTACCCCTAAATTAATTAATATATAAATTAAACAAAAAATGTTGAACAAGTTAAATTTAAATCCCGTATGAATAGGTTACCAAATTTTTAGGAGTTTAAAATGTAAACTATACCTAAGTCATTTAATTTATTGTCTTTTTCATCTCCATTATCATCGTTGATTTTAGAAAATTCAAACTAATTTCATTAACTTTTATTCAAAATTTAACATAATAAAATCACATATAAAAGATATACTCCATAATTCTAGCAGTAAAAATAACAACCATTACAACCGTTTTCAAATATATACATAAAAATTTTAAATCAACTTTACTAACAATAAATATAAATATAAAGTTTTGACAATACTTCGGTATATTTTTTCAATAGCATCAATACTCCCGACTTCTTCCTCCAGCTTCTTCCATAAATCACGAATCAATTCTAGGTTAGCTATATCACATAATTTAATTCAAAATTTGCAATCCAGATTTCATAATCGTCTCTATTGTCAATTGGTAATCATCATCTAATATTGTGATCGACTCCGATCTCATACCGCTTGTTGGGATCGATCAACACCAAAATAAATCACACAACCTTGTATAAGTCAATAATAAATCGCACAAAACAGAAAAAAAAAGATCGATCAACACCAAAATAAATCACACAACCTTGTATAAGTCAATAATAAATCGCACAAAACAGAAAAAAAAATGACATACACAATTTTTGCGTGGAAACCTCTCAAGCGAGAGTAAAAAACCACGAGACCCGTAGGCCACTTAACATCCACTATATGAAAGATATTACAAAATTGGAGACCTTCAACTCTCGACACTTTTGAATATCCTCACACCAATTTCAAGGGTTGATTATAATAACGGAATCCGCGCCTTCATTATTGAATTATCGAGAACACCACACGGGACGAAGAGAGACTCTCGTGTACTCTCTCTTTTACTCAACCTCCTCACCAAATAACCCTAACATAACTCATATATTTATTGGCAAAATAAAGAATAATTTTCTAATTTGACTACAAATCAAATTCCCAATTAAACTATCTTTTTCTTCAATTCTCTTAATTTTAGGAAATTGAATCATACTCCAACATCTAATTCTTTCACCTATGTATTTGTTCTTCAATTGTTTGAAGGTAAATGACTTTTATCTATACTATATAATAAAGAGTTTAGGTCATAATCTTAAAAAAGAGATCTAACAAATGACTATTCCACCCTTTTGGCATTTAATTCAATTTAAATATTTTATTAATGCAATTAATAATATAAGTTAATATATCAATTCAGTTACAAAATATGTAGCTCTATGATAATTTGATTTCTTTTAGTACTTATCTAACTGAAATGACATATTGTAAACAATATTAAGTTGTCGATTACAATTATTTTGATATAAATCAATGAATTAAAAAAAATTCAAAATTTTTTATCATTTTTACATTATATATATCTAATATATATATACTCTTTTATTTAATAAATATATTTTAAATTGTTCAAGCTTTACTACTAATAGACCTTTCAAATTTATATAAAAGAAAGAATTTGATCATTATCCTTAAATTATAACCGACTAAATTATATATTTAATTTATACCATAAAAACCGTTTATACATAAAAACTGTTAACTTATGACGCTTATATATAGCATGCTACAACTCTAATAATTTGACTTACAAATTCTTCAAATGTCTTCACCTTTTACTTTTAATATATCTTGATACGTGTTAAGTAGTGATTTAAAATAACAAGTTTTAATTGATAGGAAATACTAAAGTTAACTTTAACACAACCAGGCAAGAATACATGTTCGTATTATAGTATAGCTTAGGTAAGACCGAGTTGAACCACGGGGAATCGGTGTAAATTAAAATAATTAATTAAACCTAAAATTACAAATTACAAATAGATAAGAGGTACGTTTTAGTTCCGTACGAACGATTTTTAATAAGAAAACTAATTAAAAAATAAATAATTAAAAAGATAAAAAGTAACTTGAAAGTAATCAGATAGAGAAGCATGTATTTACTTAGAATAATGATTTCTTGATTCAAGTTTCAGATATGTTTATTGAATTGTTAATTGTTTATTATGGTGATTTCAACATATATGGATAGCCTCCTGTTAAGGTTAACAGATCCCTAATAAACCTTAGCTTAATACTAGATTCTCTTGAATACACTAGAATTTCTTCTACGTGTTATTAACCTAAACCTTATGCTATTAATCCTATCAACAGATCATTAAGATTCATTCAGCAACTTCGTGTTAACGCAAGTTTGTAATTATTGGTTAAATAATTACCACATCAATTAGGTTATATTAATTGCTAGTCTCTTAACCTATTACCGCCGGCTGAATAGTGGTTCCAGAATCTTCTGTTGTCGGGCTTGGGCTCTTCTTTGGGCTTCCATATTTAATAATCCGAATTTTATTCTTTTTTTTCTTGGCCCAATCATCTACCCTTTCGGGTTTATTCTTCTTTCTAAACCCAGTTTTTCTTGATCATTAATCTTCTCTTCATTTTCTTCAGTTTTCAGCTCGTTTTCGTTCCTTTTCTTTATTTCTTTATTTTAAACACCTTATTGCAAACATAAACGAAGTCAGTAATATATATAATTAAATTGCAATAAAAATGCTTAAAAGTAAGGGAATATTATTATATAATTTGATGTTATCATATCTTCATGTCGATTACAATGGACTCCGAAATTACTATTTGCCATCTTTATCATTCAAAATGTTATTCCTTTTATTTTTAAAACTACTAATATGCCATCGAAATAAAAGTTATTATCCGTTGCATAGCGCGAGTATTTTTCTAGTGTCTCATAATGTACGTTTGTGCTTTAATTCGTTTAGCAAAAAAGAAAGACAAGGAAAACAATGTGCTGGTTCATTTGGCCAAGTTTTATTTAATTACTTGATGAATTTTCACTGGTAATTATGACGCTGCAATTTTTTCTTTGGTATAAATATTTTTATTCTTAATCAACTTTGTGTTCAATTATTGTTTGGCGCTCACATTTATCATTAATTTCTGTCCAAAATCATTAATTTCTGTCCAAAATCGTTAATTTATTGCATGAAATACATAAATTTCGATTCTGTATATGGACTAATTGGCATACAAGTCAAGTGAGTATATTTTAATACATAGTTTATATTTGATCCCCAATCATTCATTGATATGTGGATGCATTTGATTTAGAATGTGGCTGTAATGTAATTGCCATCAAGACAAAAATACGTATCTTACATGAACAGATTAGGTGCAGCAATTGATATTTACGTTGACATATATCTAATTGTTATGCTCATAAACTGTTCAATGAAATATCACGCATGTTCACTGACATCAATGTAGAAACTCCATACCCGTTAATGTTTGTGTCAAGTTTTATTGACTAACTATATATAAAACGTTACAATTATAGAACCAAAGCTCAGTAAAAATAATATAAAAAAAACAACCACCAAGTCTATCATTAATTATTTTCATCAATTTTGTATCTAGCACATGTATCATTCTGCGAATCTGCCGGTTATTTTAATGTAATTCTCATAGCTTTTTTAAATAATCAACAAAAATACATAACACTTATCGGCTATTTGGATTATCCTTGACTCATAAAATATGTAGAGTATTGTTATTAACTAAAAAGGGAATGTTTCGATTATGCTTATTTAATCATACTTGATAAATTTAAGACATAAATCTTTCCGTCCATTCAATTATTTCTGCAACGTCAACGACACAAATTCTTTTAACTTAAAGATTACATAATAAAATATAAATATAAATATAATTTAAACCTTGTATTAAAAATTACTCCGTATGTTGTAGCCCTCTAACAAAAAACCAATTATCTAATTTAAATTGACTACTTAATTTCCTATTTTATTTAATTCAAGAAAATAATGTGTCATACGTACGTTGTTCGTATTGACTAACTAAAATTATAATGTTTAATTGTCCGGTAACATTTGTTACTTTGCAAATTGACTACCTATTTTTCTATTTTAACTAATTAAATGATTATACGTGCAACTTTAAATACATAGGAAAAATGATATATAATAATATTTAACTAACAACGCACTATATATTTTTTTATTTAATTCTTACTGTAACCCGCGAATTTCATGGGTTATGATCTAGTATTAAATTATAAGAGCTATCTAAATTCAATATTTAATATAGAAGGTTATCTAAACTTTATTTTTTAATATAATTATTTAAAAAGTAATCATGATTTATGATGTCAGTGAATCCTATATGTTAGTCAATTTGATAAAATCGAGTAAGTCTATTGGACAATTAAATTTTTAATGACATCACAATCCGTTTCTTATATTATATTTATTATTTAAGATTTTAGATGTTAATTCAAAATTTATCTACTCGACTCATAACACTTAATTTATTTAATTAAAATTTGTTTGTTAGCTTAGAATATAGGGCATCATCCGATCATTTCGCCCGGGCATCGAAAAGTTCAGGGCCGGCCTTGAATCATATCATATATTGTGATAGTTGTTAATTAGTATATTGATTTATTTAAATTTTGTGTATTTGTCAGTTAGCGATTTAGTTAATTAGTTTGTTAACTTAGTGATTTACTTAGGGTGTTGTAGAACTTGAATGTTTGTATAGAATTGTTAGAAATTGATTTATTGATGATTTGTGGATATAAAGTCTTGATTTTTTGGTGTTATTTGTGTTTATGTTAGAATTGTTTGAAAATTTTCTAAGTGTTGTTTCATACTTAATTTGAAAGAGTTTAACATGAATCACATGATGAATGCTGAAGTAGGATTAACACTTTCGTTCGTGATAAAAGTTCATAAGACATATGCAATTGGCGATGTTGTTAGGCTTAGTTTTAAGGTAACTTCAAGTGTTTGCATTGCTTAGCTGTCATCACTTTGAGACCAATTCTTACATGTATTATTATGTTTGTTTGAATTTGTGTTAGTGATTTTGAAATGTTGAAAAAAGCGAGTATTGTTCTATGGTTAATGGTTCACTTGAATTTGTTGGTTCGAAGGGTCGTGATCCGAACATAGAGCGAAGCTAAATAAATTGTTCAAAAAGAATGGGTTCAAATCGTTGCCGATCGAGTTTGTATTACTCATATTAGTCGAGAATTACTAGTTGTATTGCTTTTATAAGAATCTTTATTTAAAAATAATATATCGTCGAATGTTTTTAAACTATGAAATGATAATTTATATCGTCTTAAGTATTAGTCGCATGTGTTATAAATTTATAATGATGGTTTTAATTTATATTGTGTGTACTTAAAATTATGCTTAAATATTGTTGGAATTAAACCGGAAGAAATATGGAAAATCTTGAAAATTTGAAAAATTTCCGTAAAATGTACGGTGACTTGTAGCGAAGACATACATCTTTAGGGTTAATAGACAATAAGAACATTAAATTCTATAAAATGTTCGATTTAAGGAATGATCAAAAATTATTTATTTCGATCAACCCTCTAACTATACGTAATGTGTTTAAGCGTAGCTAAAATTTATAAAAATGTGTACAAGGGTGACTAAAGTTTATAAAATTATTCAAAATCATGAATTCCTATCGACTCCATTTTCTTTTACATATACATAGGCAAAAGTTTTCATTACTAAAATTGATGAAATAAAAAGAATAAAACAGAAGCTATTGAAAAGGGATATTTCGATAAAAACACGTGACCTGTTCCTTATCCACTCGAATTAACCAAAATATCTGTTCCGGTCCAATAGTTGTTGTATTTTCGTGTCTCTTGTCAACCGGACCGAACCTAAAGAAAACTAAAAAAACATGAACCAAAGATTAATGTATAAATTTCTTATTAATTAAAATAGATAGACATAATTACATACGTCTTGACATATGACAACTTGAACTATTAAAACTGAGAGAGAAATATATTCTACTTTTAAACCTACGTAATTAGATCTATATATGATTACTCTAATTAATATTATTATTACGGGGACATATTATTATGTCAAAATTATTTCAACTATTATTACGTAATTAATTGTTATGTCTTAATTTTGATCTCTTTATATATAGATATCTCGGGTATATTAAAGCAAATGATTGTAGGAATTTTAAAACCTAATTTTAGTTACACTTTTGTCTTTTTATTTTGTAAATTTCAATAGAACTTATTACTTGAGTTATAAGCCCACAAATTTACGTCTTTACTATGTGTATGTATATTAGTACAAGCATGTATCATGTGATATTGTGTTGATGAACTGTGTTTCTGTATATATTTGTGGAGGATGTGTTAATGCATATTACTATCAATACTTGTACTTCTCAGGTGAGTTTAATGATCAGAATTGAATGGACCGAGAGTGAATCTAGATTGAAGACACCATATGTAGTTGGTCCATGTAACACCCCGAAATTTGTTAAATTTGAAAGTTGTGTACTGTTATGCGACACAAGGGCTAGTGTCGCAGGTAGCGACACAGAGCCCAGTACGACACAAGGCTTGTGTCGCAGTGTCGGGCAGAAAGTCGGTTTTGAGGGGTTAATTGTGTAATTAAGTGATAAATTAAAAATAAAACATATTCCAAACATTTCTAGAAACTAGAAAACACTTCCAGGTTCGTTTGTATGTGTGTTTTTGGTGTTTTTAGAGAGAGAAACTAAAAGAGATCAAGAGTTGCCAAGGAATTGATTATTGAAAGTGTTTCCTTGAATTTCTAAATCATCTCAGGTAAGAATCTAAGCTTTCTTGTAATCTTGAAAGTGTTGAGCATTTGAATTGGTGGGTGTTGAAATTGTAAAGTGTGTGGGTAAAATTGGATGAGTTTTAATTGAGCTTAAAATGAGTTTGAATGTGTTTTGAATGGATTGTGTGTGTATGATAATCATTTGTTGAAACTGGTTCGAATTTGGGGTATTGAAATCACCCTGAAATTTGTTAATCACAGAAGGTTTCTGCTGCCCTGTTCGTCATTGCGACACAAGGCTAGTGTCGCAGCTTGTGTCGTAGTGATGGTGTCGCAAATTAAAACTGTTGCTTTAGCGACACAAGGATTTGTGTCGCTAGTTTCCACTGCCAGTTGGTACTGTTGCTATAGCGACACTAAAAGCTAGTGTCGCAGCTTATGTCGCTTGTTTCCACTGTTAATTGTAATTATTGTTTTAGCGACACTAAGAGCTAGTGTCGCAGGTTGTGTCGCAATAGTGTGTTGAGCGACACTAATTTAGTGTCGCTAGGAGGTATAGCGACACTAGGGGGTAGTGTCGCAGGATTAATTGATATTTTAAATAATATTAATTATTATCAGAGTTAATTGAATACCGTCGCCTCGACAGGTATTTCGGGTAGCAATTCAAAAATATCTGATCGTTGTCCCTGAGGTAAGTAGTAGGAAAGTAAAGAATTTAATTGGCTGATTTTGTTAATAATGATTGTGTTACAAAGTTGCATTGAATAACTGAGTATATATATGAGTTGAGTGGCCAATTGCTGAGTGAACAATTGTGCCCATAAGAATGAGTTGAGCGGCCGATTGCTGAGTGAACAATTGTGCTTATGAGATTGAGTTGAGTGGCCAATTGCTGAGTGATCAATTGTGCCCATAAGATTAAGCCGAATTCCCAATTGCTGAGTGATCAATTGTACCCATGTATATGTGAGTTAAGTGACCAATTGCTGAGTGACCAATTGTGTCTAGGCTGTATGAGTTAAGTGGCCAATTGCTAAGTGGTCAATTGTGCCGATTGAATATATGTTGAATGTAGTAAATGTATGATTGAATGCATTTTTCCTTTACTTACTAAGCGATGTGTTTATCTATTGTTGGATGTTGTGTTGATAGGTACGCCTAAAGGGATGAAGGGTGGGGATCCGGGCAAGCGACCCGAGAGCTACTAGTGATGGACTTACTATGGCAAGATAGTAAGGAGTCGATTCTTGAAAATCATGCTCTGTATAAACATATGACATTTTGTGAAGATAATGTACAACTTGTGTTGAACAATTGTTAAAATTTGTTTACATTAATATATAAAGTGTTTTGTCAAATTGAGTATATATAAAAAATATATATATATATATATATATATATATATATATATATATATATATATATATATATATATATATATCTAGGACGTTTCAGTCCGGTCATTCCTAGTTGTTCGGTTCTCGGATTGGGATGACCTTGTAGCGGTTAGGTCCGATTTTGAATCATTAACGGTCCTAGTTAAATGAACAAACAAACCTATTCAAGCTAAATAATTGAAATGAAAAAAAAATAGACAATTCAAAGTAGAATCACATCACATATTAGTATTATAGTTGTGGTACTAAATGAAGTGCTATTATAGTAGGTGGAATGAAAGGTGGAGATTGAAACAGAGTCATGGAGTCACGGGCCTTGCTTATTTTGTCATTAATTGGGTGCCATTATATTTATATTGCACACATTTATTGTGATCTTAAATAAAATGGCTTTCTGCTACGGGTAGGGGCTGGTGCGTTGTCTTGGTATGTCGGGTCCCTCGGTCTCGATTTATGTAATTTCTGTGTGGGTGATGATATATCATCAAAGTTTTTGATAATTCTATCATAACTGTACAGTATTGGTTTGTATAATACAAGTTTTAATTGCTTAAATGTGATGGATTTATCAAATTGCTTGGTGGAAATATCACTACCCTTTCTGTATCGTTGTGATTTAAAGTAATGTATTGTGGGGACAAAAGTTCAAATGAGTATAATGAAATTTAGTGAGATTTAAGAATCAATAAGAATGTGTCACGTATAACAAAACTTATTTTCTTTCATGTTTTTTAAAAATATATATCTCAAAAACGTTAAGTTGAAAAATTATAAAAATTACATCATAAAAATCAACGTTTTTTTTTCTCTTCGATTAGACATCCTACAAAGTATCATTTTGACGATTTTTTTCTTTTTTGGTTGGTTTTGTAAACAACTATTACATGTGATACCAACGAATATCACATTTGATACTACACAACATCACATGTGATATTATATTGTACAATTTGTAAAAGCCACAAAAAAACGAAGAACAAAATTCATCGAAAGTATACCATTGAGATATTTATCGAAGAGAAAAAAAACACAGATTTTTATAATCCAATTTTTATAATTTTCCGCTTAACCATTTTTAAGATATTTAATATTTAAAAATTTAGAGAAAGTGAAGTTTAATGAAAATGAACGGTTGAGATTGAATCTTCCAATTCTCACTGAAATTTTAATTATCATTTGAATTCAACTCTAGTTCCGGGCGTTGCCTCTTTTCGCCAAAAAATTAAAATAAAATTGCTTTCCCTAGTTAAATAACAATGGTAAATTCCAATTAAATTTCTTTATGCGAAATTAAAGTGTAGGTTGAAAAAAGTATCTTCAATGCCTACAATTTTGTGGACAGAGTCAATCCAATCATGTAAGGGTACGTTTGTTACATAGATTTTTAAATTTTTAAAAGTTTCAAAATTTCAACTTTTTGTTTCTGAAGTTACTCCTTACGTTCCATATTATAGTTCATATTTCCTTTTTTGTATGTCAAAAATTAATTGTTCACTTCTAAAAATATGAGATAATCAACTAAAAATATGTCATAAAAATATGTATAAAAAGTAAGAGTAAAACTGTCATAGTACAAAAAAGTACAATGTAATAATTATATTTTCTTAAACTCATATTTTTGTCTGCAGCAGTAAATTTGGAGTGTGGATAGAGTATCATTATGTTTGAATATGAGACTATGATCTATTACTATGGCGAACAAGCTTTTCAATGAAAAGATAGATGTAGCTACAACTTTTAAAAAGTAAAATTACATAAAGAATCTTATTATATCCTACCTCTTGTCATGGGTTGATCTTCTTGTTAGATTGGGGTTGATTAAATTATTTCTATTTATTCTTTATTATTTACTTTCTTCTTCGTCTCAAATTATTTATTCATCCTACAATTTCAACATTTTAAAATTTTCTATATTGCAAAATGCAGATTTTAATACATGATTTAATGGTAGTCTACAGTTTAACAAAATATAATAAAATGACAAATTACTTAAAATAGAAACAAATTATTGGCTGATTTAACTTCTTTTTTTGACAAAAAATATTATATTGCATATGATCGAAAAGATCCATTTAAGTTACATAGTTGAAAAATGCCAACCCGAGTACAACATTGAGTGAACTAAATATCGAGCCTAAGCTTGATGAAAAAAACGTCACAAACTTAACACTTTGAACTAAAAAAACGTAAACAACACCCTGTATCTCCCACAAATCGAGGCAGCAACAACGCTTGTTTGTCGAACTTCCAATTGACGGCAGAAACATGCACTTGATGCACACAGAAAACAGCCCTAACCACCCAAAATAGTAAACTCGGCTCGTAGAACCCATCGAACACTTTATCACAAAATATGGGCGAGCCTCCAAAGGTCAACCGAGTATAACCAAGTACGACATCAATCAAGTTCGCCGGAAACTTCAAGAAGTCGAAACGACTTTGAGGACAAATCACATTAACACCGATCTTGAAATCACTATAGACGAAACACCTGAAAAAGACCAAAAAAGATGACACTTACCAGAGTAACCACGGGAATCGAGGCCGAGTTTCATGGTAACCGAGACCGGTGACGACGACACAAACAGAACAGGATGGTGGATCAGCGAGATAATGGGTTTTACATGCATAGAAATCACAAGAGATGGAGAAGGTGACCATGTAATAAAGTCCGACTACATGGAAAAAGGAGGGGACATTTTTGACACCGACCACTGCTTCATGCCTGTGAATGGAGATAGTTAGGGTCGTTGAGGGGGCCTCCGTCCTCCGGCATTAAGCCAACTTCCTGAGACGGCGGCTGCAATTTTTCAGATCTAGGGTTTGGTTGGAGAAGAAGGGTTATCTTTGAGAGAGAAAATCAACTATCAATAAGCGCCAATTACTCAATGGTGATTTAAATTATAGAATCAATAAAGATAATCAATAATAGAAATCAACTATCAATATTATCAAAATTTCAATAATATTGGACATGACTCATATTTTCTCGAATTTCGAGGTAATATGTTAATAGAATTACGATGAAATGATATTTGATTATTATTATAATTGAATATTTTTTTAGTTGATTTATAGAATTTGAACTGAGTCAATAGTTTGTCAATTTTAGGTAATTTGTGCGATAAAAAAGGAAAAATAAAAAGAGAGATTTGATGGCATTCAAATGTCGGCAAACGACAGGTACGTGACTACGTGCACCGTGTTTGAACCGCTTTGATTCAAGTCACTTCATTTTCATATATATTTTTTGTACCAAAAAGTAAAATAAAAATTAATGCAAGGTACATTTAATAAAAATGGAAGCTATGATCAACTCATCTTTCTCTTTATATACCATCTCATTTCACATAATTAGGAAGCATCATAACATGGCTTCAATTCCAATTTTAACTGTTCTTCAAGAGTTTCAAGTATCACCACCTCCGGCCACCGTGAGTGCCACGTCACTGCGCCTAACTTTTTCCGATATCTATTGGCTAGTTGAGCCTCCCCTTCACTACCTTTTCTTCTATGAGTCACCACTCACCAAAACTCAGTTCATTGAAACTATTATTCCCAAGTTTAAAAACTCCTTGTCAACCACTTTTCAACATTTTGTCCCTTATGTTGGTAATTTGATTGTGCATCCGATTTCTACCAAAAAATTACCCGAAATTCGTTATGTGGAAGGTGATTATGTCAACGTTACATTCGCAGAATGTAACGTTGATTTCGACAATCTTACACGATACCATCCTCGAAAATGTGATAAGTTTTACCATCTTATACCTCGACTAGGACAATTAGTCCAATTACCAGATCATGTAAAGATTCCGGTTTTTTCGCTTCAAATAACTTTCTTTCCAAATCGCGGCTTTTCTATTGGAATGACAGCTCATCATAGCCTCGGTGACGCTAGCACTCAGTTTTGTTTCTTAAAGGCGTGGGCATCTATTTCTCAATATGGTACCGATGAGTCATTTTTAGCTACCGAAACTTTACCACTGTACGAAAGATTAGTGAAATACCCAAAACTAGATGAAGATTTCCTAAAACATTCGAAAGTTGAAACTCTTTTTATGAAAGAGTATCAACTTAAGTACCTTTCTAGTCCAAATGATAAACTTCGTGCCACATTTATCTTGACACGAAATGTCATAGATCGAATGAAGGAACACGTTTGTACAAAATTTCCAACATTACCATGTGTATCGTCTGTCACGATAACTAGTGCTTATATATGGTCTTGCATTGCAAAATCTCGCAACGATGAGTTAGAACTATTTGCAATCCCTATAGATTGTAGGGCACGTTTGAATCCACCGGTCCCAATGAATTACTTTGGAAATTGCCTTTCGGTGTGCTTAACGATAGCAAAAACCGAATATCTGATAGGTAAAGAAGGGTTTATAAATGCTATTAAGTTGATTGGAGAGAATTTATACAAAGTTCTAAATGATAAAGACGGAATTGTGAAAGGTAAAGAGTCCATGAAAGATTTGTTTTCTTGTGGGATGCCAACATCAAATATTGGTATTTCCGGATCACCAAAGCTCAAACTTTACAATTTGGATTTTGGATGGGGGAAACCTAAAAAGGTAGAAAAGATTTCGATTGATTATTCGGAATCGATATCGATTGATGAATGCAAGGAATCGAATGGAGATTTGGAGATAGGTGTTTGCCTTAAGGCAATTGAGATGGAAGCTTTTGTTACTATCTTTAAACAAGGACTAGAATCCTACATTTAGAATCATCAAATTTATTTTGGTTGCTTTATGTTTTATCAGCATCGTACTCGTGCAATGTGATGTACTCGTGCAGTGTGATGAGACAGTTGCGGTGAGAAGAAGCTACAGTGATGCTGATGTAAGACAGTGATGAAATGATGATATTATATAGTGTATTGGAAGTGTGTAATGTGTGTTTTACGTAGGCTATTTGTTTAAGAGTTTGACCAAATTCTCTACGTATATGTGTGTTTTTGGTAAAATTCTAGAACAAAATAATTGCTAGTACTGAAACAATCAGAAAGCTTTTAGTTGGTTGTACATATGCCAACTTAAAAGTACTATAATGTGTATTACTCTGTTGTCTCACTTTAACGAACATTGATGGAAAAGAAGCCCCTATAAGCTTTTAAACTAAAAAGTAATTCAAGTAGATTTTACAATTCTTTAAAAAATTCCAGCCACAAACTTCCGTTAGCTCTAATCACAATATTTGATTCCAATTACTTGTTGTGAAACAAATTGAATGTCATTACTACAATAGGGGCGGTGTCGGTAGCTTACCCTATTAGAAAAAAAATAAAACCAGAAAAAAAACATTAACAAAGTTCAATTCCGTTTAAAAAGAATTTCCGACGCCACCCCTCATTTGCATTTTACCCCATCAAAATAAGTTAGTGGTATGCACTTATTTTTTGTAATATTTTTTGGATAAAGGGAACGGTACCCAATCAAACTTATTTTCAAAATCAAGAAAATTTAGAACTTAAAATTGAACATACCCAATTGAAAACATTTCCCTTACTCCTATACACTTTACTATTATCAAACAAATTATCATAAGCTGTTAGGCCAATTCCGATTGAAATGATTCCAGTATGCCCAATTCGTTTTAATCCAAGTCAAAAAGCTTCTGTATTGATTCCAATGGACTTCAATAAATCAATTCTAATCCACCAATATTCATGCTCTTTATACTCTGCCTTTCCTATTCTGTTGTAAACCATGATTACCCAGAATTGCACAACTTTTATTGCCTAATTCATGGATATATAAATCTGTTTTTTTTTTACCATTTTGACAATCATAATTGAACCTGTAGATTCTTTGTACCAATCTCATCTTCTTCCAACATCAACTCAGGCAACCACACTTTTCCTCCCTATGCTCCCCCGGCGCAGGCCTACCACGCTTCGCGCCGCAGTTTCGCCAGACGACTTTACATTTTGACACATTTATAAGTGTTGAATCCGTTTTGGCCAAAATGTACAGTTATCATGAATACCAATAGCAGTCTTATGGTTAATTTGACAAAACTCTATCAAACTGCAGTGAATTTGAATACCTACAACTTGATGAATTTCCCAAAGCCTTCATTTATAAGTGTGATATGCACTTATTTGTAGGATGCATTCCTCTTAATAACATTTTGCAAGGCAGAATTACTAGTTTTTAATAGTTGATGAATGGCAATTTCTTAGATGTTATATAATTGAAGGTGACATTGTTTAAGTAAAGTTTGATGGTGTAATGGTTAACAAGGAATTTTTTGAAGGTGAGGGTACAAGCTCGAGTCCAAGCAACCTTATTTTTTGCACACTATCATTTTAAGTCAACAACTCCTACACCATACCCCATCTTCTTCTTTTCTCCTCAAACAAGTAACCACGTCCATACTGTATTATATTTTATTTATTACTACGTACAATTTAGAAGAAATCTTCCAAGATCCCCTAATTTGGGTGAATGTCCTCCATAACTTAACTCGTTCCCCTCATCTCACTTTCACAAATATCTCATAACGAGTTTTTCTAACCTGTGCGTTACGACAGAGCGTAGAAAACATGTAATTTTAGATACATAAGTGTAATTCTTCTTTAAGCTGTTTGCTCATTTTACGGAGCATAAAATGCAAAAGAGCTTTATTTTCCATGCACTATAGTGGAGAGTGTTGATTTTCTCAAGTCGTTGGAACTGAATTGTTCTATATTGTTAAAATTTTGTATCCAATTAGATAATCAATTTAAGTACGTATTGTACTTTTAATCGACTTTTTTCTCAATTTGACCTAGAACCAATTTTAGTAAACTTGAAATGAAAAAAAAACTCAACATATGATAATTATAAAGATTTAGAACTAAGTTTAAAGATACATTGTAGAAATCAATGGTTCATAATTCTCCAGAATTTTAAAAGGTGTGTTTTGACAAAATTTGAAACTTTAAATACCAAATAATATTAGTTGTTCACCTACACCCCCTCTACTATTTTTACTTTTTTCCTTTTAATCCTTCCACTTTCTTCCTATCTCCTTTATCCTTCTTTCCTTCCCACCCCCACTCCCACCCACCCCCACCCATACCACCACCACCAGCCGCAACCACCAGCCGCCACAAGCCGCCGCCGAATTCCGTTGGCTGGAATTTTTGAATAGTATTTTTTTTTTGGAATTTTTTTTTTTGGAATTTTTATTCGAATTTTTTAAAATTTATTTTTTTATATATTATCTTTTTACTGCATTTTGAATAAATTTATACTGCATATTATTTTTTTACTGCATTTTGTATTATAATTATTATCATTTTTGCACTGCATTTTGTGTAAATTATACTTTATATTTTTTTTACTGCATTATGTATATACATTTTTTTAGTACATATTATTTATTTAGTACTGCATTTTGTATTACATATATTATCCTTTTCGTACTGCATATTGTTATTTTTACTACATTTTGTATATACAAATTTTAGTACTACATTTTGTATTATATATTATCCTTTTTGCACTGCATTTTGTGTAAATTATATTACATATTGTTATTTTTGTTGCATTTTATAAATATAAATTTTTAGTACATATTGTTTATTTTGTACTGTAGTTTTTATTATTATCTTTTTTGTACTGAATTTTGCTGAAGACTTATATATAAGATGCAGTAGAGAAATAATACTATACACGATGCAGTTAAAAAAGGCTAACACGTATACAAATGCAGTACATAAAGTGATAACACGTATACAAAATAAATAAGTAACAATGAATAAATAAACATACACGATTTAACACAAAAACTACAATATGTAGTATGAATATATATACAAGATTCAGTACAAAAGGACAACATATATACAAAAAGTATGATGCAGTAAAAATGAATTTATAAAGATACAAGATACAGTACAAAATAGTAACATTAATGCTGAAAAAATATATAAAATGCAGTAAAATATACTTTTATTTTGAAGTAATATGCACTGCCCTCTTAAGATAAAAGAATTTCAAAAAAAAATTTTGAAATTTTTTTTTTTGAAAAAAAAAAATTGCCGGATAGTGGCTGCGGCGGCCGGAAGCTAGTGACAGGAGGTGGGAGTGGGTGGTTGGTGGTGGTGGTGGGGGAGTGTTAATTAAAATAGATGTGAAAGAAAATAAAATTTAGGTATAGTGGAGGGGTTCAAAATGAAAATTTTTGTTGGAGACATGGCGCTTACTGGATGGTTCAAAAAACTGTCCTCATTTCCCTCCAAATGAGAGCTGCTCTCATGAACCTTACTGAACTTTAAAATTCTAAATATTTTCTTTTTTTCTTATCGATTTAGTTCTTCGCATACCGTACATATTTATAATAATTTTTTATAGTATTTTAACTCTTATGTAGATTTGTTAAAAAAATCACTCATTTTACATATGACTACAATTTATATTTTGACTCTATTGATAAAATTTATAATAATGTAATTATAATAATAACTATATTTTGTATCTAATATCCTTTTGATTAATTTTTAAACTCATTATCTTATCATAAGAAAATTACATATTAAAAGGTTAACATTCTTTTTAAATGTAAGTAGACATTTATGATTGTGTTTATATTTTTTGTTTTCTTATGTATTAATAGTACTAGATATTCGGGCCCGTGCTATGCACGGGTTTTGAATTATACCAATTTGTTCTATGTAATTGTTTTACTTATGTGTTATATCCGGTGTAATTTCATTATTATTGTGATATGATTTAATATAAACTGTGAAAACTCTAATCTTATAATACATGTAAATATAATTTCTTTTATAATTTTTATTTTGTGTGATTCTAAGGGGTCATTTTATCAATGCTTGTACAAAAATAAGAGGGGTCTAAGTAGCAGTTGGTTTCAACTTTAAAATTAATGACTACATTTAAGGGGGGAAGGCTTCGTAACTTTGTTTTATTTTCGACAACAATTCTAAAACACACGCAATAATCACCTAGAGCTATCAAATTTTATGAATACCATGTAGATCTCAAAGTGTTAGCCTCATCCATTTTATGTTGTAAGTGTTGATAAAAGAACTTTAGATTTTAATTATATTATATTTATAACGCTAACCGAAGTCAAAATGATGCATTTAAATATCACAACTTTTGGTTTCCTATAATATAGCTTTGTTCTTCATCCTTGATTAATAAAAAATGTACATGCACTACATTTACTAAATACATATTTGCTAAAATTGAACTTATTCTCTATAACATCATTATTTTGGCGATCCTATTAATATAAACATTGACATTATTTAAAAGATACCGTAATTGTTACGGAGTAGTAAAAATATTATTTCGATTCCTCTTGAATATCCATGTCGCATTCAAGACAGAATTTCGGTGTACGATCTATAATAATAAGTGTAGTTGCTTAAAATCAAAATGAACAAATTACCACCTTTGAAACCATACTACTTTTTGTCACACCCCCAAAACCGGTCAACGTTGGTCAGCGGAAGCAATTGGGTATGGAGATGGGGGCGTCGCCGTAAACATTGGACATTCATACATATCAGAGCATATGATTATCGCAGAACATGTATGTATTAAGATGTCATAATTAATCGTTTACAAAAGTTTGCGATTCATCGAATCGTAGAAGTAGGAATGTAGTTTAAGTTATACAAAAGTGGATTTTGTAAATATAACTAAAACATATTAATTATACAAAAGAAATCCTATTGGCTTCAAAAGATGGCATCCTAAATTCTTCGTGGATCGCCTATTTTCATAAGTATGCATGCTTACTAGTGCAACTAATTCCCTGCAAAACATAGTAAAAAGTCAACATGGTTGTTGAGTGAATTCACATGTTTTATGTTCAGAAGTATAGTTTAGTAAACCAAAGTCATTTGTGAATCGTTGTTGTTGCCATAACAGTCAAATAGTGTTTCGTGGAATATTATCAAAAGTTTAGTTTAAAACTAGGTTTAAAACATTGTGCTAGTCGTTCTCCAGCGTAACACATTTATCAAAAACTACCGGTCGTTCTCCGGTTTATCAAGCAGCTGGTCGTTCTCCAACGAAACAAAAAAAAGTACCGGTTGTTCTCCGATTTATCAAAAACTACCGGTCGTGAATTCTCTTAAGTAGGGAATTAGCCTAAGACATGCACGTAATTAATGTACGTAATTACACCGAAATTTGAGGGTGTCACACTTTTGCTCCCATTTCAGAATACGTTTGAGCACAACGTAACAGACCTTATTGTTGGCTTTTTTAAGTTGAATCAATATGGTCATCATTTGATTAAATTATTCGAACTCTTAGTTAGCTTTTCTGCAAATTTAGATGGTTTATATGAAACTTGTGCCCTGGAGACCTCAAGCGATATAGACCCGTCAAAAGAAAATGTGAATTTGTGACCCATTAATATATTCAACTTAATTTGTAACCGACTAATGCACTTATTGCAATGAAGATGAATAGATGAGTTTGATTTGTTATTGTTATGACTTAATTAGTCGATTAGTTTATCATTTTAGCGAGTCTTATACCAACTAAGTATTGATTACTAACCTATTTATTTATATTATGAATTGATGATGATTAAAATTGATGATGATTAGAATTGATGATCCATGGTTGCTATTTTACATGTACTTCGGCATATACAAAATAAACAGTTATACGGTTAAGAAATGCAAAGGTCAAATTGTGATCTCAAATATTACATTGGTTGCAAATATTGTTATTGTAAGTCTACGGATCAATAACGAGGTTATCACTCTATAATCAGGTGCGAAATCCCTGATCAAGATCAATCAACACAAACGAGTATGTAAACGAATAATAACACAATTATTTACTTTCAAACATTCTTATATTGATTATAATGATGATTACAATCAAACCTAAGACCTATACTCTCTGTATATCCGTTTTTTACAACTGAAGTGCTTCTTTCCCAAACCATAAACGAAACTTATATATTCAGTACAAGTTCGCCGGGCTGGGCTCAGCGAACATGACTAAGTTCGCTAGCCCACGAAACTTTCTATGTTCGTTGGGTCAACAAGTTCGCTGGACTATAGTATGTTTGCTAGACTAATATGTTTGCTAACCTACATACTATAACGATTACACTTGAACTTTAACGACTACTCAACTATCTAACTATCTAACTATCTAGAAGGTGTTGCAACACAATATGCACCAACAGAACTTTCTTCCATTTTTAAATAATATAAACTATAAACTATAAATTTTGTTCGCTCGAAACTCTCTTGAACCCTAAACCGAACATACATATATATAATATGCAAGTTCGCCGGACAGGGCCTGGCGAACTTGACCAAGTTCACTGGCCCACTTACCCGTTACACACAAGTTTGCAAGTCCTATGTTCGCTAGTTTTATGTTTGCTCGCTTATATGTTCGCTAACCTACATATTATAACGATTACAATTGAACTTTAACGACTATTTAACTATCTAACTATCTAGAAGGCTGTTGTCATACAAAATGCACCAACAGACTCCCCCTTGACAATAGCTTCCAGATAACTTCTTGTGGTCTTCTAGATGTTTTCGTTAATCTTCAAAGATGTCTTCGTCAATAATCTTCTAGAACAATTTTGTCATACCCGAGATGTACCAACAGTTATTAATTGCATGCAATAACCCATTTCATTAATCAAATAGTTATTACCATTAATTATAACAAAATATGAATTAATCATATATTATAAGTTTATCTTTTTATCACAATTTATTATGGGGGTAAATCATCATAGTTATAGCAAGAACTCAAAATTTATTTGAATTCATATTCGAATTCATTCTCATTTCATTAATTAATCAAATAGTTATTACCATTAATTATATTTTTTATCACAACGGGTATATTTTTTGATATAACTAAAATTAGACTATGAAACCATATGATTGATGAGAGTATGCATGCATATTGTCCCCGTAACAAATCATAAAAACCGCTGTTAACTATTTCCGTTTATGTCGTGACAACGGATGTATGCACCAACCGAACTGACTTGTTGAGGGAGGAGTACGTTGTCACTTTAGAATGGAATCAAATTACGGTATAAATGGCCCATCAATGGGTTATTTGAAGTAAAAAATCCATTACTACTTAAGATTAAGATATAGTAAAAAATCATAATGTGTGTGGCTTCCTTGTGTTAGATAACAGTGATAGTGTGTATTTTTTTATCGTGACTATGTTTCGGTTAATGATAGGTTTCTATCATATATGTGTGTGGGTTCTAATCATGTCTTAGTTGTTCACAACAACATTAAATTTAAACTTTCATATGTTACAATTAATTTTAACGTATGCATGGTTGATGTTACAAATTCATATTTTTGTGATTTAATTCTTGATTTACATCCTGATTTTGTTTCACCTTTTCTTGATTTATTTTTAGGGATGGATGATGGACTGATGGTTGATAAACAGATCATAGATTAGTCAATATTTATTTTGCTTAAGATAACATTATTTGATTTTGTTTTTCTTTCTTTATGACATCTTTGTTTTGTCAGTTTAGGTTTTATGATTTTATGATTTTTAAGGTTTGATTTTTTATTTGTGTAATAATGGAACTTGCAGATTTTTTATTTTCCTTCACCACCACCCACCTCTGTTACCACTACCTACCTCCTTCACCACCACTGAGACCACACCATCACCAACACCGCTGCTGAGCTCCACCACCTACCACCGCTGCTGAGCTCCCCACCCACCTCCGCCAAACCACCTTCTTCACACCACTGAAACCACCTCTTTCAGCCCCCACACCCACCTCCACTACCTCCGGCTCACACCTCCACCACTCCATCGCCGTCGGTGCACCACATCCGGCTCACACCACCACCACAGTTAACCGCCATCACCACTAAAGGTTTGCCCCTAAAATTGCTATGTTATTTTATTTAAATTGATTTATATAGTAAATAAATATGTGATTAATTGTTAATTGTTAATTATTAATGTTGAAATTAGTTTAGTGGACTTTTAATTTTTATTTGGTACTTAATTAGCTGCTATAGTGTTCAGTTGAGAATGAAATGAACTATTTTGTTGCGGTGTTTGTCTAGTCTGAATGCATTAATTTTAAAAAAGAGTTGATTGCTACTTTTGCTGTGGGTTTTTAACTACTTTGTTATCGAACACAAATAAGAACAGAATATGATATATGTAGTTGATAATACTTTATTACTTTATATTATTTTAATTACTCTGTTGCTTGTCAATTGTTAAGTTGATAATGATGATAATTGATTTGAAGTGTATTATTAGAATTGTATTATTAGAATTGTATGTACATAAATGTTTGTGACGAGTCTGGGAATGATTTAGAAAGAAAATTTCCTAGATGGTTTAAGAAAAAGGTAAACCCATTGTATATATTACCGTGTAAAACGAACGATTACTACTCAAACTTATCTATTTTTGTCTTTTTAATAGATTTGTTGTTTGCCAGTAGTTGAGCCATCTGGCTGCAGTGATGAATTACTTGCTTTGGCTCATGGATTGTCGATCAATGCACACTCTTACACCGCTTGCATAGTTAACGGTGTGAGATTTGTGGTTCATTGTCGCGATACACGTCGTACAACTCAAAATAGTGGAGTTTCAACAGCCCGGGTTGATGGATGTACGTTTTATGGTTAGTTAGAAGATATTATGGAGCTAAATTATTCAAGTGGTTGCAATGTTGTGTTGTTCAGATGTAAGTGGTTCAAAACCAATAACACCAAGCATGCCCAACGTCATGTCACCAAAAATAACATAACGAGTATTTCTCAAAGTCATGAATGGTATAAAGATGAACCATACATTCTTGAAACACAAGCAAAACAAGTCTTCTACCTTGATGACCCGTCCAAAAATCATTGGAGGGTTGTCCAAGAGGTGAATCATCGAAAGATATGGGACCGAGAAACCATCTTGGAAGAGAACGAAAAGGATGTTATACCTGACATTAATTCATTTGATCTTGCATTGGATGTTAATTTGGATAATTTGACTTATACGAACTATAACAGAGATGGCCAATCAACTGAAGTTAATACTATTCATACTTCTGTCCGTGATGACGCAACCGATTTTATTGAGGATGTAGACGAAGATACTGATGATATTGATGATTCTGAAAATGAAGATTTGGATTCTTATAACGAATGTGAAACACTCTATTGTTCTAGTTATGAGTCTGATTGACTTCTAATTATTATATCTAACAAGACTTTAATTTGAATGAAATTGTTATTGAGTTGTTGTGTTTATGGGATGTTCGTGTTATTATGTAGTTTTTTACACTTGTATGTTTACAGATGACATCTGTGGTACGAAATCACAGTGAAGATGCCGGTGGTGATGACCGTGGTCCTCCCGGTGGCCATTGTCAACCACCTACCCATTGCCAAAGTAAGAGATTTTAGAATAATCTGTTTACTTGAATTTGATTATTTGTATTTTGACTAACTTGTTCACTTTTTCTTAATTACTTGTATTTTTAATTTTCACTTTGATTTGCATGTTAGAAAAGGTGCGTGGTCCCACAACTGGGGAAGCACTACGTAAGAAGTGGAAATCGAATGGTAAGAGACGATTGCAGACCATGTTTCATGTTGGGGTAAAAAAAGCGACTGGATGACCCATTGGCCCGAATGGAAAAGACTTCATTACTTTAGTCGGGTCACTTGTTGGTGACATAATCCCCTTACATTATCCACTATGGGAAAAAGTACCCAAGGAGGATTAAACAGCTAAATAAATGTGAGCTTGTTTAATACTTCCTCTGTCCCAATTTAATTGTCCTGTTTTGACTTTTGAAGTCTTTATTTTTCAACTTTGACCTTGAATATATTTATTTGTGCTATATAATATTTGATATAAATTATACCAATGAAAATACATTTAAAACTCAATCCATTCATATATTTTACATCAAATATTATATAGCACAAACAAATATATTCAAGGTCAAAGTTGAAAGAGAAAGACTCCAAAAGTCAAAATAGGACAATTAAATTGAGACGGAGGGAGTATATTGTTGTAAGTTTATAGAGAAAAAAATACACTCATTAACTGTTTCTTTTAACTTTAAGACTTTCTTTGACATGGAACCTCATTTGAATAAGCGTTACAACGATGATGTCATAAGGGGGTTGATGGACTTGGTGCTCAGATATATAGAGACCGAAAATCCAAGTTTAAGGGCAAGTGGTTTAACAAGCGAAGGCGGTTTAAGGATTCCACTAGTATTAGACAAACCCCTCCACTCAACATGACACTTAAATAGTGGAACAAGTACTGTGACTTAAACTTGTCGGAAACAAACAGAAAACGTTCTGAGGTTAATTCTGCGAACCGGAGTAAAATATGCAAAAGTCACCATGTGACAAAATCATATTTCGCTCACAGACATGACAAGGTAACTAGCTCTATAATAGTTATTTTTAATAATAATTATCTAGTGTTGTGATTAATTTGGTTGATTGTTATTATATTTTCATTTAATGTGTTTATAGCTCATTGACAAAGAAGGTAAGTATACCCTTACTGGGCAATACAAGGATATGCATACTTATGAAGATGGGTCGTGGACCAACTAAGTCGCTAAAAATCGATATGTAAGTACAAATTTGTTAAATTTGAGTATTTTAATTAATGTATATAATTTTGATTTTTGAAGTTGAAGTCTTATTATATATCTATAGAATTGCTATAAATTGATCAATTGATGATTTTGTGGAATTTAAGTAATGAATTAAAGTGATGTTGAAGTCTTAGGTGTTCTAATAATATTTACGGAGTTTTGATCATGCTTGTGGTTAAATGGATTATAGGCAGGGGTGAATCCAATTGTTTAAGGAGGGGGTCACAGTCCCTGTCCAACCATGCCCAACAATGAAATTTTTTTAGTGAAAAGAAAAGAAACTGGTAAATTTATTTGCTATTAGAATTGTAGGGTATAAGTCTGTGAAAGTTGTGATTTGAATATTACTTAGTCTGTGAAAGTTGTGATTTTGAATATTACTTAGGGTATAAGTCAGTATGTTTTTGCTGTAAAGATGAAAAAACAAAAGAAAAAAAATTAAGAAATCGCAGCCTCCTTTATAAATTGTGAATTTGAATTTTTGAACAGATTGTAATTGGTAAATTTGGCTAGTAGGTTAGAAGATAATGATTATTTGAAATTTTTTGATAACAGATCAAGGAATAATAAATTTGACTTGTAACTTGTAAACTTTAATTCATGCTCCTATTTCAAATGGTTAAATGGTTTATATGTTAAATAGATATATGTTAAATGAGTTAAATGGGTCAAATGATTAAATTTGTTATAGGTTAAATGGGTCAAATGAGTCAAATGAGTTTCCAAGTGGTATATGAATGAAATGGGTCATTTGGGTGAAATATATGAGTGAAATGGGTCAAATGTGCCATATCACTAATTACTGTTGTTTTGTAACTTTTTGGATGTTATGGTGAAGGAACGTGATGAGGATTCGAGCAATTATACTCCATTAAGTTGGACGGATATACTAGCAACATACTTGGAGAAAGAAGAAAGTGGGTATTATCCCGGGATTGGTAGAAAGTTACAAAGATTTCATGAACTGCAAACCCCTCAATTTCAAAGGCACCGAGGGAGCCATCGGCCTCATGCGATGGATAGAGAAAATGGAATCTGTGTTCCGAATCTCCAACTGCACGGAGGAAAACAAGGTCAAATTCTCTACCTGCACTCTCGCTGACGGTGCACTAACATGGTGGAACTCATACGCTCAGACCATGGGAATTGATGCTGCCTATCAACTTCCATGGGAAGACCTCAAGAAAATGCTGAAGGAAGAATACTGCCCTCGAGAGCAACTACAGCAGCTCGAGGAGGAATTCTGGAACCTCACCGTTCAAGGAAACGACATCACCAGCTACACCACTCGTTTCCATCAACTAGCCCTCTTATGCCCATCCATGGTGGACCCTGAACCAAAGCGTATCGAAAGGTACATTTGGGGACTACCCGAGAAGATTCAGGGCAATGTAACCTCCTCCAAGCCCGGAACCATCCAATGTGCCGTCCGCATGGCACATGAACTTATGGCCCAAATTGTCCGCCGTGAGACACCCACTGTGAAAATCTCCGGGGACAACAAACGAAAATGGCAGGGAAACAACCGACCACAGCAACAACAAAACAAAAAGCCTGAGACCATTAAGGCTTACACCTCCGGATCAGGAGAGAGAAAAGGGTATGCCGGAAGTCAACCCTACTGTTCAAAATGTAACCGTCATCACAATGGTCTATGTAGTAACCAATGCGGCAAGTGCAAGCGGTTCGGGCATCAAACCAAAGATTGCCGAACTCCCAACCTAAACACAAACTCAAACGCCAACCTTAACGCACCAAAAGCCTGTTTTGAGTGTGGTAACCCTGGGCACTTCAGAAATAACTGCCCGAAACGAAACAACAACAACAACGACAACAACAACAACAACACCAACAGGAACAGTAACAGCAACAACTCCCGCGGCAGAGCCTTTGTACTCAACGCAGGAGAAGCCCGTCAAGACCCCAACGTTGTTACGGGTATGTTTCTCCTCAACGAGTTATCCGTTTCTGTTTTATTCGATACCGGAGCCGATAAAAGTTTCATATCGAATGAGTTATGTCCACTACTCAACATCACTCCCGTTGCCTTAGATGCTAAGTACACCGTAGAATTAGCAAATGGCAAACTGATTGTGGCCGATAGTGTAATACTTAACTGCACCCTAAACCTCGCAAACGAACTTTTCTCCATAGATCTTATACCTATTGAAATCGGGAGCTTTGATATTATCGTAGGCATGGACTGGCTGTCCAAACATCGTGCCGAAATTGTTTGCTTCGATAAAATCGTCCGTATCCCCCTCGTAACCGGTGGAACCTTGGTCGTACAAGGGGAGACCGAAAAACCTAACCTCAACATCATCTCGTATATGAAAACTAGAAAATACCTGCGAAAAGGGTATCAGGCAATCCTCGCACACGTAACAGAGAAGAAGTCAGAGGAGAAGCGACTCGAGGATGTGCCCACAGTCCGAGACTTTCCAGAAGTCTTTCCCGAAGACTTGCCTGACCTTCCCCCGCCTAGACAAGTCGAATTCCAAATAGACCTTGTGCCCGGAGCTGCACCCGTGGCACGAGTCCCATACCGTTTAGCCCCGTCCGAGTTGCAGGAGTTGTCCACCCAATTACAGGAACTTCTGGACAAAGGATTCATCCGACCGAGTTCTTCGCCTTGGGGAGCTCCAGTCCTATTTGTGAAAAAGAAGGACGGATCCTTCCGAATGTGTATCGATTACCGCGAACTGAACAAACTAACCATCAAGAACCGATACCCACTTCCGAGAATTGATGACCTGTTTGATCAACTTCAAGGGTCGAGCTACTACTCAAAGATTGACCTACGTTCAGGTTATCATCAACTTCGAGTCCGCGACACTGATATTCCAAAAACAGCCTTCTGAACCCGCTACGGGCATTACGAATTCCAAGTGATGCCATTCGGCGTGACCAACGCACCGGCTGTATTCATGGACCTTATGAATCGGGTGTGCAAACCATACCTAGATAAATTCGTTATCGTGTTTATCGACGACATTTTAATCTACTCACGCGACGAAACCGAACATGGCCAACATCTAAAAACCATATTGGAACTACTCAAACACGAGAAGTTATACGCCAAGTTCTCCAAATGTGAATTTTGGATGCAAACAGTACACTTCCTAGGTCATGTCATTGACAGTCAAGGCATACATGTTGATCCAGCTAAGATCGAAGCCATCAAGTGCTGGAAAGTACCTACCACTCCCACTGAAGTACGTCAATTCTTAGGTCTCGCTGGATACTATCGGCGATTCATTGAGAATTTCTCCAAATTTGCCCAACCATTAACCACCCTGACCCAAAAAGATAAGAAATTCGACTGGACCGACAAACAAGAATCTGCCTTCCAACTCTTGAAACAGAAACTCTGCAGTGCACCAATCTTGTCCTTACCAGAGGGCAGCGATAACTTCATAGTTTACTGTGACGCCTCAGCCCAAGGACTTGGTTGTGTGTTGATGCAACACGATAAAGTCATCGCCTATGCCTCACGCCAATTGAAAATCCACGAAAAGAACTATTCAACTCACGATCTCGAATTAGGAGCCGTAGTTTTCGCGCTCAAAATCTGGAGACACTACTTGTATGGCACCAAGTGCACCATCTACACCGACCACAAAAGCCTTCAACACATTTTCGATCAGAAGGAATTAAACATGAGACAACGTCGTTGGGTCGAGTTACTTAGTGACTACGATTGCGAAATCCGGTACCACCCGGGTAAGGCAAATGTTGTTGCTGATGCCCTAAGTCGAAAAGAACGAGAAAAACCTCTTCGAGTTCGAGCCCTTGGTCTAACCGTTCACAACAACCTAACTCCTCAAATCCTCTCCGCTCAACTCGATGCACTCAACGAAGAAAACATCAAAAACGAAGCCTTGCGAGGCATGGATAAACAATTTGAAACCAAATCCGACGGAACCCGATACTTCTCCAACCGAATTTGGTTACCAAGCTTTGGGAACCTACGAGATTTGGTGATGGATGAAGCTCACAAATCCCGATACTCTATTCATCCTGGTTCAGACAAAATGTATCACGATCTCAAACAACGATATTGGTGGCCCAATATGAAAGCTGACATAGCCACTTATGTTAGCAAATGTTTAACCTGTTCCAAGGTAAAGGCCGAATATCAGAAACCCTCCGGGTTACTTCAACAACCCGAAATACCTCAGTGGAAATGGGAACAAATAACCATGGACTTCATCACGAAACTACCAAAAACCTCGAGTGGTTGCGATACCATTTGGGTAATCGTCGACCGTCTCACAAAGTCCGCCCATTTTCTAGCAATCAAAGAAACCGACAAGATGGAGCGTTTGGCTCGCATCTACATCAAAGAGATTGTAGCAAGACACGGTATACCCATCTCGATCATCTCGGATAGAGATAGCCGTTTCACCTCTCGATTTTGGCAAACACTTCAAAAAGCTCTCGGTACTCGCCTTGATCTGAGCACCGCTTACCACCCACAAACCGATGGTCAAAGTGAACGAACCATCCAAACCTTGGAAGACATGTTACGTGCTTGCGTAGTTGACTTCGGAAACAGTTGGGAAAACCACCTACCCTTGTGTGAGTTTTCGTACAATAACAGTTACCACACCAGCATTAATGCTGCCCCTTTCGAAGCACTTTACGGAAGAAAGTGCCGATCACCTATTTGCTGGACCGAAGTGGGCGATAGCCAACTCACCGGTCCCGAAATCATTCATGAAACGACCGAGAAAATCGTAAACATTCAAAACCGACTAAAAGCCGCTCATGATCGTCAAAAGAGTTACGCCGACATGAGACGCAAACCACTAGAGTTCCAAGTTGGGGACAAAGTACTTTTGAAAGTGTCACCTTGGAGAGGTGTCATTCGCTTTGGTAAACGCGGTAAACTGAACCCCAGGTACATCGGACCTTTTGAAATTCTGGAAAGAATCGGTCTGGTGGCGTACCGACTGCAACTACCACCACAACTCAGTAGCGTGCACAACACCTTTCACATTTCCAATTTGAAGAAATGCCTGTCTGATGAGACACTTGTAATTCCGCTCGACGAAATCCATATTGATGACAAACTTCATTTCGTCGAGGAACCCGTAGAAATCATGGACCGTGAGGTCAAACGCTTGAAACAAAGTCGCATTCCCATCGTTAAAGTCCGGTGGAATTCCAGGCGCGGTCCTGAATTCACTTGGGAACGGGAAAACCAGATACGGCTGAAATACCCACATCTATTCTTAGATGCCACACAGACCACGACAACAAACTAATTTCGGGACGAAATTCCTCTAACAAGGGGAGAATGTGACACCCGACACTTTAGGTTAATTGTTAAACCTAGCTGGAAACCCTAATTACTTGTATTTAGTTGGTGTTAGGCTAAATATGTGTAATTACCTGTATATTTGAATATACACTTACGTGATTATGTGTTTATCTGTAATTACGCGAAACAACCGGACGAGGTCCGACAATCTATACGGCGTTGGTGATACACTTTCATAAATAATGTAAATCTATTTTATAAATTAAATAGTAATTATTTACCCCATATTATTGTTGTTAAATAATAATATACAAAAATATATTGGACGGATATACTAGCAACATAATTGTAAGTTGGTTTAAATTTCATGTGTTAAGTTGGTTGTAATGTGATTATGTGTTACACAAGAAAATGCTGTTTAAACAATTTGTATGTTTCTTTGGATGATTTGGATAATTTGTATGTTTGTTTAGACGATAATGTGTTTGGTTGTTTTGATAAGCGGACTGTAATATGTTATTCTTGAAATCAACAGGGAAAATGTAGTTTTCGAACAACGAAAAACCTGAGATTATTGTAAAAACGGCAAAATTCTGCCCAAAATGGTAGATAGTTTCAGCGACAACATGGGGTCTTTAGCGGCGACACGTGTCGTGGCTATTGATATTTATTAAAAAAAAATAGAAAATAAAAGGGTATATTTATAGCGGTGACCTGGGACTTTAGCTACGACTCATGTTGTGGCTATAGGTATTTATTAAAAAAATTAAAAATAAAAGAAAATATCTATAGCGACGACACAGGTCTATAGCGACGACTCGTGTCGTGGCAATAGATATTTATTAATAAAATTTATAAAGAAAAAAATATATTTAGCGAAGACACATGTCGTAGGTTTAGACTTTGGGACAAAGTCAGACGTGGCCCCATAGGTCGTCGCTAAAGAATTTAGAAGTCGTCGCTGTAGAGCAACATATGCGAGAGCATAGCAACGACGTTTTAACGACGACATGTCGTGGCAATAGCTCTACAACGACGACATTGCAACCTATTGCGATGAATTTTTTGTGGCTAAAGGTTTCGGTTCTTGTAGTGATCTGAAGAGGGTTGTGGCATGTGCCCCGTAGTGTGGTACACTTCATCATTATAACATTTTAGTATGTGAATGTTATGACCTTTAATTGTAAGGCTTGCGGTTACTCTTGCTCACATGATTTCTGAAATATTTATTTTGATCCAACTTGCATTACCCACTATGTAGAGTAGTTGGGATAAACAAAATGATACGACTTAACACAGTGTTTTCTATATGAAAAAGTTACACAAAACTAAATTTGTTTTGAATAAAAAAAATCACTTATACAGAACTATAAAAAATATAACGCTTAAAACCTCGCTGCAATAAGCGGGTTGAAAAATCCTCATTTAATTTATATAACCAACATAATGCATATGAAAGAGTGGTGGGCTTTCAAATCCAATATATAGACACGTGCTATGATATATCATATAACAACATGCATGTAGCGTCGAATTTGCGATAATATAAAACAAAAATAGGCGCATACCATCCAATACTAAAATCATAGGCATTATAACAAAGTAAGTGCTTTTAACTTGTTAATTAACGACATTTTAATGTTCCAATACTCTGATTGGAATATATACATGTATGAATTAAACAAAGATTTAAATTTATAACATGTACGTGTCTAACATCAATCTAGCTTCATGTATCGATAGTTGCAACCAAAACTCAGTAATTATGTGGACTAATCGAGAAGATCGTCCAGAGATAAGTACAACTCTGACGAATCAAACTGCCGAAACTTCTTCTTCGTCTTCAAACAGAGCCATTAATTCATCTAACTCATCAGGGGCTTTACCATCAGCGGCATCAACATCAACATCATCATCAAACTGAGCCATCATCTCATCAAATTCATTGAGGGCTTTATTGTCAGCAGCAACAACATCACTTTCAATGACTACCAAGTTTTGACATGGATAACTTTGTTCGTTCAAGTTTTGAATGTTTTGTTGAATATCTCCCGAAGTCACCTGAATTGACATAATTGGAGAAGAACACGAAGCACCACTTGAGAACTGAAAACCGTTTTATTTTTGTTTTTAGAGATGTTAGATTTTATGAACATATCTTCCCTTATTCATACTCAAGCATTTCTCAACTTCTAACTCCTCTGCCTACATCTTTGCCATCTTCTCAGTCTCCTTCAACAGTTGATGATATTCTATTTGCATCCACTACTAGTATGACACCCGATATTTATTCCAACAAAACGACAATTTTTATTCATATATCAAAATTTTATATTACAAAGGGAAGCGATACAAGATGCCTATAATAAGTAACAACGTCTCTGGGTATCATCTGGTCCTACGAGTTCCTTCTTGCGAGCCAACTAGCTGTGTCCTAAGATATACATGTACATACATAAGCCTAAAGACTTAGTGATTTCGCGTGTTTGTGTACAAAATATCACACACAATATGAAATGATGACGTGTAACATGAAAACGTAAAATATAGAAAATATAACGAGATCTCTATGTCTGTCGGGTTAACCAGATTTCAAGTCGTTATCCGACATTGATTAGTGTGCGTGCTATCAATGTCACGACTATCTATTCCAGCACTTTCGATAGTGACAAACATCTGCTGGTATCGATTTAGTACAAATAAGTGGTCGTTTGTGTACTAATCGTACCAATATATATGTGAGCAAATAACCATCATGTTTCAGCCATTAAAATTACATATATATTAATGAGCCAACGACCGTTACGTTTCAGCTCCTGATTACCCGACGACTAACATGACATAATATATCTAAAAAATCAATGTTCGTATTTAAATGCAATTTAAACAGATAATCAGATAATTAGGTAATCACAAGGTATATCACATATATCTCAGTTTTGAAAATAACACGAAACTCACCTCGATAATTTAGACTATAGTTGTTGTTATAACCTATTAAATATACACACATGAACGATCGAATTAATATTTAAACATTATAATGTTTTAATTATAATGTTACTAAATCATCACTATAATGTTATTAGTGTAACATTTTTTAAGTTAATTTGAATATTAAAATATTAATACAAAGAAGATGTTACCTGATTGGCTAAGAGAGTATGTATGCACGTGGGTGTATGTACTTATTTATGTAAAGAGTATAGAGATTTTAGGTGTGAGTTTGTAGTTATGTCTAGGATCAATATTTATACTGTACAAATTATAAGGTGCCTGTAAGCACACCTACATGTAGGCTCAATTAGGTGTCTAACAATTCTTGTAGCCTTAACATTTAAGAAATATTACACATCGATTTTAACAGCTTAGTCATACAATTAGATAGGATTTAAGTATTTCATGATTTTATATTTGCTCTTTTAGCAAACACTGATCCTACTCATTTTAGAGAAGCAGTTAAACAAAATGATTGGTGTGAGGCAATGAATGATGAACTTAGAGCATTAGAATCAAATGAGACTTAGGAATTAACAACTTTACCAAAAGGTAAGAAAGCCATAGGTTGTCATTGGTTATTCAAAATCAAGCTCAAAGCTGATGGATCAGTTGACAGAAAAAAGGCCAGATTGGTTGTACAAGGTAATAGGCAACAAAAGGGCATAAATTATGTAGAAACATTTGCTCCTGTAGCTAAAATGGCCACAGTTAGATCCTTATTAGCAGTGGCTGCTATGAATGGATGGGATACATGTCAAATGGATGTTTTAAATGCATTCTTGCATAAACCAAACTTGGTATGCAAACTAAAGAAGTTACTTTATGGGTTAAAACAAGCTCCTAGACAATGGTTTGCTAAGTTGTCATCTGCTTTGATTTCTTTTGGGTTTCAAAAATCAAAAGCAGACTACTCTTTATTCACCAAGAAAGAGTCTGGTCACTTTACTGCTATTTTAATATATGTTGATGACTTACTAATTACTGGCAGTAATATTGACCATATAAATCAACTAAAAACTCAGTTGAGTTCTCACTTTCATATGAAAGATTCGGGTACTCTTAGTTACTTTTTGGGTCTAGAAATTACTAAAGCAGAAGAAGGATTGTTTATCTCACAAAGAAAGTATACTATGGATCTCTTAAAAGAAGTTGGAGTTCTTCATAGTAAACCTTATAAACTTCCCTTAGATCCTAACCTGAAACTTAAACATGATATGGGTACTGCTTTAGCTGATCCCGAGTCTTACAGAAGACTTATAGGAAAACTGATCTACCTGACTATCACACGCCCAGACATTTGTTATGCAGTTCAACTCCTAAGTCAGTTTATGCAGTCCCCAAACTCTGTACATATGCAAGCAGTCAAGCATCTATTAAGATATCTCTGCAATCACTTGGTCAGGGGTTATCCTGGCCCATAACTTAGCTGCTCAACTTACTGCATTTTGTGATTCTGATTGGGCAAACTGTCCCATGTCTCGTAGATCCACCACTGGCTATTGCATCTTGTTGGGTCACTCTCCAATATCCTGGAAATCTAAGAAGCAAGCAGTTGTGGCTCGTTCATCTGCAGAGGCAGAATATCGAGCTATGGCCTTAACTTGTTGTGAAATAACTTGGCTAGTAAGTCTCCTTACAAATCTTGGTTTAAATGATTTGGTCCAACAACATTGCATTGTGACCATCAAGCAGCTTTACACATTGCTGCCAACCCTGTTTTTCATGCAAGAACTAAACACATAGAGGTTGATTATCACTATGTTCGGGATCAATTCAAAGATGGTAAAGTTCAAACTTCATATGTCAATACTAAGGAGCAACTTGCAGATATATTCACCAAGATTGCCACAGTGGATCAACATAATCATTTGCTCAGCAAGTTGGGAGTTTCGACTTCATCTCACTCTCAACTTGAGGGGGAGTGTACAAGACAGAATAACTCAAAGGGCTAAATATGTTATAAGTGAAAGCTTAGGGACTAAATGTGTAAAGTTAATTATTAAGTTTGTTAGTTCAATAGTTAGTTAGTTAATTTTGTTATTCAGTGGTATATAACTGTAATTAGCGTATTCATTAAGCAATTGAGTTACAGGAATAAAATCTTCTTCATTTCAAATCTCTCGTTCTTATGAACTTTTGATTCTTGATTCAGTGATAGTCTTCGTCTTGTGGGCGAAGGTTCATCATGAAGGTTGTTTCGCTCTTGACCATATATTCATTGTGTTTACAACTTCTTGCGAACGATTACTATCATCAATTTGATCCTTCTCCTTCATCTTGTAAATTTTGCATAGAACCCAATCACTCAACTAGATGATGAACATAACAAATGTTGGTCAGAAATCATGCGACCGATAAATAACAATTTTGACTTGATTAAATATGTTTCGTAGGAACGAAGCCAGAATAAATTAATTATCAAAATTAAGTTAATCCATCTATCATAAAATAAATATTCACATTACTATTTATGTATGTCCCAAACTAATTGTCTACTTGCAAAAAATAACTATTAAAAATATTAAACTCTCAATATTACCCGCATTTATTACTCTAAATCATTTATTATTTATATAAATTCAGCTAAACCTTGCCTTGACTATAAGGGCAAAACTGACATTTACCAACCTATTTTAATCAACAAAAAATATTGAGGGACATTTTTCGTGGGACGGAGAGAGTATATTATACTAATATTACACTAAATTGAACTAATACCACCCTAAAATAAAAAAGACGTACTCTAGCGTAATAATTGATTAAAATATAGTTATGGTTTAGATTACTATATTTGTTATTAAAGATATAGATTTTCACATGTTAAACTATTTTAGTTGAAGAAGTGATTAGTTTTACATCTAGTAATTGATTAAATGATAAACATATTAGCCTTTTAGTAGACAAAATAAACTAATTTAACTCATTAATTCATGTTAAGTAAGATCGGATCGGATCGAGATCGTAAGATGCTCAAAATCGACATAGGATCGGGATCCTAAGCAAATCCTATGATTTTAAGATCCTATGTAAGATCGTGATCGTTTTCATTCATGGGGATTGTAAAATCGTAAGATCTTAATTAAGATCAAGATCGGGATCTTAACAATTATGGTAAAAACAAATTCACGCAGTGAGTAATCCGTTCTTCATCAAACTCATTTTTCTTCTTGTTAAGTTTTACAATCTCAACAGTTATCAAAGTTTTTGTCATCGTTAAATCAATATAAAATAATCATACTTCAACAATTGTAAATATATCAAATAATAGAAGCTCTGTATACTTGAAGTTTGTTTTAGGCTCAATGAGAGCTTAAGCCCCTCTAACTACAAAGGTGAAAATATCACGTTATGAACAAAAATTTTGCCCAATTTTTTGTGTACCCCAAAAGTGAATGCCTTTCAGCAGTAAACACGTTGAACTTTTAACTTTTCGTATAAAGAAGTTGTTGGCTGTATATATGGTTCGTGAATTCACTCTACATATTTATAAACCCAACTACCCTTGTTGGGTTTGGGTCCCATTCTAATTCATTACGGTCATATCTTTTTCCTTATAAATCCTTGCAGTCTTGTACCCTTATTGTGTATCTACTATTATCACATCTCAAACTAATATTTGGCTTTATGTAAGTTATATTTGTGGTTTATTTAGTTATGGCTGCAAATATGATCATAGTTCGACTAGTATTCATTTCCACATTGGCTCTTTCGATGATTGAGTTCTCGACATGCCATCTCTTGAAAAGCTCGGTCACTTGTCTCGACTGCCCAATTCGTTCCAACCTGGCAGGTTTGGTTTCTTTTATATGGAAATGCTTTTAGATAAGGGCTTTATATACTAGAAAGACACTCCTATATGAAAGTTAAACATTATCATGAAGTTTTGTTTGTGGTTATTTTGTTGGTACTTGACACAAGTTTTGTGCTAAAGATGGCTTTATCTAATATTTCTCCTTTCATTTTTTTTTTTTTTGTTTTTTTTTGTGTGCATTTAATGAAGGAAAATTAAGAAATATGACTTTTGAAAATTGATTGTTTGATTCCTAAATCCCAATATGTCTCACAAACGGACGGCCAAATAAAAGTTGGAATATGACATTTTAAACATATATAATACCGTACTACATATATTATATGTCACATCTCACCTATCATTACGGTCTAAATCATAAATAGGAAGGTTTTAATTACATAAAAAGATAGGTCAAAAAGTAGAATAAAATCATAATAATCATAATCGTCAAAATTATGCATTTTTTAATTTTAAATATACTAGCATAGTATCGCGCGCTATACATCGAAATTTAGTAATTTTATTGTAGAAGTGACTCCACGATAGTTGTATATTATTTATGTTATTCATTGGTGAAATATCCGTGATTGTGAGTTGATAACAATAGTTTGCTTGTATATAGAGTTCGAGATTCGAAATACAATTAGCGAAAAGTGAAAAATATATGAAAATGATATAGGGTTATATTGTAAAAAGGGATTAGACAAATAAAATTGAAAATGTTGAGTCTTAATTTTAAGATTTTCTAAAAATAAAATACTAACATGATTTATATATTTAAGATTAGTCACCATGATTTTAAACTTAAACTTTAGTGCATGTTGACCATACATAAGTAGCACTACTAGCTTGTAACCTAATGTCGTGATAAATACATCAAATTGATTTATATATCAAAATAATGATAATGATGTCGTGTACTTGTACCATAAGCTTTAATCGTTAGATAATTTACTTCATATAAGAATTCATTTATTTTGTTATATTTATCACCTCTCATTGTTTTAACTCTAACGAGAATTATGGATACAACCAAGTAAATTAATGTATATATCGAAATAATGATGTCGTGTACTTGTATTGTAAACCTAATTGTTGTATAATTTAATTCGTGTAAGAATTCATTTGTCTGCTGTATTTATGACCGAACATTGTTATAACTCTAACGTCAATTATGGGTACAACAAATTAAATAGAAATTTTGGGTACAAGTTCTCCATCATAGCAACACATATACGAAGAAATATTCATCATGCATAATGTACAAGTCACTAAAGCACAGTTTTTGCCTTCCCCTGCCCACAGGCATAAAGATACTAATCAAGTGCAACCAAGTGAAAAACTTAGCCATGGCTACAACAAACGAGTATGGTACCTTTGAGGCACAACTACCTTCAAACAATTGTCAAGCCAAGATCTTGGGTGGACCCAAACAACTCTATATTTCAAAAAGGACCATGATCACTAGCATCAAGAAGGTCCAAGAGACTAGCTCTTACACCACATCTCAACCATTGAGCTTCTACACATCATGCCCTTTGTCACAAAACAATGACGGGAAATGTGAGACCCAAAAAGACGCGATTGGAAGGAACATTGGATCGTCAAAAACCATTAATATTCCTTTGCCAAGAGAATGGGGATTTGCACCTTCTAGCTATTATATTCCCTTCATGCCTATTATCGGCATTCCATGATTTAATCTTGAGTTTCTAACTTATGTTTTATTTTATTGCAAGTGTTGAATTGTATGCTTCATAAACTACCTAAATGCCTAGATTTGTGTTATGTGAAACGAGCAATTAGTGAGATATGTATGTTAAAATTGCTTATACTTATGCAATTCAGATGTATAATATGCTTAATCATTCTGTTAATTAACTCGTATTTATCGATTATGCAAACCGTTACTCATTCGAGACCTTAACTATATAGTGAGATAATTCTTGTTATGGAAATAATTGTCTTATATTGTTGGACAGTTTCTTCGTCGTCATACTATTGTTGAAATCGTCGTTTTTTAACTAATTTTGCTACCATTAAATAAACATTGTACGTACGTGACCACACAATATTTGGTGCTTTAAAATATGTGTTTTGAATAAAGTCAAGAAAACCCAAACGTACTTATTTCGTGTTTCATTTTAGACTCATCTTTATGATTTTCTTTTTGATATTTATTCTTTAAAATATATGTAGTAAAACAATGAATTACGATGAGGTCATATTCTTTTTGCTACGTTCGATTTGAGTTGGAGATTTAATTCGGTTCGCGAATCATTACTACATATATTAATATATAGAATTTTTCGATTTAGATTGTCGTACTGATTTTCAATTATTTAAAGTTTGTCATTTTTACAATGTATTATTATTATTATTATTATTATTATTATTGTTATTATTAATTAGTACTTATTATGCATATATGTAATATGTAATTACAGTTTACTTAAAACAGCACTATTATTTAGTTGGCATTTATTGAATATTTCTTAATAATTCTAAGTTAATATTTTTAGTGAGAATAATAATTGGTAAGATATTTAAACTACTTAAGGGTAACATAGTCCTTTTCCTGATTGAATTTAAGTTTGAGTAAATGACTCAAAAGCATTATTATTAATATGAGTGTAAGAATAGATAATACAATTTGCTATTTATTTTAACATAAAATTAGACTGGATTATAAAAAATAACTGAATTGTCCCTATATGATAAAGGAATTATTTGAATCAACTCAACATTTATTCTCACTAAAAAAGTATCAATAAGATTGCACTATTTCAAATATTCATTTCTATATTTTTTATTTGAAATTAAATATCTCATAAACCGTACGTCAATAAACTATAATAATTACACCGTTAGAATCAGCGTCATTTTATCTTTAATTAGAGATTTCACATGATATACTTTTGATGAATATATTTTTTCATTTTTTACTTGGTTTTAAAAATTTGTAATGACAAATCACATGTGATTTAACATTAATTAATAATCATATACGCTTATATGTCCAATCAAACTTTAAATTAAAATCATTGATGATTTAAAAAGATTTAAATATAAAAAACTAAGTTGTAATCAAATGCGATTGAAAATTAAAGTATCAATCTCATATGATTAAAGAGTAATCAAAAATGAATTTTTAATCATTGACTATAATTATATAATTAAATAAAAATTAAGTTGAAATCATATTTGACTTATATCGGAAAATTGCTTATCATATATCCAGTTTTAATTGAAAATCACATGTGATTTTTGTTGAAAACAAATGCAATTTTTAAAATTTTATTCATAATTATTAATGTGGATGAATATTAAGCTGTAATCACATGTTAATTAACATATACCATGAATAAATAATCGTGAACAAATTTTAACTTTTTATCATAAATCACATGTGGTTATATTGTAAGACTCGACAACAAAAAGTTTATAAGAAGTATAACTTGTGAGATTTCTAATTAAAAATACCAAAACGTTAATTCCAAATATGTAGTTTTTATAATTTATTAACGTACCGTTGGTGAGATATTTAATTTTAAAAGTGAAAGTGGAAGTGAGTTTTGTATTAAAATGGAACAATCATATTGGTTCTCTCATTCCTTACTTTTTTAGCATTCTTATTTGAACTAACTCATATATACTTTGTAAAAGAAAAACACTTTAAAAAATCAAAAATCAGTACAAACTAAATTTATTCAATTTTTTATTTAGTCGTATTAATATCAAACGCTAATTGAATTAAGTTTCGAACTCGAGTCGAATATAAGTAAATGAATAATTCAAAATTTATCTCTCAAAATCACCACACAAAATCTTCACCCGTTGAATGTACGCGGTCTAATACCAATAAATAATAAACAAAATAAATAACTAAACCTCAATCTAAACGAAAGAAATGAGGATTAGGTCAGTAGCATAAAGAGACTTAAGTTATTTATTTGTCATTTGTTGGCTAGCCTTAATTTATAATTCAACCAATTACATTACATATTTATATAATAAATCGTGTAGAGACTTATTTTATTCTATTTATTTAGGTAGGGTGTCCTTTTGTTCCGTATCCAGCGCAAACTATATAAGGTTAGAGAACCTCAATTTATGTACCCAAAAAATGACTCCCTCGGTCCCAATCTTACCATTCACTTTACTATTTTTGTCTTTCTCAAAAATATTATTTAGTTACAAAAAATAATTATAAAAAATTATTAAACTCTCAATTATATTCTCAATAACTCATTTATTAAATTTTTCAAGTCAAACTTATTTTAAATATAACGACCAAAAACGACATTAATTACTCTATCTTAAATTCAACAATTTTTGTTGAGGGACAATATAATTAGAACTGATAAAGTATCTAACAAAAACAAAACAAATGATTAAATGCATCAAAACTTTTATCAAATATCGGGTATTTTGTGACAGCTAGATACATTGTCACAGTCATCTAACACGTCATCACCATATTATCAAAACTGGTGTCATATCGTTAGTTTACAAGTTATTATATCGGGTAGATGCATACAATTTGCAATAAAATGAAGTTTGTACATATAATAGAATAGAAGTGGACAAGTGGTTTTGGTTGAAAGTTTAATTCGTTTTGGTAGACGAATATAAGATTGTAAACCAAACGTCAATCATATTATCTCTCTGTTTTTTTTTTACTTATTTTTTTTTTCTTTTTGCCATTATACGGTCCTAGGTTTCTGTAAGCTGAAAGTTTCACTTTATACGTGAACTACTTACTCTTAACTACCGTTTAAGTGGAGCTAGTTAGCAATGGCAACCAACTCCCCTGTTTTTCTTAAAAACTAAATGCAAGTACAAGCACTTCACTCACTCCTATTATTAATTCTTATGTCAAACCAAAACTAACCCACCAAATATACATGCAATTCATATCTATGTATGCTTGTCTATATATAAACCAATGTCCTCAAACTATCGTCATACAAGCCATTCTCATATATTTAAGTATAGCATTTGCTCAACTCACTTTAACTGTAAAATCTTCAAATGGATTCTAGTCATTCGGTAAAAGAAAGTGGCGATATAGCGATCCCAGTAAGTGAGGTTAAGTCCTCGAAGTCATTGAAAGGTGCACCTCCGGTTATGGTTCCATCTACCACGAGGCTTGGCCATGTACCGCACGCTGCAGGGTGGAAAAGAGGTGTTGGCATTATTGATTTAATTCTAAGGATATGTGCGATTATTGCGACTTTAGCTGCGGCTGCGGTTATGGGCACAACTAGCCAAAACCTTCCGTTTTTTACTCAGTTGTTTCAGTTTCAAGCGAGCTATGACGATTTCCCTACATTCACGTATGTCGTGAATTCTTTTTTAGAAGTCTGTGAATTAGACATTTCAACAAATGATGCTTTGTTAATGTTTTATATATGCAGGTTTTTCTTGGCTGGAAACGCGATAACATGTGCATATCTAGCGCTCTCTTTGCCTTTCTCAATAGTTTGTATTGTACGTCCACATATCGTAGGAGCTAGGATGTTGCTCCTTATTTTCGACACGGTATGCCTAGATATTTTTTTCAATAGTAAACACGTACTCACACCTCTAAATGACATGTTATTTACACTTTTCACACATTAATTGCACATTTTGTCTCCATAATCTGAACTCACAACCGTTTGGTTGATCGTTTAAACCGATACCGTTAGTCCAAAGACTTCTACAATATCTAGTACTCCATATTATGTAAACGACGACTTTTACAATTGGGTGAACCAACCTCGTCCTACCAAATTTAACCGTCAAAACAAGAAAAGATCATTTCTGCAGTTAATTACACAAATGTTGCGTTCAATTAAGTTAAAAATAAGTGTGAATATGCAAATATTAAAAGTAGAGAAGTCGAAGAGGTACCCTTTATCTAAAAATAAAAAAAATCCTTGCTGCATATAATTTATGTTCAGTTAGCTTCACATATATGACATACCATCAAATACTTATTCTTTCTGCACGTGTTTTAACCGCATACTTACATTTAACAATAATGCTATGGTTCTTCAGCTAGCGTTGGCTTTGACCATGGCAGCTGCATCAGCGGCTGCAGCTATCGTCTACTTGGCACACAATGGAAACCCCAACACGAATTGGCCGGCCCTTTGCCAGCAGTTTAACGAATTCTGTCCACGTGTTAGCGGTGCAGTGGTGGGTTCTTTTCTAGCAGTTTCCATTTTGGTGGTTCTTGTGTTTCTATCTGCAGCTGCTCTAAGAAGGAACTAAATGAAAATTGTGTGATCATTTTCTTTACTAGATTGTATTTTTTTATGTTCAGTTATTTGCTCCAGTATAATTAGGTGTTTGTGGTGGGGGTTAATTTGTGACAATATAATGGTAATTAATTATGTGATTTGATTTAGTTATAATTATTGGACAACAATTCTAAAAAAATAAAAATAACATAATATAAACAGAAAAGAATATGTTTGTCGTTTATAATTCCTTATCAATTACGGAGTACTACGAGTGTCTTTGGAAAAAGAAGACATGGATTTTGTTTTTGGTAAACAGAGTTTTTGGCCTTTTACTAATTAAACGGGGTAGGTATTTCTGTTTCTGTGATTGTTTTTGACCATTTTTTTAATCAGGTCTACGACGTATAGCCGGGGTATATCTCGTTTCATTCCTACCCTTTTCCTGACTACCCACAAAATGTTTAGCTAGTAGAGTTTAAACCTGAGATTTCTTGTGATGAAACGGGTTGCCTTATATATCACTACGCCATCTTAATAATGGTTGGCCTTTTGCTAATTAATCTCTTAAATATGCCTATTAGTGATGTAGATTACAATTGAACGAACACGAATTAAACATGTTGATTCCCGAATATCAGGATTAATCTCTTTCAACGTACGTTGATTCAAAAAAATACCGCAGTTAGGATAAAATTCAACTTAAATGTTCAACACAATTTGAAAGAAAAATCAAACTTCGTAAAAATCAAAACTAATTTTTCTATCTCTAACATGAATCCTAAAATAAGATGCGGAAATTCAAAATGGGCCAAAAAAACGTAACGGGCCAAACAGAAAGCTCAAAATAAAAGCCCAAAAATAACTTAAAAACATAAAATTGGTCGTAACTTATTCTAAAAGTCATTTTTGGGCCTCGAAGTTGGGTAAACCGCCTACGGCAGTTCGTGGGCCTGAAACGGAACCCGTAGCTCAAGTTATGGTTGTTTTTGTAAAGCCCATTTTCTATCACGATCATGGACCTCCATAAACACTAAGGTCTGATCTTCAACACTTTGGCCTGTATCAAATAGATAGGTGATCTATTGTCGATTATTGAGATCTCTTAGAATCTATTGATTGTAACCTCGTTCAAAACACATATATATTTATATACTAGTCCTAAAACCCGATACACACACAGTCACTCAATTTATATTTATTTTTCATAAATATCAATAGAATTCTTATATGATATTGATAAGTTAGAACGTTTTGATGAGTTAAGAGATATAGAATATTGTTTGAAATTAAAAATAATGGAAGAACAACAATGTATCAGACACGAATCAACCAAACATTGATATGACTCTTAACTCTTTAATAGAAAGAAATCATAATTCGATAAACAACCAAAATGTAAACCTTTTATTATAAAAATCATAGTATTGATTCATTTGTTTATGTTTTTTGTTAGCAATATATGAAAAATATTATTTAATAAAACTAATTTGTTTTATGTTTTTCGTTTAAATTAGTTTTCAAGTAAAATATCTTCAATATTACCCAGAGTTAATACTTTATCAATTTGGGTTTGTATTTCTATATACTTGAAATAGTTTTGATACACTGCTAGAGACACTAATATCAGTTTGCAGGAAGTTTTTATGATATTTATTTTAAATGTTATTATCTTTGTTATTATTTTTTATGATTATATTTTATGGTATTTGAAAACTTTAAAATTTTGTGTTATGTTAGAATAAAAATATAGTATAAATATAGATGATGTTATTATTGTTGTATGATTATAAACTTAAATGAGAATAGATCTTATCTCCAAAGGTTATCTATAACAAAATTATTTAATTTTAATTGTTTTTTAATAATGATGTCTTTATGTCTTTAATTTTAACTAATTTGATAAAATCAAACAATTCTATTGACTAATTGGATTTTTAATGACATCATCAAGAGTTTCTTATATTATATTTAAGATATGCACATCACTTATCACGTAGTGTGTGTATATAATTAATACTTCATCCGTCCCACTTAAACGTGCACTTTTATTCTGAACGCAATTTTAGAATTCTTCCACTAACTACACTTTTCACCAATCAAATATTAACTTTACCCACTAAAATCTTTTTCGATCGGTTAAACACCAAAGCATCCCACTTAAACTGTGTACTTTGACTCTGCACGCAATTTTAGAATTCATCCACTAAATACACTTTTCACCAATCAAATATCAACTTTACCCACTGAAGTCTTGTTTGATCGGTTAAACAACAAAGTGAACACTTATAATAGGACATTTCAAAATAATAACCCGGACATTTTAACTAGAACGGAGGGAGTCGAAGCTAATTATATGTTTTGTTGAGCGGCATTAAATAATTCCTATTAATATTTGCTTATGCTAAGAAGGTCCTATCATGATACTCGTGTAACTGGAAAAAAAAAAATTATGATTGTGTATGTCTAGTAGAGTATATATATGAAACGGTGGATATGCAACAAACAATACCGGCCATCTGAAATCAAATTAGCCAATTAACTTTTTAGGAATATTAGGATGATGAACAATCTTATAACAATTGTAATTATTATAATAAAAAAAATAATGAAAAATAACTTCAAAAATTTTTTTATTAAAAAAATAACTTCTCAAAAGTTATTTGAGTAAGGAGCTACGAAGAAATTTTATAAAAAATATATTTAGGATATTTAAAAAGTAATTTTGAAGTCATTCTTACGTACTCACGAAAATTAGCCTTCTCATTTGAACCTACGACTATATATATATATACACATATACATGTGTGGAATATTCATGATAAATGAATAAATGAATCTTAAAGGCTTAGAAATTCAAAAAAAAGTATCAAATTCATTCATTATATGGTGAATACTATTAATTAATATATAAATACACGTTACTTATAACAACTATTAATAATCATTTAAGAATATTAAGTTATAATTTTAATTAACATTCATCATGAAAAATTTAATTTTGTAAAATTCGATTATGAATGACGATCATAATTCAAATACTTACTTGTTTATAAGTTTTGTATGATGAAACTCGTTTAATTTTTTATTGTTTTAACTAGACACGAAACTCGTCTGTACATACGGACCATTGAATATGTATTTATTTTTTAAATATATTCAAAACTAAAATAGATGGCAAACGTTTATGCCTTTGACGTAGTTGACAAAGAGAAGCGATCAATGTTGATGAAATAATAGTGGATGAAGATAATGTTGATCCGATCTTTTGTTTTTAATATCTCTTTATTGGTTAAATATTTATTCGTGAGTTACTTTTCATAATTTGTTTCACACTAAATCACTATATATAAAAATGGTTTAAAGTGTTGAACTTAGTGTTAGAGTTCACACTCACTAACAAACTGAACCGGTCCAGGTGCTCCTGAGTATATAAGTAAGTTATTAAGGTAAACACATATGAATTTAAATACACACTGAACTTTGAAAGTAAAATATCAACGTAAAGAGATATTACACTATCGATTAAACTAATAATAAATTATAGTATAATACTAATTACTAACTTATAGATCTTTTAGGACGTATGTACCAGCGATTTGTAATTTGAATATAAAACAATACTCGGTGAATCTTTTATCACACGTAATATTTTATTCATAATGTAACTTTTATATTACTTTAGCAAGCATAACTATATTAGTATTATATTTGTAAAAGAGTTTTTAAAGAGTTTTATGTTTGTTATCATGATTTATTAATAATATTTAATGTGATTTTCATGTCATTGATTATCGTTAGTAGGGGTGCTTATTATTTGGTTTAACTGAATAGCTCAACCGATACATATATTGTTTGGATTTTCTGGATTAGGTTATTTGGATTTGGTTTGATTTTTGGGTGATACCAGATAAGAAATCAGTTTAATGGTTCGGTTTGGTATGAAAATTTTCAATTAGGACCACTCGAAAAACCAAATAAGCATCAATTGTTAATACTTCTCTTTGATAATTCAATTCCGATAGCCGACTTACAACTCGACTTACTCATATAACTTAATTACCTCAAATACAAATCCATTTATCCAAATGACCAAATATGAACAATTAAAATGTTTTTACTTAGTATTTGGGCAATTTAATTATCTTAATAATCTAAATCATAATTTAAGACTTTTATCTGGCTAAATTGAAACTCAGTCGAATAACCTAAACTCTTATTTGGTTGGTTTGGATTGGGTCTCAAGTGGATTAAGAGTTGATTAAAAGCCGAATAAATCAAACCAGATAACTCTATTAACCCGAAAAAAAACCAATTAAACACCCCTAGTTGTTGGAATATTCGTATGCCCAGTGTTGATGGATAAATTCACAATATATAACAAAATTAAAAATTTATTTAGTAATTATCATTTTGATTATGAAAAACATATATATTAAAGATATTATATTATGAAATATTAAAGACTTGAATATCAGTTCATTACTTTCGTCAAACTTAAAAACATTTATGGTTTCAAAATGTATTAAGTGTTACATCTTTTACAGTTAATTGTGGCGAACTATAAAATTTTTATATTGTGTTTATTTAAGTTTTAAAGAACGTATATTGAATGCATTTTGGACATATTTTGCAACATAAATAAACATGTTTTTAGTACGTTTTATACATACAATAGGAAGTTAAGTACATACAAATAGATGTTTTAAAAATTTAAATACATACGATAGACATTTTCAAAACGCGTACCATTCAATAGTATAAGTGTATAGTTTAATACATTTTAAACAATAAACATATATTATTATTATTATTATTATTATTATTATTATTATTATTATTATTATTATTATTGATTATTGATATTTATACATCTACATTAATAAATTAACAGTACTTCAAATTACCTGCTTATCCATTAAAATGGTTGTACCGTCTTAAGTTCTTTTTCATACCTTTTATATTTTTGATTTTAGAAATTTTATTACCTTAAAATTTTATTTAGAAGTATTAATGCATTTGATTTTAGAAAGTTGTTATATTAATGGTTTTTTAATAAATGTTTGATATTTCTGAGAACTTCCTAAATGAGTATTATTATTCAGCTAGCATATTTTTGTTTTAGATAATTATTTTAGATAATGCGTTTCATTTCATTGTTTTAGATATTTTTGTTATATTTTTGTTTTAGATAATTATTCAGCTACAATTTCTAATTAATTAATAATGTATTCTAAATAAAAAAAAGTTAATAATACATATTATATTACAAATGCATAGAAGTTATAGAACGTCCGAAATATTTTATTATTGTGTGCTTTATATATTTTTGTGTTAGTTACAAATACAACATAATTTTTATAAACTTTCAAATAACGAAAAAGATAAGTAAATAGAGGGACCTAATTGCTTAATTGAATCTCAAATTTGAATCATGACATCATAAAGGTGAATCATATATTATATTTATTAAGATTTGACAAATCAAAAATCTCACAAATAACCAAATATTATACACAAAATTCATAATTTCTGATCAATCTGTTTTAGAACGATCAATATGAAGTGTTTGATGAATTCGAAAAGTTAGAATGTTTGTGATTGATGAATCGATAGATCATATACTTTGATTTTGAAGTTTAGACAAAAATAATAAAATTGCCCCTGTTTATATATTGTCTCTTCTCTAGACAAAGATATAGTGAAACCAATGGATAGGATCAGCTTACTCGGACGAGCTTTAATATAGTCTTTCTTATTATTCTTATTTCCTTTGAAATTTAAAAACTAACTCATATCACCGAGGCAAACGAGTTACAAAAAATGACGAAATTTGTAATAAACAAATGAAAAGGTTAAGGCGCAAAGTGGTTTCTATTTCTATTTATGCAATTAAAAAAAGTCCCTTAACATTCTTTGTTTGAATTAATATAGGTCGTGTAAATGTCAGTTTTATCCTTATATTTAAGACAGTTTTGACTGAATTTATTTAACAAATAAATGATTGAGAGTAATATATAAGGGTAAAATAAGGAGTTAATAATTTTGTTAGTTATTTTTTATAAATGAACAATTATTTTGAAACAAATATAAATAGTAATGTGGAAATCTATTTTAGAACGGAGAGAGTAAACCATATATATGCTACATTGCATTCTTTCTATCTAAATTATATGATGATTAAAATTACAATCAATTGACCAGCTTTCAAGAGATCGATCTTGGTCAAAGTCGGATCACTTACTTATTCCAGTAGATAATCAAAACAAAAGCAAAAAACAATGTAGGGTCCTTTACAATCTAACAGAATAGTACTCTGAAGTTTGATAGACATTAAAGAAGTAAACGAAATAATACTCTTAATTGATAACGATTATAAGACGAGATCATGTAAAGTTATGAAATAATTTGATGATTCGATAGTACTCGAAACAATGGTTGTTATCTATTAGCACTTACGGTTATGTTTAACAAAATTCTTAAAACAAATATAACTAATTTTTATTATTACTCTATCCGTCTCAATTTAATTGTCCACTAAAATTTATACACAGTTTAAAAAAAGTACAATAATTGTACCGCTGACCAATAAGAATCCCTTATCCACTTAAACACTTTCTGATTGGTTGAAACTAAAAGTGTACGATTGTTCGGTTGAAATTTATTACTAAAAACACCACTGGAGACTAAAAGTGGAAATCACATACAAAGCTACCTAAAAGACAATAACACCAACCTGCCTCATACAGCTAATTAACAGAAAACATTGTCCGGGTTTGAGCACAAAGAATCTCATCCAATTGTAAAACGAATACATCTATTCGAAACACTGTTGTGAGCGAGTGAAATTAAGCTGAAGGAATTAACGCATTCAAAAGCGTATATATAACAAAACGACAGAAGCAAATAACATATGTTGTGGTTACAAATATAACAATACAACACACAAGAGATTAGCAGCAAAATTCCAACAACTCAGCGTCGTTTAGAAGTATCTTCATGTCTTGTTTTTCCATAGACACTTGTATTTCGATGCCATTACCATTAGGAGTGTCCATCAGAACAGTGAAATTCTTAGTAGTTCCACCAAAGATGGTTACTTTTATGGGCTTTCCCCACCCGAAATCAATACCGTACATAGGAAACCCACAGACGCTACTAAATATGTAATAGCTATCTTTGTTTCGTACTGTCTCCGTGTTATTCGTTTCAGAAGCCATCTGATCAAAGATAGTTTCCAAATTTCTTATATTTTGCAACTTGAGTTTTCTTCTCCTAAGTTCACTTATGAATTCATCAGGCATGATATCACCATGATTATTGTTTATCGGAAACATAACATGACCAAGAAAATTTCCTATACTTGTTTCAGGCAATTTCTCTAATAACTTGCTTCTCAAATTTAGGGGATAGAGGAATATATTTTCCTTCGAAGCTAATGATTCTGTTTTGTTAGATGCTGCTAATTCACACTTATATAAAAGCCATGTTAGGACTTCAATTCGGGTTGGGTTCATAATAGGTTGTTTAGAGTCCATGGTCATGGTTTTCACCTTGGCTTTGAGGTCATTTATTTTTGTGTTTGAAAAAACAAAAGTTCGTGTTACATAATCACTAACTAGTGGGTATTGAGAAGTGGTTAGTACCTTACCGGTTCTATGTTCGTAAGAAATAAAATGAGGATTAATGATGGGTGATGCCACATCTTTATTATTAACTGCGGCCCAGTGTTTGATGAAATGTAGCGAACTGTTAGCGTCTCCAATCTTGTGGGATAAAGAAGTTGCCACTGCTACACCTCCACAAGCAAAATGGCTCACTTGAACGGCTAATGGGCATATGTTGCTACAATTTTCATCATTTTTATAGTTTGATTTGAACCATATCAAATCATCCGGAAAGAGTTTATCTAGATCTTCGTGGTCTGATTGCTGAAGGAAATCCGATAGTGAGCTGGTATTAGATGCTTCAATGAACACAACCCCTTCATCATTACAATCAACAAAGGTAGGGTCAGTTTTCTTCATCCTACCGGCAAACGGATAGAAACGAGTTAATGTTTGTGATAAGGAGTTCTTCAACTCAAGTGTTTTATCATGGGAACTCTGATGCACACTCGAGCTTGGGTATAAAGCTATAACCGGGACAAACGCATTTATAGCGAATTGATCGAGCAAGGAGAGATTATATGTCTTGGAATGTGAGGGTGTTGGAGAAGAAGGTTTGATGGTATCTCTTGACACAATTGTGTGAAGTTGTCTTCTACCAAATCTTAGAAGCCTGCTAATCATCACCATATTCATAAAAAAGCTAATTTGATATGACATGTTATTGTGTGTTGCATCTCCATTGTTTTATAGACACAAACAAAAATATTAATTTCAAATTTCTTTGTATCTTAAATTGCGATAATATATTGAGTGTGGGGCTGTGGACTATATAATAATAGTATAGATAATTGTATGACTTGTCTTATATATAAATTGTTACTTCATTGATATTTCAAAAATGTTTAAAGATGGTAACAGAGTTTTTGTTGTGCTGTGCACATTTGGTGTCAGTTTCCATTTGGTTAGCAGTTTCAACTCTTCATGAAAAAATGTAGATAGCTAAGTCTATAATTAGTCGATAACTCGATTTTATTTTATAACTTATATTATAAAAATAAAAGATTGAAGATGATCTTATGTCTTTGAAATGACACTTGCTTTGATAGATTTTGTCTGTTTTATTTTAAAAAAAAACACGTATTCAATCAGTAACAAACTTTTAATTCTCACGTACTATATCACAAAATATTGGATGGATTGGCTTTTTATATTACAAAAATAGATTCTACTTACTATACCGAACAAGTTTATTGAATTTGTATTAAAAGAAGTAGAAAAATAGTAATTAAATCAAATCAATAAGGTCGCATATTTTAACTTCACTTTAGACCCCGTAAGAGTTTGAGCCGATCCTAACTACAGCTTTTTACCATAAGTGTTAATGGTTACTGCCTAGGATTTTTCCAAAAAGAGAGGTTTTGAGACAAGGTAATGGAAGTTTGTAACTCTGATAGTGAAAAGGAAAATAAGCAAAGATAGGCAGTTTAAATACCATTGCAGATGTGATAATTATATCTAAACCATTTATGTTTTGCAGACGATCTGATGTTGCTTTTTCCATGCTGATAAGCACCCAGTTTCTGTTCTGAGGAGTGCTTTAAATGAATTCAGTGGAGTTTCAGGGTTGGTGGCCAGTATGGAGAGGAGCACTACAATTTATGCTAATGTTGATGACCATATTGAGATTTCTGAAATAACGCCTTTCAATATTGGTGAAGTTCTAGTCAGGTATCTAGGTGTGCCTTTGTTATTAGAAAAAGAAACTGATGGATTAGAAAAACAATTCGCTATCTTTCGCTGGTAGGTTTCGATAGATAATTTCAGTATTGAATTCTTTGCAAGTTTATGGTCCTCGGTATTTATCTTGCCTAATCTGTCTTAGAAATCTGGTTAAGTTTGGAAGATATAGATGTGTAAATTGTGTAATGGTTTGTGATATGTAATGTAATGAACAGAGTACAACAGATTGTATAACAAAAGCTTCAATATTATTTATGAAATAATACGAATACACTTAGTTGTATTAGGGTTACAATAACCTTGAAGCTAACTATGTTTTTTCTATCTGAGATCAGGTGCACTCTTTCTTTGAAAGTCTAAGACTGTATTTATACACAAAAATACAATGCATACACATGCTTCTAAGGTATGGAACTCTACTTATAAATTGTAGAGTTCCAATTACACGTTATAGTAATTAATGCATAGTAGTCAAACTATCCAAGCATGGTTTGTAGCCGTAAAGTGTCTCATGCTTTGTTGCGCATGCTTTGGCAAGATTAGGTAACTGTAGACCCACGTGCACCGTATATTCATTGGACAAAGCCAGCAACAGAAACTATGGAAACTGGCCTAGCAGTACTAACTCATGAAATCCTTTTGGCAGTACTAATCTTGGACTTGATCTAGCAGTACTAATCTTGAATATGCTAACAGTAGAAATTTATCCAGCATCATTAACTTTGATCCTAGCAGTATAAACTTTGATTTGTCTAGCAGTACTAACTTTATTGACTTAGCTGTACTAATCTTGATAGCCCAACAATCTCCCCCTAAACTTATGCTTTCTACCCAACAGCCTTAAGTTTCTTTTGATTTGCTCTTTGAATATTTTGGGGATCATTTCTTCTGCTTATTTGTTCTCTTCAGATATTTCTTTAACTCTCTTACCAAAGATGATGCTACCTCAAGATTTGTACATTTGACTTTATGCTCCAACATACTAATTACAACAGGAGGATTCCAAGGATAGCTCTTACCAATCAGAAAGTATCCTACACCTCCATCTACCTGGCTGTACATGTGCACTTCATAGCTATCAAAGCAGTACCAGTAGTTAACAGGTGAATACTTCTTCATGAATATCCTCATTTCTTCTTTTGGAGTGTACATTTGCTTCAAGTACTCAAAGAGTTGATGATCATCATCATATCCTCTTACTCCTCCAAACCTCTTTAACCCAGCTTCATACATCTCATCTAAGTCTTTTCTTCTGAAAACTTTAATCATAGAGAAGAAGCTTCTGTACAGCTCAACTGACCCCCCCTGCTCTAATCACTTTAAATAATCTTCTGTTTGCACTATCCAGTGTCTGATACCAATCTATGATTGGATAATCCACCTTCAAGGGCTCACAGTCAGCTGTATCAATAATCACCAATCTTCTATCATTATCATCTTTATCCTCAACAGCAGATGACACCTCATAATGCATATCGTGTTCTATCCTCTGCTTCTTCTGCAGATTATCATAGTAGCTTCCTTTCTTGGATCCCTCAACTGATCCTTTCTTCCTTTCAAAAGTTTTGATACCCTCTTGCATAGGTATATCATGCATACCCTTAATCTGCCTCTCTGCCCTCATTCTTTTCTCAACAGATGGACCAGTCTGTAGTATGTTCTGCTCTCTATCATACATCCTTTTCAGAGCTTCAAATGACATAGCTTGAAGAATTTTAACATTTATTCCAGTTGCATTTCTTAAGAAAGCAATATAATCCTTCTTCAACTAAGCTTTTGTCTTTGGCTTTGCCTTCTGCTTTTTGTATCTAGCTTCAGCTTCTCTCCTTTTCTTCTCATTTAATAACCTTTCTAACTCTGCTTCCCTATCCTCTTCTGTGTATTTCTGCCTTTCCTCTTCTTGCAGTTTCCTTGCCAACTCTTCATCTGCCTCTATCTGATGTTTTCTTTTGAGAGGCCTATCTTCTTCAATCATTATGCCTTTTTCCTTATCTTTGGCACCAATCTTCTTTGCTTTAATTGTAGGTGTATGTTCTGATGGTTCTCTAATGCTCACACCTTTTTCTTTCTCCATTTCTTTTTCCTTACGGCTCTCAGACACCCTTAACAATACCTCAGCTGCAGCAATTTCATCGTTTACTCTAGCAGTACTAACTGGCTCACCAAGCCCAGCAGTATTAACCTTATCTGCATTGGCAGTACTAACTGGCTCACCAAGTCCATCAGTATTATCATCTTCTACTTCTGCAGTACTAACTCCAATACTAGCAGTAGTAACTGGAGCAATATTAATCTTTTCTTGCAGCAGCTTCACCAGCCCATTTAACCTTACTATCTCATCACCTTGAGATGCTAGCATTTCCTTCTGCCTAGTCACCTCCTCAAATAAATTGGTACATAAAACCGTCAATTCCTTTAGTGATAAGATATCCTCACCACTGCCAGAGGTGTTAACCTCTATTGGTGGATCATTAGAAATATCTTCTGTATCATGCCTTGCATGATCAACAGAAGCCCCTCTGTTCTTGGTACTGGGACCACTGGACACATTGATATCCACTGAATTCTTTTGAATAGAAGAATCCAATGGTATCTCTGCATCATGTGTTGCCATGGATTAGGTCCTAGTTCCAGTACCACTGTCCTGTTCTCCCAATGGGGCAGAATCAGTAGTGGCAGCCCTATCCATATGGTCACCTTCCTCTTCATTGACCACCTCTGTCAAATCAATTGACTGATACATTTGAAGAAGAGGAGCCTCAGATGCCTGTTTCTTAGCCCTTTTGGCTTTAGGTTTGGAAGGCTTGGGGTCCCTTGTTTTCTTGGATTTAGAAACAGCAGGTGTGGGTTGAGAAGTAGTGGGTGTGACTACTTCTTCACATGGTGTGGAGGGTGCACTTAGCATATGAGCAGTATGGTTTGTGATCCTCCCAGAAAACATAATGCCTTTTACTGACCCTGTTCTCCTCATATTTGAAAATAGTTTTTGTGTATGTGAGAGGAGAACAATTTTACCACCAACTCTTGGTAGGTCAATTAATTCATTTTCAAAAATATGTTGTAAAAACCATGGATACATTAAAAATTTTGAGTCAGTATGCTCCAGGTTATACAACATTCCTGCAAAAATCATTTTAGAAAAATTGAACTTCATGTTATTAGCTAAGCAGATCAATGCAGAAGCAATGTTACTGCTAAACTGATCCCATGCAGTTCTCTTTTGAGAAATACGTTGTTGCAGGGTATGAATCAAAAATTTCCATTGAGGAGAAAACATGGATTTTAAAAAAGTTAGTTTATTTAACTCCCCCTCATACCCTAGCAACAATAAGTTTTCATAAATTTGAGGAACAGGTAAGCATTCGATACCTTCTTCATCCTGAAGTTGAAGATGAGCACGAACAGATGTCTCTGTTACTCTGATGTTTTGCCCTGCAACCTTGCCGATGATGGTAGTCACCCCATCGACTTCTGCCTTTTCAGCCGAAGTTCAGAAATCGTTTAAATGTGAAATGTAGATGACGGGGTTAACTTAAAGAGCAAAATTTAGGTTGCTCTTTTTTAAAAAGTTAACAATTTCAAAGAAATCTTCTCCCCTTTTGGTTTCAGCGGATAAGCAAGCAGATTAAGCTTGTCTGTTGTTGGTAAAACGATGTTTGAAGATGAAGGAGAAGCCATTTTAGAAATTAGAACTTGAAATTTTGCTTTTAGAAAACTTGAAGAGTTGGTTTTTGATCGCTTTTGGTAGTTCGAGGTAACAGACGGTGAAAAAGCGAGAAGTGAAAATGTTGGCTATTTATACTATTAGAAAAAGAGCAGCATTAAATGCCCTAATTTAATAACAGCACAAATTGCACTAGCAGTATTAAATGTGGAATTTTGTACAAGCGGTATTAAAAATACGCGCAGTACTAATGTTATGCTAGCAGCAAAAACCTTTTATTACAACCAGCAGTTGTAACACAGACTAACAGTACTAACTTGTGAAAGCAGTACTATCTTATATTAGATATACTAAGCAGTATTAATAATGACCAGCAGTAGTAATATAAACTACATTAGTAGTATTAATCATGCGAAGTATTTATAGTAGTACTAATTGATGACGGCAGTGTTAAAAACACTTAGCAGTATTAACACTAGTAGTACTAAAAGTAACTAGCAGTGTTAATACTAACAATATTAAAAGTACTCTTGTCATTAATTAGTATATCAGTATTAACCTATTTTTAAGCACCCAAGATTTTATAGAAAATAGTATTTAAGAAGAGATTTACTCAGAATTTATCATTCCAATACTTGTAACTAGAAAGGTAAATCTACCTACATCAAATGCTTTTGTGAACAGATCTGCAAATTGGTTATCAGTATGAACTTTAAAAATCTGAATTAATCTTTTCTCATTGCAGTCTCTTATAAAATGATATCGGATTTGAATGTGCTTGGTTTTAGAATGTTTCACAGGGTTATTTATAATACTAATAGCAGAGTTATTATCAATAAACATAGGAGTATTTAGAAAAGTCAAACCATAATCCAACATCTGATTCTGAATCCAAAGCACTTGAGCACAGCAACTTGATGCTGCAACAAATTCTGCTTCTGCTGTAGATGTGGAAACAGTAGTTTGCTTTTTGCATTGCCAAGATACAAGTCTTCCTCCTAAAAATTGACAACCTCCGGATGTAGATTTTTTATCCATATTGGCACCTCCATAGTCACTGTCAGTGTATGCAATTAGGTCAAAAGAGGAACTTTTTGGATACCAAAGTCCCAGTTTGGGTTGACCTTTGAGATATCTAAAAATTCTCTTAACTACATGAACATGTGACATCTTAGGATTTGCCTGGAATCTAGCACAGACACACACAGCAAACATAATATCTGGTCTGCTTGAGGTCAGATACATTAGAGATCCAATCATAGATCTGTAGAGGTGTTCATCAACATCCTCCCCCTCAAGATCTGCATGCAGAGGTTTGTGTGTCTCCATTGGTGTGCTAGCAATCTTTGCATCTTTGTACCCAAACTTCTCCAGAATGTCATTCACATATTTCCCTTGACTTATGAAGATCTCATCTTTCTGCTGTTTGACTTGTAATCCTAAGAAAAAAGTCAACTCTCCCATAGAGCTCATCTTGAATTTCTGATGCATAAGTGCTTCAAACTCTTTACAAAGACTATCCCTTGTAGAACCAAAAATAATATCATCTACATAGACTTGAACTAGTAGGATATCAATTTTAATTCTTTTGATGAACAAGGTTTTGTTAATTGCACCTCTTTTGAAACCATTATTCAACAGATAAACAGATAGTGTATCATACCATGCTCTAGGAGCCTGATGCAATCCATAAAGTGCTTTATCCAATTTGTACACTTTATTTTGATGCTTTGGATCTTCAAATCCTGGTGGTTGGCATACATAAACTTCTTCTTCAATAGTGCTATACGGAAAGGCACTTTTCACATCCATTTAGTATACCTTGAAACCTTTAAAAGATGCATAAGCCAAAAATAACCTAATTGCCTCTATTCTAACTACATGAGCAAAAACCTCATCATAGTCAATGCCCTCTTCTTGAGAATATCCCTGAGCAACTAGTCTTGCTTTGTTCTTAATCACTATACCTCTCTCATCTTTCTTGTTTCTGTATACCCATCTTGTTCCAATAGCCCTTTTTTCTTTTGGAAGATCCATCAATGTCCAAACATCTTGAATTTTAAACTGAAACATCTCCTCTTGCATTGCTTCAACCCAACTTGGATCTTTCAAGGCTTCATTTGCCTTATTGGGCTCCATCTAAGACAGAAAGCAGACAAACAAAGAAGTGTTGATGTCTTCTTCATTTAGTCTGGCAGATCTTCTGGTTTGCATTGCCGAGTCAATATCACCTATTACATTCTCCAATGGATGATAAGCTTTATACTGTTGATATTGAGCAGTAGATGACATAGGAATCCTAAACTCTAGATTTGTATCATTCTGATCCATCAGAATGTTGTTCTCATCTACATTTTCTTCTGCATTTACATCAGCAAACCATCTGCTTCTAAATCTGTATCTCTTTCTGCATTCTCAGATGTATTCACACCATTTGCTTCTTCTTCTGGAAGCATTTCAGGATCTGAAGATGCGTTCCCATCATTAAAAACACCATTTTGATGACTCATACACATTTCTGAAAGATTGAGTTAGAGCATCAATATCAAATAACCAATCTGGACCTTTGCCCACAACACTAGGTGTGTGTTCATTGAAAGTCACATTCATGGTTTCCTCCACTATTCTAGTTCTATGGTTGAATACTATGTATGCTTTACTTTGGGTAGAGTATCCAACAAAGACTCCCTCATCAACTTTGCTCTCAAATTTGCCTAGGTGATCTTTGGAATTTAAGATAGTAACAAGACATCTAAATGGTTTGAAAAAGCTAATCAAATGTTTTCTTTTGAAAAACAACTCATATGGTGTCTTGTTATGAGGCTTAACAACTAGTGCCCTGTTCTGAACATAACAAGCAGTACAAACTGCTTCTGCCCAGAAAGTCATAGGTAGCTTAGCATCTGCTAACATGGTTCTAGCAGTCTCAATTAGTGTCCTATTTCTTCTTTTTGCTACTCCATTATGTTGTGGAGTTCTAGGAGCACTAAACTGTCTTTCTATTCCTTTTAATTCATAGAATTTATTCGTTAAATCAGTTTGTAAATCAATCGTTTCAAGCATAAACCTTTGCAATATCGTATAAAATCATTTTGTATAAAACAAGTAGAAATCAAACAATGACGGTGATCCCCCGAAGGCTAGCTAGGCCCTACGAGTTAAAGTGTCGACACCTAGGTCTATAACCAAACCACGACCTGTTGTGTATCGTTTTTGCCTGGGACCGGTTAAATATACGCTCCTAGTCTCGACACATTGTCGGCAGTTAGCATGACTAACAAATGTGGGAGGGACGTCATCCCGATAGTACTATCCGTATATTCAGTGGCTAGCGTCATCTAGCTAATGGTTATAGTTTGCAAGCAAGAGGACGTCTATGCACTACAACTATATACGTAGGTTTACACAAAGATTCGTTGTCATGTTTCCAAGTATCGTATGAAAGTCATTCATATGTTTTTCACTCAGTTTAAAAGCAGTAAAACACTAAAATATGGGCTGTGAACTCACCTTGTGAATTGCGTGAGTGCTAGCGTTTAAAAGCGAATGTGTTTGCCCAAAATAGCCTCCCATCGCCCTAAACGCATGAGGTCGTTCGTATAAGTAGACGGCTAACTGCACATCTATGCTAGTTGTTCACTCAACTAGTAGGATTATGTGTATATGTTTTCAAAAATATGTACGACCCATTGATCATATTTTCATAAGTAATATTTCTCAAAATATTAGTATCCTCGTATCGTTTTATACTTATACTTATGTTTCTTCAGAATATAGCTTTATACTTTTAAAATGCGTATTATTTGAGAAAACGCACTTTTAAACCATGCAATCGATCTCGTTTTGTCTAAAACGTGTTGTTAAACAAGTTCCTTTATTTGTCCAAGATATAAAACTATTATTCAAATACTTCCATTTTTAGTCCCTCAGTTATATCTTTCGTTCGTTTTAAACCTTACGTTTTGCTTTTTGGTAAAACACGTTTTTAATGGTTTTCGTTTGTTTGTTTAAAATAATTATATATTATTTTAAAACATGTTTATGGATGTTAGATATATATATACACGTATATATATATACACCAATATGTTTATATCACATATAGTTTGCGTTAGAGTTTTAATATTTAAACATTTAAAAATCCTTTTAATTCATTGTTCATTTTTCTTAACAGGTTTCTCTCAGATTTTAACCTTCCGTGTGACGTCATTTTGACTAGTCAAATAGCTGTATTTTTGTATGAAATTTTATCACATATCCTTACATGTCTTAGGTGTAAGTCCCGTTGTTTTGGATCGATAACGAGGTTATCTAATGTATTAAGGTGCGGAATCCCTCAATACTAGTTATAGGATCTATAACAAATTCTTTCGCAATATATTAGCGAATCAATTGTCTAATTGCTTTGTATCAATTATAACACGTATTAACAATCAATACTTAGCCTTTAGGATATTGGAAATCTCTCTGGAATCGCAGGGCAGCCGAATGAGCAAAGTGGCAAAAGTTGTGAATATGAAAACCCCAATTTTCATATATATTCGTCTCAGTTCGCAGATACATGGGCTCTGCGAACTGACTCGGTTCGCAGCCCATGTCGGCCCAGCGAACTCACTCAGTTCGCAGCACAAACTTGTCCTGCGAACTGACTCGGTTCGCAGACCAATTTTGTTCTGCGAACTGACTCGGTTCGCGGTCAACTTTGGTCAACATTTTTCAGCCTTTTGATATCTATCTCTAAAATGTTTACCAAACAATATATTTCATTTACAATTCAAAACCAATGTACAAACTTGATTACAATTACTAAAAGTACTAATACAAGCTATAACAAGCTAGATCTGTTGTCACAAAACATGTCTCAACAGACTCCCCCTTGACAATAGCTTTAGCATCTTTAAGTCTTTGTCTTCAAGTTGTCTTTGGTAATCAGTTGTAAATTTTGCTACCTGCATATATCTTCAGCTTAATGCATGTCTTCACCATTGACTGATAATCTCGTGCAACATCTTCCCAACCTTCAATCGCTGTGATCCTATTCTTGTGTAACATTAATAGGTCAGCCTTTGATAGGTTCATCAGATGTCGACGATCATAAATCTTTAAGATCTCTCTCTCTTCATTTTCAACTTCATCATCATGTACAAACATAAGAGCTTCACCAGTCACTGAATCTACAGACCATCTCTTCAGCTTACCTAAGATATCTTGAGGCATAACTTTCAGAGGAATCTGTTGTATGCATTTCACAGCTGGATATATCTTCTTTCTACGACGCCTTCCTGTTCTTTCGCTTCTTTCTTCAAGCTTAATTTTTTTTCCGATTCTTGGCTTAATTCTTTCAAACTTCATTGACCAACCCTCAGTCTTGATAATCTTTTCAACATATCTTTCAAATGGATCATTACTAGGGTTGTTCAATTCTAATCTAGCCAAGTCTCGGATTTCAAATCTTGGCAAAGAACTGAAGACTGCAAGCTTCTTCTCAAAATATTGAACACCATCATATCTTTTTATAGCAAAAAGCTGCAAATCTGCGTCGAAGTACCAACCAATAATACCTCTTCTAGGTATACGCTTTCCAGAGATATCCACTTCACTAATCCTAGTCTTCTCCTTTTTCTTCTTCTCCAAAGGCCTAAACATCGGATTATTTTTGAGCCTATCAGGAAGATCATCTTCAGAATCAGTCGAGTCATCTAGATCTTCATCTAAATCAATCACTCTTTCTCCGTCTTCTTCCTGAATAACGACTTTAGTCTTTGAAGGGCTCACGATGTGTTCATCGATATTAGCATCGGGATCTACACCTTCGTCTAACCCAACATAAGAAATAGAAGTCCAATCTTCAGGAGGTACAAACTCTCCCTCCTCTAGATCGTAATCTACTTCTTCTTCGACTTCAGTTTCAGAATCGCTTTCATCATTCATATCTACAAGTGGTATATATGTCATGAATCAAATGAATAATATAAATTTTTTTATCAAGAGTTTCTTTATCATTTCTTTCACGAAATCACTATCGATTTCTAATCTTATATAATGTTAACTTGTCAAGATGAATCTCAAGTCTAAATCTTATATAATTAGACTTATATCATTTTAACCTGTAACATAACATCTCAGGTCTAAATCGTATATAACTAATCTTATATTATATGAACATGAAACAAATAATAATTTTTAATATAAGTGTTTCATTGATTATAAGAGTTATTACAATCAATCTAAGAATACATATTAAAAAAATTATTCTGTGGTGAATTTCTCACCAACATTACTAGCACCAGCAGCAGTACCAGCACCCTCACCACCAACACCACTTGTCCCAGCAGGCTCAGACTCCCCCTGAATTGTAGACGGCTCACCGGTTATTGAAGGACCAGTCGGCTCTCTATCTTTCTGTGCATTGGGATCATCGTCTGTATCATCTCGTCTCTTCCTTCTCAGTTCATCTTCTCTGCATGCCTCATTAAATAGCAAGATCTCCCCTGAGGCGACTTGCCCTTCAATAAATTTGTGACAAGGCCTTGCAGTCGATCAAGCTGTTTCTGCTGATCTTCAGACTCTCTGATAGAAAGCATATGAGACTTCAGGAGATGAGTGTAGGCTTCGCCTTGTGTTGCAAGCTCCTTTGCAAGAGTAGCATTCTGAGTCTCTAATATCCGAACTCGAAGTTCCAAACTAGAAATCCGCTCAGAAGCTCTCACAGAAGTAGTAGCCTGGGGTGTAGGTGTGGTCGCAGAATGAACATGATGTTGTTCAATCTGGGTTGCAACGTCTGTCAGAAGTAAGCGAGCTGTGATTCTACTAGCCTTTGTAGTCGGAATTGTGACAGTATCGTCAGCAGCAGGCTCCTGTTAGACCATAGTTATCAGTAAAAGTAACAGAATAAACTGTCTCAATCTCTGAATAACTATAAATACTCGTATCTCTAACCTTCTCTGAGGTTTCAGATACCGGAGCACTCGGACGTTGTACCGCAGGTCTAGCCTGCTGTTGTGTATCTTGAGCGACTGTTATAGAAATATCTATCTCAGTTTCTCATATGTAGAACGCACAACATTCAATAGAGAATAATAAGGTTAAAAAAAAATAACCTGGACTAGCCAACTCGCCAATCGTCAGCTGAGAAGTAGCTGAACGAATACGCTTTCGGCGTTGCGTCTGAAGAGATTGATCCTCTTCGACATCGGTGTCCTCGTCAAGCATGCAAAAATCAGGATCCATATCATCAACTTTGCGCTTGCCCTTTAAGGCAGGATCCATGATCAGCTTGGAACCTCGCCGGATCATTCCCGCAGGAATACCCGAAAAAGTAGTAGGATGAGGAAGATCATCATCAGTCTCCTCACTATCAGAGTCAGATGTGGTGGCACCATCTTTGCCAAAGGCACTAGAGGGCCCAACATCCAGACTCGCCTGATCCCGTTCACCCTCAGGTCGAATGACCTCTGGGTCTACAGCTTCAGGAGCCTAGACATGATGAATGATAATAGATGATAAGTAAATATATAGAATTCACACAAGTTGAAGAATAATGAAACCAAACATACCTGAAATTGATCAATCTCATTTAAGAGAGGATCGGTAGCATCATCATTTTCCAGCAAAACCTCATGCAAAACCTGAGCTGCAATGTCAGGTTGAGCAGCCTGATTCAAAACATCTTCAATAAGTTCTTGCGGCTCAGGGTTTTGAGCCACAACTGCTGGCTGAGGATCTTGCGGTTGAGCTCCATCATCCATCCAACCATTGTTTGGTGGAGCTATATAGGCAGCATCGAGGAGATGGCCAAAGAGATCACATGCTTCAGGCTTAACCTGATCTGGACGTCGGGAGGAATGAAGAAAGCACGCATTGTAACCTCGAAGTCCAATCCGGTCGACATGCAAATCTGGCTGAATATTTGTCAAACCAGGAATGCAGTGACGAATGATAAGCATGTAGAAACGCGGATAAAGCATAAACTTTGATCTCACCGCGCCAGTTATCTGACCAACAAAAGAATTGAAGATATATGACGAAAAAGTGTATGGTTTATTATAAACCAGGGACAATAGGCCAGATAACAACTCAGGGCTCAGCTCATCATATCCGCCCTTCTTGTTACCGAAGATGGTAACAATAATGTGGAAAAGAAATCTCCACTGGCCAAGGACAAATGCCTTCACAAACTGGCGGCCTCTCTTGGGTCCAGAATAACCCATTCTACCTAGTGCACCCTCAATGAAATCAGAGGTGTACACCGAAGGTCCAGCTTCCTGATCGACTGTTCCCAGATGTAGAATCTGTCTCAGATCATCAGCAGAGAAAACCACTGGATGGTTATTAACCCTCGTGCGAATAACCGGAGGGTTTGCTGCACCGTCAAATACTATATTATCCCAGAATTGTTCCAGAAGATCTCGGGACAGTGGCGAAGATTCCGTAATAGCATATCGAATTCTCGATCGTGCTAAATATGTCAAAATCTCTGTGAAACGTGCAGCTCCACGCTCATTTACATCTAAGTTCACCAATATGTTGTGAGCAGGAGTGAAAGATCGAGCAGCCATATCTGTAGTCATAAGATATACACAAATGGCAGTTAGCTCAAATAATTGGACAACATATCGAACATTGATTAATTTTAAACGTTTATGTATTGTGAACCAAAGAGATCACCAAACATCGACGTTCACTATTAATTAGTAACTTAATTTACTGAACTTAATTGAACGATTAAGTATTCAATACTTAATTTTTCAATTATCTTCTCTAAATTATATACATCGTTCGTACGTCCTAGTAGTTAATCCGAAATATTATACCGCCGATAGTAAATCGGAACACGCCGCACGACTACATATGAGTCGGAAGTCTTTCGATATAATAGAACATAATTCGTAAATTATATGCATTTCACTTATAACATTAAGTTCTTAAGTCGAAGCATATAAGCGATAGTTAAAAATTGCAATTTGTATTTTATTTGTAATCATAAAGATCTCAAATCGAAAACAAATGTAAGTCAAACAAAGTCAAACTTTTGGGTACGCTTCGGTCAATGCGAGTCAAACACTTGAGTTCGCTTCGCAGTCAACGGAAGTCAACCTTTTGGTTCGCTTCGCAGTCAACGAAGTCAACCTTTGGTTCGCTTCGCAGTCAATGGAAGTCAACCTTTTGGTTCGCTTCGCAGTCAACGAAGTCAACCTTTGGTTCGCTTCGCAGTCAACGAAGTCAACCTTTGGTTCGCTGCGAACTGAGACTGAGCTCGGTTCGCAGGAGCGTCTGGTTCACCAAGAAATTATAACCCGATGGTCGAACAATTTTAAACGCGATGGAATGGCATAAACATGTTTATTATAGTCCGATTAACAACTTCTAAGAGTTTTAGGTTTTAATTTTCACTTATTTTTACAAAATCCGTGAAACTCTAAACCGAAACATTCAAAGCATAAAACGATCGATTAAACACAAATTAGACGGTGTAATCGAGTGATTCTTACTTTTAAAGATGCGTAATCCAAAGTTGTAAATGTTCTACGGAGTGAAAAACACGATCTGGTGCTTCAAATTTCGAAAATTTAAGAGAAGATGACTTGTTTTGGGTTCGCTGAAAGTCGGCTCGCAGGAGTAAAAGTTTAGTTCGCAGGGAATATTTGGAAATTGAGAAGTGGGCTCGCAGGACCTGTTCCTTTTATACTCAAAACTCAATTCGCAACTTTGACTAGTCAACTTCGCAATTTTGACTTTTCATGCAAATTTAGTTGTAAATATAAATTGAACTTTTTGCAAGTCAATATTTTGAACTTTCCAATGTGTCGTTGTCACATTTATTCAACACGATACCAGAACGATAAATTACAGATTAACTTACTTCCAAAGGATAAACAAAAATAAAAGACGTAATAAATAAAAATCAAACTAATGAGTGGTATCAAGTACCATTTTATTAATAAAACATAAGGATTAACACTACATATTTTTGGTGTTAAGAATTTATCTGCTTAGGGATCATATTAGGAAGAATAAGTTGTACCTTATAATTTATCAACCAAGTCTAAGAAGATTGTTAGTAACCATATCTTATGAAATTCAAATAAGTTACAGAAAAATTACAACTTAACCATTTATGAACTTATATTTATAAGATTATAACTTGGTTACCTTTATCCACATGAAATACCACGTTCTATGAAAATACATTTATATTACTGAGAACGAATTATTCACCGAAGTGAACATTCATTTGTCATCGACAGTTCAAGATGATTACCGATATTATGATCCATATAAACAAATTATTCAACGATTTCCGGGCAAACCTTTATTGTTAGTATGCATATTAACTAGTGTGTACCAATATATGATATACTGAGAAATCAAGTATAAATCATAACACTGTATCATTGACATTCAAGGTAGAGGTTACTAAATGATGCACTTTTCGTAACATATAACATATCCTTGAGTTATTTTAAAGCTTGACAAACATCAAACAGATTTTGAAGATACTAGAAGTTCTAGATCTGTACATAGTACAACAGAAGATCCCTTAGTATGAGCAAAATAAGTTTGAGACCATTGGCGAAACTAAAGGTTTCAGTTCTGTACGTAGTACAACAAAGTCACCAGTAGTTTTGCTAATAATCATATTTGTAACTATTTGTCATATTATATATTCATATATTGTTGATAACAATGTATGGCGATACTATCATTCTCAAATTAAGACCTATGTCATACATCATATAATAAGTCACACTGGATAATATGCATGAGAATTAATGCTTATTAAATGCTCAAAAATCATAGTATAATTTGCCTACCAGTACATCATATAATGAATCTGTCGAGACGTAAATTTAGTCTTATCCAATTATAACATGTGGAGAAAGGTGTATAATGAAATAAATATAAGTACCGTCCTGGTTGTAAAGATGTAACTTTAATGTGACTTACCAGAATCTACTAACATATCTAACTTAAGACATATACTTAGTATTATTAAGCTTATTCTCCTAATGTACCATCATTTCCCAGCAAATAAAAACTTAAACCATTTATGGTTTATTTTCTTTTTGCATATTATAGGAGGCGATTCCCCTTAGGTAATAAGCAAATGAATGCCATACGCCAGTATCCTTTTTTTAATAAAATACCTTACTAACTACTACATACTCCTTTGGAAGACAAATTAATCTGAATTTCTTATTCCATTTAGTTGAACTAATGTCTCAAAACGCGCCCTGTCGAAAGCTTTAGTGTATAGGTTTGCCAAGTTGTCAGAAGAGGCAACCTTAACTAACCTAATAAGCTTCTTCTCGGCACAATCACGAATAAAATGATGACGAATATCAATGTGTTTCGTCTTACTGTGCTTTACCGGATTATTGGCTATAGAGATCGTCGATTCATTATCGATCAACATAGGAGTATCGGTAAAGTTTAGCCCATAATCTCGCAGTTGCTGTTGTATCCACAATACTTGGGAACAACAGCTGCCAGCTGCAACATACTCAGCTTCACATGTAGAAACGGCTACTGAGCTTTGCTTCTTGCACTGCCAAGACACAAGTCTACCGCCTAGGAATTGACATCCTCCGGTCGTAGACTTTCTATTTTGATTACACCCACCATAATCCGAATCAGTATAAGCAACAAAATCTAAGTCTCCTTCAATAGGATACCAAAGTCCCAGCTTCGGCTTCCCTTTGAGGTAACGAAAGATTCTTTTTACCGTTTGCATATGTGACTCTTTCGGATTAGCCTGATATCTTGCGCAAATACAAACAGCGAACATAATGTCAGGTCTAGATGCAGTCAGATACATTAGTGATCCAATCATAGCCCTATATAAAGTAGGATCTACATTCAGATCACTCGGCGTATCAGGACCGAGTCCGTGATTTTCTGGAATAGGAGTTTTGTAAATACGAGATTCATCCATCTTGAAACGTTCTAACAGCTCATGTGTATATTTAGATTGATGAATAAAGAAACCATCTTTCTTTTGGTCAACTTGTAACCCAAAGAAGAAGTTCAACTCTCCCATAGCAGACATCTCGAACTTGCCTTTCATAACTTGCTCAAATTCTTGACACATCTTTTCATCAGATGACCCAAAGATAATGTCATCAACATACACTTGAACAAGTAGAAAGTCCCGTTTCTTCCATTTCACAAAAAGTCTACTATCAATTCTTCCTCTTGTAAAACCATTCTCAAGAAGATAAGTTGATAGTGTTTCATACCACGCTCTTGGTGCTTGATGTAATCCATATAGAGCCTTATCAAGACGATGTACTCTATTTGGATACAATGGATCAGTAAACCCTGGTGGTTGAGAAACATACACCGTTTCCTTGACTTTGCCATACAAAAAGGCACTCTTAACATCCAGCTGATAAACTTTCATTTTCTTTGAAGCTGCAAATGCTAAGAACAACCTAATTGCCTCAAGCCTAGCCACAGGTGCAAACACTTCATTTTAGTCAATTCCTTCTTGTTGGTTGAAGCCTTGAACAACTAGACGAGCTTTATTGCGAATCACGATTCCCCGATCGTCTTTCTTACACTTAAAGACCCATCTAGTACCAATTGGATATTCACCACTTGGTAAATCAACCAACTCCCAAACTTGCAGTTTTGAGAACTGAGAAAGTTCTTCCTGCATTGCTTCTACCCATGAGTTGTCCTTCAACGCCATTTGGACATTCTTAGGCTCAACTTGTGAGATAAAGCATGAATATAGACATAGATTTGTAACCTCTGTCTCTTTCATTTCAGCATACAAGCTAGTGTACTCAGAAACACTGGCCCTAGTTTGAACCGGTGCATTTGGATCACCAATAATATTTTCAATAGGATGATTTTTGTTAGTTCTTGTTGTCGTCACTGGTTCAAGTTCTATTTCTTCTTCTAAATTAGTGCCAATCTCTTTCAATAGAGGTATATTTTCATCCGAAGATTGTTGTGTGGCACTCGTTGAAGCATGATTATGATCTACAAAAGTTGTATCTCTAGGAACATTTGATGTTGGTGCAGGGCCAATATCCCCATCACCCGACAATAAATGTTCAGAGATCTCTGAGTCAACTTTGTAGTCACAAATTGGGACATTGAAAGACTTAAAGAGATCTGAATAGTCGAATTGCCAATCTAATCCCTTATGTATGTCATGTGTGTAGCTCGTAACTTCAATGTTATAAACTATTTCCACACGTCCCGATGCTTTATTGAAGACACGTTTGTTTGGTGAATTAGGCACATAACCTAGGAAATATCCTTCGTCAGCCTTCTCACTAAATTTCGGTTGAGTGCTAGTCTTCAGCAAAGTACAAGAAACTCCAAAGGGTTCAAATCCTTTTAAGTTTGGTTTCTTATTGTTCAAAAGCTCATAACAAGTTTTGTTCTGCTTTTTAACCGTAAGAACTCTGTTTAGAACATGACATGCAGTATTCACCGCTTCTGCCCAGAAAATGACCGGAAGCCTTGAATCTGCAAGCATTGTTCTAGCTCCTTCGATTAACGTTCTGTTTTTCCTTTCAGCAATACCGTTCTGTTGAGGTTCATAAGGTGCACTGAATTGATGTTGTATCCCTTTGCTTAAGCAATAGAAATTGAACGTTGAATTCTTGAACTCTGTTCCATTGTCACTACGAATTCTCTTAACTCGTGTTCTATAGACATTCTCTATTAGATCTAGGAACTCCATAAGAATACCAGGAGTTTCATCCTTAGATCCCAAAAAGAATACCCAAGAGAATCTAGAGAAATCATCTGTAACAACTAAACAGTACCATTTGCCATCTATACTTCTTTTGCTTATTGGGCCAAAAAGATCCATATGCAGCAATTCAAATGGCGAGGAAATGGAATTTTCAGTCTTAGACCTGTGTGGTTTTTTATGTTGCTTTCCTTTCATACAAGGAACACACTTATCTTCAGACTCGAAACGCTTTTGTGGTACACCCAGAACTAAACCATTCTTGGTTATATAGTTCATTTTACGAAAGTTCAGGTGAGCCATTCTCCTGTGCCATAAGAGTGCGTCTGCATCTGAAGCCTTGGATAAAAGACATGTAGATTCCATTGAAGTATTAGGAACACCCATGTTGATGGCATAGATGTCCTTCTTCCTTGGAGCCCTCATTAATATCCATTTTTCAGGGATGGTGAAACCCGGCTTCAGGACTAAGGCTTCTGTCTCACTGAAATGTACAAAATGACCTTTATCACAGACTTGGGAAACACTCACAAGGTTGTGAGTTAGTTCTTCAACATAATTCACATCCTCTAGAGTCAAAGTTCCATTTGAAACTCTTCCTTTCCCAGTTATTACTCCTCCTTTATCACCAGCGAAATGAACTCGCTGTTTCATTCCACCTTTGAAGTCCTTCAGTAGACTTCTTTCACCGGTCATGTGCCTAGAGCATCCACTGTCTACATACCACCAACTGTCCTTGTTCACAGTCTGCTCCTGCACATAACAAGTTGTACACAATTAGTTTTAAAGAGGGACCCAAGCCATTACGGTCTTGGCTTGTCCCTTATCATCAACAATCTGAACCTCCTTAAAGTAACCATAACTATTATTGTCAATAGTCTTGGTAACTGCTAAAGAAGTTGGAGGTTGTTGATGATCTGAAGTCTTATGCCTCTGAGGAGAGTGAGTAGAAAACCTCTTAGGCACATAATCAACTCTATGTGTACGTGAAGTAGAACCACTCTCAAATTGACTGTGGTTTCTACTTGGAGTCCTAAATCTTGACGATGTCTTATCTCTAGGCTTAGTGTCATTTAGAGTATAAGTCCGTTTAGGTTTAGGCGGGGAGACACTATGAGTAACATCTCTTTTCAGAATGTTCACAGGTTTAGTACCTAATCCCAGTTTGGTACCTAACCTGTCTACATTTGAACTAGAGACCTTCGGTGTCTCATGGTTATTCACGAGCTTATGTGATGTTTCCAACTTCTTGTTAGGACAACAGGAAGCCACATGCCCCTTTTGGTGACATTTGAAACAAGATTTCTGCTTTCGTGACTTAACCACTTTTGCCTTTTCGTTTTCAGCCTGAGTTTCAGACACTAAAGGTGTATTGCCTTGTTCCTTAATAATTTCATCATTTATGTCAGTATCAACCATCATTCCACTCGAGACAAACTTTACTTTAGGGAATGGTGAGTTCTTACTGACATCAGATGATGGATCCTTATGAACGACCTTCTGTGTCTCTAACTTTTCAGACTTCTTAGTTACTAAATTCTCAGGTTTAGTATCTACTTCCATCATTTCTAAGTCAACAAAAGTAGTGTAATTTGAATTAAACGGAGGAGGTACATCAGTGTATCCTAATCCGGTCTTATCCTTAACACTACGTTGAGCATCAATTATAGAGTCCATAGTTAAAGAAGAAGTTCTATAACACTCAAACTTACGATTAAGCTCAACCAATTTCAGTTTTGACTCAGCTGGCTCATTGTCTTTATTGGCCATGTTTTGATTTAAGTCTCTTAGATTTAAGTACAAACCATCAATCTTAACACATTGTTCATTTATAGTGTCTCTTAAAGTGGTCTTATCAGCAGCATCAGACTTAATCTTTTCTTTTAGAGCTAGTTTATCCTCACTAAACCTTTGAGCATCACATTTAGCAATTTCTAATTCAGATTTCAACATATTATATGAATCAGCAAATACACTAACTTGTGATTGCAAACTAGTAACTAGATTACAGACATCAACAAGAGTAAACATATCAAGACATACCCTTTTCTTGTCTGTTTGAAGTTCAGCCATATGTGCTACAAAATCATCTGGACTCATATCCTCAGTTGAATCCATGTATAGCACATCATCATCACTTGCTTTTGGTGTGACTTCTGGCACCCTTACTTGATAATCCACATCAGTCGGCATATAGGATGTAGATTCAGCAGCTTTCTCTTGATTATCTATCTTAGCCATAAGAGCTTGCTCAGGCTGAGCAGACCAATCATAAGAACCATCAAGCTGTTGAACCACCAAGGCTTTGGAAGCTAAAGAACTTCCCGAGCCTTGTCTTCCATTGCTGACATCAACCTTTGGTCGTTGACATTCCCGAGCAAAGTGTCCGAAACCCTGACAGTTATAACACTTAACTTTGGATTTATCAAACCCTGGTTGATTACCTACCACCTTCCTTCCAGTACGCTTCAAGAAATTTTTAACTCTCCTTGACACCATAGCTAGTTGCCACTGGAGATCCATTTCTTCAAGGTCATCAGGGTCTATCTGATCATAATCTTCATCGAACACAGCTGGATCATTGATTTTCCCCTGAATGTAGTTCTCATAGGAAGCAACAAAAGAAGCAAGAACAAATAGTTGTTGTTCAGCAGATTTCACACTCATTGGCATTTTATTATGCCCTTGAGGTGACTTCTCAGTAGATTTTTCTTTTGTATCACTTCCAGATGAAGCAATAAAACACAAATCCTCAGTTATCAATTCACCCTTTTCTCCAGTATCACCAACTAGTAAAGCAGTGGTCGAACTGGATGATGCATTTGAGAGAGTTGATTTTCCATGATATAGTCCAGGATTCTGTAGTTGATCAGAATCTGACTCTCTCGTTTTGTTGGTGAAGTCATAACCTCTGAGCTTATCAATAGCTTGCTCCAGAGTCATTGTAGCATATCGCTCTTCATTATCCTTGAGCATAACTCCATGCATTTCCCATTTGTACGGTAAACACTCAATAAACTTGTCGGTTTTCTCCGTATCAGAATAGAAAATCTCATGATCATCTAGCTCACTCAATAGATGGTAGTATCTTGTGGTGTACGCATCAAGATCTTCTCCCTTAAAAGCTTTAAACACAGTAAACTGCTTCTTCAGGAGATTCATCTTGCCTGCCTTAACTTGTGGACTTCCCTCACATCTTTTCTCAAGAGCAATCCAGAGTGCTCTAGCAGTGTGAACAGATTTCAATTGATGATTGATTTCCTTAGGTAAACTCATTTTAATTGAAGAATGTGCTTTGTTTTCAATCTCAAAGTCTCTCTTCTGGTTATCATTCATCCGATTGTAGGGTACAATTACTGTTGCATTTTCAACAACAGTTGTAGGTGCAGTGTATCCATTTTTGATACACATCCAGATTGACAAATCATGTAATCTACAGTATGATTCAAACCTGTCTTTCCATCCATAGTAATCCTCAAGTCGAAGCAATTTAGGTGGAACATTAGACTTTCCAATCTCGTGGTCCATCTCAATCATTTTACTTAAGTCAGACATTTTTGTCAATCTCAGAAGTTACACAGTCACAACAAACAAGGAATTCAGTTCGCAAGAAACTCAGTTCACAGAAAATTGATTCCCAGAAACTCAGTTCGCAGAGACTCACTTCGCAGGAACTCAGTTCGCAAGACTCAACTCAGTTCGCAAGAACTCAGTTCGGTTCGCAATCTCGGTTCGGTTCGCAAGTGATCTCAGTTCGCAGAAACATAACTCAGTTCGCAAATCTCAGTTCGCAACTCGAAGTTCAGTTCGCAAACTCGGTTCGGTTCGCAATCTCAGTTCGGTTCGCAGCTTTCACTTCACAGTAACTGCTGAAACCCTAATCTCAGTTCGCGAAACGGCTGAAAATCCCAAAAACGAAAGTGTTAGTTACTTTTACGATTAAAACACAGGTTTCTGATCGTAAACTAAACTAAAAAGCGTCCAGAGAGTGATTTTGGTCGTAAATAAAGACGTAATGCACTAAAAACAACCCGAAATCACACGTTATTATCCCAAATAACCTCGAACCTACGCGTATCTAGCAAACAGCTCTGATACCAATTGTAAGTCCCGTTGTTTTGGATCGATAACGAGGTTATCTAATGTATTAAGGTGCGGAATCCCTCAATACTAGTTATAGGATCTATAACAAATTCTTTCGCAATATATTAGCGAATCAATTGTCTAATTGCTTTGTATCAATTATAACACGTGTTAACAATCAATACCTAGCCTTTAGGATATTGGAAATCTCTCTGGAATCGCAGGGCAGCCGAATGAGCAAAGTGGCAAAAGTTGTGAATATGAAAACCCTAATTTTCATATATATTCGTCTCAGTTCGCAGATACATGGGCTCTGCGAACTGACTCGGTTCGCAGCCCATGTCGGCCCAGCGAACTCACTCAGTTCGCAGCACAAACTTGTCCTGCGAACTGACTCGGTTCGCAGACCAATTTTGTTCTGCGAACTGACTCGGTTCGCGGTCAACTTTGGTCAACATTTTTCAGCCTTTTGATATTTATCTCTAAAATGTTTACCAAACAATATATTTCATTTACAATTCAAAACCAATGTACAAACTTGATTACAATTACTAAAAGTACTAATACAAGCTATAACAAGCTAAATCTGTTGTCACAAAACATGTCTCAACATTAGGCTTAATTAAAAGTAATATTCATAATTTTTGGATATGTGTAAGGGGTTTAAAATTATTTGAACGAAAAATATAACCGAAGGAATAAAAATGGAAGTATTTGAATAATAGTTTTATATCTTGGACAAATAAAGGAACTTGTTTAACAACACGTTTTAGACAAAACGAGATCGATTGCATGGTTTAAAAGTGCGTTTTCTCAAATAATACGCATTTTAAAAGTATAAAGCTATATTCTCAAGAAACATAAGTATAAGTATAAAACGATACGAGGATACTAATATTTTGAGAAATATTACTTATGAAAATATGACCAATGGGTCGTACATATTTTTGAAAACATATACACATAATCCTACTAGTTGAGTGAACAACTAGCATAGATGTGCAGTTAGCCGTCTACTTATACGAACGACCTCATGCGTTTAGGGCGATGAGAGGCTATTTTGGGCAAACACATTCGCTTTTAAACGCTAGCACTCACGCAATTCACAAGGTGAGTTCACAGCCCCTATTTTAGTGTTTTACTGCTTTTAAACTGAGTGAAAAACATATGAATGACTTTCATACGATACTTGGAAACATGACAACGAATCTTTGTGTAAACCTACGTATATAGTTGTAGTGCATAGACGTCCTCTTGCTTGCAAACTATAACCATTAGCTAGATGACGCTAGCCACTGAATATACGGATAGTACTATCGGGATGACGTCCCTCCCACATTTGTTAGTCATGCTAACTGCCGACAATGTGTCGAGACTAGGAGCGTATATTTAACCGGTCCCAGGCAAAAACGATACACAACAGGTCGTGGTTTGGTTATAGACCTAGGTGTCGACACTTTAACTCGTAGGGCCTAGCTAGCCTTCGGGGGATCACCGTCATTGTTTGATTTCTACTTGTTTTATACAAAATGATTTTATACGATATTGCAAAGGTTTATGCTTGAAACGATTGATTTACAAACTAATTTAACGATAAAGTCTTAAACCTGTTGATTCACTCAATAATTTTGTTGACGTTTTAACTATGTTTTTAGAGAATTAGCATCGATGTAAGAACTTGCATGCATTTTGGGACCCCGCTCATCACAAAGATAGGATGCCATTACTTTTGAAAAACATTGAATCTCTTTTATATGACAGAAATGTTAGTTATATTTGTTATATTTGAACATTATCGTTTTGTTGATTCGATTATTTGTAACCAACAAATTAAGGCATCTTAAGTATATATATTTGCGATAATCATATGCTCATTGATTCACTTGTTGATCGCGTCACGTCCCGTGCTTCCGCCTTAATCGTACTTTATTATTTTGGCGGGGTGTGACAGATGACATTATTAATTAATTTGATATTATTCGAATGTTTGTCGTTACCTCGTTTAGTAAATCACGTATGCTTAGTTGTCATTCTACGTATTTAAAGTATATGAGTGTTAATTAAGCGTACATAATCGTTATGCTCATATCCCTAACATAACAATATAAAGTTAATAACTACTATTTCTTATCAAATAGCTTCGAGTTATTTTCTGAAAGATTATCACTAACATTCGTAATCATCGGATCATTCCGATAGTTTCGCGAAATTCTTAGAAAATTACGTATGTGTAATGCATCGTGCATTAAATCGTGTGCATCAGAAATATGCATCGTGGGCTCGTGCTAGACTTACAGTTATGTCAAATTATTTTCAATTATGAGGGAATTAACGTAAGAATGCATGATTAGGGTGTATGGAGTCTCACCTGATTTCGATGGATGTCACAGAGTTCTTATTATATACGGGATTTACATCAATGATGATAGTTGTATTAGGATTTGTAGTCACCAAATCCTCAAAATAATCCGTAGGCACACCATAATTGGTTAGGGGTACCCCTGATATGTTTGTAAGTTTTCTTTATTGCCGTAAACGTCTTCATGTATAACATAGTTAACACTGTTCTCTTCCGTTCCGTATTTCATCTGAACGAGACATTGGTGGGACTTTAGGATTTCCTTCAATTTACTTCATGTCTTCTGTTGCAAGAAAAACATTTGTGCAATGCATAATTGTCCTCGAGGGATGACGTCCATGACATTCTTTAAAGATCTTCACCATCTAAGTTTTACTATCATTAAGTTTGCTAGTTGCAAAGTCCAATGTGTTGACTGTCTAGCAAAATTATTTTTCTCCTTAGTTTTACCCTTTGACGTTAACCGCACCCTTACTTAGCCTCTAACTAGTACCATTAACTACATCCTTCTCTGCACCCTTATCCTTGCCTTTCTTAGACTAAATGTTTTTGTAATCTTAAGTTCCCTCGTACTTTCAACTGCATGTGATCTTATTAGTTCTTTCACTTGGTTAGTAATAAAAATTTTCCCAACGTAAAAGCACGATCTAGGTGTACCACCACTTCCTTGCTTCGTTGCATTTTCGTTGATTGTTTCAACTTTCTAGGCCCCATATGAACATATCCATCTTCAACTTCATCTTCATCATTTTGAATCTCGAAAAGTCATTGTCCAACACCTTAACTTCTTGTACATTTATGTCTAATGAATGCTAAGGCCATGTTTGAGGATCCAATGAACTAAATCTTACATTACCTTATGCAACTTAAAGTCCCTCATTTCAAAAGAGGAACTAGTAAATATGAATAAATTCTTAGTTAATTTAGCTGCATTTACAGAGATCAATAGATCTCTCTAAGCTCTATTGCTCTTGAATTTAATCCCAATTTATAATTATTCTGGGACTAATAACGGAAGAAAGAATAACACTCTAGAGCATTAACTAATTGGATTCTTTGCTCATGACAAGCTGAACTGGTAACCTAAACAAGTTGCTAGTTACCAATAAAAAACCATAATGGATTAGTCGTTAACTGGCTGCTGACACTGCTTCGATTGCACTACCCAACAGCCAAGCAGCTTCAACCAATGAATTTTGGTACTCAACTTTTTTCACCAGCGTAATCTCTTGCCACAGATCCAAGCCTGCCCAACAAAAACAAAACCAGTTTCTTACAACTTCCCTTGCATTACAACAGAAAACGGTTAATGTTTCTTTATCTTTTCATACAAATTTAGGGTCACCTGCTGTCATAGTTGATACATAGCTCTAAATCATAATTTCTTGAAAGTTTGAAGGTTTTTATGTGATCAACTATTTCCAAGGTATCAATGTGCTATAACATCTTTTGTTGTAGTAGAGGCTGCAACTAATATAATTGCAAAATCTTGAGTTCTATGTATAATTTTCATCCAATCCTCTTTATATAAAAAAATTAAATGAGTATGTAATGTATAATGAGGATGTAACTTACCAAAGCCATCTACAAGTAATGTGAACTCGTAAACGAGATCCATGCAAAAGTAGGGTAGATTAGAGGCATCCACATTAGGATATTTGGATTTGGCATCTTCAAGTTTGGTTGCGCAAACACGCTCAGCAGCTTCTTGGAAATCTGATGGGTGAACTTTCGCAGTAGGTTTACTTGCATCAATCAAACCAGCCTGCATGATCAAAGAGTCATCAGCTATTACTTGACCTCATCAATATTAAAATTTTACATTACAATGCAGCCCTGAAGTGGACCTTTTGGCATGTTTTTGGAAGAGCTAATTGCATAAAAAGTTAAAATAAACAAATTGTGGTTTGATTCTGTTTCTGGTACTTATTTTAGGCATAAAAAAAGAAAAAGAAAATGAAGGATACAGAGTATTTTCTCTGAGACAGTTATCTAACAGTACGTACATAACCGTGTTTTAAGTGCCACTTTGTATAAAGTAAACATGGTCTGAATTTACCAACAATTCATCATTTTGCCCATTGTTGTTCAATTATAAATTTTCTAAGTTGGTTACCTTGGTAAAAATTGAACTTAAGTTGGTTAAATAGTAGTACAAAATTAGCCCATTCTAAAATATACAGGAAAAAAAAAACTTTTGATACCTCAGCAGCTTGGTCATAGAAAAAAGAAGCAACAAACATACTTTACCACCATTCCATACCCCATCAAAGGTGCATTTGTTGTGTGAGCAGCTTGATTCGTTAACTTTCAGAGCCGTAAGTGCCTTTTCCCTACATTTGTTCATATTTGAACCAGAAGATGAAGATGAAACTTTGTAATCACGGCCTCCATACGAGTAAACCCCTAAGAGAAAACATGGATACAAAATAAATACGACTTCACTTGATATACTCCAAAATGTCACAATTCCACAACCTCTTTTACTCTTTAAGCGCTTATGTGTTTATATGCTTTCTTTCACAACATATAAGAAAATCTAAACACCTATTAAAAACTGCTTATCTACTTTATTTTATAAGGAATATATAATCACTTCAAAATAAGAATGTTGATACCTGCTTATTTTTAAGACGCTATTGCCACTAGAATAACAATGCAACATTAGTCTTAAGGCCAAATACCCCCTTATTCAACTTTAGTACTTTTAGACCCTTATATGTTATAACAATGCAACAGTAGTCTTAAGGCCATTAATTTGAGCATACCATTGTAGTCAGACAGGATACATGGATTTTCTGAATCTTTGGTAGCCCCAAGGATCTCGGCTCGAGCAGCTAATAATCCGTATTGCAAGTAGCTGACAAATATACAAATACCATTACTAGTGGTTATCATTTATGTCAATTAGTACAATTCTGTTTCAAAAAAATTTAAATCTTTTTTCTTGCGGGAAATGAATGATAAGATGGAATTTAAACCTGTGAACATAAAGGTAATATTTTGTTCCCATTAGAAACATTTCCTTAACATATGTATCGTCTCCATTTGCTGGCTTTGGAGCTTTTGCAGCTTCTGCCTCTGAGATAGCATACGCCATTTGTACCGACCCACCACCCAGATCAACGACTCCTACAGTGTCCAAGTATTTCTTGCCTAATCTTTTTAACAAGTAATTTATAGCCTCCTGTAAATATACACAACATATTACAACCAAACAGCCCTTTTCATTACTTTTACGTTGTTTTTAATGCACGGTTGTAAAACCTAAGATGCTTACCCATTCATAAGCACCTTCTTGAATACCATCCAAAACAGTCACCCAATTATCATCGGACTTTAGACTGCTCTTCACCTTCAAGAAATCCTTCACCTATATAAACGGGAAATATTCACAATTGTTTCTTGATTCAAATCAAGAAAAAATATTTACAGTTTGATAATTACCGCTAGCAAAATTTTCTCAGATTCATCATTTCCCAACTGTCTCAAACCTGCAGTACTTAAACAAAAAATCAGATGTTATATTATCAGTATGCAGCTCTAAACAAAAATCAGAAGTATTTTTAAGTCATTCTAAATCACTAACCCCTACTTTTACTGGTGTAGTTTTACGCATATGCTTTGGAACTACGTTTTCTGCCTTCTCTAAAAGAGGGGCAAGAGACCGTGCAGCAGCTTTAGGGTCCTTCGCATATGCACTCAAACCTGGTTTTAACTAGAATAAACAAGAATCCGATAAACTTGATCCACAAATATTTAAAAAGTTACACCAACACCAAAAGAATTTTGAAAACAACATTTCAGGTCATTGGAAGTATCAATTTGGTTACATCTTTATGCCAATTTCCTTAAAAAAAATGTAGGAAAAACTGTAAACATGTAAAATAACAAAAGATGACCTTTCAGGCGTTCTTATGGCATTTACGTTATCTAGCAAGTTTTTGGCTAATCGGGGATACTTTGGGTGTCATGTAATATTGTTTTAATACTTTGTATAATCCAACTTCATTAGTACCAAGTAATTTGAGATGGTTTGTATTAATAACGTAAAGACTAAACAAAAAGGAACTCGCCTAAAAGTTACCTGAACAAAAACATCAAACTCATTACCAATGTGCATAAGATCCAAATTCTGATCAAAACAGAACACATGAACTCTACTCCCCGAACTCCCAGCATCAAAAACCAGAGCATAAATTTTCAACGAAGGAACAGGGCTATCGTAATGAGGTAAAAACTTTCGGTTTAAAGGAAAAACATCAACAGACGAAGAACGTGTCATAGGCAAAAGAAGCAGAACAAAGCATATAAGAGTAAGTGGTACAAAAATCACCAAGATAACCCCTCGGTAGCATTTGAGCATATCGGAAAAGGACTCGTTGTACTGCTGTTGACGACTGCGTTTCAGCATTTTGTCCTGAGATGAAAACGCTTGAAACCCGAGTAGGTCGGTGGCGGATAGTGATCGGTACCGGATCTTACCGGTGGGAGGCTTTACAGACTCCAGTTCTACGAGTAATTCGAAACGAAAGTTTAAAAAATTTCACAATCATACGAATTCAATTACTCGTTGGAGGATCCAAATGTTCTAAGAATCAAAAGTTATCATTGGATTTACATGTGAATATTGATCAAAATAACAGATCACAAAGAATTGTGCATCAGCAAATCAAAGACATTACAAAAATAAATTTTAATCTGATTTATGATCCTATGAAAGTAGGAGAATAATGATGCTGTTCAAGTATAACTGCAGCGACAGAGGAATAATTGACAAGGGCATTATTGTCATTTAAGATAACAAGGTTGTTAAGATCGGGATCCTATGTGGGATCATTTTCGTCTGTTGCAAGATTGGAATCGTAAGATCGAATCGTGACGTAAGATCCTACCAAAACATAGTACAATCGAACCACATGTCACATTAAATTTAATGTTATTGATAATTTAATATTTGCATTTTAAAACAAACATAGTATGGTGATTATTGAGAGTACATTTAATGTAGTTGAGCTTGGAAATTGGACTACAGGCCATATAAAAGTTTAGCCCATTTGCAATTATTTTAAAATATCTACAACCCATTCTATAAAAGTGAGATCGGATCTCACGTCGATCCTACGATCCTACGTTCGGGCTTACGATTCTAGTGTGATCTTACATTCTGAGCGATCCTAGTAGTATCGAGTACGTTTTTGACCTGGAGTTGGTCAAGGTACTGCTGTAGGTCAAGCTGTAGAAGGTATCGCGAGACAGCCCGAGGCGGAGGGAAAAATAAATCGTAGGATCGTGCCATCCTACGATCTAGATCGTAACATCGACAACTTTGAAGATAACCGTGAACAAGTGACTTGCACATAGTGCAATTTAAAAGCTTTAATGTGTTTGTCCTAAAAGACCATGATATCAATTTACCAAATAATTCATTTGTTAATTAATTTATATGCTAATTATGATTAGTTAGTACTCATTGAGTTAAAAACTTTATTGCCATACTATTTTCACAAAAAAAGAAAAATAATGGATCACCTGGACAATTTCCACTGACTAGTCCTACGACCAATACGATACGACCAATACGAGAGTGATACATCGTGTAACTTATGGTTAAAGATGGGTATATCCCTGCATTTCTGAAATTATTTGTCTGTTGAAATACATGTACGAAAAAATGTTGCAATTTGTAACAAGAAAAGTGAAGCAAGACGAGGATATTAAAAGTTGAGCACATACTATTAAAATGTTAGATACAAAGCATTTGCATGATTAAATAGAGAAAATCAACATATCTAAAAAAATATCCATTAAAAGGAAGTCTTTTTCATGAACAATGATTTGTTACCAATTAGACATGTGACTTTACATCTTGTTTTCAGGCAGTCTTCTTCTTCTTTGAAGGTAAAGGAAAGAAAACTCTGAAAACCCAACCAGCGAATATTGCGCCTATAAATGGACAAATCCAGTACACGTAAAACTGCTCCCATGTATTGTGTCGATTATTTACGTATGCCCAACCAAAAGCCTGCATTATAAGAATAAAACAACCACATTTGGTGATCAGATGTACTAAATATAAAGGAGGCAATTATGGCCCATTTACTTTTAAACGGGTCGATTATGGTTATGTTATATCTCTAACGGGCCGAAGAAATTTAATTTTGGTTAAGAGAAAAAACAGTTTAACTGTTAAAAGTCGTAGAAAGTGAACATTTAATGCATAAGTAAAACCTCCTAGAGATTTATTCAAACACACAGAATTATTATTGAAGAAATATAATGTTTGCAATCACATTTGACCCGCCCTACTTTGGCCTGCCTCAAAAACTACATGTTTTGACAGTTACCTAACCCGTCCAATCTGTCCATTCTGCTACCTAACTAAAAAGAATCTTGGGTTTATAAAGTTCACAATAAACAAGATGATAGAAAAACAGGTGAGATTTAGTACTTACATTGGCAGGATTCATTGAAGGACCTGTATAACCAGAGCCAGCAACAACCATAGTCACAATTGACATCGAAAGCATCCAATTCTTAACAAGGGGACTTTTGGGACCCTTGAGAATAATGTAAAGGACCAAAAAGGACATAATGAAAGTCAACACCCCCTCAGCAATAGCACCAGTATGTAAGTCAACTTTTACAGAAGGTCCACTGAGCATATGTTTGTATTTCGATGGCATATACTCGACAATTGCCAATGCACCACCAACTGCACCTAGTGCCTGTCAAGAAACCATTTTTCAAATATTGATGCTATGTTTAAAACTTTTGACTAGGAAAGTCAAAGTTCGTTTCTCAGTAACAAATGCACTCATTTCTCAAAATGAGATGTACTTTGACCAGTAAGTGTCAGACTTGATGCTAGTAAAGTCCATGGCTTTTGTTAATCCGTAGTTAACATCCACATTTAATGAATTCATTCATTCCAGTGAATAGTGAATAGTGAATAGTTCAAAAGCATGCAATTCGACCTCAAATGTCAAATTAAGTTTCCTCGCGTAGTTGACTTATACGTGTGTCCTCAAACATGCATTTCCAAAAATTCAATTCTTAACACTAATGGTAAACTTCTCTGAAATCAAAGTAGTTTTTATTGGGAAGAATACATGCATTACTTAACAATTTATTTTAAGTCAATTTTAGACTGGCAGAATTCAATGAACTACATTTTAACCTTCCTGCAAACATAAAAAACCATACCTGAATGGCATTAACAAGACCTTATCAGTGACTCGGAATTAACAAATGTTACCCATCTGTCACTTAAATTTGTGACATTGTCATCAAGTTTTAAATCCTTGAACTAACATAGATATAACTTTATCCATTATAATCACATTCATAATGTCTAAAATAACTTTCAAACAACTAATGAAAAAACTTAGCTGTGCATCTAAAGTGGAGTCATAATAATCACTTTTAAAGCCTCTTAGCATATAGCTTAATTGATTTCAAAATTCAATATATTTGGAAGTAACACATGTTCAATGCCGACCAAACCGACGAGCAACCTAATTCATCATAAAAAAATTTGGTAAGGCCAAATCAGTCCGTTGAACCATCATCTAAGTGGGTCAAAAAGTGAGCTTCATTCCCCTATTAGCCCTCGAACATTTTGTCGCAGGCCGGTTAGGGTTAATCAGAACTTTTTCGAAGTGCCTAGCAAAAACTAATTCATGATTAAATGTTTGGTGGTGTTTCGAATTGTTTAAGTTTACATCATATAAGCGAAACCAAACACCATTCAGAAAACTGCTTACTTTTATCTACTTATAATAAAAGTCACAACAAATCATATTTTCAACATATCCAATTCTCAAATCACTATAATCACTTTTAAACAACAAAAATAAAATTCACAAACAATCAAAAATTCAAAACCCTAATTCCATAAAAACAACAAGTACCTGAGCTGGAAAACGAACAGCAGCAGAGATAAGTGTATCACGACCAAGACCAGCAGCATAAAAAGCAGCAGTACCAGTTGGATTAAAACTAGCACCACCAAGTAAATCACCAATTATACCAAATATAAATAATAATATAAATATGAGTGAAGTTGTGATCAGAAGTGATGTCATCCCTTTTACTCCGATCGCCGTTGCGATGACGGAAGTTGCAGCACCTAAAGTTGAAGCACAAAATACCCACATGAAAGTCAACACCCCATCACCAATTGCTGCTTTCACTACTCCCATGATGATAAAATTTGATGACAGCTACAATAAGTGATGGATTCAGAGAACTAAAAGAGATGAAAGTTAGGTGGTATTTTGGAGTGTATAGATATAAATAGAAGATATTGATTTGATTGTATTAAGTTATTATAATGAAAAGCATTAATCCATTTGACTCATCCCAGAATTTTAGAATTCTTCGATAGTTACACTTTTTATCGATTAAATATAAAATATACTCACTAAAATCCTTTTTAATCGGTTAAACATTAAAGTAAACACTTATAACGAGACAATTTAAAATAATAACGTGAACACTTGAAATGAGACGAATAGAGTATCTATTTTTGTTGACCGGTGAAATAGGCATAAGTTAATTAATTAGGTCGATCCTGGTATTAACAAAGTGAAAATTTCTAACATAGTTAGTCATCTCTACCTTTTACCCCTTATGGTCATTGTCAAACTTTTTTTCTTCCACAGTAGACACTGATCCCGCATAAACGAACTAGCAGAGCCGCAATAATTATTAGCCAATAACCCGAAGTCCCGTATATAAAAAATCCCGCAATCAACTCTAATCCAGCAGTCAACGAATAATTCCCGCAGTTTCTTTTCATATTTAAATACTCGCAGTTTATGCTAATATGCCGCATGTCCCTTCAAAATACATCGGGTATTTGCCATTTTTCAAATTGTGTGCCCACGGGTTTTGTTGAAAGGGTCCGCAGTTGTTATCTTGTTCATTAATCGGAGAAAAAGTGGTCCCAATCGCCGGCGCGTATTTGAATGGATATGCGGGATCACATGGACACGTTGAAATCGCGTACAAAAACGAATATAATATCCTTTTCTCGGTAAAAATCATTGACAAACCAACTTAGTTGCGAACATAACAAAAACCCGCTACCATATGTATGATTGAGTTGCCGAAAATCGCACAAACATCCTGGAATTCCAGGCAAATAACGAAAAAGAATTATTCCCGTTTGAAATTGACGAAAAAATTACTTTAATTCGAAAAATGGCAATACCCCCGGGCATTTGAATGGATATGCGGGATATTAGAATAACCTGCGGGTATTTAATTTTGAAAAGTAGCTGCCGGAATTCTTCATTAACGCGAGATATTTCGTTGACTGCAGATTTAGTTTACAAGTGGCGTCGATTTATTGGCTAATAATTCTCGCGGTCCCGTTGTCCATATTCTGCGGGATTAGTGACCATAGCGACGAAAATAATTCTTGCACGGACCATAGGAGGTAAAAAATAAAATGAATGCAGTAAAAAATAATGAAAAATTAAATGAAACTCGTGCCTTGACTGACCATGTTATAAATTTTCTCATCAACAAATTTTTATAGAAATGTGGAATAATGAAAAATTAAAAGAAAAAAGAGTGAAAGTTTACACTATCAATGATATAAAACACATTCGAAATGTATAGGCGATTTTAAAATTTAAATATAGACGATAGGAAGTGTTAAAGTTAAATGCATAAAATATTAAAAGATGTAAAATTCAAGATACTACTGAACTACAAATCCTAATTAAAATAACTAAATAAAACTCAAGATTAATTAATTGTGATATTGAACAGCCCATATAAATAATTAAGTAGGAGTCATATTTAAGAAAAAGAAAAAGAAAAAAGATAGAGAGGATGGTATGATAGCAACCGACAATTGGATGAATCGAAGAATAGATGATCGATTGATTGACTGGAATGTTTTGATTTTTGAATGCTTATGAATTGATGTCTTGAATCTTATTCGTTGCAACCTAACGCTTGCATCAAGCCCAATGTCACTTCTATTTGAGTGCCCACTGTCGTTAGAACATTAGAACGTTGCGTGATCGATGTCAAATTGAGGGATTCTATTATTATTATTATTATTATTATTATTATTATTATTATTATTATTATTATTATTATTATTATTATTATTATTATTATTATTATTATTATTGAGTTTGGCTTAATTGCCTTAAATTTTTAAAAGTGGGATATATGAAAACATGAGATAGTTGCCCATCGCACAGTTCACCAACTTCAAGTGAAAGGTTGTAGTGATAGCAACGGAACTTACTTTCTATTTGGTTCAGCTGCTATATGGTTGAAAGGAAAGATCGCTCGAATCGCCAGCTTCGGCTTGGTAGAATTTAAGGAAGTCATTTTCTCTTTCCCAATGACCCGATGTATCTTAAATGAGTCTACGGATAAAATGAGATTCACTGTGTCTTAACTGTGATTTTGCCGATGTGGCAGGATCATATCGAGTTTTTAAAGATTATGGCCCTTAGAGGAAGGGACCTTAGGGGGAGTATGATGGAAAGAGATTTTGAGCCATTAGATCAATAAGAAAATGAGTTTAATGTAAAAAAAAATAAAAAAGAGAGAATTTTGTTGATTAGCTTGAAAAGTGAAGGCAATGGTTTTGGGCTAAAAACCAACTGAATTGTATATTGTTTTTAATCATTCTCACCGGTAGTTAACCTGTGTTCCTTAGTGAGTCTAAGGATGATGTATCATTCATCCTTGGAACACCCATGTCACTAGTTACTAGTGATTAACCCTAGTCAGATGGTTTACTTAAAGGTCATACTACAAAAAAATCAAAGAGGAACTTGAAGATACATCTTGTCCTCGTTGGAGCGAAAACAACAAACAAGATCCAAGAGCATCTGATTCATGATTAGTGATATCTGACAAATGTATCACTGATCCAAACCCTTTCCTGAACAAAACTTACTGAGCAAGTTTTATGAAGTTAAAGTTCAAGCGAGATCTTTTCCCTAAAATAAATGGGCGGCAAAATAGGCTATGCAGGAAAATACTATCTCCTGCAGAAAAGCATAAACAGTTGTTAACATTGTTCATGTCTTTTTGACTTATAAGTCTATAGCTTGAAGTGTTCTTCCATGGAATGATAGACACATTAAAAGTGCATTTGCTACCCTCTCAAATATTTCTTTTGTATATAAACGAATGTTTGATGATAGTAAATGCATATTTTCTCTCCTACATTTATTGTAATACTTTTCATTGAGCATTAAACTCTTGGTGAATATTTTTGACTACGCATAGAGAGTCAATGTTCATTTAAAAGCACTTTGTTATAGGCAAGTGTTATAAAAGAGTTCATAGAAAATACGTAATTTGTCATTCAATAGGTACAAGTTAGGTTAACCTGTTTTTAACCTATTTCTACATTTATACCTTGTCATTCTTTAATATAACTCAATAAAGAATTTATACCATTGAAAAGTTAAAATTATTTTATTGATAGTACTTTAAATATAATTGTTTTATTCAATGTGTTAATACTTTAATCTTAACTATGACTAACAAAAGATTAGTGGAAAAATAGAAAATTAAGTTTCACTTACACCCCTCCATTAGTTTCTCTTTTCTTCATCCTCACCCCCTCTACTTTTTTCTTTCTTTCATTCTTCCTTCCTCCTCCTCCACCACCATCTACTATCACCCCGCTGCGGTGGGAATCCAATGACGGAACCAGCGATAGAAGGTGGTTGTTGGGGAGTATGCAGAATGAAGGAGAAACTAGAAGGGAGGAAAGTTGAGGGGTAAAACGAAATTAGTTTCGCTTTCAAATACTTTGAGACAATTCACGGATAATTTATGTAGAGAATTTTTAAATGAAACTTTGAAACGAAAAATAGCTACTTTTTTCCACATTCAAAACTTCAAGATAATCATTATCCTAATTGCCAACTTCTCTATCTTCATGAGATCACTTAATTTTTAGTCGTCATCGGCATTTTCCTCATTTATATATCTATACAACCTCAATATAAACAACAAAATATTGAAACCATATATCCATGGTTACATTCGGAAATCATTTAAATTTCAACTTGACAGTCTCGTGAATAAATAATACACCACCAGAATCGGATCATGGATAACTTACAAATTTGGTTATTGATATTCAACATTCTAAGCTTCATCAATATTTGAGAATGGTGGAAAGTTTTGATAAAGAGATTTGATATAAGTTTTTGATCCTTCGTATAGATTTAATTTTGGCAAATAGCTTAAGTTGTTCGCTGCACGAGTAAAGCTGCAATTTCTTATGTAATTTAGCAAGTGATACAACTTAAATATATTATATTTACTCGCTATATTCAAACTAGAGTATTCGATTATATGTTCTATTGAAGACCATCGTCAGAAACTGATAAGATAGAAGATACATTTATTCAAGTCAAAGACTAAAGACAAAGAAAGACTAATGCTAACTGATTGTATACTAGCGAGTGTTCATATTGTTCAGTAGTTCATGCGAATATACAAAACACACATGGTTAGACAAATAACAGATGTACTTGAGAAGGTTTACATGTAAAAGATCCACTAGGGTGCGATCACAACACATTTAATGATATGCACAAAAACATATACCTTTATAGAACAAGTAACATAGTTTTCCTGAACCTAGGACAAAGTCAACAATAACTTTATCCTAGGACGGGATAGATGGTTGAGCGCATGCTTCAACATCCTCGTACCTTCTCCATCAACAATATGACATGTATTTACGGTTTGATAAGCGGAATAAAAGTTTATCTCTATAAATACCACTCTCAACAACCAACGTTATTTTATGAAGCATTTACCACAATCTTTGAACCAACGTTATTTTAATTTAAGTATGTAAAGATTCACCGACCATGTCTGTCTCCTAGCTGCTTGGTTTGTCGTAGTAGAATTTGTCATCAAGAGTACTGTTTGTTTAAATTTGATGTACCTTATCTTTATTCTACAGCAAACTTTTGTAAAGTAATTATTCGATTATTAACCAGTAAAACTTTAAACTTGATATAAATTATGAAATGGGTTAATCACATACATATGCAACTATCCTTTTCTTATTTATAACAGTTTGACTGGTTTATTCCCTTTAGAAAGAAAAAGAAACATAGAACATAAGTAATGTTGAAACATGATATTACTGACTTTAAAACAAACAGCTGTTGGCCAAAGTGGGCTTCTTAGGTCGGTTCCAAATGCAGCCCAACATCAGATAGCAGGCCGCCAGGCCCTCAGTTCCTCTACGACCCAATTCTGTATAGCCAACAATTTTGCTTAACGAGTTTAATGAAATTGGCTTGTGTTTTTTCTTATTATATCATGGATACTCTTACTTGATCGCAACAAAGTGCGGACTGCGGAGTATATTTCAGTATTATTGGTATCTTTTATCCGATAGAACGTTAGAGGCGGATTCAATATAAAATACTAAAAAAATGTACAATGGGATAACCAATAGGAATGTTTTATTTTATTTAAAACTCAATTTCCACTCGAATTTTTTAAATTAAATATCTCACAAACCGCATGACTAAAAATTATAAAAATTACATACTCGAAATCAGCGCTTTTTTCTCTTCGATTAAAGATTCGGCAAGCTACAGTTTCGACAAACTTTTTTTTTCCTTTATTTTTGTCGGATTTTAAAAAATGCGATTTATATAATCACATGTGATTTTATGTATAATCACATGTGATTTTATGATAAAAATATAATATTGGTACACAATTATTTATCAATGGTGAATGTTAACTGTTGGTGCATTTTGTGTGATAACAGCCTTCTAGATAGTTAGATAGTTAAGTACTCTTTAAAGTTCAATGTTAATCGTTTTAATATATAACTAGCGAACATATATGAACTAGCGAATATGGGCCAGCGAACATGGGCCGGCGAACTTGGCTAAGTTCGCCCAAGCCCAAGCTCAAGCCCAGCGAACTTGTCACATTATATATGTATATGTTCAGCTAGGTTTGAAAAATAGAAAAAAGTTAACGAATTTAGAGATTCAATAGGTACGAGCGAACGTGTGTCTGCGATTGATTGTAACTTTGTGTGCTAATCAATAAAAGAGTTACGTTTGATATATTAACTTGCGTATTACTCGTTTGCATACTTGTTTGTGTTGATTGAACATATTCAGGGATTCCGCACCTGATTATAGAGTTATAACCTCGTTATCGATCCGTAGAATTGTGGACTTACATTAACTTACACATGATTACGACTTAATATTCATTCACATAGATAACTATAAATAAGATTTTAAGAATTGCATTCGTTTACGGTCAAAATCACATGTGATTATTGATTTGAGTTTTAATCACATGTGTTTTTCAAATGAAGTATGTGATAATAACTAATAATTCACATGTGATTTCACCTTTATATTTATTTACATGTATAATTATAAAAAATTATTTGAAATTCGTATTTATTTACACTTTATTCACATGTGATTATTAATTTGATGTTTAATCACACGTGATTATAACTAAAAAAATTCTGAAGGTTTATTAAATTATCAAAAAAAAGTTATTTTTATGTGATTTTAAACTTATAATTTGTAACTTTGATTATTTAGATGTGATTATAGCTAGCGATTTAAAACTTATAACTTGATTGTAAATATATTCATATGTGAGTGTTAAATCACGTGTGATTTAACATTACGAATTTCACATGCTCATTAGAAAACGAAAAAAAAAATCGTCGAAAGTATGTCATGTGAGATCTCTAATTAAAGATAAAAAGACACGGTGTAATTTTTATAATTTATTGTTATACGATTTGTGAGATATTTAGATTTTAAAAAAAGTGGAAATGAGTAATTGAAATTGAACAATCCTATTGTTTCTTCCATTCCATATTTTTTTAGCATTTTTCATTGAACTTTCCTCTAGATAACTAGTAAGATAAGTTGATCGTTTAATATTAATTTAACCAAATTCAATTAAGAATAATAAAGAAGGTAAGAATGAAAGAATAAATAGGAATCGATCAACGTCTTTTTATCCTTAATTAGATATCCGACAAGTATACTTTCGATTTTCTATCTATTTTTTTTTATTTTGTATTTTTGTTGGTCCTTAAAAGCGTCTAATATAAAATCATATTAATTTTCAAAAGTTATCTTGTAGGAGGAGGGGACACCTATACTTATAAGTCACCACTCAATTTATACTTGATCGGTGTGGGATCGTAACAAGCTTTGAGTAGACCGTCACATTTTTCTGAGTCATTATATAGTAATTTACCACGGGCCGAATATTTTATTCAACCTAGTTTTTAACAAACTGTTGGCTTTTTCCGACAATTTTTCAACATCATTAGGTGGTTTAATGTTTTTTTAATTGTCACTTTGTCCTTGTTATTGTCTCCATCGATCTATGAAACTTGTATATTTTTAAAAATAAAATGGACTATGCAAATAGAGGATAGATAGAAGCATATGACAGCAAGTACTCCAACCAACCATAGGTTACTTCATGAACCCAAATTAAGTTACACATGACCTTATTTTCATGACCAAAGGGACTACGCAATAGGCTAGATAGAAGCATATGACAACAAAGTTACTGCTGTTTTATCGCAGCCATAGATGTCACAATATGCTTGCCAAGTTAACATGAACACCGTGACAATACTAATCATGAATGCTACAATCTTCCACGAAGCTCCAACAAAACCGCCAATAGCCTTTAAAACGACAAGAAGCCAACGAGCTAACTTCTTCAAGAGTAAATATGCCTTCATACTCAACCCGTCGTCATAAACCTTATTTATATCATCAATCATTCTCTGCAAATTGGATTTCTCTTTCTTTTTTACGGTTGGTATAGAAGTAGTCATCCCAATGAAGAGTTTAGCAACTTCAGCGTCACCCAATTCACCTTTGATAACATGCTGTTTTTTGAGGTACTTAACATCTTCCACATTCACAATAATCGCACACATGAAACCAATGTATTCAGTAAGTGGAAAGTTACTAGACTTGTCTATCAATGTTTCGTAAGCAACCAAATTTCTTAAGATGACGTCTGAGTCGTTGTACAAGGAAACAGACGGCAAGTATATATCCTTTCCCTCAATGCGTATCTTTTGAATACCTTGTTCCTTTGGTAGACTATAAAAGCTGAATCCTGCTCTCTCATGGAGATTGGAAGCTGAAGGGATGAGAATTTTGGTTTGGGTGAAAGTTTCTAGAAAGAAGATAGTTTGTTCATATACTTGACCAATCTCTTTTTGAGGAAGTTTTATCAAGAAGCTGAAAGCCTGCTCAACTTTCTCGCTATTTCTGGTAGAATCCTGAATGAATTGGGCCCCACTTTCTTCAACAGGGATGTTGTTTAATATTGAATAGTACATGTACTGGAGCAAATGGTGTACACTAGAAGGAGCTAGTAACGGGGAACATAACTCGAGTGGTGAATGAATCTCACAAAAAGATCGAAATATGGAAGGTGAAAATGTATTGGAAGTATTTGACGAATTACCTGGTGTCTAAATGGTCTTTAAAAACAACTTATTCTCTCTGAGCTTTAGATTTCAATTCATCTTTCATGTGCCTATCATAAATCAATACGAGTGCTCTGATACCACTTGTTGAAATCGAGCTCCACCGTAACAAGAAATTACAAAAATATGTATAAGCCAATAATAAACACATGAAACGGAAATAACAAAACACTCACACACTTTTCACGTAGAAACCCCGTAAAAGAAGAGTAAAACCATGGGTCCATGGGGTCATCTAAATTTCAGTATAATATGAATGATATTACAAGAATGAACGCTCATCTCACACTCTTAAATAATATCAGATATCCTCACACCACTCTCAACGGTATATTCCGATAACAGATGTGCCATCGACGTTATTGAATAACCAAAGACTCATCAGACGGTACTGAGGGAAACTCTGTATTAGCAATACAGTTCTTGTAACTTTATGTATTAATGAAATTACAAACAATCAATTTAAACATCAATATTAACATTATTAATTAATCAATCGTATTATAACCAAAATACATAATCATTGATAAGTGAATGGTAGAAATTAGCCCATAAACAAGCTAAGACCTACCAAAAAATTAAGTAAATAATGAATATGATCATGTTTCTATAGAATACAATGATAAATAATCAAACCGAATGCTTTGAGTGTCTCCGTGGACACCAAATCTGACTTTCGAAACCCCTAAGGTCGTCCAAAAGCTGATGGATACGAATTATTAAATGATACTAAAAGAATACCCACGCATTGCAGCGGACATTATAGGGGTGAAAATTTCCAACAAGAATCGAAATCTAACACAAACCGACTTGAAAATAAGCAGGTTGGGTCCAGGTTTTTTGACTCGCGAACCCGTCAACCGTAAACCCGCCAACCACTATTATTTAGTGTCGGGTTTGGGTCACCCGATGAGTTTTTAGGGTCGGGTTTGAGTCACCCGATGAGTTTTTAGGGTCGGCCGGACAATACTTTCATTAGACGATGTGTTGTATCATGCATCATTTAAGTTTTTTTTTATTTACACAAAAAGTTAGTAATATAGTATTTGAAAATTGAAAGCAAGAACATAATGAACGGTAAAGATGAAAAATGTAGTTTTATTTCAAATGTTTGATGTTTCACAATTTTGAGTTTCACATTCATCTTTTTAATTTGTGAGTCAAACTTACTTTTAATGTGGTTTATATTAGTTGTAATATGTTACAAAGGATAAGTGTAATCAGTTACACAACTTGTTTCATTTTAGTTTGTGTCGGTTATATAATTAAATATAGTTTTTAGTAATTGATATTTTTATATTCATTAATAGTGCTAAGTTAGTTACATAAGTTAATAAAAAACAAATAACTATGGTGTTAAAAGTGTTGTAGCTTTAATGATTTATTTACTTGCATTGAATTCAATTATTTAAAGACTATTTAATATATTAAAATGGTACATTTTATCATTTTTATTGTCGTTTTTCTAAGGAATTAAAATGGATGATGTAATTGTTAAGGAATTAAAATGGATGATGTAATTGTTTTATTAAGTAGTATAGATAAAAGTGATTTCAAGACATGAAAATAAGATAATCTTTACAGATGTGATATGAGGACATTTGAAAATATCCAATTACTTAGGTTTATTCGAATATTTATGTATAACTAATTTATACTTTCCATACATCACGTAAAGTTAGTTGGAATTAGGTAAACTAGAAATACGTTAGAATTGTATTTTCTAGAAAGTATGTTGTGTATAAATACGGTTTTATACTTTCATTGTAAAGTGCCGAATTCAAGAAACCCTAATACAAATATAATATTCTGTGTGGAAAAATTATCCTTAATTCCGTTATAGAATGATTTACAATTTAATGTTATTTTGTTGAAATTAAACGTTGAATTTTTAAGTGTTTGATTAAATCATTATAATATTAATCATAAACTGTTATTAAGCTATGAGATATTACCTATAAAACCTCACAGATAATAAACTAAAATTTTCAAATGTACACGATTCATATCAAGCCTTTGGGGCGAACTTAAAATCTTTGATATCGTCTATCAACGACTTTAAACTGTTGAGAGAAGACCCACCTTCTAGCACACTCTCCTTCGCTTTCATACTTAACTCTTTTAGGTTAAATTTGATGCTTTCAACCGTGATGGATCCATCTTCTAATTTCGCAATGGCTTCAACTATCATCCGTTTTCCAATTACCGGGCTAGTAATGTCAAAATCCGGGTTCCAAACCTCCGCGCCAACCTTGACTCCAATTCCTAAAAGCTCCACCAATTTCTCGTTTTCAAAGTGGTCAGCAGTTAATGGCCATGTTACTAATGGCACACCAGCCACAACGGCTTCAAGCAACGATCCCCAACCACAATGAGTTAAGAACCTCCCAACCGCCGAGTGTTGTAGTATTTCAACTTGTGGGGCCCACTCAGTTATGATAAAACCCTTGTTTGCCTTCCTAATTCTCTCCTCAAACCCTTGGGGGAGCCCATCGATCCCTTCTTGATTATCTTCTTTCTTTTTCACCACCCAAACAAACGGTTGATCACATTCTTCTAGCGCCAACGCGATTTCCTTGATTTGAGCTGCCGGAAATGTTGTCATACTTCCAAAACAAGCGTATATCACTGATTTAGGTTTTTGAGTGTCAAGCCAAACGAGAGATTTGTGCTTCTTCGATAAACAATCACTATTATTGTTGTTGAAATATTGGAATAGAGGACCAATATTCCAAATTTTCGTTCCTTTAACACTCTTCTTCATGTGATCAGCATAAGCCGGTTCAATCTCATAAAACGAATTATGAACTAATCCATAACTTCGCTTCTCTGACTGTAACACGGTTTCAATCAAATCACCAAACATGGTGTTTAACTTGACCCCATCCGAGACCTCTGACCTTTTCATGGTAATCTTATCAGGCAAATTTGGAACCACAAAGCTCCCGTGCGGCGATTTTACAATAGTACTAGAATAATGCACTTTCAGACTATATAAAATAGAATGGAAAATCAAACTATTAGGATAAAACATCAATGTAGGGATTTTGAGTTCATCTGCTAGGTCAACAGTCCACGAAAGGAACATGTCTGAAAATATACAATTTGGAACAAGATCATGAACCGCTTGCTCCATTGGTTTTCGAACTATGCTTATATAAGCTAATCCATTCCATGGTGGAATGTTGACGGTGTGGACCGAAATCGGGTAACCAAGAGCTATATCAAGGTTAATGTTATTTTGAAACATGGGGAGAGTATGGACAGATGTAACAATGGTTGATCGAACGCCACGAGCAGCAAATAGTCTTGCCACATGGACTAGAGGCATCATGTGGCTGGTACATAATAAAGGGAGGAAGACGACATGAAAGTTATTGTCGTCTGTAGCCACGTCGGACGTATATTTCTTCTCCGGCGACATGTATATATTTTAGATATATAATTTATTTTTGGTGACATTTTTCTTTCTTATCACGTCAGTTTATATAGAGATCTAACAATGAATAAACTATACATTATAATGTGTATCGCATGCATGTGGGTTAAGTTACGTTTATTTCTGGTGACATTTTTCTCACTAATGTTTTTTCGAACGGCCATATGCATTCAAAAAGAAACCCGACGAAAATACAAAGAAAAGAATGCTCCGAAAAGGACGCACAAACCAAAACAAAAAAAAATATACCGTTATTTTCGATATTATTTTTTAATAAGCTATGGAAAGTGTAAATGACTGCATTGATGGTAATTAATTAAGAATGCATTACAAAAACTAGTTATGGCCGGACAATATGTTTGTCATATTATTCTTCAAATGGAAAAGATTCTAATTGAAAAGGGAACATACCATAAAATTAATTCTCTCTACAACATGCATGAAACTTTATTGTTTGTATTTAGAGCGTAAATGGTCCAAAAACGCACCAAACTTGACTCCATACAAATAAAATAAAAATCAAATACCATGAACCGCACCATGAATTACAGTTTTGGAGCGGTTTCATCCTGTCCGTTTCTTGCAGTTTTGATTTAAAACTGGGAACCGAATAATATACTTGCATATGTTAAAAAAATCTCTTCAAATTAGTCCACAATTCATCTGCCGAAGACAATTTTTTTGACGATAAGAAAATAACCATGTTTTATTGTTGTTAAAGCAGTTAATCGGCTTCGTAATATACTAGGAGAAAAGAAAAAAGATATTATTGTACATTAATATTCCTAATAAAAGTGTGTGTGTGTATATATATACTAGGCTTTGAGCCCGTACGATTCACGACCATTTATAAATACAATTATATTAATTTGTAAGTTTAATGTTGTTAATAAAATACAATAATCATTGAAAATGATAATGATTAGTAACATAAATTAAACTATAATTGATGAACTTGTATTTATTTTTCATCAGTTGATATATCAAGTATGATCTACTCATTTTCTTACGAGCAGTTAAAATTTGAGTCTCTATCCATTTCTCACGGTAACACCGATCATGTCACCATGTGAATGACAAAAGTAACAACAATTAATTGCAAAATTATGTTAAGTTTTGATACATTTGTTGAGCCCTTGCGATACACCGTAATTAAAAAAATAAAATTAATCATATGTTTTTTTAATTTTCAATTGTATTAATATTGTTGAAAATTTATTATTAAAAGTCAATAGTATTGTATACTAAAATGTACATAAAATAATCAATTTTATATATTTTATTAAAACTAATTTCCTTAAACTTTTCAATTGATGATGATAATATTAGATAATTACAATGTATGAGATATAAGTAAGAATATGAATTTTTTTTATTTAGAAAAAAATCATTATTTTGTAAATGTAATGCATAAATTTAAAAAGCTATTATAATAAATTATAATAAAATTGAATTAGAAATAAAATTTTGAAAACTTTTAAGAGAATGTTAGGAATTATGAACATTTTTAAGGAAAAACTAATTTAATGATGTGGCATAATTAGATGAATTTTAGAAAAGGATAAAAAGATAATGTGGCATGGCTAAAACACAAGAAAAAAAACTTTATTTTATATATATATATATATATATATATATATATATACACACACACACACGTGTGGGTATTGACAATTACAATATTGAACTTTCTCAAACTGAATCTCTTAATAGAATCAATCTCTATCTCTATCATTGTTGATAAGATATGTTTATCAATTCTATATTTATCCACTATCAATATTAATTTCATTATTGCTATTGAGTTAGTTCTGACGGTTTAAATTGGTTTTGACGATTCTAGAATCGAATCGCACCACGAACCATTAAGCCTAAAACTATAACCAAGAACTGCACCATTATACTTTGGGTTGATTCGGTTCTAGTTTGGTCTCGATTCAGTTTAACGATTCTGACAGTTCCGAACCGTTTATTTACACCCCCTATTTGTATCCATCATAAATTATGGAACTACAAATAATAATATGTTTGTCCTTATTTAAATTGTCTTTTTACTTATTATACGGACAATGAATAAACTACAAGTAAACTAAAGAATGTGTTTAACTTAAGGAGAGCCGTAAGGGTATCAAAGTATCAAACAATTAGAGGCATGAAACGGACCGGCGGACGACAACCCATGACATCAAACAATTAGAGCATCGAATTTTCAGTCCATATATTTATTTTATAGTAAGTTTATAATTAGAATGTTGTTGTAAACCCAACTATAAGTAACAATGCAAATAGTAGCCAAAACTCCGACTCCAAATAATTCGGAACATAGTTGTTAGACTCTTACGAGTCACAAGTCGAGTTAAAAATTCAAAAAACGAGTCAACTCAGACCCACACTTTTGAATGACTATGACTCTTACGAGTCGTTTATTGACTCTTATGAGTCTTATGCGACTTTTACGAGTCACAAAATCAGACAAATTTTTAATGCAATGTAATACAAAAAATAAAAGGACAAAACAGAAAACAAAATGACTATAAGCTATTTTACATTAAGCCTTTATGTTGATTTTCAATCAACGATATAACTATCGACTCTTACAATGTTTTATTTCTCTTAATAAAAAAAATCTTAAGGATTAATATATATAGATATATAGGGAGATCAAGAGGGAAGTAAAAAAATTGTGGAAGGAGAGAAGCTATTCCTAACCACACATTCTGGTCAACTCAAAAGTCAACGTGGTGGCAAGATTGTAAATATCTTGAAATCAATTCCCAGAACGTGAACATTCATTTGGAAGGCATGTGAATCAAAATTACAATTCAATATTCTTAAACATTCAATTACGATAAATGTTAACTCATATACAATTATACACCGATGAATGTTTTGTTATCACATTCAATAGTTTATAATAACATATATAAGTTAATATTCATCATAAATGAACATTTAAAAATATCAAGTTGTAATTTTGATTAACATATATTTCCAAATGATGTTAACGTTCAGGAAGTTTTTGAGTTTGTGAAATTTAATGGGAATGACGACCATAATTCGATTAACTACTTGTTTATAAGTTTTGTTCGATAAAATTCGTTTAATTTTATTGTTTTCATCACCGAATCAAAATTTTCACTAAAATTCAAAAGTTGCACCAAAATTCATAATTTTGGATGAATCGGAATTATGACGAATTGAAGATATATATGACTGCGTTTGACTTTTTGATTGATGAATCGTTGAATTACATGCTTTAATTTTGAATTTGATATAAATTGATAAAACGGGTATTGTGAATGTATTATAGAAGATATGAGTAAATGAGTAGATGAGTTTTGCATCTCTCATTCTCTCAAATTTGAAGCTTCCCTCTTGATCCTTCCTATATATATATATATATATATATATATATATATATATATATATATGAGCGTTCAAGAGGGAATCATTTTTTTGAGGAAAAGGGGAAATGTTACTATTCGTCAAGAAGCATTTTAACTACCAATCAAAATGTCAACAACAAATTATTTTTACCGATAAATAGTAATGAAAATCGTTGTTATAAATAATATATTCACCGATGAATTTCATTTTTAAGTCATAACATTAGTTGATGAATATTCATTCAATAAATTGTTAACATTCATCATAATGAATGTTAACTAACATTCTTCTCGATTAATTTTACACATAACATTTTGACAAATATTTTTCATTTTAATATTCACCATAATGAATGTTAACTAACATTCACCGCGATGAATATTAACGATTTTGGATATAATATTAATAAGTTGATGTTATAGCCTACAAAAAGAATTTATCATAAAGCTTAATATTAATAGCATCGATTCTGATCAACATTTATTAAATTTCACTTATTATTTTTTGACATTTGAATTGACGAAATTAAGATGCTCCGTGATAAATATTACACTTTCCTATTTCCCCAAAAAAGTGTTTCCCTATATCATCCGACTATATATATAAATATATATATGGTGGGGATAAAGAGGGAAGTAAAAAAATGGGGGAAGGAGGGAAGCTATTCTTAGCCATACATTCTGGTCAACTCAAAAGTCAACGCGGTGGCAAAATTATAAATAACTCAAAAAAATTTCAGAATATTAATATTCATTTGGAAAGAATGTTAATCAAAATGAATATTAATATTTTTAAACATTCTTTTACGATGAATGTTAACTCATATACATTATTATACACTGATGAATGTTAAGTTATATCGTTCAACAATGTATAAAAACATATATAAGTTAATATTCATCATAAATTATTGTTTATGAATATTAATTGTAATTTTGATCAACATTAATTCCAAATGAATGTTAATGTTCTAATTTTTTTTTTTTTTTTTGTGAAATTCGATGGTTAATGACGACTATAATTAAATTAATTACTTGTTTATAAGTTTTGTATGTTGAAATTCGTTTAATTTTATTGTATTTATTGGTGAATCAAATTTTCACAAAAACTCAAAAGTTATACTCAAAATTCTTAATATTTGATTAATATGAATTATGACAAATTGAAGATCTGTATGAATGCCTTTGATGAATTTGAAATTTATAATGTTGATTTACATGCTTTAATTTGAATTTTAAACAAAAATTGATGAAATGGATATTGTATATGAGTTGGAGAAGATACAAGGAAATGTGTGGTTGATGTTTGCTTCCCTCATTCCCTCAAATTTAGAGCTACCCTCTTGATCCTTCCCCTATATACATACATATATATATATATATATGGTCCAGATCTAGAGGGAAACACTATTTCTGTGGAAGCATGGAAGCTACACATTCATCAACGATGAAAGTTAGCGAATTCCCTTAATATTCATCATATGATTTTATAGGTTATAAAAAATAGTTTATTGATGAATATTAGTAGTTATAAGAGAGTTTTTGATTAATATTTATTGGTAAAAATATGTTTTTATACGTTTTGATTATCATTCATTGTGGACGAATGTTAAGGAATAATTTTTCAAAAAAACCGATAAAAAGTTTAAACATTCATTAATGATTAATGGTAGAAAATTCTCTTAATATTCATCATACGATATTATAAATTAAAAAAAGTAGTTTATCTGTGAATATTAGTAGGTATTATATAACATCAGTTTTGATTGATATTTTTTAATAAAATTTTTTTTACGTTTGATTATTATTCATTGCGAATGAAGAGTTAGCTTTCCCTACTTCCCTCAAAAATATTATTTCATATATATATATATATATATATATATATATATATATATATATATATATATATATAGGGGAAGGTTCAAATGAGAACTAACTAAAATGTTAAAAATTTATGAGAACTACTAGTTTACATATTTGTTCACATATGATTAACTTCATTCATATTTGAATATTGATAAATAAAAAACTCAAAAAAATTCCTAAAATTATATCGAAAAACACAAATATACAAATATGTGTTCACATGTGAACGATCATTTGAACAAATCGGTTCAAATGTGTTTTACGACGTGATTTTTAGAGTTTTAGCATTTTTTTTCTTTCTAAATTTTTCTTATATCAATGTTCACATATGAATGGAGCGAATCATATGTGTACAAATACGTTATCTAGTAGTTCTCACAAGTTATCAATTTATGTGGTTCTTATTTGAACCTCCCACTATATATATATATATATATATATATATATATATATAGGGACCGGATTCAGAGGGAAGCACTATTTTATTGGGAAGAGGGAAGCTACACATTCATCAACGATGAATGTTGACGAATTCCCTTAATATTAATTATATGATATTATAAGTTAAAAAAATAGTTTATTGATGAATATTAGTATTTATAACATCGGTTTTGATTAATATTTATTGGTAAAAATATAATTTTATACGTTTTGATTATCATTCATCATTGACGAATGTTAACGAATAATTTTTCAAAGAAAATGATAATATCCATCGGTTAACATTAATTAACGATGAATATTAGAAAATTCTCTTTATATTCATCATATGACATTTAAACATTGGTTTTGATTAATACATCATGGTAAAAATATGTTCTTTTACGTTTGATTATCATTAATCGCGAATGAATAGTTAGTTTCCATCAAAAAATTACTTCTCTCTTGATCCCTACCCTATATATGTATATATATGTATATAGCCAAAGTTTCAAATGAGAACTAAAAAAGGTACAAAACTGCGAGAACTTTTATATTTTAGGGATTTTTACATGTTTAATGATTCAATCACATGTGAATATTGATGTAGATTAAGGTTCAAAGCAAAATAGTATGAAAAAAATCTCCAAATAAGCTTTAAAATCGAATTTATTTTTTTCGTTCACATGTGCACATATGATCTGTGCACATGTGCACATATGATCTGTGCACATGTGCACATATGATCTGTGCACATGTGAACATTTCATATGTTTCATAATTTAACGTGCATTTTGTGGTTTTTAACTTTTATTTGTTAACAATGTGAACATTAAATTACATTTATATGTAATTTGTTGTGTTTACATGTATAAAAATAATGTAATTTAAAAGTTCTCGCAGTTCTCTACCTTTTTGCAGTTCTCATTTGAATCTAACCCTATATATATGGAGAGAATCTGATGATAACTAAAATAGGATGAGAACTAAAAAACTCAACAGTGGTGAAACATGCGCCATTCCAGATCGACAATATTATTTTAAAAACTCAAATCTTTTGATTCAAAACAGTTGATCGCTGTTGGGTCACAAGGTTCCCAAAACTTAGATACAGATTAAATAACAGTTATCTCAACGTGTTAGTTTATATCCAAGTTTTATATCAAACAAGTTTAAATTAATCTAGGTGGAAAACAAGATTAATTTTAACACAGAGTTTATTATGAATCAAAGTATTATTCACAATAAAGTGTTTGTCTCACAAAGATGACAAGGTATTCAAACCCACACAGATGGTTTGAATACGATCCAAGTAGTATACAAAGATACAGTTATCACTACAAACTTCACAGTAAGTGTGGTAATGCTTTAGCCTAAGCTCAAAGGTCTAGTATACTAATTCTCTTGAATTTCTTGGATAATAGTGTTGGGAAAAACAATGATCAAACCTAAGTTATAAATCTGATGAGTCAAAATCTATCTCAGTTGTATTCAGGAAAAACTTAGTGAATTCCTGAGTCTGTGGTTCTGAGTCTGTGCCACACAGACTGAAGAATTGTTTATGAGTCTGTGCTGCACAGACTGAAGAAATCCCACAGACTGAAAGCCGTGCTCTACTTGAAGACTTATGGATTCATCATCTGAAGAATGAAGATTGAAGACAAAAGACTTCACAGACTAAAGATCACAGACTGATGATCACAGATTGAAGATCACAGACTGAGAGCACAGACTGAAGAGCACAGATTGAAGAATGAAAGTACAAGTGTACAGAAGATATTCTTCTTTCCTTAGGCTAGATACAACTGATAAGATGTTTGAGAAAGGTCAAACATCTAACAAAGGTTTTCTTCTCAGCAAAGAAACCTTTTACCTTTTTGCTTTTTCTGTTTCCAAGAAAAGCAAAAAAGGGTGGCGTGCAAAGTTGCCCAAGATGCATCTGTTATCCCTTGGACAATTATGCAAGCTGGATAATATAGAGTTACACCCAACTCTATAAATAGCAGTTCAAAAAGCACTGCTATGAATCCAAGAAATTCAAGAGAATTAGTATACTAGACCTTTGAGGTTAGGCTAAAGCATTACCACACTTACTGTGAAGTTTGTAGTGATAACTGTATCTTTGTATACTACTTGGATCGTATTCAAACCATCTGTGTGGGTTTGAATACCTTGTCATCTTTGTGAGACAAACAATTTATTGTGAATAATACTTTGATTCATAATAAACTCTGTGTTAAAATTAATCTTGTTTTCCGCCTAGATTAATTTAAACTTGTTTGATATAAAACTTGGATATAAACTAACACGTTGAGATAACTGTTATTTAATCTGTATCTAAGTTTTGGGAACCTTGTGACCCAACAACTGGTATCAGAGCAAATAAAGATTTAATCTTTAACGATCAAAGGAACCCAGTTTATCAAACAATCATCTAAACCCATTTTTCTCTACATTTTCTACTTTGAAAAATGACTTCCTCTATTGCTATGGCTGGGAAGGGAATTCCAATCTTCAATGGTGTAAATTTTACCCACTGAAAATTGAAAGCTGAATGGTTTCTTGCTAGCATTCATGATGAAATGCTTAGAGTCATTCAGGAAGGACCCATTATTCCTGGCAGAATAGTTCCTGCTACTTTAGATGCAAATGGTACTATTTTGACACCTGAAAAATTTGTTGAGGCTGCCAAAAGTACCTGGACTGATCTAGACAGGCAACTATATGCATTAGATTTTAAGGCCAAGTCCATACTGGGCAATGCAGTTACTGAGCCTATCTTTGCTAAGATATCTGGCTGCAAAACTGCTAAAGCCATATGGGATATGCTAACTGACCAATATGATGGTGTAAGCTTAGTACAATCCCAAAAGAAGAAGAATCTCATAAGAAATTATGAGAACTTCTCTGCTGGTCAAGGAGAGTCATTAACTGATATTCATACCAGATTTCAGATCTTAATCAATGATCTTGAAAGGTATAATATCATCAAAGGACAGTTTGAAATCTGTGCAAAATTTGTTGATGTCATTCCAAACACTTTTTCTGAAGTTATCACTTCATTAATTGTAAGTGAAAAATTGGAGACATATGATCTCTCTGGCTTGTTTGGACTTCTACTAAACTTTGAAGAAACCAAAGCCAGAAAGGATCTAAATGCCAAAAGGATTGCAAAAGATCCATCTGCTGCCCTTGTTGCAACAACAAGGAAAAATAGAGAACTTTTCTCTAGAGCAGATTACCATCTTACTCTTATAGACTCAGAATCAGATGATGAAACTGAGTCTCTAGAAGCTGAAATGGCATTGCTAGCCCAAAGGTTAGAAAAGGCAAGATTCAAAGGTTCAAAAGGAAGGCCAACTTTTGATCCTAAGAAAGCTACTTGCTATAAATGTGGGCAAGTTGGTCATATTTCTTCTGACTGCAGAGTGAAGATTGCAGAATCTTCAAGTTCTGATAAGTGGGAAGAAAAGGCCAAGAAGTACAAGAAAAAGTACTTCAACTCCAAGAAAATTGGAGAGAAACAACAACCAAAGAAACTAGAGAAAGCTTTGGTTGTTGAACAATGGATAGATGAAGAATCTTCATCATCTGAGGATGATGAAGATATGTGCTTAATGGCTATCACAGAGAGCCAGTTTGACAAAGATGTCAAATTTGCAGAAAAGGCATGTGTTCATCCAGATTGGGACAGAGGATCTGCTTACAATGTAAATCATTTTAAACTTTACTATAGTGATGCAGAAAAACAGAAAATGTTTGAACACATTTATGTAGATTTTTTGAAAAGACTTGAGGAAATACAAGATTTAAAAACCAAACTCAGTCAAGTTCAAAAAGATCTACAATCAAAAGTGAATGAAATAAACCAAAATAAACAGTACAAACTGGAGCTTGATGCTCAATATGACCTTCTCAAAAAGATCAAGCTGGAAAAAGAAGCTTATAAAAACAAAGCTGATCATTATGAAAGGATCTGTAAATCTTGGTGTATTTCATCACTTAAAAATGTGGACTGTTTATCCAAACAGATTCCAGCTCAGATACAAGCGGTCATAGGTGACGAGTTTGATCTTAAAAGTCACATAAATTCAGAAATAAACTCAAAACCTACTATATTTGTACCTGAGATTTTACCTCATACTTTTAGTCATACTGTGGGAGACAAAGTTATATTGACAAATGCTTTTGTTAGACCAAAAATAGTTACTAAAGAACTAGTATATGAGACAGAGCCAGACTCTGAAGACACAGACTCAGAAATCTCAGTCTGTGAAACTTCTCAATCTGAACAGCCTGAACTTATAATCACTAATGAATCTTTAAGAACTATAGAACTTGAAAAGAAAAGATTTATAAAAGGCAAAGTTAATATTCCCACAGTACCATCTTTAAAAAGACAAAAAGAGGTAAAAGGAATCAAAAATAAACAGAAAGGTTACAATGTGTTTGAACCTTCCACATCTCAGTCTGTAACTGGTCCAGACAATAATATGCCAAATGATAAATCTAAAGGCATAAAACCAGTAACAAAGGAGTTAAAAAGATCTCAGTCTGTGAGATCTAACTGTCAGTCTGGAAAAATAAATTTTCAGTCTGGCAAACTTAACTCCAAATCTGTTTGTGTTAACACTCAGTCTGACTCTCAAAAGTCAAATCTTAACAACCAGACTGAGACCATTAAGCTGCTTAGTGAAAACTTAATGAAGTTAACCACAGATTTTAAAACATTTGTTGAGTCAAAACAAGAGTTTAACAGAGGATCTAGTGTAAATAATAACCCAAAATCCAAAAGGACCATCATGTTGAACAGAAAATGTTACAACTGTGGAAATCCGGGACATGAAGGTATTAAATGCACAAAGTCCATTTTTAAACAGCCAAAGGCTGCTTTGATCAAACAAATGTCGTCTACAAACAACAAAATCAAAAATAGAGAGGTTAAAAGTCAACTTCACAGACTTAGCACCAAAACTGCTAAAGAATTGACTTCAACCAACTCTAAAGAACCCATCAAAAGATGGGTTCCCAAAAGTAACTAATTGATTTTGTTTGTCCTGTGCAGGGTAACAGCAAATTGTACCTAGACAGTGGATGCTCAAGACACATGACAGGTTCCTTGAAGAATCTGTCAGAGTTTGTAGAAGAAGAAGGACCTTCTGTCAAATATGGTGACAACTCTGTTGCCAAGATAAAAGGTTATGGTGTGGTGAAGGCTGGCAACATCAGAATAACAAAGGTGGCCTATGTTGAGGGATTAAAGCATAACCTGCTTAGTGCTAGCCAGATTTGTGATGATGATGGTGAAATCAGAATCAGAAAGAAGGCTGCTGTTATCTATAATTCCAAAGGCAAACCTATATTAGTTGCCAAAAGAGAAAGAGATATCTATCTCTTGGATCTTTCTTCTGCAGACAACAATGTAGAGACCTGTCTCTATACTCAGTCTGTGCTAGAACTAAGCTGGCTATGGCATAGGAGGTTATCCCACCTGAACTTCAAAAATATTAACCTCCTGTCAAAGAAGAAACTGGTTAGAGGTCTGCCTGATGTTACATTTGCAAAAGACAAACTTTGTCCTGCATGTACACTAGGGAAACAGACCAAGAACCATTTTCCATTCAAATTGTTAGCTACAATTGAACAACCACTGCATATGCTCCATATGGATCTGTTTGGACCCATGAGCATTAGCAGTTTGGGTGGAAAGAAGTATACACTTGTGGTTGTGGATGAATACACAAGGTATACTTGGGTCATCTTTCTTAAAGCTAAAAGTGATGCTCCTGAAGAGATTATTAATCTAATCAAGAGAGAAGAATTGCAGAAAGATGCACCTGTCAAGCAACTCAGGAGTGACCATGGTACAGAATTTAAGAATTCTACTCTCATTGAATTCTGTACTGACAAAGGCATTATTCAAAACTTTGCCTCTGTCAGAACTCCTCAACAAAATGGTGTTGCTGAGAGAAGAAATCGTACACTCATAGAAGCTGCAAGAACCATGTTATGCCATGGTCAAATGAGGGTTTATTTTTGGGCAGAAGCAGTTAACACTGCCTGTTATACCCAAAATAGATCTATTTTGGTCAAAAGGCATGGCAAAACTGCATATGAGTTGTATCATAAGAAGGTTCCAACCATCCATTACTTCCAGACCTTTGGTAGTAAATGCTATATTCTCAATCAAAGAGATCAATTAGCTAAGATGGAACCTAAATCTGATGAAGGAATTTTTGTTGGCTATTCATCTATCTCAAAGGCCTACAAAGTCTATAACAACAGAAGGAATAAAATTGAAGAAACCATCAATGTCACCTTTGATGCTTCCTCTGCTAATGATGAACATGTTTCTCAGTCTGATGTTCATTTGTTAGAAGATTTATCTGTTGTGGGATCTGAATCTCAAATCCCAGTTGTTGTTAACCAACCACAGGACTCTGAAAGTGATAATGAAGATGATCAACCTGCTCATTCTATGACAATACCTTCATCAACAGAAGATGAATCTGTGTCCAGAGATTCAAACTCTTCTGATACATGTGTTCAGTCTGATAGTTTTCAGTCTGTGAACTCTACAGACTCTGACTTGCCCTGTGTAGAAGATGATGCAGAACTCAGTCCTGCTATTCTTCCACCAAATGAGAATGATTTACCATCAAATGATGAATCACTTCTAGGAGTCAAAGAACACAAGTATCATCCAATTACAGAAATAATTGGAGATTATGTTTCTGGTGTACAAACAAGAGCTAAAGTGTCAAACTTATCTACTGCAAATTTCTGTTTCTACACAAACTTCCTGTCAATCATTGAACCAAAGAAAGCTGAAGAAGCCTTGAAAGATGATGATTGGGTTGAAGCAATGCAGGAAGAGTTAACAGAATTTGACAGAAACAATGTTTGGACCCTAGTTCCTGCTCCAAAAGGGAAAACCATTATTGGGACAAAATGGGTTTACAGAAACAAAATGGACAAGGATGGAGTGATAATCAGAAACAAGGCAAGGCTAGTTGCTCAAGGCTACAAGCAGGAAGAAGGAATTGATTATGATGAAACATTTGCCCCTGTAGCCAGAATTAAAGCAATAAGGTTATTCTTGGCATATGCTGCATTCAAGGACTTCAAAATCTATCAAATGGATGTCAAGAGTGCATTTCTGAATGGCAACTTACAGGAGGAAGTCTATGTGAAGCAACCTCCAGGTTTTGTAAGTTCCACTTTTCCAAATCATGTCTATAAATTGCAGAAAGCACTATATGGGCTAAAACAAGCTCCAAGAGCTTGGTATGACACCTTATCATCCTATCTTCTTAGTAATGACTTTACTAGAGGATCAATTGATAAAACTTTGTTCTTCAAAAGGAACAAGGCAGATGTCATACTAGTCCAAATCTATGTTGATGATATTATATTTGGGTCTACTGATGAAAAATTGTGTAAATGGTTTTCAAACTTAATGTCAAAACAGTATCAAATGAGTATGATGGGTGAATTAACATACTTTCTTGGTCTACAAGTACATCAGAAACCTGATGGTATCTTTATCAACCAAGGTAAATATGTCAATGACCTACTTACTAAATATTCTTTAAAGAACTGTTCAATTATGAAAACACCAATGAGCACTGCAGATAAGTTGGATAAGGATCAGTCTGGCAAGTCAGTCTGTCAAACCACTTATAGAGGTATGATAGGATCTCTACTATACCTCACTGCAAGTAGACCAGATATCATGTTCTCAACATGTTTGTGTGCTAGATATCAATCTGAACCTAAAGACTCGCATCTAAAAGCTGTAAAAAGGATTTTTAGGTACCTAAAAGGTACTCCTAACCTGGGTCTTTGGTATCCCAAAGACTCTGGTTTTGATCTAATTGGATATACAGATGCAGATTATGCAGGTTGTAAATTAGACAGGAAAAGCACTTCTGGTGGATGTCAACTGCTAGGTGGCAAACTAGTCAGTTGGTCAAGCAAGAAACAGAATTCTGTTGCTACATCCACTGCAGAAGCTGAATATGTGGCTGCTGGTAGTTGCTGTGCTCAATTGCTATGGATGCAACATCAACTAGCAGACTATGATTTGGTGTTTACAAAAACTCCAATCATGTGTGATAACCAAAGTGCCATTGCCATCACTGAGAATCCTGTGTTTCACTCCAGGACAAAGCATATTGAGATCAGACATCACTTTATCAGAGATTGTGCTGAGAAAGGTAAAGTGATTCTCAAATATGTGCCAACAAATGACCAACTAGCAGATATCTTTACTAAACCTCTTAATGAAGATAGATTTTTGTATCTGCTTGGTCAACTAGGAATGCTCAACCCCTAGTAAAACCTTGAATCTATATGATTCAATTCTCAGTCTGTGTCTGTTTTTCAATCTGTATAACTGTATTCTCAGCTACATACAATCAAAAAGCACAGACAAAGAGATGTTTTTGTACATACTTTCTAAGAAAATACCAAAAAGATTTTATACCTTCTGTTATTTTTTCTCAGTCTGACTGATTATATGTTTCAGTCTGTGTAACTTCTTCCAGATTAGCTACACAGACTGACCATATTCATTCAGACTAGACCCTCTATTTTTGTGCTTTATTAATTCATAAGGTTAGTATTTTAGTACTATTAGTATTAATACTGCTAGTTACTTTTAGTACTGCTGGTTAATACTGATAAGACTTTTTAACACTGCCCCCATGAATTCGTATTTTAGCACTGCTGGTAAAGATTGGTACAACTAACACTGTTAATGTAGCAAGTTACTACTGTTAGTTAATTTTAGTACTGCTCTTGCAAGTTACTACTGTTAGTTAAATTTAGTACTGCTCTTGCAAGTTACTACTGTTAGTTAATTTTAGTACTGCTCCTGCAAGTTACTACTGTTAGTTACTTTTAGTACTGCCTTCTCAAGTTAGTACTGTTAGCTATATCAATCCATTACCACTGCTGGCAATAGTTTTTAAAATTCTGTTATTTTCTCAGTCTGTCTGTTATATGGCTTAGTCTGTGTGACGTCATCCAGACTCACTACACAGACTGACCATATACACTCAGACTGAGCTCATCTCATTTTTTCCTTTTATTTTTATTTTTTTTATTTTATTTTATTTTTATTTTTTTTACTTTCTTTAATAAAAATAAATAAACAACAATATCTCTGCATTTAATGCTAAAACCATTTTTATGGTAATAATCATTAAAAGTTTTGGCGCTTGTTGTCTAGTTATCTGCTCAATACAAAAAGTGCACGTGCCTCAGCGCTACTGTTGCAGAAACAGGGATAAACCATCCAAATGGGTCCCATTTAACGGAAATTTAATTTCTACAAATACCCATTTATGTTTTCTCCCTTTCTTCTTCATTCGTACTTGCACATCAAAAACAAACAGAGTTTATAAACCCTAAATTGCTCAACCATTTTCAAAATCAATTTCTAAAATCTCTTCAATGGCTGATCAATGGGTTTACACGGCACCTGCCAACATCGCTGCGGCTAAACCCTTCAAACAAGGGAAACAGGTAAAACTCTGTATCAACAATCAAGTAGCTACCATTTCCATCCCTGATTCGAAAAAGAATAAAGGGTTTGAGGAACTAACTGCTTTTATGTCTGCTCATCCATTAAGGGGAGCATTATTTAACACAGTTCCTCAAATATACCCACAATTTCTAATGGAATGGTGGTATACTTGCTCCTCAAATAGTACCAATACTGCAATTACTGGTACTATTGATCATGGTAAACGGGCAGTTACCATTGATCAGGAGTTAATTAGGAATGTCTTAGACCTGCCTTTGGGAAATAATTTTGAACCTATTCCAACCAAAGAAGCAGCAAGGGCTTCTCTTCCTTTGGTTGGATATACCAAAGAAAAAGGCACAATTTTGATGTCAGGATTCACCCCCAAATGGAAATTTTTAATTTCTGGCATCATTAGGAGTCTAGGAGGTAAATCTGGTAGCACAGGGGAGCTAAATGAGTTTGAAACTCAGCTGTTGAGCTCATTCATCACTGGTTTAAACATCAACTTTGCAGAGTTGTATTTTCAAGAAATTTTAAAACTGGTGAATGAGTCAAACAGAATTTTTAATGTACCTTTTATAAGGCTACTCTCCCTGTGCATCCAATCCAGGTTAACTGGGTCTGTATATATGTCCTTTAATAATAAAGTGGCAGATATACCTGTTCCCATGCTCACATATAAAGTGTTTAACCATCCGGTTCCACTTTCTGGAGCACCTATCACTGCTGCTATGCAGCACTGGATTTATCACCCATATGTTGCTTCTGCATCCATGGAGGGTGATGATTCAAGTGATAGTATGGGTAATAAGACCCAGGCTGTTGAAGATCGTGTGGCTGAAGCAGAGCACACAGACTCCGGGGATACAGACTCAACTCAGTCTGTGCACTTGGAGTCAGACTCAAACATTCCCGAGTCTGTTCCATCTTCAACAGAAGATGCAGGTAGTACTTCTTCTTCTTCTGAGGACATGGATACAGATCAACCTTCTTATCCTAGCCCATCCTCACCCACAAAAGAGAGTCACAAACAAACCAACCCAGATGAGTCACCACTCACTCTGGAGGAATCACCAGACTCAACCTCCAAAAGTATAGCACAAATGGAATCATCATCCATGGAACTGGATGTCAACAGAACACCTTCCAGTGCTGTAGACCATTCCATAACAGCTCTGCTAGAGTCTGTGGTGCCAATGGCTACCCAACTGACCCAACCTACACCTAGTTTAGTCAGCTTGGATACCCACATTGCTGCTGCTACACTGACCCCTGTAGTAAGCATTGAAGAAGATGCTCCAATCCTGAGCACTACCAACCCCCTCTTTACCCCACTCACAATGGCTGGACCCATATTGACCACTAGTCCTGCACTAGTTCACACTCCGGTGAGTCTTTTCTTACACCCCTCTGCACAGATTGCCAATGCCCCAGTCATGTCACAGACTGAGGTACAGATCTCCTCTTCTTTGCTCCATGATCTACCATCTTATCACCAGATGGTTAGTGAGGGCATACAAACTTCAACATCAGTTGCCAGTGATACTGCTCCATTACAAAAGGAACTGTTTGAGGCAACAGGTGCAACACAATCATTTCCCCGTGATATCTTATCCTATCACCGGATTAGATCTGAGGGAACAACTACACCACTCAATGCCTATGATCGCTTTTCCATGCACAGGATACAGAGTGAGGCAAAGAGTGCAACACCAAAAGATTCCAGTGATCTTGCTCAGTTTCAACATGAGTCAAGTGAGGAACACATACCATCACCCAATTCTAACCCCTCCAACCAGACCCAGTCTGTGCCTTCTAGTACACTTAATGATGTGCTTTCTGCCATCAATAGGTTGTCTGAATGGTTACAGACTGAGTTCAATAATAATAAGAAAGAGCTAGAGAAGATGAAGCATCTAGTCTCTACTATGGTGGATAAAGTGGATATGCTGGAGGAAAAGGTATCCAATAGGTTAGATGAAATGCAGACCACCCTCTCAAACTTGGTAGATGATGTCAAAAAGGGGGAGAAGATGAAGCATGGGTCTGCAGAAGCTAAAACCTCAAAAGATAAAGATTTAAATAATAAATCCTTAGATTTAGGGGGAGATAGCAGTGAGGGAGATGATGGAGATGATGGACTCGAAGGTGCTAGGGTGAAGTCTCAGACTGAAGCTCAGTCTGTGCCACAGACTGAAGATATGAGTGCACAGACTGAGGGGGAGCAAGAGAGATTGCAGTTAGGTGAACATGCTGAGATGGTTGCACAGACTCAGGGGGAGTCATCCATTGTCTTACACATAGACCCAATTGCAACTATCTCAACCCAAGGTCAGATGGAGTTGAAGAGACCAAGGGAAGAAGATGAAGATGTTCAACCTCTGCAAATCAAGAGAGCCAGAAAGATGAAAAGAATGGCCAGGAGGATTCCTGAAAGGGATGTCTTTGATTCCCAACCAAAAATGAAGGGGATCAAAACCTGGGACCAGTTCTTAAAGCTGGCAGAAGAACAGGACAATGACGGTGATGATGATGATGCCATCAATCCTGACTGCAGTTCTGAGTCTGAAGTTTTCAGAAGATCAGATGATGATGAAGATGATGCTACTTTTGGAGGTGTAGGTGAAGGAGCCTCAAAAGTCAAGACTGGAGAGTCTCAGTCTGTGCCTTCTGAACCTGCACAAACTGAGACACAGCATCAATCACAGACTCAGAGCTCAGAGCAACCAGCAGCAAGCACTGATGTTCTAATTATCAGTGCTGAAGCCATTCAAGCTGAAGCCTATCCTGCTAGACCAACCACATCAACCAGAACACTGCCTCCAGGTAGAAGTGAGATTGAAGACAGAATGCAATGGAGAAGTGCTCATCTGATAAGCACTTATCCTGGGTCAAGCTCTACCATGGAAGAAGTAATGGATAAGGGTAAGGGCAAGGAGATTGCCTTATCCAAGCAGGAAAGATTAGGCAAGATCAAGAAGATGGTGGATGATCATGCTGCTGGAACAAGAAATCCTGAACTGTCAAATCTACAGGATGAGCTCTTGCAACAAGAAGCTACTGCTCAAGGTATGACCTTATCCGAATACTTAAATGTATTATCAATTGAAGAGCAGAAGCTGAAGGAAGCAAGATTTGTTGACATGCTCTCCAAAGAGTTAGAAGATGAAAGTTGTTCACAGACTCAGATCAGAAGAAGTCAAGTTGAGCAACAAATCAAAGAAGATGAGGAGCTGTCAACAAGATTACAGAAGATAGAGAGTCTAAAAGCGAAGCTACAATCCACTTTCCAAAAGTCAAAGCTCAAGCAGAAGATCAGAGAATGTCATCTGAACAAGATTGGACAGAAATTAAAGCTGGAGCTGACTTTTACCAAGAGCTCAAAAATGGTGTGGGTGGATGACCTGTACACTCTAGGACTTAAAGAATGGCAATCCATTGCTAACCTTTTGAAGAGTGTAGCTGACAAAGATCTGAAGAAAGAAGTTCTGGATGAGCTATCTTACCTGATTGAGCTAGTTCTCAGTCTGGGGCTCATCTCAGAAGAAGAGTACAAGTTGTTTTGCATAGCAAACAACTTTGTAATCAAGAAGAAGTCAGCTGGGTTATCCACAGAGAATGAGCAGAGAAGGGAGCATCCTCTACCCAAAGATATCATTTTTATCGATAGATCCTATGTCCAGACTGACACAGTTGAAGGTCTGTGCTACAGAGATATCAATGGAATAGAGTGCTTCCAGGATCAAAACAGACTATATGGAGAGTCTCTGCTGCATTGCATTGCCCTGCTGAAGGAATGCAAACATTATCAAGCCAAGCCATTTAGAAGAAGGTTAATCAGCTGGCTATTCAACAACCTTTCCAAGATCAGGATGATGATTGGATTTGAAGACATCTGCAGGAAAATCATCCTGGAGTATCAAAAATTTGAAGACAAATCTGATAAGGAAATGGAAGAACTGTTGAAGAGGAAAGTGGAAAAGATGAAAGAGATCAAGGCTCAGAGAAAGAAGTGAAGATTGTTAAATTTTTGATTTACAAATTCATGTAATAATTGTAATATTCTTGTAAACTGACTATGACTTTGACTCTATGTATATAAGTCTAAATTCATAAGTTATGCTTTACTTTAGTATCTATTTTTCTCTACTATCTTTTGTAAATAGATTTTGACATCATCAGATAGGGGGAGATTGTTGGGAAAAACAATGATCAAACCTAAGTTATAAATCTGATGAGTCAAAATCTATCTCAGTTGTATTCAGGAAAAACTTAGTGAATTCCTGAGTCTGTGGTTCTGAGTCTGTGCCACACAGACTGAAGAATTGTTTCTGAGTCTGTGCTGCACAGACTAAAGAAATCCCACAGACTGAAAGCCGTGCTCTACTTGGGAAGAGGGAAGCTACACATTCATCAACGATGAATGTTGACGAATTCCCTTAATATTAATTATATGATATTATAAGTTAAAAAAATAGTTTATTGATGAATATTAGTATTTATAACATCGGTTTTGATTAATATTTATTGGTAAAAATATAATTTTATACGTTTTGATTATCATTCATCATTGACGAATGTTAACGAATAATTTTTCAAAGAAAATGATAATATCCATCGGTTAACATTAATTAACGATGAATATTAGAAAATTCTCTTTATATTCATCATATGACATTTAAACATTGGTTTTGATTAATACATCATGGTAAAAATATGTTCTTTTACGTTTGATTATCATTAATCGCGAATGAATAGTTAGTTTCCATCAAAAAATTACTTCTCTCTTGATCCCTACCCTATATATGTATATATATGTATATAGCCAAAGTTTCAAATGAGAACTAAAAAAGGTACAAAACTGCGAGAACTTTTATATTTTAGGGATTTTTACATGTTTAATGATTCAATCACATGTGAATATTGATGTAGATTAAGGTTCAAAGCAAAATAGTATGAAAAAAATCTCCAAATAAGCTTTAAAATCGAATTTATTTTTTTCGTTCACATGTGCACATATGATCTGTGCACATGTGCACATATGATCTGTGCACATGTGCACATATGATCTGTGCACATGTGAACATTTCATATGTTTCATAATTTAACGTGCATTTTGTGGTTTTTAACTTTTATTTGTTAACAATGTGAACATTAAATTACATTTATATGTAATTTGTTGTGTTTACATGTATAAAAATAATGTAATTTAAAAGTTCTCGCAGTTCTCTACCTTTTTGCAGTTCTCATTTGAATCTAACCCTATATATATGGAGAGAATCTGATGATAACTAAAATAGGATGAGAACTAAAAAACTCAACAGTGGTGAAACATGCGCCATTCCAGATCGACAATATTATTTTAAAAACTCAAATCTTTTGATTCAAAACAGTTGATCGCTGTTGGGTCACAAGGTTCCCAAAACTTAGATACAGATTAAATAACAGTTATCTCAACGTGTTAGTTTATATCCAAGTTTTATATCAAACAAGTTTAAATTAATCTAGGTGGAAAACAAGATTAATTTTAACACAGAGTTTATTATGAATCAAAGTATTATTCACAATAAAGTGTTTGTCTCACAAAGATGACAAGGTATTCAAACCCACACAGATGGTTTGAATACGATCCAAGTAGTATACAAAGATACAGTTATCACTACAAACTTCACAGTAAGTGTGGTAATGCTTTAGCCTAAGCTCAAAGGTCTAGTATACTAATTCTCTTGAATTTCTTGGATAATAGTGTTGGGAAAAACAATGATCAAACCTAAGTTATAAATCTGATGAGTCAAAATCTATCTCAGTTGTATTCAGGAAAAACTTAGTGAATTCCTGAGTCTGTGGTTCTGAGTCTGTGCCACACAGACTGAAGAATTGTTTATGAGTCTGTGCTGCACAGACTGAAGAAATCCCACAGACTGAAAGCCGTGCTCTACTTGAAGACTTATGGATTCATCATCTGAAGAATGAAGATTGAAGACAAAAGACTTCACAGACTAAAGATCACAGACTGATGATCACAGATTGAAGATCACAGACTGAGAGCACAGACTGAAGAGCACAGATTGAAGAATGAAAGTACAAGTGTACAGAAGATATTCTTCTTTCCTTAGGCTAGATACAACTGATAAGATGTTTGAGAAAGGTCAAACATCTAACAAAGGTTTTCTTCTCAGCAAAGAAACCTTTTACCTTTTTGCTTTTTCTGTTTCCAAGAAAAGCAAAAAAGGGTGGCGTGCAAAGTTGCCCAAGATGCATCTGTTATCCCTTGGACAATTATGCAAGCTGGATAATATAGAGTTACACCCAACTCTATAAATAGCAGTTCAAAAAGCACTGCTATGAATCCAAGAAATTCAAGAGAATTAGTATACTAGACCTTTGAGCTTAGGCTAAAGCATTACCACACTTACTGTGAAGTTTGTAGTGATAACTGTATCTTTGTATACTACTTGGATCGTATTCAAACCATCTGTGTGGGTTTGAATACCTTGTCATCTTTGTGAGACAAACAATTTATTGTGAATAATACTTTGATTCATAATAAACTCTGTGTTAAAACTAATCTTGTTTTCCGCCTAGATTAATTTAAACTTGTTTGATATAAAACTTGGATATAAACTAACACGTTGAGATAACTGTTATTTAATCTGTATCTAAGTTTTGGGAACCTTGTGACCCAACAAATAGCAGTGCTTTTTTTTTTATTGCTATTTATAGAGTTGGATGTAACTCTATATTATCCAGCTTACATAGTTGTCCAAGGGATAACAGATGCATCTTGGGTAACTTTGCACGCCTTCCTTTTTGCTTTTCTTGGAAATAGAAAAAGCAAAAAGGTAAAAGGTTTCTTTGCTGAGAAGAGAACCTTTATATGATGTTTGACCTTTCTCAAACATCTTATCAGTTGTATCTAGCCTAAGGAAAGAAGAATATCTCCTGTACATTTGTACTTTCATTCTTCAATCTGTGCTCTTCAGTCTGTGCTCATCAGTCTGTGATCTTCAGTCTGTGAACTTCAGTCTGTGAAGCCTTCTGTATTCAATCTTCATTCTTCAGATGATGAATTCATAAGTCTTCAGAAAGAGCATGGCTTTCAGTCTGTGAGGATCTTCAGTCTGTGCAGCACAGACTCAGAAACAATTCTTCAGTCTGCGCAGCACAGACTCAGAAACAATTCTTCAGTCTGTGTAGCACAGACTCAGAAACACAGACTCAGGAATTTCACTAAGTTTCCTGAATACAACTGAGTTAGATTTTGACTCTTCAGATTTATAACTTAGGTTTGATCATTGTTTTTCCCAACAATCTCCCCCTATCTGATGATGTCAAAATCTATTTACAAAAGATAATAGAGAAATAATAAATACTAAGGTGAATCATAACATATGGATCAAGACTTATATATATAAAGTCAGAATCACAGTTAGTTCACAAAAATATTACAATTATTACATAAGATTGTAAATCAAAAATCTAACAATCTTCAATCCTTTCTCTGAGCCCTGATCTCTTTCATCTTTTCCACTTTCCTCTTCAACAGTTCTTCCATTTCCTTATCAGATTTGTCTTCGAATTCTTGATACTCTAGGATGATCTTCTTGCAGATATCTTCAAGTCCAATCATCATCCTAAGTTGGGAAAGGTTGTTGAATAACCAGCTGATCAGTCTTCTTCTGAATGGTCTGGCTTGAGAATGTTTGCATTCCTTCAGCAGGGCAATGCAGTGTAGCAGAGACTCTCTATATAGTCCATTTTGATCCTGGAAGAACTCTATCCCATTGATATCTCTATAGCACAGACCTTCAAAGTTGTCAGTCTGTACATAAGATCTATCTATGAAAACAATACCTTTGGGTAGAGGATGCTCCCTTCTCTGCTCATTCTCTGTGGATAACCCAGCTGACTTCTTCTTGATTACAAAATTGTTTGCTATACAAAACAACTTGTACTCTTCTTCTGAGATGAGCCCCAGACTGAGAACTAGCTCAATCAGGTAAGATAGCTCATCCAGAACTTCTTTCTTCAGATCCTTGTCAGCTGCACTCTTCAAAAGGTTAGCAATGGATTGCCATTCTTTAAGTCCTAGAGTGTACAGGTCATCCACCCACACCATTTTTGAGCTCTTGGTAAAAGTCAGCTCCAGCTTTAATTTCTGTCCAATCTTGTTCAGATGACATTCTCTGATCTTCTGCTTGAGCTTTGACTTTTGGAAAGTGGATTGTAGCTTCGCTTTTAGACTCTCTATCTTCTGTAATCTTGTTGACAGCTCCTCATCTTCTTTGATTTGTTGCTCAACTTGACTTCTTCTGATCTGAGTCTGTGAACAACTTTCATCTTCTAACTCTTTGGAGAGCATGTCAACAAATCTTGCTTCCTTCAGCTTCTGCTCTTCAATTGATAATACATTTAAGTATTCGGATAAGGTCATACCTTGAGCAGTAGCTTCTTGTTGCAAGAGCTCATCCTGTAGATTTGACAGTTCAGGATTTCTTGTTCCAGCAGCATGATCATCCACCATCTTCTTGATCTTGCCTAATCTTTCCTGCTTGGATAAGGCAATCTCCTTGCCCTTATTCTTATCCATTACTTCTTCCATGGTAGAGCTTGACCCAGGATAAGTGCTTATCAGATGAGCACTTCTCCATTGCATTTTGTCTTCAATCTCACTTCTACCTGGAGGCAGTGTTCTGGTTGATGTGGTTGGTCTAGCAGGATAGGCTTCAGCTTGAATGGCTTCAGCACTGATAATTAGAACATCAGCGCTTGCTGCTGGTTGCTCTGAGCTCTGAGTCTGTGATTGATGCTGTGTCTCAGTTTGTGCAGGTTCAGAAGGCACAGACTGAGACTCTCCAGTCTTGACTTTTGAGGCTCCTTCACCTACACCTCCAAAAGTAGCATCATCTTCATCATCATCTGATCTTCTGAAAACTTCAGACTCAGAACTGCAGTCAGGATTGATGGCATCATCATCATCACCATCATTGTCCTTTTCTTCTGCCAGCTTTAAGAACTGGTCCCAGGTTTTGATCCCCTTCATTTTTGGTTGGGAATCAAAGATATCCCTTTCAGGAATCCTCCTGGCCATTCTTTTCATTTTCCTGGCTTTCTTGATTAACAGAGGTTGAACATCTTCTTCTTCTTCTTCCCTTGGTCTTTTCAACTCCAGCTGACCTTGGGTTGAGATAGTTGCAATTGGGTCTATGTGTAAGACAATGGATGACTCCCCCTGAGTCTGTGCAACCATCTCAGCATGTTCACCTAACTGCAATCTCTCTTGCTCCCCCTCAGTCTGTGCACTCATATCTTCAGTCTGTGGCATAGACTGAGCTTCAGTCTGAGACTTCACCCTAGTACCTTCGGGTCCATCATCTCCATCATCTCCCTCACTGCTATCTCCCCCTAAATCTATGGATTTATTATTTAAATCTTTATCTTTTGAGGTTTTAGCTTCTGCAGACCCATGCTTCATCTTCTCCCCCTTTTTGACATCATCTACCAAGTTTGAGAGGGTGGTCTGCATTTTATCTAACCTATTGGATACCTTTTCCTCCAGCCTATCCACTTTATCCACCATAGTAGAGACTAGATGCTTCATCTTCTCTAGCTCTTTCTTATTATTATTGAACTCAGTCTGTACCCATTCAGACAACCTATTGATGGCAGAAAGCACATCATTAAGTGTACTAGAAGGCACAGACTGGGTCTGGTTGGAGGGGTTAGAATTGGGTGATGGTATGTGTTCCTCACTTGACTCATGTTGAAACTGAGCAAGATCACTGGAATCTTTTGGTGTTGCACTCTTTGCCTCACTCTGTATCCTGTGCATGGAAAAGCGATCATAGGCATTGAGTGGTGTAGTTGTTCCCTCAGATCTAATCCGGTGATAGGATAAGATATCACGGGGAAATGATTGTGTTGCACCTGTTGCCTCAAACAGTTCCTTTTGTAATGGAGCAGTATCACTGGCAACTGATGTTGAAGTTTGTATGCCCTCACTAACCATCTGGTGATAAGATGGTAGATCATGGAGCAAAGAAGAGGAGATCTGTACCTCAGTCTGTGACATGACTGGGGCATTGGCAATCTGTGCAGAGGGGTGTAAGAAAAGACTCACCGGAGTGTGAACTAGTGCAGGACTAGTGGTCAATATGGGTCCAGCCATTGTGAGTGGGGTAAAGAGGGGGTTGGTAGTGCTCAGGATTGGAGCATCTTCTTCAATGCTTACTACAGGGGTCAGTGTAGCAGCAGCAATGTGGGTATCCAAGCTGACTAAACTAGGTGTAGGTTGGGTCAGTTGGGTAGCCATTGGCACCACAGACTCTAGCAGAGCTGTTATGGAATGGTCTACAGCACTGGAAGGTGTTCTGTTGACATCCAGTTCCATGGATGATGATTCCATTTGTGCTATACTTTTGGAGGTTGAGTCTGGTGATTCCTCCAGAGTGAGTGGTGACTCATCTGGGTTGGTTTGTTTGTGACTCTCTTTTGTGGGTGAGGATGGGCTAGGATAAGAAGGTTGATCTGTATCCATGTCCTCAGAAGAAGAAGAAGTACTACCTGCATCTTCTGTTGAAGATGGAACAGACTCGGGAATGTTTGAGTCTGACTCCAAGTGCACAGACTGAGTTGAGTCTGTATCCCCGGAGTCTGTGTGCTCTGCTTCAGCCACACGATCTTCAACAGCCTGGGTCTTATTACCCATACTATCACTTGAATCATCACCCTCCATGGATGCAGAAGCAACATATGGGTGATAAATCCAGTGCTGCATAGCAGCAGTGATAGGTGCTCCAGAAAGTGGAACCGGATGGTTAAACACTTTATATGTGAGCATGGGAACAGGTATATCTGCCACTTTATTATTAAAGGACATATATACAGACCCAGTTAACCTGGATTGGATGCACAGGGAGAGTAGCCTTATAAAAGGTACATTAAAAATTCTGTTTGACTCATTCACCAGTTTTAAAATTTCTTGAAAATACAACTCTGCAAAGTTGATGTTTAAACCAGTGATGAATGAGCTCAACAGCTGAGTTTCAAACTCATTTAGCTCCCCTGTGCTACCAGATTTACCTCCTAGACTCCTAATGATGCCAGAAATTAAAAATTTCCATTTGGGGGTGAATCCTGACATCAAAATTGTGCCTTTTTCTTTGGTATATCCAACCAAAGGAAGAGAAGCCCTTGCTGCTTCTTTGGTTGGAATAGGTTCAAAATTATTTCCCAAAGGCAGGTCTAAGACATTCCTAATTAACTCCTGATCAATGGTAACTGCCCGTTTACCATGATCAATAGTACCAGTAATTGCAGTATTGGTACTATTTGAGGAGCAAGTATACCACCATTCCATTAGAAATTGTGGGTATATTTGAGGAACTGTGTTAAAGAATGCTCCCCTTAATGGATGAGCAGACATAAAAGCAGTTAGTTCCTCAAACCCTTTATTCTTTTTCGAATCAGGGATGGAAATGGTAGCTACTTGATTGTTGATACAGAGTTTTACCTGTTTCCCTTGTTTGAAGGGTTTAGCCGCAGCGATGTTGGCAGGTGCCGTGTAAACCCATTGATCAGCCATTGAAGAGATTTTAGAAATTGATTTTGAAAATGGTTGAGCAATTTAGGGTTTATAAACTCTGTTTGTTTTTGATGTGCAAGTACGAATGAAGAAGAAAGGGAGAAAACATAAATGGGTATTTGTAGAAATTAAATTTCCGTTAAATGGGACCCATTTGGACGGTTTATCCCTGTTTCTGCAACAGTAGCGCTGAGGCACGTGCACTTTTTGTATTGAGCAAATAACTAGACAACAAGCGCCAAAACTTTTAATGATTATTACCATAAAGATGGTTAAAGCATTAAATGCAAAGATATTGTTGTTTATTTATGCAAAAAAAAATAGAATAGATAAATAAATATATTAAAATTAAAAAGAATTTAGTCTGAGTGTACATAATCAGTCTGTGCAATGAGTCTGGGTGACGTCACACAGACTGAGCCATATAACAGACAGACTAAGAGAAAATAACAGAATTAAAAAAAATCTTTTTGGTAATTTTTTTTTTTTTTATAGAAAGTATGTACAAAAACATCTCTTTGTCTGTGCTTTTTGATTGAATGTGGCTGAGAATACAGTTATACAGATTGAAAAAGAAGACACAGACTAAGAATTGAATCATATAGATTCAAGGTTTTACTAGGGGTTGAGCATTCCTAGTTGACCAAGCAAATACAAAAATCTATCTTCATTTAAAGGTTTAGTAAAGATATCTGCTAATTGGTCATTTGTGGGCACATATTTGAGAATCACTTTACCTTTCTCAACACAATCTCTGATAAAGTGATGTCTGATCTCAATATGCTTTGTCCTGGAGTGAAACACAGGATTCTCAGTGATGGCAATGGCACTTTGGTTATCACACATGATTGGAGTTTTTGTAAACACCAAATCATAGTCTGCTAGTTGATTTTGCATCCATAGCAATTGAGCACAGCAACTACCAGCAGCCACATATTCTGCTTCTGCAGTGGATGTAGCAACAGAATTCTGTTTCTTGCTTGACCAACTGACTAGTCAGTTGACATCCACCAGAAGTGCTTTTCCTGTCTAATTTACAACCTGCATAATCTGCATCTGTATATCCAATTAGATCAAAACCAGAGTCTTTGGGATACCAAAGACCCAGGTTAGGAGTACCTTTTAGGTACCTAAAAATCCTTTTTACAGCTTTTAGATGCGAGTCTTTAGGTTCAGATTGATATCTAGCACACAAACAAGTTGAGAACATGATATCTGGTCTACATGCAGTGAGGTATAGTAGAGATCCTATCATACCTCTATAAGTGGTTTGACAGACTGACTTACCAGACTGATCCTTATCCAACTTATCTGCAGTGCTCATTGGTGTTTTCATAATTGAACAGTCCTTTAAAGAATATTTAGTAAGTAGATCATTGACATATTTACCTTGGTTGATGAAGATACCATCAGGTTTCTGATGTACTTGTAGACCAAGAAAGTATGTTAACTCACCCAACATACTCATTTGATACTGTTTTGACATTAAGTTTGAAAACCATTTACACAATTTTTCATCAGTAGACCCAAATATAATATCATCAACATAGATTTGGACTAGTATGACATCTGCCTTGTTCCTTTTGAAGAACAAAGTTTTATCAATTGATCCTCTAGTAAAGTCATTACTAAGAAGATAGGAAGGTGTCATACCAAGCTCTTGGAGCTTATTTTAGCCCATATAGTGCTTTCTGCAATTTATAGACATGATTTGGAAAAGTGGAACTTACAAAACCTGGAGGTTGTTTCACATAGACTTCCTCCTGTAAGTTGCCATTCAGAAATGCACTCTTGACATCCATTTGATAGACTTTGAAGTCCTTGATTGCAGCATATGCCAAGAATAACCTTATTGCTTCAATTCTGGCTACAGGGGCAAATGTTTCATCATAATCAATGCCTTCTTCCTGCTTGTAGCCTTGAGCAACTAGCCTTGCCTTGTTTCTGATTATCACTCCATCCTTGTCCATTTTGTTTCTGTGAACCCATTTTGTTCCAATAATGGTTTTCCCTTTTGGAGCAGGAACTAGGGTCCAAACATTGTTTCTATCAAATTCTGTTAACTCTTCCTGCATTGCTTCAACCCAATCATCATCTTTCAAGGCTTCTTCAGCTTTCTTTGGTTCAATGATTGACAGGAAGTTTGTGTAGAAACAGAAATTTGCAGTAGATAAGTTTGACACTTTAGCTCTTGTTTGTACACCAGAAACATAATCTCCAATTATTTCTATAATTGGATGATACTTGTGTTCTTTGACTCCTAGAAGTGATTCATCATTTGATGGTAAATCATTCTCATTTGGTGGAAGAATAACAGAACTGAGTTCTGCATCATCTTCTACACAGGGCAAGTCTGAGTCTGTAGAGTTCACAGACTGAAAACTATCAGACTGAACACATGTATCAGAAGAGTTTGAATCTCTGGACACAGATTCATCTTCTGTTGATGAAGGTATTGTCATAGAATGAGCAGGTTGATTATCTTCATTATCACTTTCAGAGTCCTGTTGTTGGTTAACAACAACTGGGATTTGAGATTCAGATCCCACAACAGATAAATCTTCTAACAAATGAACATCAGACTGAGAAACATGTTCATCATTAGCAGAGGAAGCATCAAAGGTGACATTGATGGTTTCTTCAATTTTATTCCTTCTGTTGTTGTAGACTCTGTAGGCCTTTGAGATAGATGAATAGCCAACAAAAATTCCTTCATCAGATTTAGGTTCCATCTTAGCTAATTGATCTCTTTGATTGAGAATATAGCATTTACTACCAAAGGTCTGGAAGTAATGGATGGTTGGAACCTTCTTATAATACAACTCATATGCAGTTTTGCCATGCCTTTTGACCAAAATAGATCTATTTTGGGTATAACAGGCAGTGTTAACTGCTTCTGCCCAAAAATAAACCTTCATTTGACCATGGCATAACATGGTTCTTGCAGCTTCTATGAGTGTACGATTTCTTCTCTCAGCAACACCATTTTGTTGAGGAGTTCTGACAGAGGCAAAGTTTTGAATAATGCCTTTGTTAGTACAGAATTCAATGAGAGTAGAATTCTTAAATTCTGTACCATGGTCACTCCTGAGTTGCTTGACAGGTGCATCTTTTTGCAATTCTTCCCTCTTGATTAGATTAATAATCTCTTCAGGAGCATCACTTTTAGCTTTAAGAAAGATGACCCAAGTATACCTTGTGTATTCATCCACAACCACAAGTGTATACTTCTTTCCACCCAAACTGCTAATGCTCATGGGTCCAAACAGATCCATATGGAGCATATGCAGTGGTTGATCAATTGTAGCTAACAATTTGGATGGAAAATGGTTCTTGGTCTGTTTCCCTAGTGTACATGCAGGACAAAGTTTGTCTTTTGCAAATGTAACATCAGGCAGACCTCTAACCAATTTCTTCTTTGACAGGAGGTTAATATTTTTGAAGTTCAGGTGGGATAACCTCCTATGCCATAGCCAGCTTAGTTCTGGCACAGACTGAGTATAGAGACAGGTCTCCACATTGTTGTCTGCAGAAGAAAGATCCAAGAGATAGATATCTCTTTCTCTTTTGGCAACTAATATAGGTTTGCCTTTGGAATTATAGATAACAGCAGCCTTCTTTCTGATTCTGATTTCACCATCATCATCACAAATCTGGCTGGCACTAAGCAGGTTATGCTTTAATCCCTCAACATAGGCCACCTTTGTTATTCTGATATTGCCAGCCTTCACCACACCATAACCTTTTATCTTGGCAACAGAGTTGTCACCATATTTGACAGAAGGTCCTTCTTCTTCTACAAACTCTGACAGATTCTTCAAGGAACCTGTCATGTGTCTTGAGCATCCACTGTCTAGGTACCATTTGTTGTTACCCTGCACAGGACAAACAAAATCAATTAGTTACTTTTGGGAACCCATCTTTTGATGGGTTCTTTAGAGTTGGTTGAAGTCAATTCTTTAGCAGTTTTGGTGCTAAGTCTGTGAAGTTGACTTTTAACCTCTCTATTTTTGATTTTGTTGTTTGTAGAAGACATTTGTTTGATCAAAGCAGCCTTTGGCTGTTTAAAAATGGACTTTGTGCATTTAATACCTTCATGTCCCAGATTTCCACAGTTGTAACATTTTCTGTTCAACATGATGGTCCTTTTGGATTTTGGGTTATTATTTGCACTAGATCCTCTGTTAAACTCTTGTTTTGACTCAACAAATGTTTTAAAATCCGTGGTTAACTTCATTAAGTTTTCACTAAGCAGCTTAATGGTCTCAGTCTGGTTGTTAAGATTTGACTTTTGAGAGTCAGACTGAGTGTTAACACTAACAGATTTGGAGTTAAGTTTGCCAGACTGAAAATTTATTTTTCCAGACTGACAGTTAGATCTCACAGACTGAGATCTTATTAACTCCTTTGTTACTGGTTTTATGCCTTTAGATTTGTCATTTGGCATATTATTGTCTGGACCAGTTACAGACTGAGATGTGGAAGGTTCAAACACATTGTAACCTTTCTGTTTATTCTTGATTCCTTTTACCTCTTTTTGTCTTTTTAAAGATGGTACTGTGGGAATATTAACTTTGCCTTTTATAAATCTTTTCTTTTCAAGTTCTATAGTTTATAAAGATTCATTAGTGATTATAAGTTCAGGCTGTTCAGATTGAGAAGTTTCACAGACTGAGATTTCTGAGTCTGTGTCTTCAGAGTCTGGCTCTGTCTCATATACTAGTTCTTTAGTAACTATTTTTGGTCTAACAAAAGCATTTGTCAATATAACTTTGTCTCCCACAGTATGACTAAAAGTATGAGGTAAAATCTCAGGTACAAATATAGTAGGTTTTGAGTTTATTTCTGAATTTATGTGACTTTTAAGATCAAACTCATCACCTATGACCGCTTGTATCTGAGCTGGAATCTGTTTGGATAAACAGTCCACATTTTTAAGTGATGAAATACACCAAGATTTACAGATCCTTTCATAATGATCAGCTTTGTTTTTATAAGCTTCTTTTTCTAGCTTGATCTTTTTGAGAAGGTCATATTGAGCATCAACCTCAAGTTTGTACTGTTTATTTTGGTTTATTTCATTCACTTTTGATTGTAGATCTTTTTGAACTTGACTGAGTTTGGTTTTTAAATCTTGTATTTCCTCCAGTCTTTTCAAAAAATCTACATAGATGTGTTCAAACATTTTCTGTTTTTCTGCATCACTATAGTAAAGTTTAAAATGATTTACATTGTAAGCATATCCTCTGTCCCAATCTGGATGAACACATGCCTTTTCTGCAAATTTGACATCTTTGTCAAACTGGCTCTCTGTGATAGCCATTAAGCACATATCTTCATCATCCTCAGATGATGAAGATTCTTCATCTATCCATTGTTCAACAACCAAAGCTTTCTCTAGTTTCTTTGATTGTTGTTTCTCTCCAATTTTCTTGGAGTTGAAGTACTTTTTCTTGTACTTCTTGGCCTTTTCTTCCCACTTATCAGAATTTGAAGATTCTGCAATCTTCACTCTGCAGTCAGAAGAAATATGACCAACTTGCCCACATTTATAGCAAGTAGCTTTCTTAGGATCAAAAGTTGGCCTTCCTTTTGAACCTTTGAATCTTGCTTTTTCTAACCTTTGGGCTAGCAATGCCATTTCAGCTTCTAGAGACTCAGTTTCATCATCTGATTCTGAGTCTGTAAGAGTAAGATGGTAATCTGCTCTAAAGAAAAGTTCTCTATTTTTCCTTGTTGTTGCAACAAGGGCAGCAGATGGATCTTTTGCAATCCTTTTGGCATTTAGATCCTTTCTGGCTTTGGTTTCTTCAAAATTTAGTAGAAGTCCAAACAAGCCAGAGAGATCATATGTCTCCAATTTTTCACTTACAATTAATGAAGTGATAACTTCAGAAAAAGTGTTTGGAATGACATCAACAAATTTTGCACAGATTTCAAACTGTCCTTTGATGATATTATACCTTTCAAGATCATTGATTAAGATCTGAAATCTGGTATGAATATCAGTTAATGACTCTCCTTGACCAGCAGAGAAGTTCTCATAATTTCTTATGAGATTCTTCTTCTTTTGGGATTGTACTAAACTTACACCATCATATTGGTCAGTTAGCATATCCCATATGGCTTTAGCAGTTTTGCAGCCAGATATCTTAGCAAAGATAGGCTCAGTAACTGCATTGCCCAGTATGGACTTGGCCTTAAAATCTAATGCATATAGTTGCCTGTCTAGATTAGTCCAGGTACTTTTGGCAGCCTCAACAAATTTTTCAGGTGTCAAAATAGTACCATTTGCATCTAAAGTAGCAGGAACTATTCTGCCAGGAATAATGGGTCCTTCCTAAATGACTCTAAGCATTTCATCATGAATGCTAGCAAGAAACCATTCAGCTTTCAATTTCCAGTGGGTAAAATTTACACCATTGAAGATTGGAATTCCCTTCCCAGCCATAGCAATAGAGGAAGTCATTTTTCAAAGTAGAAAATGTAGAGAAAAATGGGTTTAGATGATTGTTTGATAAACTGGGTTCCTTTGATCGTTAAAGATTAAATCTTTATTTGCTCTGATACCAGTTGTTGGGTCACAAGGTTCCCAAAACTTAGATACAGATTAAATAACAGTTATCTCAACGTGTTAGTTTATATCCAAGTTTTATATCAAACAAGTTTAAATTAATCTAGGCGGAAAACAAATTAATTTTAACACAGAGTTTATTATGAATCAAAGTATTATTCACAATAAAGTGTTTGTCTCACAAAGATGACAAGGTATTCAAACCCACACAGATGGTTTGAATACGATCCAAGTAGTATACAAAGATACAGTTATCACTACAAACTTCACAGTAAGTGTGGTAATGTTTTAGCCTAAGCTCAAAGGTCTAGTATACTAATTCTCTTGAATTTCTTGGATAATAGCAGTTCTTTTTTTTTTACTGCTATTTATAGAGTTGGATGTAACTCTATATTATCCAGCTTACATAGTTGTCCAAGGGATAACAGATGCATCTTGGGTAACTTTGCACGCCTTCCTTTTTGCTTTTCTTGGAAATAGAAAAAGCAAAAAGGTAAAAGGTTTCTTTGCTGAGAAGAGAACCTTTATATGATGTTTGACCTTTCTCAAACATCTTATCAGTTGTATCTAGCCTAAGGAAAGAAGAATATCTCCTGTACATTTGTACTTTCATTCTTCAATCTGTGCTCTTCAGTCTGTGCTCATCAGTCTGTGATCTTCAGTCTGTGAACTTCAGTCTGTGAAGCCTTCTGTATTCAATCTTCATTCTTCAGATGATGAATTCATAAGTCTTCAGAAAGAGCATGGCTTTCAGTCTGTGAGGATCTTCAGTCTGTGCAGCACAGACTCAGAAACAATTCTTCAGTCTGCGCAGCACAGACTCAGAAACAATTCTTCAGTCTGTGTAGCACAGACTCAGAAACACAGACTCAGGAATTTCACTAAGTTTCCTGAATACAACTGAGTTAGATTTTGACTCTTCAGATTTATAACTTAGGTTTGATCATTGTTTTTCCCAACAATCGCAAACTGTAGAGCAATGATTTTCTTCTTCATTTGATAAGGAGTTAGTCGTCATCATTTCTTTCGAGAGATCATTGTAACAGTAATATAATTAACCAGGAACCAGTGAAACAATAACAATAACAACAACATCAACAACAACAATAATAATAATGAAATGGATATTACACAAGTTAATTTTAATATGAAAAAGTTAGTCTTGATTTAACAAGTTTCTAAATATAAAATACCACAATATTTATATATTAGTATATTTATATATTAGTATAGATATATAGGAACGTGGTTCTGTAAAAATAAAGGGATTAATTAAAAACTGTGAAAACTAATTACAACCCTTAGGTCAAAATATATATATAAAAATGAGTGAAGATAAAATAAGAACGGTAAAAACGGTTGACTTTTACAATTTTGTCAAGTATGAAATTGATTTTCTTTTTATTCACACTTAAGTTTTAAATGTAAATTTTTTTATTTTTTTTTTACTTGACGTAAAATTTATGAATTGATTGTGATTTTTACAAGTCTAGTAGTATCACAAATCGAGAGCTAAAAATCTAGACACTAGAAGCATTCAACTGGCACACATTAATTTAATAACATGTTTAAAAAAAAACAACACGTACGCAAACGAAGATGAAGAAGAAAATTCAACTGGCACACATTAATTTAATAACATGTTTAAAAAAAAAACACGTACGCAAACGAAGATGAAGAAGAAAATTCAAAGTCAATTTGAAGATTCAATTAGCACCAATCAATCTGATTATGTGTTATCTTTCTATGCTAACTAATTATTGATTAGTTATAAATTAATTTACACTAGAGTTTATCAGGTTGCATCCCTGTTTACAACCGATAAGTGCCAAAAAAAAACAAAAAACAAAAAAACAAAGAAAACCGGCAACAAGATGCGCATGATCTTTGAACAGGTCTGACATGAAGATAATATAGAATAATGAAAATTTTGGAACTTATGAAAACCCTACAAACAAAGAAATTCGTATAATTTTTGAAAATGTGAAGTTTCTGATGGTTTAGTTTCAAATATAAGTGATAAAATGAGTGGGTTGGGTGATAAAATGAGTGGGTTGGGTCGAGTTATATCACGGTCTAAATGGAGTTTGGTCAAAACGGGTTCGGATCTAGATGAGTCATTTAAGAGTACGGGTCTAAACCAGGTCAAACGAGTCTCGAGTCGGGTTGACCCATCGGATTTTTACAAAACTTTTTTTTATTTGAGTTAAAAATGAAATGAGGTGTTCAAATTTGTATTTTTACCCGCTAGACCCGTCTAGACCCGTTAATTAATTATTATACCATTGAAGTAAATACCCATTTATAGTTTTATACCCATCTAAAAAAATAAAGGCAAACCCAACAAAACTATCACAAAATAAATATTATCCAACTTGATCCTTGAATAACTAGTGGATCTAAAATTGCCACTTTTAGTTTCAAACATAAAAACCTTACTTTGTAACTGTGCAAGCCAAGAGAAACTTAAGTGCAGTTCAATGAGTCAAGAAGGGTTAAACCTTTTAACAATTTGAGTGTTTATTTTTTGGAATCAAGCAGACCTCAATGCTATAAGGCGTAAAGCCGTAAACTATAAGGAGCAGCTAACGACAAAACCTATCAAATATGATAAAACAAAACGAAACTCCATAGAACAAGACTAAAACCCCACTGCCCAAAGCCAAACATATAGACAAAACTACCTACTCACTACCCATTGACCATAAGACAAAAGAGGCACCCTGAACTATGCAGAATATATCAATCTAATTGTATTTGTTATAAAGATAATATTTGTGTTAAGTTGATGGTTTTGTAGTTAATAAAGTTGAGAATGAGTGTGAAAGTTATGAGTTTAAATAAAAAAATCTTATAAATAAAAGTTTGATACATTTATATGGTCTTACATGGCTCTTACATGGGTAGTGACATAGGAAAAAATATTAACCTGGTACACATAAGCAAAGAACAAGTTTCAGGTTAATTACTACTCACAATCGAAGGAATTAGTAAGTTGACTACGCACAATAGGAGTTTTGAAAGTAAGATGCATACAATAGAATTTCATGACAAATTCGATACATTTTCAGACTATTTGTCCTATTTGAGGGATCGTGAATGACAGCCACTCCCTATGACAAAACTACATATCTTCTAGCCAGACTTCTAATCAAAAACAGATACAAAAACACTGTGAAATACCTATATGTTCATTTCAAGGTAAATCATTACAAACTGATTACACTAGGAAATGAAAAAATAGAGAATCTACAGCTGAATCGGGACTTCATCATGCTCCAAATTACCCTTCATTTCGTTGTGTAACTCTTGATCTTGTAATATACTGTTTTGGTCAGTTTAACACAAACAAAGTCAAAGTGCAAACTGCACCAATGTAATACTCTAATCTTTAATTCAGACCATTTCATATGCCCAAATTTTAATACTAAATACATGTAATTGCATTGAACCTGTCTTAACCAGCTCATATCCAATTTCCTTCTTATCTACAATACAGCTCAAAATGCAGCCTGCTTTTTTGACCAAGGAAAGTCAACCACCATAGAGATATAATTCTCCATCTGGACAATGATACAACCAAAACCAGGAACAACAGTTACTGATCCAAAGTAACAGAGAGAGCATTATAATTATGATCAACCAAAAACCACTTTGACCATGTTTAAAACACTAATAAGACCTTGAGAAGACATAGACATCCTAGACATCAAAAATGTACCATTGAGTTATCATATACAACTTGCACAACCACATCCAATAACTATTTGTCAAAACATATAAAACGAGTAGCCTAATTCAGATTTGGGCATCATTAGTCCCTGTGAGCACACCAAAATGAAATAGCTTCTTCAGTAGTTCTATAACACCTATTTCAGGCAATCTCATCCCAAAACTAGTTATCGAACTTCCAAATAGAAAGCATAGCACAAGTATACTCCAGAAGAATAAGAATATAGATTTGAATGAAACACATATTTTAATTGACCCATGCCGGCAACTACACCTTATAACTCCATAAGAATAACCAAGTGTGCCTTACTCGTGCACAAACCAACAAACTACCAAACCTATGCAATTGGGACTTTTACCAACACATCAAGACATTTCTGATAATAATACTCTGAATATGAAATGAGAAAACTCATAAAATCCAATGATGGCCCATTTAGATCTACCTAACTTCCTCTTATAGCAACCTGCCCATAATCACCCACCCACAGATAAATAACCAGACACAAAGGTAAACATAAACTTATGAATTGAGACTAGTAGCCTGACTCAATCCATTGCCTCATCAACCCTTGCACCCCCACCAAAGTGTGAAAGGATCTACTACTACTCCTTATACAAGCAGTTTCAGCAATGAACTAGCCATCTCACTACAAAACAAAAACGTAGGCTAAATAAATAAGAAATAAACAGCTGTTTGATTTGAGAGTGTAAACAAATGAATTAATACCTTATTCCTCCTCATGGTTTATCAAGAGTGCCATACAAACAAAAACCACCATCCTACATAATGAACTCTCTTTGACCAAAAAATATATCGTTTGACAGCAAGATGCAATGAAATGACTCAAACTTCACACATGACACACACAGGAAATATATTAATCCATTCTCTATCTAACCAAGGACTTTGAGACACAATCAAAATTAAGGTAGAGAGTAAAGCTAACATCCCAGCCCATAGAAACCACTCACATATGTTACACACAACTCTCAACAAATGGATTGGAATATCCCAACAAATTTCACAATCACACACCATTTTTTGGTCCACCCAAGGATGAAGGATCCCAAACCCAACACTTAAAATTATGAAAGCAACCCAAACAAGCCCCCTTCCCAATAAAATGTTAAAATGGATTTCCAAATGATCTCTTTTTCCCTGTTGCAGGGCTCTCTCATTCAATTCTCTGATATAAAATCCATCAACAAACCAGTAGCGCTGTAACCAGCAACCCCTTTCATTCAGGTGAAAATTCCAAAGACTAGCAGCCTCTAAAGCTTGTTTAGAACTTCAAAATTTTAAGCTGATTAGTCTAAGCCTGACCACCTCAATAACTAACGTCACAGTTTCATTCTTAGTTCTATTCCTTTGCTGGAAATACCTCAGATTAGGCCTGGCAATGGATTGGATTTGATCCAAATCCGATCCGATCCGATCCAATTAAATCACTTATTGGATCAAAAAAATTGATCCATCAATCCGATTAGTGATTCAATAAATCGATCCAAATATCCAATTATACATTTGGATCGATCCATGATCCATCCGGATCGATCCATTTATGAAAAACAAAACAAGACATCGAATTATCTCCATATAGACTTATTGATCGCCAGCTTCTCAATTATTCAATGATTTCAGACCACCTACTTGAAACATGCTCTAATCCGGAAAAAGATTTCAGATCACACCAAATAGAATTCGAGAACTCGCACTTGAAAAAGAGATGAACATGGCTATCTACTTGTTCGGTACAGAAAACAAACTTCAAATCCTTATCAATTTCCCAAACACCGATTTTATCTTGGAATGAAAGAGTTCCTTGAAATGCACTGAGTAAACCTAACCAATTTAGCTCACTTAACAGCAGGACTATTTTATCTCTTAAATCACAGTAAGCTTCTTATAATGTGCCTATTCTGCACCCAATCTATACACTATAGAATCTCTTATAATGTGCCTATTCTGCACCATCTTTCTCCAACTCCAGCAGACTTTATCAAGGGCAGGAAAATCCCAAAAGTTTCTTCCTTTCAGTTTAACATTAGTACCGCTGAGTCAAGATTAGTACCGCTGAGTCAACAAAAGTTAGTACCGCTAGACAAGTCAAAGTTTATACTGCCAGGATCAAAGTTAATGCTGCTGGATGAATTTCTACTGCTAGCATATTCAAGATTAGTACTGCTAGATCAAGTCTAAGATTAGTACTGCCAGAAGGATTTCTGAAGTTAATACTACTAGGCCAGTTTCCATAGTTTCTGCTGCTGGCTTTGTCCAATGAATATACAGCGCACGTGGGTCTACAGTTACCTAATCTTGTCAAAGCATGCGCAACAAAGCATGAGACACTTTACGGCTACAAACCATGCTTGGATAGTTTGACTTTTATGCATTAATTACTATAACGTATAATTGGAACTCTACAATTTATAAGTAGAGTTCCATACCTTAGAAGCATGTGTATGCATTGCATTTTTGTGTATAAATACAGTCTTAGACTTTCAAAGAAAGAGTGCACCTGATCTCAGATAGAAAAAACATAGTTAGCTTCAAGATTATTGTAATCCAAATACAATTAAGTGTATTCGTATTATTTCATAAATAATATTGGAGCTTTTGTTATACAATCTGTTGTACTATGTTCATTACATTACATATCACAAACCATTACATAATTTACACATCTATATCTTCCAAACTTAACAAGTATTATTCCGCAAATTTCTTATTAAAAAGTTCAAGCATTAGTAAAGTTTAATCTTGACTGTGATCAAGTCGATCCTGACAAATGGTATCAGAGCTGTAGGTTGCTTTGAACTTTTGGAAGTCAAAATTTTGGTTTATTTAAAAGTTTCTGTCAAAACTTTTATAAAATGTCTTTTGATGAATTTCAAGCAAATAAGATCCCCATACTCAGGCCAGATGAGTATGATATGTGGAAAAATAGAATGAAGCAGCACATGCTGCTTACATACTATCAACTATGAGATATTTGTCTAAATGGTCCTAAGTATCCTGTTAATAGTAATGGTGTCAGGATTCCAAGGGCAACACCAAATACAGATGCTGAAAGAAAGGAAAGAGCTACAGAATTTAAAGCTCTTAGCATTCTGTTGATATCCATTCCTAATGAATATCAAAGAAAGTTTGAAAATTGTGAAGATGCAAAGGTTCTTTTGGAAGCAATAGAGAAAAGATTTGGTGGCAATGAAAGCACCAAGAAAATAAAAGATCTTTGTTAAAACAACAATTTGAAAACTTTAATTCTGTCAGATCTGAAACTTTAACTCAAATATTTGACAGATTTTCTAAACTTGTGGGTGATCTTGAAAACCACAATGTTAAGATTGACAAAGATGATCTTAACAGAAAGTTCCTAAGATCACTTGGAGATGAATGGACCATGTATATTGTTGCTTTGAGGCAGGGTAGTAATTTGGATGATAAGGAGCTTGATGATCTGTACAAAGATCTAAGATCATTTGAGCCAGAAGTGGAGAGCAAGAAGCAAGCAACTGGATACACTCGGAATGTTCAGAATGCTGCTTTTATGTCAATGGGAGGAGTGCAGATAGATCCAAACTCAGCTTCTATGTCTACATATGCAGCTACCAGATCTGTATCTGAATCATCATCACAGGATAGATCTTGTGATCAAGTTCTAGAAGCTTTCTTTGCTAGTCATGTGACTTCATCACTGACTGATGAAGAACTAGAACAGATCAATCCTGATGATCTAGAGGAGATGGATATTAAATGGCAGATGGCCATGATCACAATGAGGGCAAAGAGGTACCTACAAAGAACTGGCAGAAACAACTTCTCCATGAAAAGAGAAGACAATGTTGGTTTTGATAAAAGTAAAGTGGAGTGCTACAACTGCCACAAAATGGGTCACTTTGCCAGAGAATGCAGATCTGGAAGACAGGAGGTGAATGGTCAAAGGACTGGAGGATTCAATGGAACACAGAGAAGAAGTGTTCCTGCTCAAGCTCAAGGTCAGGGGGTTAGTATAAGTGCCTTGGTATCCCAAGATGGTATGGGATTTGATTGGAGCTATCGGGATGAACATGAAGCTCAGAATCAGGCACTGATGGCACAAACAGAAGCTGCAAGCACTTCTGATGAAGTCCCATATGAGGTACAAGTTAAATTGTACTCTAGTATATGTAAGAAAACTGTTAAACATTACAGAGATCACAACTTTAAAATATGTGACGAATTAAAATAGTGGGACATTAAACATAGACACACAACTGCTGCCATAGAAAACCTAAAAAAGACCATTGAAGCATATAAGAAAAATGAAACTCAGTTTGACTATGATGTTAAGTATGCTAAGTGGGAAAGGGATGTATTGCAAGACAAAGTGGATGAGCTAACCAAAAAATTAGCAGAAGTCACTTGTGAGAAAGAAAGCATAAAACTAAAAGTTTGTGACTTAGAAAATGCATCCAAAAATGTACAAAATATAATCAAGGCACAAATACATGATAAAATCAAAGCAGACCTAGGTTATAGTAATGTACCTCCACCATTCAACAACAATTACTTTCCACCTAAGATAGACTTAGACATCAGTAAGCTTAAGGAAGAAATGACTGAGGAGGTCAAAAGGGTTGATCCAGTGATAAATCAAGAGAAAGATCTTGATAAAGTTGAAATTACCGATTGGACATCAGATGATGAAGAAAAATCCAAATCTGATAGTTCTAAGAAAGTTGAGTCTGAAACAACAAGCACTAGTAAGAAAGTGCATACCGGGCTAATTTCTGAAATTTCTGGTGAGAAGTTAGTAGAGGGTAAAAAGTTGTTTCAAGAAAAAGGATAAATTGAGAGGAGAACAATTGAAAATCACAGAAAAAAAATCTAGGAGAGGCCTAGGTTTTGTCAATGAAAAGATAAAAGCAATTAGTAGACCTGTTAACAAATTTGAAAATGCTAAATCTGTGAATGTTAACTGTACTAGTTGTAAATACAAAGCAAGCACTTCATCATCAATTCTCAAAACAAAACATATTCCCATAGGAAATCAAAGGAACTGGAATCAATCAGTTTCACAAAAACTGAGAAAGAATTTTCAAATGGTGAAATTGAAAGTGTCGCACCCCCAAGACACGTGGCAGCGGAAGGTAGGGTATTGCGTTAGGGGCGCCGACCAAATCAAATATCACAACACAAGAATTACAACAAACGACCTCTATATGAGACGTTTCAAAAATCATTACATTTCGTAGTTACAATGTTTACATATGTTTTGCCAAAAGTAGAGTACGCATCTAGTACAAGATTACAAGATATCATAATGCAAGCTAATCTCTGTTGTTTGTGAAAAATATGCGACTCGAGCTATCTCATTCCAAAAGCAAACCTACTGCGGTTGATCTCCTGAGAAATACATACTAAAAGGTCAACATAAAGTTGGTGAGTTCATAGGTTTGTAAACAGTTGATATAACATCGTATGGAACACAAGATTTCCTGTTTGTATCATTCAACAATGATAGGTAATGTATTACAAAAATGTAAAAATAGTGTATATTGTTGCTACGAGCTCATAGTTCGAGCTTAACTGTGGTGTCGGGTCACAATCAAGTGCCACGATCGGGGTGCCTCCCAGTGAGTGCCTAATCCAACACTCGTAGGAACAAATGATAATGCGTCCGTTTGACCAGTTAGCGCGACTAACCCGGACGGGGGGAGTCAATCCCAAATAGTACTATTCATTAACATTCACGCTATAACGATACTAACAAACTATGATGTGGGGGACTTTCAGGATTAGTAAAATAACTCATGCAACCAATATATCGAGTTTAGTACTTGTGTTCACATAAAAATAGCGGTATAAAAGCAGTTGTATGTATTCTCACCCCAGTTAGAAATAGTAAAAAGGGGCTATGAAACTCACCTGATATTAGCAAGCAAGTAGCAAATAGTAAGCAAAGCGTGTTTTCCAAATGCAACCTTCTAACGTCCTAAACGTATAAGGTTGTGTAAGTAGATGTCTCAAAAGACCATCTATAGTGATTGTATAAGTGGGGGTTAATGTCCACTTAAGCCAATCATATAGGTGGAGGGTTAATGTCCACCTAAGTTAATCGTGTAGGTGGAGGGTTAATGTCCACCTAAATAAGTCGTGTAGGTGGAGGGTTAATGTCCACCTGAGTTAGTTCACACAATTAGAAATGTCCAATGGTTCAGTTATCATTTGTGCTTAGAAAACATGTACGGGCCGTTGGTGATATTTTGTGAAAACACAGGTTTGATTAATTATGTTACACATATTTTTACTTTCCAGCTATGGGTAATTGATCGTGTGGCAAGGGGCGAAGCCCATTAATGACGGGGGTCCGGGGGCAGCGCCCCTGGTAGCCAGGTCCAAGGGGTGGCAACCCCTGGCGGGGTCCAAGGGGCAGAGCCCCTGGCTGGGGTCGAGCTGGGTTAGTGTCGCTATATGCGACACTAAGGTATTATGCGACACTAAGGCTTGTGTCGCTAATGTGACGATTTGGGTGTTATGGCGACACAAAGGCTTGTGTCGCTAATATGTTGATTCGGGTGTTATGGCGACACAAAGGTTTGTGTCGCTAATGTGACGATTCGGTTGCTATGGCGACACAAAGGCTTGTGTCGCTAATGTGACGATTCGGGTGCTATGGCGACACAAAGGCTTGTGTCGCTAATGTGACGATTCCGGTGCTATGGCGACACAAAGGCTTGTGTCGCTAATGTGACGATTCGGGTGTTATGGCGACACAAAGGCTTGTGTCGCAGACTACTGGGCTTCTGCGACACAGAGGCCTGTAACAGGTCATTTTTGCAAATTTTATTTCGTGTTCCAAATTTTCGAATAAAAATTCAAGAAAAATCTATGTTGTTCCTTAGTATGTTAGCTTCTTAAAATATTTTTTCCAGAATTTTTGGGTATTCCTAAGTATTTTTAAAAATTCCGTTTGTTCCCAGAGGTCAGAAAGTGACCAATCCGGACAAATGCAACAAGATCGGATTTCTGGGCAAAATCTACACATTTTTCGAAAAAGTTATCTAAACAACATTTGTACCTAACAAAATTTGTGAACTTTTGACAGTGGTTTCAGGTCATTTGGAGGTGTATATCTCGAGTTATGATTAAAACAAGAAAGGTGAATTTTCTGAGTTTTTGGACAGCCCGTATACATCTTTTTGTAAAAATCATTTCGGGTATCAAACGAACTCCAAAAATTATGAAACTACTTGGAAATGAAAGCTAACTTCTTGAGCTTAAGTTTTCTATTTTGAATCGTCCATTTTGGTTAAGTTTTTTGGGAGAAACATCTCCTTGAAGTTGGACTATTTTTCTGTCCAGAAATGCATGTGATGTTCTTGAACATTTCAAGCCATGAAAAACATTTTTATGTTATATTTTGGACATTTCTTTGTTAAGTGGACATTTTAACATGTTTATAGAAGTGTTTCAAGTACTTTGGAAGAGTTTGAAGTTCTTACAATGTTTGAACAACCGAGCAAAAGGAGAAAGGCGATGGGAAGGGCTCGATCTTGCACTTTGACTTGATTTCTTCTTGAAAAGTGATGAATGATGATGGTGGTTGATGGTGGCAGGTGGTGGTTGATGGTGGAAATGTTCTTGGGCAGATTTTTGGGAGAGAGGAGGAGAGGAATTGGGAGTTTGTGTGTGTAAATGTGTGAGTTGAAATGAGAAAAATGAAAGGAAAAGAGGAATAAATAGAGTGGGCTTGGGCCAAGGAGGTTGGGCTGGGCTCTTGGGCCGATTTGGGCTCAGTTGGGTCGGTCCAAGGGAGCCTTGGGCTTGTACTATAGTTTTCTCAAGCCCGTGTTACGTTATTAGATCGATAAAACGTTATTCGCGCGCGTAAAAATTAAATCTTCAACTTTTAAATATTTGAGTTATATTTTTGATACGAAGTCACTACTTTAATTTGACAAATATATTTAAAAATACATTATTGAACCTTCTTAAAATATTTGGCGGTTTCGTTCGGGTATCAGGCGCGATTCGCGCATTTTCGTTGCGTTTGTTACGTTTTAAGCAAAACGTCTAGGTTTTTCGTATATTATTATTTAATAATAATAATATGGGGTAAATAATTACTATTTAATTTATAAAATAGGTTTACATTATTTATGAAAAGTTATCACCAACGCCGTATAGATTGTCGGACCTCGTCCGGTTGTTTCGCGTAATTACAAATAATCACGTAAGCGTACATAAACATATACAAGTAGTTACAAGTATTTAGCACAGTCAAATACTAAATACACGTAATTATGGTTCTAGCTTAAGGTAATCATTACCCTAAAGTGTCGGGTGTCACACAAAGCATGCTTTATCTGTGGTAGGACAAATCATCTTCAAAATGAATGCTATCATATTCCAAGAAATAAAAGGATTATGAGATCATCATGGACAACTTTTGACAGAATTAATCACTTAAACTTTAAATCTAAAATTTATTCTGTTAGTACTGTCAGGAAGAACAAGGCTATAAAGGTTAATATTGCTGCTCCAAAGTCTATTGCAACAATATTAATCAGAAACAAAGCCAACAGTAGCAACACTAAAAGTTAATACTGCCAAACATATTAAAACTGCTGGTAATATTAATATTGTCAAGCAAATTACTACTGCTTCAATTAAGACTGTTGTACCAGTTAATGCTGGTAGCACAGTTAAAACTGTCAAGGTAGTTAATACTGCTAGACGTATTAATACTGCTACCAATTTCAGTACTGCCAGGCAAAATCACACTGGTTCAGCTTTTAATACTGCTAAGACAGTTTCTGCTACTAAGTCTGACATCAGTTGGATTTGGAAACATAAAAACACTTCAAAGGTTTCCAAAGCTAACAGTACACCACAAACAATGATCTTTGAGAGAGTTGACCTTGTGGATGTACAAGGGAGACCCAAAACCAAATTGGTTTGGGTTCCCAAGAGAAACTGATCTCTTGATTATTTGTATGTGCAGAGCAAGCCAAGAAGTTTATGGCATATTGACAGTTGATGCTCAAGGCACATGACAGGGGACAGGAGCAAGCTGCAGAACTTCAAGCAATTGGATGGAGAATATGTAGCTTTTGGAAGTAATCCTAAAAAAGGAAGGATTACAGGAAAATGAGTTGTCAACAGTGATAAGATGAGTTTCAAAGATGTTTATTATGTTGAGCAGTTGAGGTACAATTTGCTAAGTGTGAGTCAAATCACAGAGAAAAGGAACCATGTTCTTTTTACTGACACATAATGCTTTATTCTTTCTGATAAATTTAAGTTAGATGAAAACATGATTTTAATGAAAATTTCCAGAAAGAATAATGTGTACTATTGTGACTTAGCAAACATGAAACCTCAACAAGAATTAAACTGTCTTATCTCAAAGGCAACCATTGATGAATATGATCTTTGGTATAGAAGAATGTGTCACATGAATTTCAAAATAATTAACAAACTGGTTAAAGGCAAACTTGTTAGAGCTTAAACCTGTTGATTCACTCAATAATTTTGTTGACGTTTTAACTATGTTTGTAGAGAATTAGCATCGATGTAAGAACTTGTATGCATTTTGGGACCCCGCTCATCACAAAGATAGGATGCTATTACTTTTGAAAAACATTGAATCTCTTTTATATGACAGAAATGTTAGTTATATTTTTTATATTTGAACATTATCGTTTTGTTGATTCGATTATTTGTAACCAACAAATTAAGGCATCTTAAGTATATATATATTTGCGATAATCATATGCTCATTAATTCACTTGTTGATCGCGTCACGTCCCGTGCTTCCGCCTTAATCGTACTTTATTAATTTGGCGGGGTGTGACAGATGACATTATTAATTAATTTGATATTATTCGAATGTTTGTCGTTACCTCGTTTAGTAAATCACGTATGCTTAGTTGTCATTGTACGTATTTAAAGTATATTAGTGTTAATTAAGCGTACATAATCGTTATGCTCATATTCCTAACATAACAATATAAAGTTAATAACTACTATTTCTTATCAAATAGCTTCGAGTTATTTTCTGAAAGATTATCACTAACATTCGTAATCATCGGATCATTCCGATAGTTTCGCGAAATTCTTAGAAAGTTACGTATGTGTAATGCATCGTGCATTAAATCGTGTGCATCAGAAATATGCATCGTGGGCTCGTGCTAGACTTATCTCAGTTAAGTCAAGTTATTTTCAATTATGAGGGAATTAACGTAAGAATGCATGATTAGGATGTACGGAGTTTCACCTGATTTCGAGGGGTGTTACAAACTCGGGTATCAAGGTTATTCATGAGGATATATGTCTACTTGGGGTCATTGAAGGAAGGATCTAAATCAGGGATGAGGGATATATTAGGTTTATATGATGATTTTATGAAAGGCCCTATATATCCAGGTTATTTCCTAACGGTTTCATAATACCATCCGAATTACATTGTCTTACTACGTCATGTAATAACATCGAAGATCTTTAATTACTCGATATAATAATTTCCTCACTTTCAACATCAAATCTAACCATTAAAGCTTAAACATTAAAACTAAGTAGATGAGGATAATGAGGTGTTGGAAAATAGACAAGACAAGGATGTAAATGAGGTACATGAACAAGAAGATTTGGAAGACACTTATTATAGTTGATGAAGAGAATAATGTCGAATTGAAATGAGGGACTTTAAGTTGCATATAGATTTAGAAGTTGAGTTCGTGGGATTTCAAACATGACTGAGCATACCCAGGAAACAAGTGTACAAGAAGTTGAAGTGTTGAACAATGATCTGTTGAGAGTCAAAATGATGAAGATGAAGATGATTGTATCAACATAGGGGCTAGAAAGATAAAGCAATTAAGAAACTACTACAACTAACTTAATCGGAAGTGATGGTATACCTAAATCACCCTTTTATGTTGGGCAAACTTTTAGTATTAGTGAAGAAGTGAAAGAACTGAAAGAACTAATAAGAAGGCATGCACTTGAAACTTTTAGTTTTATTTTAATTGAAAATTTGGTGGCCACAAACAGGAGTGTTCAAATGGATAGATCGATTTAAAACTTATCCGTATACATAAATCTAAATGGATTATGATTTTAAAAAGATGAATCCGATTCATCAAAATAAATTCAAAAACCAAACCAATCCATCCAAATTATTATCTGGATGGATCAGTTTGGTTTTTAGATATCCAAAAACACACACAAAATATATATAATACATGTTAAAAATATGCTAGATATTATAATAAAAATATACAAAATAGATGATACTAAGTTTGATTTGTACAAGTTCAAATCAATATCATCTTCACCATATATAGTGTGTGAATTATCAGTCACATTTACAAAAATTAATATAATTTTTAGCATAATCTTCAATTTAGTAAACTATTTTGTATGTGAGTGTATATATATAATGTTTAAAATATTTCTTATTTGGTTTTTTTGGATAAAATTAAATGTCACAAAATTCTTTGCCACAATAATTAAGTCGATGGTTAAATACTTGAAAATGTATTTGTAATTATCCGTAATAAAATTAGATGGTTAAGTATTGAACTTTATAAGTTTTTATTATAATAGGATGGCAAGTAACGATTTTAATGACATAGAAATACCATACTCGATGATTTCTAGGTGACTTCAGGAGACTTATCGCTTGGTATTTTTAATATATTTACCTGTGTCTTTAAGAAATTGTGTGCCATTTTGCATTATGGTCACGTTATCATTTACCGATAACATCGGATACATACGATAGGAGTGTCCACGAATACCAAAAAATCATAAATTTGAGCCGACGCGCTTGAATGAACTCGAAAAAAAAACGTATTCTGAAATCCAAAACATTCGATTTAGTGAGGGCCAGTTTTGATTTTTATTATTAAAAGCAGTGAGTACCCTAACCGAACCGTTCGGTTAGTGATTAGTAAATCTGCAACTCGTTATATGTGTATTCTTTTCTCGTTAAATTTTACATTATCTTATTAGTATAAAAATTGTTTCATTAAACTCATCAACATTTACATATTATAAGGACGTCATCGTATAATTTTGATTCGAAAATGTCAAAGGTTCTCTGTAATGATTAGTATAATTTTTGTATTTAAGCAATTTTAATATCATTTAACCTTCACACTAAATTATAATTCATCATATCATATGTTTATGGTTTAATATTTGTAATTAGACAAAATTAGTATGACGACTTTTTGCCAATCTATTATTTTCTACCTCCTCCGTCCCTCTATATATAGTCACATTTCTATTTTAAGTTATCACATGATAAGTGTTTGATTTTTTATTTCAACCGATAAAAAAAAATTAGTGGATATATATGATATTTGATTTATGAAAATTATAGTTACCGGTGAATATTAAAACTTTATATATAGTCAAAGTGCACATTTTAACTGGGATAGAGAGAGATTTAATATCTCTTTCAGCTCCTTAAATCCTAATATTCATAAATATATATGGATTACCCGTAACCCAAACTATGGGTAACCACCTTGTTTCGGATGCCTGCAGTACGGGTACTCGTATAGTAATTTTTGGTTACAGATAATAAAATGGAGTACCCACCCCGTAGTATACGAGTCAAATTTTAACAACTATTACCCGTGAACACCTACATATGATATGATAGTAAAAATTGAAAATTTGCTATTTGAACACGTACAACATAATATCAAAAAACCTTGATACATTCCAAAACAATTACCCCTTAAATCAATCTCAAACTATCATGAAAATTAAGAATGAATTTTGCAGATCAATGCAGGGGAATGTATTCAACTCGATCTACTCCAAAGTTTATTGTATATATCTAACTTAGAACACTTGTATTGTATGCAGAGGCGATTGCGATTCTCTCTTATAATAAGAGGGGTCCATTGCAACCACTTAAATTTCAAAATTTTTACAAAGTCTTATATGTACATACAATGGAAACCACTTGAAAGATAGTTTGGACTCCATTTGGACTAGGAAAAAAAAACCTTATAATTATTACTTCAAACATTAAGCCCATTATTTTTAGTCCTAAGATTAGCCCAAATATAACTAGCACATTATAATGTTTCAATTGATTTAATACAAGAAAACTGCTGTGAACCCTTCTATTCTGTCGATCCATCATTCCATCCTATCAATTGCCATTTGTTTTTGTGATTTTTTCTCTTTATTTTGGTGATTAATTCAATTATTATTCTCTCCTTTTTATCCATTCACTCAATCCTAATCACTTATGTAATTGACTAATTATTATTCTCTCAATCCTTTTTTATCCATTCTCTCAATCCTAATCACTTATGTGATGAATTTATGAATGATTGTATGTTAACATACATCGAGAAAGATGTGCTAGATGGTATAGATAACAATGTAATTGTAGAGAATTTCCATGATATGAAAACTCGTAAGGAGCAATTGTATTAAATATGATGGTTGTTTTGAACTATTTATGTTTTATTATCAATGAGTCGTGTATGTTAAATAGTGTTTGTATTGATCCAACCCGTATTAAATAAATACCTCTTTTGATTTTTTTTCCAATATGACATAAATTTAAGGAAGGTTGGACCTCGGTATGTGTAAAATATTTTATTAAATGAGTTAGAAATTGTTACATGCTAGTATGTAATAATCTATTAATGATTAGAAATTTTAAAGGTTGTGGTTAACTAAACACATATTAAATATTTTTATCTTTAGTACCACTAAATATAAAATGAACTAACTAACTTCCGATTGAATAAGTCACAACTGTAGTAAATTTAATGAATGTAATGTTAAATAGAGGGATAACCGTCTATGCAATAATTTTTGTGCTTTTTGAACTTAAAATACAAAAAGTGAATTACATGTATTAGCTTAGCTATATTAGTGTGTGTAAATCAAAAGACCAATCATACAATCAAGTATTTAATATTTTGTATTTAAGAGGAAAGTTCAATGTAGAATATTACAAAAATGTAAAATGAAAGAACCAATAACATTGCTCCATTTCAGTTACCCATTTCTACTTTTTTCTAAATCTAAATATCTCACAAACCGTATATCCATAAATTATAAAAATTGCATCGTTAAACTCCGCGTCTTTTAATCTTTAATTAGAGATTTCACATGACATACTTTCGACGAACTTTTTTTTTCGTTTTCTAATGTATGTGAAATTCGTAATAATAAATCACATGTGATTTAACACTCACATGTAAATATATTTACAATCAAATTATAAGTTTTAAATCACTATCTATAATCACATGTGAATAATCAAATTTACAAATTATAAGTTTAAAATCACATAAAAATAATTTATTTGATAATTTAATAAACCTCTAGAAAAAAAAAATTAGTTATAATCACATGTGATTAAACATTAAATTAGTAATAACATTTGAATAAAGTGTAAATAAATACGAATTTAAAATAATTGTTTATAATTATACATGTAAATAAATATAAATGTGAAATCACATATGAATTATCAGTTATTATCACATAATTCATTTGAAAAACACATGTGATTAAACCTCAAATCAATAATCACATGTGATTTTGACCGTAAACGAATGCAATTCCTAAAATCTTATTTATATTTGTTTATATGAATGAATAATAAGTTGTAATCATGTGTGAGTTAACATCCACAATTGATGAATAATCATATACCAGTTATATTTACTCATAAATCACATGTGATTATATAAAAAATCACATGTGATTATATAAGTCATATTTTCTAGACCCAACAAAAATGAAAAAAAAATTGTTGAAAGTATAGCTTGTAGGATCTCTAATTGAAGGGAAAAAGACGCTGATTTCGAATATGTAATTTTTATAATTTTTTGTCATGCTGTTTGTGAGATATTTGATTTTAAAGATAAGAGTGGAAATTGAGTTTTAAATGAAATGAAACAATTCTATTGGTTCTCTCATTCTTCACTTTTTTAGTATTTTACATTGAACTCACCTCTTGTATTTAATTTTATAAAATTTAAAATGAACTAACTCTTTGAACTTCTCGTTTAACTTTTATTCAACTTTTAAATGGTTCTTATTTGAAAATTCCTTAATCAGAGACCCCTAAATTTTAGAGGCCATGTGTTGTGACACCTCCCTCCGAGGCGACTCTATTTTTAAGATGTCAAATGTAATCCATAAAGATTGATACATCATTAAAAATACTACATAATATATTAAAATACACTTTTTGAAATTGATAGATATAATATAAAACTAGCTAAATATAGACAATTGAAATCGTATCAATTGCGTATACTTCCAGAAATTAATCCCAATCTCAATAAATAAATAAAAATTACATGAGCAGAAACGTGTATATGAAAAATCCAAAGCACAAGAAAAAAGGAGAGAATATTCCAATTAAGTTACAGCCGCGTCACCTTGAATATCGGCACATGCTACGTTTAAGACTAAGTTATGTGACACAAAAGTTTTAAATCTTTACTCTACACTCGACCAATCATAAAGCTACACTTTTTTGCCTTCCTACGTATTCTTGACCACCTCAATCACTCCAATCATTGTCCTAATTTTTCCTCAAATCACCGTTTCCTTTCTTATTTCTTTATCTTTTCTGAAAAATAATGGATACTAATTTTTTGAGAAATTGATCGATTTTCTTACCACCGAAAAAAACAACAATATGCCCTACCTGAAAATTTGCGACTTGCTTTATGCGATTTGCGGCTCGTGTACAAAGAAGCATCACCGAGAAATGGCAAATGGTGAACGGGTCGCAAACATGTGGCCCGACCGTGCGATTTGCATCCGCCCAAAAAAAAAAGAAAAAAAAAACGCTTTTTTCAAAACCCTAAGTCATTCCTTCCCACGACTCGTTTTGTTGCCCAGTCGCAAATCGCAAAAAGCAAATCGCAAATCGCAAAAAGCAAGTCGCATATCGCAAGCTTGCGATTTGCTTCCGGGTAGGGCATATTGTCATAATTTTGTTTTCGGTGGCAAAACGTTATACATGTACGAAAAATGGGGCAAATTGATCAATTTCTCTAATTTTTTTTAGAAACGCAACACTACAATCTAACACATGCTATATACAACCACCATAAATATATATAGTGTCTCAATACCGTTAGGTCAAAGTCCTTTTAATAATAGTGAATATTAATAGTACATATCAAGTAAATTTAAGTACATTCAGTCGGTCACACATAAGAGAAGATCGTGTATATGTCAGAAAGTTAAAAGTACTAAAAACCTGAATAATTTCAAATGCTCCTTGTAGTATATACATGCTATCCCCATAAGTAAAATGCAAATAATTAATAAACATCGTTAAATTTCGTATTGATAATTGATTAAGGATATATAACTCAAATTCCATGTTTTGAATAACGGAAAATTGAAGTTATTGATAGATCACTCTCGTTAGTGACTGAAACTGACTAGTCATATTTTATTACATAGTTTTTTTTTAAACTGACTAACAACTTACTGACTTGTGTTTATTTTTCTGGAACCCACATCTTATTTAATTATATATTTAAAACACAGTAATTAAAATAAAACATATTTCATTAAAAAAACATTACTATTAAATAAAAAAATATTACAATAATAAAAATAAATTACATTTATTGAAAAAAATACGATTACACTAACTAACGTTGACAGAAATTTGGTGGGAGTTGCAAAACATGTTTGATTAAAGCATTGCGAAGTCGATAATGCACCTCCCGATCACGTAATTTCTTGTCCATACGCAATTGAGTTTCAACCCTTTCTTCCCATGAAGTGTTAGGTCCTCGGCAAAGCAGTCGCGAAACAAACGTTCACCCATTGCTTCACGATCTCTAGGTAAGTATCGCCTTGGTGCTCTTGGTATTGGAATCGGAGTTTCGTCTACATCGTCCGAAGCGGAGTCTATCGAATTAATGATATCGATCACACGACGGGATCGAATATAGCGGTGAACGTTTGTAATTCTTCAAGGTCGGAATCGGAATCCATTTAGGATTTGATAAAATTTTGGTGGAATTATATAGATAATAATAATTGTATAGAATGTAGTAGAAAGAAGGTGAAAAAATGTGTGGAATTCGAGGTTTAATTGTATGTGTATTTATAGTGTGTTTGAGATATGAAATAAAGGTTAAAAAAATTTAAATTATTATTATTTTAATAAAAAAATGATATATACCGTTATCTAATGGATACATTTTTTTCTTTAATTTTTTAATGTGCAACGGTAAAAAAAGAAACACGCGGGCCCACACAAACTAACGGATGAAAAGTCGGCTCCGTCGGTTGGAACCGACGGCCAACTGAAGATGCCTAGGGAGTGCCCTTAGCATTGTTAATCTCTTACTATTCGAGTCAAAAATTCAAAAAATAACGCGACTCGAACCTCGACTCTTAAATGACTTTGACTCTTACGAGTCGTTTATTGACTCTTCTGAGTCGTGTGTGACTCTTCCGAGTCGTGTGCGACTCTTACGAGTCAGAAAATCAAATAAACTTTTATTGTAATGTATTAAAAAAATTAAAGGACAAAATAGAGAAAGTGATGACTATAAACTATTTTAAATTAAACATGTTGGTTGTTGTTTAAGGACTTATATATCAGCTATCACCATATTTTATTTCACTTAAGAATAATATACTTATATATACATATAAATATATATATTTATTATAAAATAGTGACTCTTACGAGTCGAGTTGAGTCACGAGTCGCAAGTTAAAAATCGAGATTCTGAGTCACAAGTCGAGTCACGAGTTAAGAACTATGACTATTAGTGTAAAAGGGGGACTCGGTATGTATCAATGTGAAAGTTGAAGGGTAATGGAGGTAAAATGTAAATAATTATTAGTAGGGGTGAGCAGAAAAACCAAAAAAAAAAAAAAATCGAACCGTAACCGAATAACCGAAAAAAACTGAAATGGTAAAACTTTTACCAAACTGTCAATAACCGAACCATTAATAACCGAAATATTTCGATTCTATTTGGGTTATACGTAAAGACCGGACCGTTAATAACCGTACTGTTAATTTTCAACTAATTAAAATATTTATTTAGTATTTTAATTATCTACAATATTGTTAATATTATCATGTCTATAATTGTAGTAATAATAATAACTAATAAATTAGTCAAAATTAATTTCATTATTATATGTATATTATATATTATTATTATTATTATTATTATTATTATTATTATTATTATTATTATTATTATGTAATTCTTACAATATCAGTTATCAAATACTACATCAAATCAATTTTTAATGTCTAAAGTCTAATCCATAGTTTCTAATTAACTAGTTATAAGCACTGTCCTCTTTATGTGATGAAGGTGTGGTAGATATAATTTTGTAACTATGCAGCTAACAGGTTCTGAATGTAAAACATTATGTTTAAAACAGTTTGTTTAGGCTTTATAATATTTTCATGCCTGGTTATATTTTGTCATATTTTCCGTATATGACTTCCGAAAGAGAAAAACATACAAACCACACAACGAAAAACGGACATAGAAAAATACTAAAAATTGATTTGCAAGTTTTAGTTTGATCAAAGTCTAAAATTCAGATATGAACCGAAAATAACTGATAAAAACCAAACTGAAAATTGAATAATCGAACCGTTATGAAACCGAAACCAGACGGTTTTGATAATCGAATAACCAAAATATTTGGTTCGATTCGATTTTGACCAACAACTGAATCAAACCTAACCGTGAACACCCCTGATTATTAGCCATCTAGTCGTACATTGTAGATTGATATATTGACAATGGCATGAAAGGTGGAACAAGTCAGGAGATGAAGAGATTCAAATATATATATATATATATATATATATATATATATATATATATATATATATATATATATATATATATATATATATATATATATATATCCCAAAATGTGCCCGCCAAAGCAATTTACATATGATTAATGAAATAAATTTTGTTTTCAATCAAACAATTTCCTATCCTAAATCAATTAATACGCTCACTATTTCCACATCCTAAGAGCTCCCAGTGACAAAAACTATCAAAAGAAGCTTAAATTTATACACAAATCAACATAAATTCTTCATGCTAGTTAATATTCCAACAACGAATCCAACTCTGAAAACGTCGATTCACCCACATCATCATATTGATCATAATCCTTAGTTCTCAAACCATGTTTCGATATCTTGGATTGATCATTAGTCGTTGGAATATTAGGTTGTTCCACCTTGCATTCAACCACATTCTCCTTCCCTTTCTTATTCGCCATATTATTTGACCAATAACGTGCTGACGTTGATGCCATAAATGGTAGATTCTTACCAATGTATTGGTGTTCTTCGTAAGAACTAGTTTGGTAAGTGTCGGTATCGGAGTTGTAAGTATAAGAAGAACCAATAATGTTTTTGTAATCTTCTTTATGATCAACAAATTGATCATGAGAGACGTATGAAGAACTAGTAGGGAGGCTCGCGTCAAGACTCGTGTCTTGATGATCCATCAATGTAGGTAATCGTGGTGGACTATCTAGGAGCTCTTCGATATAAGAGTTCAACCCCTGATCCACATCAACGGGGCTTTTTTGTGATGTCGTGTTTTTCTGAAAAACGCGACATACTACCCATTCATCCTGTTTCATAAACAAAATAAATAAGATATATAATATGGTTAGAAATTTCTTGAAATAAAACTAAAAGGGAGTGACATGTTCAAAGTAATTAGCGTATAAGGACTTTTGTATGCATATTTATGATCCTAATGATGATAATATTAAGACTTGCATTTATAAGCATACTAATTAGTAGTGAGAAATTAAAAAGGTATGATACTATTATTGGAGTAATATTTGATTGCTTGGTACACAAGTAATGTGTTTTTTTTTCCTCAAGATTAAATTTCTAGTTTAAATGCGTATTTATTGAATATATTTGACTTCTTAGTTCTTAGGCCTTGTTAATTGTATGCGTATTACTCAATTCTTTTCTAAATACTGTACATTTAATTTAATCTAGTTTTCTTAAAAATAAAAACCAAGCAATTGAATTAAAACAAGACATATTAACTAAACTAAAAGGGTACAAAAGGCATGTCCAAAAATAGGTTGAAAATGTGACTTAGGCTATACCGTACTATATTGCACTGTAATTAAAACATTTTTTTTTAGAAAATGCAAGTATTCACATACCGCATTATATCACGAATATATATATATATATATATGTATATATATATATATATAATAACAAGATAAAAAAGAAGAAATTTAGAAAGAGAAAAGGAATAAAAAATTTATATATATATATATATATATATATATATATATATATTAATAGGATAATGCAACTTTTTGGAGTCCAAAAAATGTAAGCCTTCTCATCATAACTATTCATTGTTATCATTTTGCATCATTTGAATATGTGTTACCCAATTTTCTATTCTTGATGAAAGTTTTGTTTTTGTTTTCTTTTTCATAATATTAAATAATAATAATAATAATAATAATAATAATAATAATAATAATAATAATAATAATTGTAATATAAAAATAACAAATAAAATAAATTCTATGATCAATGTACGGACCTCAGAGGGTGTAGCCATGGTGTAATATGAGAATTGACCTTCGAGTCTAAATTCATGCATCACCCAATTCGTCTTCTCTCCTCTAGGAGCTCTCCCTTTGTAGAAAACAAGTGTTTTCTTCATCCCTACCAACTTTCTAGCAGGCCGAAAAATCTCCTTATCTTTTCCTGTAGCCTTCCAGTAACCGGATTCTGTTGCTCGATTTGTTCTCATACCCGTTGGATACTTTCGATCTCTTTGACAAAAGAAGAACCAGTCATTCTCTCCCATCTTAGCTTTCTCTAATTAAAACATTGGTTCAATTTCATACACGATAAAAATATTAGGGAGTGCTTAAGTCAGATTTATTGTTTTATTAAATAGTACTATTTTTCTAATTAGTATGTTTAACGTTTCGATATAGCACATAAACCGTTTTGAAGGCAATCAGGATTGCCCGTCAAAACTGCTTACCTAAAACTGTTTATCTGATTACTTTAAAAAACAAAAGTACCTCTAGTAATATGTAACACATGCTTACTAGGTAAATCCCATGGTTCGGACTTGTTGAGATCGGCTTCTCCAATTGCAGTGGCGGTGAAGGTCTTGTTGAGGACTTTAGGTGTGAGATAATGAGTCACGATTTCTTCATCGGTTGGATGAAACCTAAATCCAGGAGGGAGTCCGATTAATGAATCGTCGACTTTTTCTTTTATGTTTACAACGAAGTGTGATCTATCCATGTACTATTTATAATAACAATTGCTATAGGAAGTTAGTTTATGTATCTTTTGAAAAATCGATTGAACGATGATTCAGGTTGATCGAATCAAAACGTTTATTTACAAAAATAAATATGCAAATTCTTATATTCTTATCCTCATTTTTTTTTCTATATAAGAGAAGAGAGAAAGAAGTATAAGAAAGAGTTTAAAAGGATATATTTGGTTATAAAAGGAGGAAAATGAAGGGAAGAAATGTGTGATAAATATATGAGACGCGTAGATGGCAAGACGCTAACTTGTCACACAAGTATCAAATGTCAAAATATTCTTCAACTTGAATGAAATGAAAGTGAAATTATAATATAAAATTATCATTAAATTAAATTAGTTGAAATCGTTGATTGGATTGATATATTGCACTCTTTAGATTCTTTGTGATATCTTTTTGAGAAGATAACTCAGATCAAGTGTTTGATGATTGGTGAATTGAATCTATTAAAATGTAAGTTAAGTCAAATATTGCATATCTTATATGAATAAAAAACAACTAATACATTACTTAAAACATCTATGATGCATAATATTAAAATATTAATTTTCACAAAAACAATATCTAATAATACAATTTTTTAACTTGTGCCTTAAAGACATTGGATAAGACTTATTAATTATATTAAAAGTTACCACGAATAACATCAAATGCAATTAATATACATACATAAATATTATTGTTATAATTATTTTTTTTGAATTAGTGCTAAATAGACCTACTAATCTATATTATAAATTGTTTACAAACTTTCTTTACAATCTTACAACTTTAAATATCGAAAATAACAAAACTACCACTATCTAGAATGAAACAGACAAAATTACACATTGCTAAATTAGCAAACATTTTTTAAATATACAAACGATTAGTTGTCTTATTGATCTTTATGTACTACTTTTAATTTTGTTGATTTTTTTTTTCAATTTTGATAATCAACAATTCCACAATAAAATGCGTTCAATAACACCGACAAGCAACACACCACATGATCTATTAATACTGTAATCAATAATACGTACTGAATGATATTTTTTCTCCGTCACAATTACCCATTTTATCGCCATCACCCGCCGCTATGCGCGAGCACACTTCTAGTCTATACTAATATATAAAACAAGGTTGTCAAGATCGCGATCTAGATCGTAGGATTGCAAGATCCTACGATCCTATCAAGCGAAAACGTACTGGATTAGAATAGGATCGCTCAAGAGGTAAGATCGTAGTAGGATCGCACGTAAGATCGTAGGATCGGTGAAGGATCCAATCCTACAAATGGGTTAACTTTTACTATTTTTTTTATTTTTAATTTTTACAATTGGCTAAATCTTTATATGGCTCATGGCGATAGTTCAAAGACCAATTTTAGTTCAAAAATTACCACACGCCTTTGTTTCCAAAAATAATCTATCAATTCCAACCTTAAAAAAAGTCTAAAACCCTCAAAATCGATTGTTAAAGTTCCAATTGATATGTTTATCATCCCACTAAAATGTGTTGACAAATTGCATTATTTTTCTAACATAAAAGTCTAAATGTTATGTTAATTTGTCTAATTGTTAGTTTTCTATATAAATTTGGATATCTGTGGATAAATAATGATATTTTTGTAGGATCTTACTATCTCGATCCTATTTTACGATCCCGATCTTACAAAGACGAAAACGAAAACGATCATATGTAGGATCCCGATCCTGATAACTTTGATATAAAGTATTTTGGTGTTTTATATTTAGAAAATTTTAAGAGTAAGACTTAACATTTCCAAAAGTAACTCAAGTAATTTCCATTTGATAATAGTTTTATCATATTCATAATTTTCACTCTTTCCTACGGCATCAAAAATTCTAAACCACATACGAGAAAACACTGTTATTGAGTCACCATCATAGAAGATTCGTGAAGAAAAAATATAATATAAAACTATTCCGGAGTCATTATTTTATAATCAAACATCACTTCGCTGCATAACGCGGGTATTACGCTAGTAGAGTTAATTCATTTTACATTAATAGACATATCACTTATGTATTTTCTTTCATTGTTAATAATTGTGTCTACACTTTGTAACTATTTCACTACTTCATGTAATTAACAAATACACTTGATCAATATTTATATATGAATATTTGTTAGTCCCAAATTAACAAAGAAAAACTGTAAGTAATGAATGCGAGAAAAAAAAATTACAATTTCAACTTAATTTTTTATTTGAATAAATCAAAGAACTACTCAAAATGAGACCTAAAAATAATAAAAAAATTTAGAAAAAAGTGGATAATCGAAAGAACGAAACGTCTATAAGATTTTGTTTTTTTTACCTCTTACAAGTAAAATAAGATAAGATAATGAATTCATGCTTTCATCATTTTTCAAAGATCCTTTTGCTAAATCAATCTTATGGGAAAAGAATTTGAGCAAAATAATTCTAAGCTTCTATGAGTAGGCTAAGTTTGATTACCATTTTAAGTACAATTTTTGTTGGTATGAATTTTGATAATCATTATCCATGTTCTGATCTATATTTTCATGATTAATGTCTATATTATGATAATTATACTCCATTATTGGCTATTATTATTACATTTTGATTATTACCATTATCTATATTTTGATAATTATTGGTGGCTTTTTTCTTCTTAAAATATGTATTAATAATGACTCTTTTTGGAGATTGAGTTGATTGTTCAAATATTTTTCATTTTCTAAACGTTATTCATATCCATATATGAATTTTCTAATTCTTGCATCCGTCGTTGAAATAAATGAAAACAATATGTATAAGTAAAGAGTTAGTGATCAAGACACTAATCATAATAAATGTGAAGAAAATAGCGACAATACTCCAACAAGCTAGCAATGATTTACTACTAATAGGTATTAATTGTTTTGAGAAGAACTTTTTGTTGTTGGGGCCTCACAGGTTAAAATGTTAAGCAAATATCTTTTATTTTAATTTTTATTACGAAGCTCAATCTCAATCTTTAACATATACAATTTAAACTTTTTTTTTTGTCTCGTAACAATAATTTATTTGGAGGCCCGAAAAACATATTTGTATATATTTATACAAACAATTTCTAATATGCATATATACATACACAGAATACACTATGTACGGAATTTTGAGACCCTACAACTTTGAGAGCCCTGTACGATGACATCACTTGCAAATCATCGAACGACACTGCCTAAAAATATGCCCTTAAACACCCTCCATTTTGATCATCATCATATATCCAGCCACATAGCACTCATACTTCAATTTTTAAATACCCTCGCTCCCTCCGTCTCACAAATCTGAAAAATAGAGACCTCAGATCTGGTAATCGCTCTTTAAATACTATTTTTTATTTCAAGATTAATTTCTATCATCATTTATTTTTTCATTTCTGATCTTTTATTTAATTAATCCGCTTATTTTGTCAATTTGTGTGGTACTCTAACATCAATGATTAATTGAACGTCAAACTGACTTGACACGTTAAACCCTTAAAACATAAGGTAATGTTGTATGTAATGTAGATGCTTCTTTTTGTTACATTAATGTTTCGATGACTACAAGTTATTGGCAAAGGCCCAAGTATGTAAAAGATCTAGATGCTTTACTTAGTTTTGAACAACTATTTGCATAGTTTAAACAATTTTATGTTATTATTCTTGATTATGCTTATAATTTTCATGACCACTTAACAACATTATTAATAATATATGTTGTTTCTTTTATAAATAATTTGTGTTATCTTCTTTCTAATGCTTGTATATGGATTTTCTTTTTGTTTGTAGGTTGTCATAAGCATGATAATGATGATGGTGCAAGAAGTAATTCTCCAAAGTTTGGTGAACACCAAATGTCATCTTATTTTTAAGGAGTTTTTTGGTTTAGGTTCTATTTATAAGATAATATTATTTTATTCATTTTAATTACTTCTAATTTATTTAAATAAGATAATATTATATATATATATATATATATATATATATATATATATATATATATATTCAAACACATTATTCTTATCAACTATAGTGATAATTTGGCGTCAAAATATGGTGACCCACAAGTGGATCTGTGTATTAATCCAAATGAAAGGTTACTATATAACATGCATATGCTACTGAAAAGAGTCATAAAGCCCTAAGCTCCCACAACCTTGTCTTCTTCAATTGGCCTTGGTTACATATTTGCAACCAAACCACCATCCGACCACCACCACGGTCCTTCCCTGGCTTCGGCGACCTCGTTTTCACGATTTTTTTTTTAACATACATAGATTCGTTTTCATTTTCCCGATCTATTGCTTTGCGTGGCCGGATTCTACTGGTTTGGCCGGAGCAAAGGACGTATTCCACGGATCTAACTTCTACATTCACGGATCTAACTTCTACATACACGAGGATTAATGCATTCATGGATAATCCCCTCTCAATGGTGACTCCGACGAGAAGTTAACAAAATCCGGCAAGAAATAATTTGCAGCAACCGCCTCGCCATCGTCTTCTCCGGACAACATAGATCTAGGGTTTCATTTTTGTTTGGTCAAAGTTTAGTGATACATTCTCAGATCTTTCTCTCTCTACAATTTCAAACAACAGAACCGGTAGATATCGTAGTTTGCTTAGATTCGTCGGAACAACCGTGTATAATGTAACACCCCAAATTTTGTAAGTTTTATATTTATATAAATGTATGTTATTTAAATTCTTATATTTGTATTTGGTGTTAAATACAAATATAGTTTGGGGGTTAGCAATATAAAAGAGTTATAAATTGAGGGGCTGAAAGCGTTAAGTGTATAATTAGAGGGTAGAAAGTGAAAAATAGTCAAATAAACTCCGTCTCCTTCTTCTATATGGAACAAAATTTCTTCCAGATTGTGTATGTGTGTGTTTTACGTGGCAGAAAAGGGAAGTAAGAGGAAAAATTGAAAATTTAAGCTAGGGTTTGTGTTATTGAGCTTGAATATTCTAATTCCCCATTAAAAAGGTAAGTGTAACCTCCTCAATCCTTTAATTTGATACTTTTGATGATTTGGTATGAACCATAAAATTAAATTTGGGGAAAGAGGGTTTATGGGGTAGAAATGTTAGATACTTGATATTGAATGGTAAGTAAACTTGTTTTAATGAATTTGATGTAAAATAAGTTATATAGATAAAATTATGAACAAATGATGTTTATGTATATGCAGAGATTGATTGTAAGAGTGTGGTAAGGAATTGTTGGTTAAAAAGAAAACTAAATATGTGAAGATGTATGTATTTTGTTAAAAGAGTGTATAGTTTAGTTGAAGATTTAAGTGTTAAGAGATAAAACACTTGAATCTTTAATGAGAAAGTATCGAGAGTTTGATATTTGAGATATTTGAATTATGTATAACTTGTGTATGTATTAACATGAATAGGTGATAAGAGAGTTGAAAAATTGCTAATCATTATCCTAATCAAGTTCAAGGTAAGTAATGGTTGATTTGAGTTAAATATTAATATTTGAATTATATATGTATATAGTGGGAATTATAAGAGGTTGATTGTTGATTTGAACCAAGTAGTGTCATTGAGATAATGTGCACTAGCTTGATGGATTAATAAGGGTGATGTAATGACAATAGCCGAGTAGTGCCATTGAGATACAAAAGTATTCAATAAGCACTAGCTTGATGAAATAAAAGTTGAGTTGTTGAAAATAGCCAAGTAGTGCTATTGAGATACAAGAGTATTCAATAAGCACTAGCTTGATGAAATAAAAGTTAAGTTGTTGAAAATAGCCAAGTGGTGCAATTGAGATACAAGAGTATTCGATGTGCACTAAGTTGATGAATAAAAGATGATCTTTAAAGTTATTGTTAAGAATGCTATTAATGTTGGAAAGATATTGATGTTATGATTGAGTTGTTAATTAAGTTGAGTGGTTGTTTATGTTATTGTTAGAGTTGTTATTGATATGGTTGTGATTGATATTATATTCGTAAAGGAGGTGGTTGATATTATAATTGTAGTTGTGGATTAAGTCCATTACTTACTAAGCTATATATTTATGATATTACATGTTGAATGTGTAGGTGAGCAAAGCGGGTCAAGGGGTGATATGGGCAAGGGACACAAGGTCGACTAATGGCGGCTTGCTACTTGGTTAAGTAGTAAGTTATCCCTTTGTAATCATGCTCTAGATAAATGTAGGAATGTCCTTTTGAAAAGTTGTTGATCATTTGAATATGATCATCTTTTGTAATGAAGTTTGTTATGTATGAAATTTTCATAACGCGTTATGTTAAAGGTTGTTTTGGGTTGAAATTACCTCTTTAAATGGTTAAAGTGTTATGTAAATTTGATCATTTGGCGATTTAACAACTGTAATTAGGTGGTTTAAAATAGTCAAAAGTGGTTTGGTAGTAATATGATCAAAATGTCTAGAGTTGATTTTTAGTCAATTATGGCAATTGGCACTTGTGAATGTAATAGAGTTTGTGGTGTGTTGATGAAATTGGAAGCCTAATGGTTAAGTTGTTGATGGTTTCCAAATGGGTCGAAATGAGTTTCTCAAATGGGTTATTTGTTGGAACTAGTCGAATGATGGTTTGGGTGATTTGGTTACTTGTCATTATGTCAAAGTTTGTGTTTTCAACTTCTGGAAATGGGACTATAAGAGTGAGTTATTATTGTTGCTCACTTGGTTGCAAAAAGTGTCCAAATGGTTATGTTTCGATAAAGAGTCCAAAACCATCATAAACACGAATTTTGGAAAAGTGCCAATTGGGAAACCTTCATTTTATCATATTGAATGTGCCTGCAAAAGTTCATGTTTTGATTGTAAATGGGTCAAAAGTTATGCGCGTTCGAATTTGGGTCAAAAACTTGAGTTTTGCTGATTTCAGTGTCCAAGCTTAGTTACGCGATCCCGTAACGTTTTCAGGATCGTGTAACAACAAAGAAAACCTTATGTAGCGTTTTCATGTATAGTTACGCGATCCCGGGAGGGGTTCTAGGATCGTGTAACATCAAAGGAAGTGTAAAAAAAAAAAAAATAGGGGCGTTTCATATAAGTAGGTAGGGGTGCTCATGGATGGTTAATCGGAGGTTCGGTTAACCGGAGGTTAACTGAAAATCCGGTTCACCAATTTCTTGAACCTAAACCGAAACTGAAAAGTTCGGTAAACCGACTTTTACGGTTCGGTTATGCGGTTTACCAACTTACTGGCTCTTATCTACTAATCATATTAAAAATAAGAATAGCACACAAATACACATTCATCAAAATATATTTGTTAAGTCTTAACATATTTTCAAATACATTTCAACATCCATTGGCAAATATTTATAGTTAAATATGACACCAAATTACAAAAGATACATATCCGTAACTTGCAAACTGATATATAATTATCTAAGTTAAAGTTTTTCACCAAAAAGTATTAGCCACTTCACAAAAACATACCCTTCAATCTTGATCTCCCACTTTTTACAAAGATACATTCTCCTTTTTACAAATATATTTAATAATGATGATTTATATTAAGAAATATACATATTAAAAATAATTATTTAAATTTTTCAGTTTTTCGTTAACCGGTTATCCCCAAAGTGTGAACCGAAACCGAAACCGAAACCCGAAAAAAATGCCGGTTCGGTTAACCGAAACCGAAAAACAAAAAAAATTGGTTCGGTTAACCTAAAATTCGGTGCGGTTCACCCGGGTTGCAGTTCAGATTTCTGGTTTCGGATTATTATGAACACTCCTATAAGTAGGTTATAGGCGGTGGTATTTAAAGTGACGAATGGAAGGGGTTTGGGGAAATTGTGTATTTAATTCTTATCTACCATTTAAAATGAATAAATTAATAAGGATAAGGGTATTATAGTCCTTTTAGTTAAAGATTGACCATTTTCAAACAAAAGTATAAGTTATCGGACCGAAAACCTAAAAAACAAAGCACGGTGACGAATTTCGTAAATCAATGTAAATCACATGAAAACATACGATTTCATCATACCAGACGTTTTTAGGACATTTCTGTATGTCTCAACGCCTAATACTGCGTAAATATGTATTAAAATATAAGACATAAAAAGGTGTCCAATTTTGTAGTTTGTTAGGACGCCATTTATGTTGTAATAGATATTTTATATTACTAATAAAGATGTTTCAGAATGTCTATTAGGACAGTCAATACTTATTACAATGACATTACATGAGACGTTTATCATATTGGTCATAATAGTTAAAAGGTTCTATAAAGTACTCTTTTAGGACACTTAAAGGGGTATTTAGGTCACCCACTGGAGCCGCTTCATATTTCAATGGAGCACGACCGACCCCCCCCCCCCCCCCCCCCCACAAGGTCCAACATCGCCGGACAAATCATCTCCATCACATATACCACAACGTCCGATTCGAAACTCGCGCGGATTAAGCCTTAACATTGTGAGTCATGTGCTTCATTGGTGGTAGGTACATTTATGATAAATAATACCATGGCAGATTTCGAACTCATAACCTGAAGGAAGTTATGGGTTGCCCATACCGCTAAACTATTTAGTCATTGGTTCTTTTAGGACACTTATCGGCGTCCTATAAAGCCAATTCTTTTGTAGTGCCAAAATAAATATCACATGCTTGTACAATATTGACTTAGGGTATGTTTGGAAAAGCGAGCTGTAGACTGTAGCTGTAGCTGTTAGCTATAACTGTAAGTTGTCGCTTTTAGGGTGTGTTTGGCGAAGAGCTTCTCGAAAGCTTTTTGTTTTCAAATTGAAAAGCTCCTCATTTCTAAAAGCTTCGTTTGGATAGAAGAGCTTTAAGATTTTAATTTTTTTTCTTAAAAGCTCTAAAAAGCTTGTAAATGAAAAGCTAATCCCACAAGCGTTGAAAATTGAAAAGAGATTTTAGTGAATATATTTACATGATTGCCCTCGTCATTTATATTTACAATTTGAGACGAGTTAGTTTATCGGCACTAGTATTTCAAATGATTTTTCGAAGTTATTGTCCTTTTCGTTTTCAATAAATTAATAAGGAATTGAACCTAATTAACTAACAATACTGACGTCCCTCAAAATATTAGAAACACTTTTCAAAATACTAGTGGATATGTTCATATTGGTACGTACTACACGAAATATAGTATGTAATACATTAACTCATAATCATTTTTGTATTAAATATTTAATACATATACATATAATTTTGATATTAAGAGGTGATACTTGAATCATGATTGTTTTTCTTACACTAAAATATTATTTGTCAAATTTATTTTTAGTTATATTTAATATTATTTTTATATTAATGTCATTTTATGTCATTTTACATGTCAAAGTTACTGCTACAGCTAATTTACCAAACAAGTTTATACAAATAAAGTTACAGCTTACAGCCTACATTACAACCTACAACTACAACTTACAGCTACAGCCTACAGCTAAATCTCATGGATTTTATTTCAATCTTACCTAAATCTTATGTGGAGACTTCTCATAATCCTATATCACACTAAATCTTATGTGGCATTACCTAAGCCTATTTGAGTTCATAATGAGTGCCACATCATTCAATATTTAATTTAAAAGTGTATACTAAAATCAAAATAATCTTACCTCTTACCTATATATTAAGAGTTTATCCATCTTGCCTATGTGTGTACTCTTCATACTTCCACATCATCTAAAATTCAATGTGACAACCTCACATGTTCCCTTCCATTTATGATGTCATGTCATACAATCATTAATATTAATTAATCTTATATATTCATAAACAAAAAAAATTCAATTCAATATAAAATGTAGTTAATCAAAAGGCATAACTTATATAGTAGAAAAAAATGAATGGATGCATTAATTATCAAGGAATTGATATCTATTTTCCATGATACTTAATATAATTACTAAAGCCTTACTATTATATGTTTTGATAGTGGCAAGGTGACACTGTGATATATTGAATGCAATTTCAAGTACTTAAAAATTAGGACTATGAAAGACGGTAGGTACAAAGTTGTCATGATGTAAGATATTTGCTTATATATAAATGAAATAGGGTGGGTGTTAACATCATTAGCATAGAGCATCGTGCATCCAAAGTCATGGAATAGCCGTTTGAATATGGAAATTGGTAAATGAGTTATTTTAAAGCCAAACCACTCAATACTAAATGCTACAAAATTGTACATATAAATTCTTGCTATAAGTCACACTTTACTATATTGTTTTTTCATTTAATTATTTAAATATGGATGTGTCGATTTTTTATTTATTCTTGGTTCAGAGGTGCTTTACGTTTTTATTATTTAGTATTTGTTCCAGAATCTGTTTGATGAGTCATAATAAATGTGGATGGTCACAATTTAAGGCTTCAATTACACTTCTATAAAAGAATGCGCGCTTCAATTTGTCTATTTAAATTATGGCGGTCCTTTCATCGAAAGATATTCATATATTTAAGAGCACATATTCAATTCTTCATGTATACATATGATCTTTTTCTTAAAATGAAATTGTGATACTTAAATTTGTGATTCATTTTCGGGATTAATGATCTACACAAGTACAATCTATAACTCATGGTACACCTAATTATTCTTGAACTTTGTTAAGTAATATGTTAAACAATTATGTTATTACGGATTTACGGGTAGTAAAGTCATACTACGTAGTATAATTTTTATAATTTTTTGTTATTGTTTGCTTATTATAATCCTTATGTGTCTCCTCCTCCCTTTCATTTTGGTATATTTTCAAATTAATTCATAATAAATGTGCAATGTATTTATTGACAGCTCTTGAAGGTGATATGTGCTATTGATAAAGGTATACTACAAGTCAAGTCAAACTTGACCAAAAGAATTACAATTCATATAATATTTGTTAACCATGTAGTGGTAAATTATTCATAAAGTATGTATTATGGTTTTTTGTTTGCAAATTGACCTCTTATTTTGACATTTAAATAGTTAGATAATTATTAAAAAAAAAAAAACAATTGATATTGGTTCAAATGTGGCTTTTGGCACCAAAAGTAGTTTTATTACATCCTGCTTTGTATATTTGAAATCCTTTTTGGTTTAAATTATAAACCATTTTAATTATATAACATAAAACCTATCAAACTATTTACAGTTAAATTATTAAGTGAACAATATATCGAACACCATTGCCGTACATTGTACGGGTTACACACTAGTTGCTAATAATGTAGAAACCTATATGTTCCAACATTTCAGTGACCTCAGTTTTAAAATAACCGATTCCCTAATTTAATTTCAACAGTTTAATAATTCTTCATTATATTTGCATGCATCAACATACAGTTTAATCACCAACTTATGTTCATTTGTTTTTAGTATTACTCTATGATTATAATCTAATTTTGTTGTAGGTAAAAAAAAATCATGATGCCTCGATGTATAATACTTATGTTCTTGATAGTTCAAAAAAAGAATAAAAGATGTTGGTTTTTTTTTGCATTAGTCAGATGTTACAACAGCTGCTAAGTTTAAACTAACTGATTAAAGTTCACTTTGATCATTATTTTTATTGCGATCTTACAATATTAAACATTTTTGTATCTAGGCTTTCAACTTCTGTTTCAGTTTTGAAAATCTGATTGGTCTATCTACTAATGTTGAAGATCGATGCTCATACAATTTTGGGAATTTATTTATAAATTTGTGTAATGCTTTCTACATCTTGGCTTCGTTTCGTTATGGATTATCGTTTTGTTCAATTATATTATGTCACTACATACTTAGTTATTTACATGACAGTTACGATTACTACATATTTAACAACAACATCATATCATTTGTATACTATAAAGTTAAATACCTAAATACATTCCATCTAATATAGTTTACAATACTTTGTTGTACATTTTTCACATGAACTTACAAGCAAATTATAATTTCATTATATTCCTCACTTACCCTTCTATAAATTTACAATAATAACAATTAAGAAATTTATGTTGCCGACCATAGCATAGGATTTAACTCTAGTTAGTATATAAGAAAGTTTTTGTAATAGTCATTTACCACTTGGTAAATGTAGGAGGTTCCAATCTCACTTTTCCCCCGTTAGTTGATACTTCAAGGAGGTTTATCCGGAATGAAAGAAAAAAAATAATATGTTCACGTAAGAATCGACGTCTTAGTAAACGCAATGCACGTACAAAAACAAAAGCTTTGCTACCGTTGTTCTAAGTTCTTTGACTAAACAAGCAATGACATGGCATGTGGTGACATTATTAAGCACTATAAGGGCTCCGCTTTGATTGTTTTTTTTTAAAAAAGAAAAAGAAAAAACAAAAGACTTATTCATGTTCAAGAAAGATTCAACTGTCTCCATTTTCATCGTCTACTATTTTAAAAGATAATCGTCACTTTAGACATGAAATGTTACTTAAAACACTAAAAATGAAGCAAACCTTAAGTAACTATTTTTAGTCAATTTTAGTTAACTGTTTTAAAAGATAGGGTGAAGTTCAAATGAGAATAGATATTTTTGTGAGAATGGAGGAATCAATAGAAATGTGCCACGTGTCACAAAAACCCACTTCCCCTCATGTTTTTAAAAATTAAATATCTCAAGAATGAATCATTGAAAAATTATAAAAATTGCGAGAATCAGCATTTTTTTCTCTTCGATTAGACATCTCACATTAGATACTTTCGACGACTTATTTTTTATGATTGTACAATATTAGTAACACATGTGGTACTCGTTGGTAACACATGTGTTACCTGCTGGTATCACATGTGTTACTCGTTGGTAACACATGTGTTACTCGTTTACAAAACCCAACGAAAATGGAAAAGAAAAATTTTGTCGAAAGTATACCTTATGAGATCTCTAATCGAAGAGAAAAAAATGTTGATTTTTATGGTGCAATTTTTATGATTTTTTGACTTACCGTTTGTGAGATATTTAACTTTTAAAAATGTGAGGAAAAGTGAATTTTGTGACATGTGACGCGTTGTCATTGATCCCTCTATTCTCACCGAAAGTTATTTCACTCATTTAAACCTTACATAATCATATCTTTAGACTTGAATGTTACTTGACTAAAAATAAAGTCATCCAAGTAATCTAGTTTAAACCATTTATTCAAAACGAATTAGTCAATTTTGAATTATTTTATATCATTTCTAGCTTAAATTTGACACGGTGACTTATTGAAAAAAGTAAAAATAATTTAAATCTTTTGATATGCATAGTAAAGTAATCAGGTAGTCAACTTTCATTGTAAAGCAAAAATAAGCTTGAATTAAATGTTAATCCTAATTTAAATTGACATAAACCACTTATTGAAGAAAGTTAAAGTATTTATAGATGCGACAATAACCGTAACAATTTCTAACCAATTTATATTTATTGATTTATCTACCTTTTAAATAGTCAATTAAATAAATTAATGATCTTATGTAAGTCACGCATTCAGTTATATGTGGATCCAAAGCGAACCACTTCAATTATTAACAAAACTTGGCCCAAACATATATCACGTACTGAGCCTAGCCAAAGCCTAAGCCAAAGCCCAAGCCCAAAACCAAATATTATTATTATTAGGACAATTATAATTCGGTGCCAAAAGATATACCTCAGGCCTCTCCCAACGCTATAGTCGGTTCTTCGTCGGTTCCAATCGACGGAACCGACACTGATGGCGCTGGCCCGTCAGTTCGGTCCATCGGTTATCCGACGTTCGGTCAGTTTTTTTTTATTTTTACGCGTGTGTACATAAATAAAGGTAAATTGGTAATGTGGGACCCAAAAATTAAAATGCCGGTGCCACTGATGGCAGTGATCCATCAGTTTCAATCGATTTTGAAAAAAAAACTGACGTGGCGCTGACGTGACCCGTCGATTTCTGTCAGTTTCAATCACGGTTGAGAGCAGTCTTAGTGCCCAAACCAATTTAGTACCTTATTAGATTATTTAGTTACCTAATCTATTGTTATTAACTTGCTCACCAAAGAGTTGTATAAATGGCAACGCAATCAGTAATTTAAACAATTTTATCAATCATATTATAGGCGGTGTGTAAAGTGTTCACATACTTTAGGGTCTTATTGAACTAAAAGCTCGATGGGTAAGTCATGTATAATTGATATTTAAAAAAATGGGTATTTGGGCTACTCACTGGAGCCGCTCCATATTTCAATGGAGCACGACCGAACCCCCCCCCCCCCCCCCCCCCCCATAAGGTCCAACATCGTCGGGCAAATCACCTCTATCACATATACCACAACGTTCAAGCCGAAACTCGCGCGGATTAAGTCTTAACGTTGTGGGTCATGCGCTTCATTGGTGATAGGTACCTTTATGATAAATAATACACATGGTAAGTTTCGAACCCATGACCTGAAAGAAGTCATGGGCTGCCCTTACCGTTAGGCTATTTAGTCATTGGTTGTATAATTGATATTTATTCGTTAAATATAGGTAAACACATACACATCATTTTCATACTCCTGTATTATTGGCATCTACTCGTTACGGACCACCGCAACTACTGTTTTTTCAGTTTGGAGTTGCATTAACTCCATTTACTTCGATACGACATGTGATCGACGACCGATACCGACGACCACCGTATCTTTTATTTATTTTCACTGGATAATCCAGAGCGGGTACCCTACCAGTAGATGTGATAATAAGGATAACAATTATCTAATCAATTTATATTGATTAGTTTATCTACCTTTTTAATTTTAAATAGTCAAAGTCAATAGTCAAATAGTCAAATATTGATCTATTTAAGTCACGCCTTCAGTTATATGTGGATCCAAAGCAAATAACTTTTCAACTATTAACAAAACTTGGCCCAAACATCTATCACGTATTGAGCCTAGCCCAAGCCCAAGCCCAAGCCCAAAACCAAAACCAAAATATTATTATTATTAGGACAATTATAATTAGGTGGCAAAAAATATACCTAGTGTCCAAACAAATTTATTACCTTATTTAGTTGCCTAATCTATTGTTATTAACTTGGTCACCAAACAGATGTATAAACCTACTAGCTTGATCTTTTTTTAAATTCTTTTCCAAAAAACTCAAACGTCTAATCAAACTCAAGTTATACATTCTTCACGAATCTATGATTTTACGACCGGTTAAAGCGATGATCAAAGATCCTATATATTCATTCGATAAATTCAAAAAAGATGATATGATATTCATTCTATCTAAGCTCCCTGAAGTTGATGCAAATCGAACGCGGTGTATTTCAAAGGGATTGTTGATATATTACGTTGAAGCTAATGATATCGACAATGATACTGAAACCGATGATGAACTCGATACATGCCTCTCAGATTCCAAAACATTTACATCCAGTTTTTTAACATTAAAGGTACGATAATAATGTTTTAGATATTAATATTGTTTTGATACAAATTTGGCATTTAAGTTATGCTCATTCTTGTGTTTGGTTTCTGCAGCCTGATTACTTGTCCGTTCATGGTTTAATTAGCATGCCCATGTTTCATAATTTGGTGGAACTTATGATTGGTACCGAGTTTGATTCGCATCGGAGTGTTCTCATGGTTCTCTTAAACAACATGCCTAATCTTGAGCATATTATATCTTCGGATGTAAGTTTACGTCTATCTTGAAATTTCTTTATAAACTTATTAGATGATATATTTTAATATTATTATTTAGATTTATTAGTAATTACTAGATTAGTTTGATTTAGTTTCCAATTATTATTAGGTTTCTGTCTACTTATAAATGTAGGATCTTGTAATCCCTTTTGATCAATTGAATAATAAACCATTTTTATTATTTTACATGATATCAGAGCTAGAGATTTAGATACAAGAACACCGGAGAAAATTCATCCTCCGGTCGTCAGTTAAACACGACGGTCCGGAAGGATCATGTTAGTTTCACTTTCTTTCCGAATTAGAATGTTAGTTTAATTATCTTGTGTTTTTTGTTTAATTCTCTTCTTTTCTGCCTACGGTAAATTCATCGCGTTGACCAATTCATCGCGTTGACCAATATTACGAAAATCACATCTATCTATGTATCTTTCTTTTCTGCCTATGGTAAAATTCATGAATTTGTTTGTCTTTTATTTGTTTTTCTCTTTGTTCTAATATTTCTTCTAATTTCTAAGCATCAAAATCTTTCTAATTTTTATATTTCTTTTCTTGTCTTGTTTTAAAATATCTTTTAAATTTCCTATCGTACTCTTTTAAATCAAATCTTTCTTATGATCTTCTTCTCTTTACTCTCTAAATCAAATCTTCTATTTTTAGTCTTTGCTTCTCCTTCTCATCCTTTAATCATTTCTTTAGAGAAAAAAAAAAGAGTTCTTTCTTAATTCGCTCCTAATCTCCTACAACATCATGCATGTAATCAAATTAGTATTGTTCCCTTATTGCAATTCTTTCTTTTATTTCAAAACTAAAAATAATAATAAACTAAAATTTGCTATCACTAATTCTAGACGTACTCTACTTCTCTTCATCTTCCGACTACTTCTTGATCCTCACTTTCTCTTCTTCTTCTAAAATCGTTTTTCTTCCTCTTTCTATCAATTTTCTTCTAGGTATCATCTCTTCTACTTCTACTCCTACTTCATGTTCTTTACTTTCTTTTATTCCAAAAATTCTAAGCTATCGACATTTAAAGTCGAAAAATTATCGTTGCACATAAAGATTCCCGGAAAAAGAGCTGATGAAGCCAAAACAAGCTGATGCAATCAAAGCAAGCAAATGGAACCAACGTACACAAGCAAATATAGCTGAAGCAAGTCAATGCCGCTAAAGAACAGCTGCTGGTAGAAAAAAAATCCCCCAATCTTGATGAACAAAGAGATGCTGCAACCAAAGGGTTTTATTCAAAAGTACCACCAACTTTCGCTACAGCTTGATCGTTCGTCTTTCTCCCGCTCAAACTGTGGAGGCGTATTAGATGATTTATTTTAATATTATTATTTAGATTTATTAGTAATTATATTTAGTCAATAGTTATCTAGATTAGTTTGATTTAGTTTCCAGTTAAGATTAGGTTTCTTGTTTATCAAGTTTGTCTACTTATAAATGTAGGATATTAGAGAATATTATTTATAGTGGTTAGATTTATTAGATATTATATTTAGGTATTTATCTTCATTAGTATGAGTTAGTTTCCTAGTATGATTAGTTTTCTTGTTCATCAAGTTTATGTTAACTTATAAATATTGGTCATTGTAATCTCTTTTAATCAATCAATAAGAAACTCTTTCATTGTTTATATGATATCATATCTAAGGTTATTGATAAAACCGGATTGAAAATAATCATCATTCGGTCGTCGATGTCGACGGTCCGGAGGGATTCACGTTTCTTCCGCTTTCGTTTCAAGTAAGAGTTCTATTTTAGTTATTAGTAATTTCCATTTAATATTTTTGGTTTCCGTTTACAGTTCCGAACTATGCAAACCCCAAACTTATTTTCTTCGTTTTATTTTTAAACAAAATCCCCATGATCTCAATTTTTCAATTTGTTTGTTTTTAACTCAAGTATTTAGTTTTCCCTTGCCACCTCTACTTTCTTTTTCTTTGGTGGTTTTTCACCATCATCACCTTCTTACTATTTCTTTTTAGTAGCTTTTCACATGAAAAAAAGAAAAAAAAAATCTCTTCCAATCCTTCAGAACTCTTCTCCAAATCATTCTCTTTTAGTCTTTATTCATATTATCTTTTTTATAAAACATTCTTACTCCAATCTTTCTCATATTGTTTTTCTTCTTAATCAATTCCTCTTCTAATTTTTTTGTAGAAGAAAACAAAATAAATATTTGATCAAATCGTTTTCTTAATTAATCTCTTCTTCCTTATTCTTTACTTTATCTTAGTTATAAATTAACTAAAATCTTAGCTTTAAACTCTTTATAGTTAAACTCTTACTCTCTTCTCTATCTTCTTTAACTACTTGAAATTTCCCGGCGAAAGAGTCGATGAAGCCAGAACAAATAGACGTAGCTAAAGCAAACAAATACCACCAAAAGCAAACGAAAGTGAGTGAATACCGCTAAAAGCAAACTGATACGAATCAAATAGGTCAGGGGTGTCTGGGTAATTCATTTAAAGCATTAGGTGTTTAGAGTCTAGTAATTATTAGTTTCCTTCTATCATTAGTTTCCTTTTATTGTAAAGACTTGGTAAGCAAGTTAGAGTATTAGTATTTATAGGTCATTAGGGCTATGGTTTATGAATTATGAACGAATTGGTTGAGTCTTAGACTGTTGGGAGATCCCTACTTCTCGAATTGTAGGAACTATCTTGGTGTTTTGTTTTTAGTTTTGTGTTAATTAAATACAGATCTATCTTGATTCGTATCAATTGGTATCAGAGCAGTCGGTTCTGGAATTAGGGTTCTTACGTATTTACTGTTCCTGCCGGATTTACTGTTACTGCCCGAATTACTGTTCATAAAAAAAAAGGATCAATGACTGCAAACAAGAGACTCGATAGCTTGCAGGCTGAAGTTGAGTCAATCAAGAAGTTACTGGAAGAGCAGAAAGTTAGTATTCAGACTGAGGTCACGGTTTCCATCCAGCAACATCTTACGACTGCAATGAAACAACAACGGAAGGATACAACAGCCTTAATGCGAAAAGAGTTGGCCACTTTTATGGAAGAGATGAAAAAGCAAACTAGGGAGGCTAGTATACCACCAAAACAGTTGAACGTTGTACCACCAAAGAAACATAACCAGGCGACTAATTACGAGCCTCGTTATGATGATCTAGGGTTTGAGATGCCACGTTATTATGGTGAGACTAGTGCTGCAGGAGGAAGGAAAAAGAGTGTTGCATATGTTGAGGTACATGATTCAAATATTCTTGATTTACATGGGGAGGGTGACGAGCAGTAGCATACAAGGGGATATAAACATCAACCGAGGTTCAAGATGGGTTTTGGGACAGGTTCACATCCAACATGAGTGTATGATCATCGAATGAAGAAGTTTCTTTGGGAAGATGCCTGTTTTCGATGGTGAAGATGCCTATGGATGGATTTACCGTGTTGAGCGTAACTTTGAAGTTCAGGCTATTCCACCACAAGAGCAAGTACGAGCACCTGCAATTTGCATGGAGGGGGAGGCGTTATCATGGTACCGCTGGAGCGAGGATCGTACTCCATTCTATTCGTGGGACGGGTTTAAAAGACGGCTATTAATAAGATTCAATCAGTCACAAGGAGGGAATCTCTACGAGCAGTTCTTGGCTATAAAGCAAGACGGATTGGTACGAGAGTACGTCGCTTTATTTGAAAAATTGGCTTGCAAGTTAGTTGGAGTTCCGGATTCTTGATGGAAGCAACTTTCATAAAGGGGCTCAAACCTGATCTAAGGGTTGCTGTGAGAGTCATGAAACCTGAAAGTTTGACGCATGCGATGGAACTAGCAATTACCATTGAAGACAACCAACTATTTGAGGGCGTCACAAGGATGAGTGATGGGAAGTACTATGAGGCCCAACAACAAGCACGACAAGTAGCTACTAAAGGAGGGCAGTATCGAAGGTTGACTGACTTGGAACTACAAGATAAAAAAGCAAAAGGATTATGTTTCTGATGTGATGAAAAATTTATTCTAGATCATAGTTGTCCGAGTCATGCTATGCAAGTGTTGTTGGTCAATGAGGGCGATAAGTCAGACAAGATGGATCTGCAAGTGAAACCATGGGATCCTGGACTGAAATTCGATTGAGATGAAGTTACAACGCCACACCTTGAGGACAAGGTGCGTTTTTTGGGAGGGGAGTAATGATACGAATCAAATAGTTCAGGGGTGTCTGGGTAATTCATTTAAAGCATTGGGTGTTTAGATTCTAATAATTATTAGTTTCCTTCTATAATTAGTTTCCTTTTATTGTAAAGACTTGGTAAGCAAGTTAGAGTATTAGTATTTATAGGTCATTAGGGCTATGGTTTATGATTATGAATGAATTGGTTGACTCTTAGACTGTTGGGAGATCCCTACTTCTCGAATTGTAGGAACTATCTTGGTGTTTTGTTTTCAGTTTCGTGTTAATTAAATACGGATCTATCTTAATTCGTATCACAAACCATAGCACGCCAATGCCGCCAAAAACAAATTAAAGCATATCAATGCTGCCAAAGCATGCCAATTCAAGACATAGAGTCGCCGCTACCAAAGACTTTTCTTCTATAATTTTCGTTTCAGTTTGACCATTCGTCTATCTTACGCTCAAACTGCGGGGGCGTATTAGAGAATATTATTTATAGTGGTTAGATTTATTAGATATTATATTTAGGTATTTATCTTTATTAGTATGAGTTAGTTTCCTAGTATGATTAGTTTTCTTGTTCATCATGTTTGTGTTAACTTATAAATATTGGTCATTGTAACCTCTTTTAATCAATCAATAAGAAACTCTTTCATTGTCTTAGAAAACTAACAATAGAATGACATGTTGCAGGTTTAAGTACACGAAAATGTAATTAGTTATGATCTTATATTTATATTGTGTATGTGTATGAACTATTCAGACTTCCATTGTGTTTACTGAACTTATTATGTTATTATATGTACAGTGTCTCTCGAGTATTTGGAGGCCCTGTGCAAAATCTCAAAATGAGGCCTAGAAATAATTAAAAAAATTTAGAAATAAGTGGATAGCCGAAAGAACGGAACGCCTATAAGATTTTATTTTTTTTCTACTTTTTAAAGTAAAATAAGATAAAATAATGAATTCATGCTTTCATCATTTTTCAATGATCCTTTTGCTAAATCAATCTTATCGGAAAAGAATTTAAGCAAAATAATTCTTGGCTTCCATGAGTAGGCTAGATTTGATTACTGTTTTAAGTACAATTTTTGTTGGTATGAATTTTGATAATCATTATTCATGTTTTGGTTATCAATATCTACATTTTCATTATTAATGTCTATATTATGATTATTATACTCCATTATTGGCTATAATCATTACATTTTGATTATTATCATTATCTATATTTTGATAATTATTGGTGACTTTTTTCTTCTTAAAATATGTATTAATAATGACTCCTTTTTTGAGATTGAGTTGATTGTTCATATATTTTTCATTTTCTAAACGTTCTTCATATCCATATATGAATTTTCTAATTCTTGCATCCATCATTCAAATAACTGAAAACAATATGTATAAGGAAGAGTTAGTGATCAAAATAGCAACAATACACCAACAAGCTAGCAATGATTTACTACTAATAGGTATTAATTGTTTTGAGAAGAACTTTTAGTTGTTGGGGCCTCACAAGTTAAAATGTTAAGCAAATATCTTTTATTTTAATTTTTTTTACGAAGCTCGATCTTTAACATATATAATTTAGACTTTTTTTTGTCTTTGTAACAATAATTTATTTGGAGGCCCGAAAAACATATTTGTATATATTTATACAAACAATTTCTAATATGCATATATACATACACAGAATACACTATGTACGGAATTTTGAGGCCCTAAAACTTCGAGGTCCCTGTGCGGTGGCACCACTTGCACATCCTCAAGGAAGGCACTGTGTATGTATTTTTTTAGTATTTTTACTTGCGTGTCAGCTGTATAACGTGACACGTGACATGATTACAAATTGTAACATCACCAAAACACATACAATGACAATATATTGAAAGTTCATTGCACATAATGTAAGCTTAAGTACTTTGTAACATACTATGAATGTCAGAACATAAATAGTTATATTTTCGTGCACTTAAACATATTTTTTATTTACCAATTCATCGAGTTATATAAAATGATTACACTGATAACAGTACTCAAAAGATGATCAAAATGTAAACTTCATTCAAATGATGTAATTTGTTCACATTCTGTTGTCTTTTTAACATTTCTTCTTTGCGATCGCTTAGATCTTTTGTACTGTTTATTTTCTAAAACGTATGATCATGCGTGCAGCTTGAAAGTATGAGTCTTTGTCCTCTTAATGAAAGAATGCTGTCATCTATGGACAAGTTATCAGCTGCTGCACAACCTTGGCATGATCTTAAGATAGGTACTTTATTCGATTCATTATAACGTTTCGATTTCTTGATTAAAACAATCAAGTGATTTCATGTCATATCATATATTGACACTTTCCAATGCAGGACACAGTACGCCATTGATCTTCAACAGTGTAAGATTTATATAGATCAAAGTCTAATACTAATTTAGTTTTTAATTTATTTGAATTTTTTGATTTGGGTCTGATGCAGAACGAGAAGAGAGTTGATGAGTATACTAAATCGCAACCAGAAATCACCTCTAAAATGAGGGCGAATCTCATCAGTTGGATAATCATGGAACACGACAATTATGAGCTCACTAACGAAACATTGTACCTAACAATAAACATCATTGACCGTTTCTTGGCATTTGAAACGGTTGGTAGCAAAGAAGTAAAATTTGTAGGCATGTGTGCAATGCTCATTGCATCAAAATACCAAGAAAGTCGGGACTCTTATGAAGTCGATGATTTTATTCAAATCATTTGTAAGGATTACAAAAATGGAGATGTTTTGGTGATGGAGAGACGGATTTTAGATCGATTGGAATGGAAACTGAACGTCCACACACCCTACTTTTTCCTCACTTGGTTCATCAAAGCTGCCGAAAAGCAGCCAGACACCACGGTATGTGAGTATTTCTAAATTTCGTTACAGCATTATTTGGAAATCTGGGTAATTGATTCGTGCAACAAACTGCACGGACAGGTATGTGCAACGAGTAACAACTAAGGGGCTAATCATGTACTGTATATATATTATATAATTTAAAAGTAACAAATAAGGGGTTAACCATGTATATATAAAAAACAGAAAGGGTTTTATCTGTAAATTTTTCTCTAATTTTAGGCTTTGGTCTTAGTTTTAGTGATCTGCTTTTTGTTACGTCTTTTGTTTTCATAATATATAACTATTGGTATATTTGTCTTGATAGATGGAGAATTTGGTGTATTTTTATGCGGAATTGGGACTTATGAGCTATAAGATAATGAGTTTTTGTGCATCAATGGTGGCGGCAGCTGCAGTGTACGCAGCACGCGCTACGTTAAACAAGACTCAAGTGTGGCACGAAACATTAGAATTGCAAACTGGCTTTAAGGCAACGCAAGTGATGAAATGTGCAAAGATGATGGTAGCGTTTCACTCGGTTGCTAAGGATGGTAAAAAGGGGAAGGTAATTTACGAAAAATATTCTAGTTACACCCGAGATGCAGTGGCGCTTTACCCCCCGCCAATCTCCGTTGGCCACCTTGATTACTTCGTCATCAGTAGCATAGATGGAAGACATTACAAATGATGTAATCATCGTTGAGTATTATAGTTTAGTCTATTTTGAAATAAATCACTCATATTGGTAATGGATCATATCCCAACAAAAGGTTATGGATCGGACTCAGAGCCACAAATAAATATCAAATGAAATAAAACTAAAAACAAGTTCAAATTCTACGATTTCATCGAGTAAAGTAGGATTAAATCAAAAAGTACAATATCAACGGGTGAAACACCTTTCAACTGTAACAGTTACAACGAGCAAAATCAAAGCTAACTTCAATGACCGATAAACCATAGTAAAATACTAAGTAATTTTACCGCGACCATCAAAAGGAAAAAAAAATGGGTTGACTTTTGACGCTATTTCATACCTATCATATTTTATACATGGATTTAGATTTTTATGTTTTTTTTTTCTTTCCAAAGAATGGGCTTATTTTAGTATCAATGAGAATTTTTTGACTTATTAGATTAACTTTGGTTTAGTTTAGTCAACACATTGAGCTAAACTAAATTGGGGTTTTACAAAATAATAATGGGTTCAATTACCTTATTTTCTACACTAAATATAAAAAAAAATATTTGTAGCATAGGCTACCCATTGCATCTTAACAAGTACGCCTCTAATCGGACTTGTGTCTTATGTGAGTTATTTGCCATACAAACAAAAATAAATAAAAATATAAAAAAAAAAGTCCAATCACTCGTTAACAAATTTGATTTTTACTAAGAGCACTCACAGTGGGTTTAGTTATTCAAAAACTTTTTTTAGGAACACATCACCTTACACTAGTTTTTATGTAAGATTAAGCTTTACACTCCAATGACAAAATCTTTTCTAAAGCTTTTTGTTCAAAAATTGTACACACAACTTAGTTTTTTATTTAAAAACTAAACACACATGATATTAATTGAGCTATTGAGTAAAAACTCAATTTTGGCAAACCCTTTGATACAAAAAACTTTTGACTCCAATAGTATTGAGCTTTTGAAAATGTTTTTTTGTAAAAAAACTCAAAATACCCCTCGTTGGAGATGCTCTAAAAGCTAATAGCTTTTACATCAAATCAAATTAGGGTCATAGACCCTTAACTTTCTTTACATTTCATTAGGATTTTCAATCACAGTTGGAGTTACAATCAAGTTAATTGTCGATCTATCGCGAGAAAGAAACCGCATACAAAGATTATTACATATGGAACTTAAATCAGATGAATGTTTTTATAAATTAGTTATGTAAAGTTTGAAGCAAAAAAGGTTGAAATGTAATGATGAAAGGAATTTTTTATATCCCTAAGCAAAAAGTTATGAAAGAAGAAGAAAAGGGAAAAGGGAAGTTGATAGTCGGTTGAATTAAAGCTGTAAAGTATGGGTTCTATCTTATTTAAGTTTCAAGTATGTTTAAGTTCTTATATAAGCTGTAAAGTGACCTTCATACCTTACAAATCGCATCATATTTGTCCCCCATGCTTTACTTTTATTAATAAATCTTTTATTTTATGCTTAGTATGTGTTTTCATTCTAAAAGCTATTGATCATCATCAAAGTTATACAAATCAAATGGCCTTTGGTCTAGCGTATCAAAATAATTAAATATCTACTAAATGGGGGCAATTTTTTTTATTTTTTTTATTATTTCTTCAGTTTTGAGGGGACTTAAAATATCATAAATATCGTTAAAAAAAATTCATTTTTACATGATTTAAAAATTCTTTGGGGTTCTACATCCACCCCTGCACACGGGTTATGGGTCGCCCAAGTAGAGATATATCTATATGGGTCAACCCATTAGATCACTTATTGGGTCCATAGGTCTAGTTTTCGACCCATTAGATCACATCAATGAGTCGAACCGGATCGGGTTTAAATCAAGATTCGCCCATTGACACCCATAATCTTGGGTGCAATTGATTTGTCAAGTACCAAATAATCCAATTAATGAGCATGATAATTTCAAAGTGTTAACCTCGAGAAGCTAGAGTAAGCTAAAAGACACAATGCACAACTCAAGATTGTTTCATCTAAAAGGATGACTTTCTGATATGATTGATATTGATATACATAATTATATGATATGGTTAATTATATTGTTATTGAAAGAGATTTTTCGATTTCTATTGTCGGGTAATGTACTAGCTAACCCCAACTTTTTCTGTTAGTATCAATTCTATCTCATCTTGACACCAAATATATGTTCTTCTTTCTCTTTAATTTCTTCGACTTTAAATTGGAAAAACAAAACTTATGAAATATTATAAACACTTTTAAAAAAATTTTTTTTTTTTACGTGATTTGAAAATTCTTTAGAGCAGTTGTCCTGCACCCTCTGCAATCTACATCCCCCACTGCTTTAAATCATTTTCTTATCCGATTAATGAAAAATATAGGTGTTAAACAGAATTTGATTTTTAATGGTGGTAGCATTGCATTTTGCCGCTCCTACAGAATTTGATTCCATGCATGATATGGAATATAAAGAATGTGAATTGCAGAATGGTGGTTGATTGCATGTTGTCTATATAATTTGAAAAAGCCTTTCTTATTATTCACAAAATTAATATAGGGATTAGTGTCTGGAAATGCATCAAACTTGAACGATTTTAATTGTGTGTACCTAATTATTATTTTTTTCTATTGTGTGTATTCAACAATAAAAAGTGTATTTTTGATATATTTTGCTGATGTATCGTCTGTTTAAAATGCCACGTGACATCTATAGATATTGATACTCATTAAAAGTATGGGTGACAATTCAGGTTGGATCGGGTTAATGGGTTCGGGTTAGCGGGTTGGTGGGTCATAAATGGTCAACCCGAACCCAGCCTGATTTTATAATTGGGTTGAGTATTTCAACCCAACTCAAAACCCGATAACCCGGACCCAACCCGACTAACCCGATTTTTAATGTAGTAACCAGGTTTTCGGGTAATTTTTGAGTTTTCAGTTCAGGTTTTCATGTGATTTTTGAGGTTTCGGGTCGGTTTCGGGTTACTTGGGTCAAATGGATCACATGTGTCAATCTTTTCAAAAATAATAACTAATCGCCTAATCATTTATAATCATATAAATGCTTACAAAATTCCAAACATAATACATATTCTATTAAGTTGGATTCATTATCAGAACGTCATTAATTCATAATGTCTAACAAAAGATAAAGGTATCAAAGAAAAAGTCATTGATCAGTAAATGAAAAGGTCCAAATAATGTGTTATATTTAAATTAAAATAAATTTATAATAATATTAAAATATTTTGGGTTGTTGGATTTAACCCGAAAATTCATTTGTTGACCCGAACTCAACCCCAAAAAATCTCAGGTTGGCGGGTTTCAGGTTGACGGGTTGGCGCCTCAAAATCCCGACCCAAACTTGATTATATTCGAGTTGGGTTCGTGTCGGGTTAAGAGTAGAGTCGGAATTTGTCAGCCCTAATTAAAAGTACTACATAATACCTTAAAATACATTTTTGGAAGTTGGGTACACACAATTGAACACAATTGAGATCATCTCCAAGTTGAATGCATTTTTAGACACTAATCCCGTTAATATAATACTATGTTTTAGGCCGCTTAAAGATAAATCTACAATTTTGTATTCATTTGGTTGTATATAAATCTGAACTTGAAGCGGGAAAGAATAACAACTCAATTATGCAAAAATTTATTTCATTTTTATTGTTCACCGTTACAAAAATATTTTGTAAAATAAATGTAGTAAATGCAGTAACACTATTGAACCCATAGTTCATATCACTTGCTCGTAATATATAACTAGCTTACTGTCCGCGCGATACAGCGCAATAAAAAATTCATGTGCATTAATATGTCTTCGTATTATTAAGAATATAGTACTTTGTAATATATCATTTTCTTATTATACGCGATGACAATCTCGTCACGACTTGAAATTCAATACAAAACCAAACATGTTAATCTAATAAGTCAGGACCATCAATGCGGTTAACTTTTCTGGTCGCGTTAGGTCAAGGTTCGGGTTAATTGTCCAAGTTATTCCGGGGGAAAACTAAGTTTGTTTTTGTAATCAAAATTATAACACGTCAACCCTTGAAACCAATCCGCAACATTTTCACTAATATTTATATCATATCAATCGTAATCAACATTTCAATATTCATCATTATATTACGTCGGTTACATCAATAATAAAATAGTCATGAGATTAAATCTTTTGTAACATAAACTAATTATAATGTATTAACTTTTAATTAATTGTATTTAACATTAAATTTATGATGATTGAATAAAATAGCTAAAAGGGTAAAATAGTAATTCACTATTTCTCCCCTTTAAGACTTTTGCTCTAACTTTTTATATATTAGTATAGATAATTATAATGTCTTAACTTTTAATTAATTGTATTTGACATTAAATTTATGATGATCGAATAAAATAGCTAAAAGGGTAAAATAGTAATTTACTATTTTTTTATTTTTAAGACTTTTGTTCTAACTTTTTATATATTAGTGTACTTCTTATTATACCACACCGTGAAATTTTGAAAATGCAGCGGTAAACCACTTTCTGGGCCCACGTCAAATTATACTACAACATGACGATGTAAATCACGTAAAGATTAGGCTGCTGCATGTGGCCAACCAGCATCTTTTAGACATCATCATGTATGTATCATATGTGCAGATGCACATTTTGAATAGTTAAGATCAACGGTAGCTTTACTCAACTGAAACTTTGCAAAATAAAGAACTAAAAAGACATTATCCTCTGATCAACAAATCAAAAGTATAATTTTCTTTGACACGTAAGCACATATCTCATTTATAAATAGTCTCATTCCACCCTTCAACATCTTCATACTCATTTCTCTACATAAGTTTTGAGTGCACATTGAGTTTAACTTTTCCAACCCATCTTTCTCGCTCAATTCAAAATCTTTATCGCATTTGCAGGAACGAAAATGAAGTTTCTTGAGGTATGCATACTCCTAGCCATTAGCTCATGCTCAATGACAACAATGGCTACTGCAACAGGCAGTTCATGGTCTAATGCCCATGCCACTTTCTATGGAGGTCAAGATGCTTCTGGTACAATGGGTAAGATTATTCCTGGATTATCAAACCAACATATGTTGGTCCATCTAGTTTTAAAGCTGGACTTTTTAAAAATTTGACTCGTTTAATAATACTGTAAAATAGTTCGATTTGAGTTTTGTAGAAAATTTTAGTCAAAAAGTAATGACTAAAATGTATTCCTTTATAATGAATACAATCTTCTACATTGTTTTACTCGAGATATAATCATTATCACTGTAATTATACACCTTTTGTGATCATATTTAAGTATTTAACACACTAAATGTATTTGAGTTTTATTAAATTGGACAAAAGTGTTTGTGGGTCAACTAACACGTTTCAACCAGCACTGCAGTAAAACAAATGCATACCAATTTTGATATGTTATCCAACCTCTTACGCATTTTTGCCACCTTTACTTTTGTGCACCTCTCCTTCTGTTTAAATTCATGCGGATCTGAAAGTTTGAACGTATTTGCAGGAGGAGCATGCGGGTATGGGAACCTGTACAGTCAAGGATATGGTACAAACACAGCTGCACTAAGTACGGCTCTGTTCAACAATGGCTTTGCCTGCGGAGCTTGTTTCGAGATCAAGTGCTCTAATGATGCCCAATGGTGTCTCCCAGGATCCATAATTGTCACAGCTACAAACTTTTGTCCACCGAATAACGCCCTCCCAAACAATGCAGGTGGATGGTGTAACCCTCCAATGCAACATTTTGATCTTGCCCAACCGATCTTCAAGCACATTGCTCAAGAGAAAGCTGGGATAATACCAGTCCAGTATAGAAGGTAAGATGTGGGATGGCAATAATTGTTACTGGTAATTTCACCCACTTATTAATTGGTCGATTCTGGTTATGTTTATTTCTAACAGATTCAAGAACTTAAAATTAAATGATCAAGTAATAAAATGAAACAGATCAAACAGGTTGAAAGTCATCTGTAAGTACAATTTTCACAGTTTTATTCAAAAGTTAGATTATTAGTGAAATACTCGACATTATCTACTAGAATCCTATTTCACATGTCAGCTAAATATAAAAAAGTCCAAAACTTTTGAAAAACGGGGTTTCGATTCAGCACAACTAGGCCCTATCCAACCCTAACAAGATCACCTGTTTAAGCCCGTTAAGATCAAACAGGTTGAAAGTCATCTGTAAGTACAATTTTCACAGTTTTATTCAAAAGTTAGATTATTAGTGAAATACTCGACATTATCTACTAGAATCCTATTTCACATGTCAGCTAAAATATAAAAAAGTCCAAAACTTTTGAAAAACGGGGTTTCGATTCAGCACAACTAGGCCCTATCCAACCCTAACAAGATCACCTGTTTAAGCCCGTTAACCCACCCATTTTGCCACACTGCTGCATAATGTAACAATCCACAAGATCACAGGTACTAACTCCTGTTTGTTGATTGATTTTGACAGAGTTGCTTGCAGAAAGATTGGTGGAATGAGGTTCACAATCAATGGCCATTCATTCTTCAACCTAGTGCTCGTGACCAACGTAGGTGGTGCAGGTGATGTTATTTCCGTCTCCGTCAAGGGGTCTAAATGCAGGACATGGCAAGCAATGTCGCGTAACTGGGGCCAAAACTGGCAGAGTAACACTCTCCTAAATGGTCAATCTGTATCTTTCAAGGTCACAACCAGTGATGGAAGAACTGTTATTTCAAACAATGTTGCACCTCCGAACTGGTCATTTGGGCAAACCTACACAGGAAGGCAGTTCTAATTTATCCAACTTAAGCATCCTAACTCAAGATTTACTACAAACTTTAGTGTTGTAATTCTAATGTAATATAGTGATCATGATCCAGTTTCATGGGCGCTTTTTGAACGACCCAGATTGGATTCCTAAACTAAACTTCAAGAATTTGAGGATTGGTGTGTTTTTAGAGAGCACCTCTTATTTACAACACCAACAAGGGTTGGTAGTTGTTATTTAGTCAATTATGTTTACCTGAAAAGACATATTCATGTGATGACCATTGTGTTGCATGTCAAAAAGGCAAGCAACACAAATCTTCTTTTAAGACCAAAGGTGCGAACTCAAATTTCTTTCCTCTACACTTACTGCATATGGATTTGTTTGGTCCAACCAATGTAAGTAGTATAGGAAAGAAACAATATTGCTTGGTGATCATTGATGATTATAGCAGATTTAGTTGGGTGTTCTTTCTTAGAACTAAGGATGAAACAGGTGACATACTTAGATCATTCATTACTAGGATTGAAAACCAAACTAATCAAAAAGTTAAAATCATCAGGAGTGACAATGGAACAGAATTTAAAAATCATGAGATAGTAATTGTGTGTCTGTAATATAGTAGCCATATTCAACAATAGACAAGTGTGGTGTTATTAAAAAATGCTCCTTTCAAGGTCTGAGCATACATCATTCAAGGGTTTGAAAGTCATTTAAGTTGCGCTTACAAACATACAGTATCCTGTGGTCAGTAGATTAAAAGTCTAGATTTTTAGCTAAAAATCATCGTTACTAGCATATGCAATCATCGATTCATAAAATATCCATTCGATGACTCACTGTTTCTACCATATAACAGATAACAAGTTGAAATGTTTCACAAGAATCAAGATCCAGATGAACCCCAAACAATACCACTATAACCAAAATGGATACCAACTAATTTAAATTGACTAAATTCCACTACAGAGTACAAAACAAAGAGAAGTTTCACTCGAATAGTACTCAATTATTCATTCACTGCAAAGATACTACTCAAATGTATAAACATGCTAATGTAGAAAATTGCATAAGCTGAGTGAACATACAGCATCATTAAAGATCCACAACGAGTCGGTCAAAACCGCCAACAGCACACAAAAAGAACCAGGACATTATCCTTCCTTCAGATCACTCTTGGTAGCCCAGTTACACCTGCAAAACACTTCAACTTAAAAAAAAAACATAACTTTTTATCTTCTCTGCAATTCGGGGGTGTTTGGCATATCGGATATGAATTGCCACAAACAACTCTTTGTACATGATATAAAATTTGAAAAGCAATAATGAATTTAATAAAATAACAAAAAAAACAAAATAACAAAAAAAAAACCCTACAAATATAAAAATATAAATATAAATAATAAAAAATGCGTTAGGGTTTTAGGTTATGTTTGGTAAGCCCGCGCGGCCATCATCGCCCCGATTAAACAATCGAATTTACGGCTCCGGAAGCGGGCAGTCTTCATTGCGGATGACCACAAAAGATCGGCGATCAGTCGAAGGGGGAGATCGTAACGGAGCCTCCAGCAACCATTAATAAATGAATGGGCGGCTATTTCCGCCGTGATACTCCACCGCCGCCGTCGCAGTCACTTTCCGGTAACGCTCAGATAAGATCAAGTAGTGTTAAACCCTGAAGTTAGGGTTTGGTTTAGTTTTATAGACCCTGAGGTTTTTTTGATACGATGACCTAATTTAGTTTCGTTTGTAACCCTATAATTGAGGGGAATAACAAGTTGCACCCTGAAACTACATTAACATTTTCAATCATCGGCTTCTCCCATTCAAAGATTTGTTAATTTATAAACCGATAAGTAGTTGAATATGTAATCAACTAAGATGTCAGACATTTGTAGTGTGTATTTAATCACTCGGGATTATTTTGATACATTGTATATAAGTCATGGTACTTTTACTGGCGTGTAATCTATATAAGATATCGGCATCATTACAAATTGACACGTCATCAAAATACATATAATGACAGTGAATAACAAGTTTTTTATCAACAATGTACACCTGATTAATTGGATACACACTACGAGTTTAAGACATTAGTTGATTATATTTTCAAGTAATTATCACGTTTATAAATTAGTTGCAACTTGCAAGTTAAAGGTCTCCATTGGTATGTTTATTTTATTTTTGTAACAGCAAAAGATTTAATTAAACCTTAAAAGAAAGAACAAACTACAAAGTTTGGTTGAAAACGGATCCACAGGCCACAAACACTATAAAGCGTAGGTAACTTTAAAATGTTTCGCGTAATGAGATATTATTTTGGTGAAAAAAAATCGCTGCTAAAAATTGCATCTAACAAATACATTTTAGCGAGTTCCCTAATTTTAGACATCTTTATTAACAAATACATTTTAGCGAGTTTCCTAATTTTAGACATCTTTATTAACAAGTGGCAAGCAACCACACCTTTTGGCTCCATTATTGATTATCAGTGTTGGCTAAGTTTGCACCAAGCCGTTAATTTATCATACTGACCTAATCGAAACACAACAGTTTACGAACAGACAGAATGTCTCCGTGATGGTAGCTTAGTGGTGGAGAAATGCAACATAAATGCGAAGGTCATTACTTCGATCTCCATCCCCGTGTTCATTTAACCATGAGCTACGCAATTTACCTCTCGTCTATTAGTCGTGGGACCGGTCAGTAGGACTGCCCTTGTATACTGCTTAACTTTGATTCAATTTTATGGTTTTATGTTTTCATAAATATATGCTTAGTTTTTCAATGATGGATTTCAATAATCATAAAGAAACTTAGAGAACTGTCATACATAGAGCTACATAATAGGACTGCTAAATGGCACGGAGTAATGGTGTAATACTTATCAAAGATATAGATAGGAACTAGCAAACAAAATCTCAATACAAACCAATATGAATATCCATTGCGCTTCCTTTCCAACCTGACAATGAACCAAATCAACTTCATGGATTCGATACTACTGTACAAGTTAACAGATATGAGTAAATGTTAATACTAATGGCGATAATAATGTAATAAAGTCGAGGTAAGTAGAGGAAATGTTAGACTTAATATATATGAATATATGAATATATGATATATGATGCCATGCAAGGCTTAAACTACAAATTAGTATGTACTTGCTATGTATTTGTTGAGATTTAAATCAAGTTCCGAAAAATCAAAACATTTACATGGTAATTAAGTAATTCATGCCCTAAAAGGGGCATTTGCTCGTATCAACGAGCAAGAACGATAGAGTTACCGTCTCATTATAGAGTGGATGAAGTTCTGGATTTGTTGATGTCGCCATCCTGAGGTGGTGGTGCAGATAATGACGGAGACGCAACTGCTGCGTGATAAGACGAAGACGCAAGTTGAGCAAGTGCTGGAATTGCACCCCCTACAAAGTTTTATTCAGTTAAAAGAGTAATACAACCAACAATAAACAAGAAGAGGAATTTGGATTTTTGACTGGAAAACCAACTGTCGCCAATTGTGAACATCCATCTTTGTACGGGACTAACCTGCCAATCCTGCACACGCTGATGAGAAGACTATCACAGGTGGGGCCTGCGAAGAATTTTCAGCAACGAGAAATATGAATTCAAGATGAATATCAGCAAAAGACACATTTGCACCAGATTATAACATATGAAGTGTTAAATGGTTAAAAACGGATAAAGAAAGGGTCGACCCAACCTTCCTGTTTTGAGCCATACAAACAATTACCCATTTCCCAACTCATCCAGCCCGCCCATTTTATTCAGGGAATATAGGTGGTCCTTGTACAATAAAAAAGTTACATGCTGATACTTTTAGACAAAAACTAAATGGAAAATAATATGTCGTTCGCTGAAGGTAAGTGTCACCAAGCTGTGGTAGTAAAAAACTTACACCAATCAGGAAATGCAACCACATAGGTCCTTTCACCCGCCTTTGAACAACCGGCATAACTACAAGACGGAAAACAATATATTATAAGAAAGCTTGAAAAGAAAGCTTGATCTGTCAAAATTTCACCTCCTAACCTTTCAATTTCAAGTTCATAGCAGAGAATGTACACAAGTCTTGATAAGGAATCAGTACTAAGATTGATCAAGACTAGTAGGAGGTATGAACTAAATAATAATAATGATGTACATACCTAGATTGAATCCGTAAAATGCACTTGACACACCACCAACAGCAGAGCCAATCTATGTTATCAGCAAGACAGATCACATAAGAACATTTTATATCGCATATAATGAGAAATTGAAGTTACAAATGGAATATGCTGTCAATTTGTATAGAACTTTCTCCAACCAAAATAAGAATCCCATTCATTTGTTTACATTAAATGTGTATTATTAATGTCAAAAAGTATAATTGCTTTCTTCTCCTTTCTTTCAAGGGGAAGCATAAGAGAAGCCACTTACCATAGAAAAGCTATCTCTAATAAGGGGTCCAACAGTCCAAGCACCGGTTTCCTGCCATCAACCAGATATATAAACTATAACAGAAGCCAAAAGAAATAATAGTTTTATGCCTCTCAGCAATCTTACGACATTCATGGTCGTAATTAGGATTCTTAATACATTTTGTGAAATTAGACTGTACATCAGAAACAATAGTTTAAATCCTTTAACAATAGCAATTCCAAACTGCCTACGTCTTTATTAAGCAAATTTGTAACAGATCAATTTCTGGTAAGATGTTACACATACAAGATTACAGCAAGAAAGTCATCAAATAAAGCTTTGTTCATTAAGGAAAGTTACCATCTCTTTGGTAAGAGGACCTGCACAGTGCCGGCATCTTAACGAGCTTCTAGGATCTGAAACGCCCATCTCAGCTTCACGTTTACTTCCTCCTTTTCAATGTTCTAAACACCAAAAGTGAAAAATTAGGATAAAAAATGACTTCAATTCCTTTTCAACTATATTATGCTTCTCAACAAGTCAATCTACTCTCAAAAAGCACTTACAGAATATCATATAATATTCAAATAACACAACAAATAACTTGTCGGTACAAGCAAAATTACTTACGGATACACATAAAACTACCTATTATACGTACAGATACACATAAAACTAAGTAGTATAAATTACTTAATGATACACATTAAATTACGTATGGATACACAACTAATTGGAGAAGAAAGCGACGAGCTCACAGGAAAAGAAAGCTAGCCGGAAAATAGCACCGGAGATGCACGTAAAACTAACATTAACGTTTCTCAGCTGGGGTACATGGAGAATTGTATACAAAGAATCCTAATTACGAATTTTACAGAAGTGATTACCTTAAAAGTAGGATAATCGTTGCTTCGTACGGAGGAAATGGAGAATCGTTGCTTCGTACGGTGGCGGCGTCAATGACAGTTCTCGGTGAACTTGTGGCGGTGCAGTTGCGGTACGGTAAACAAGTTACGGTGCAGGTGACGGAGTGTGGAGCTGAGCGACGATGGCGAAATTGGGGAATTAGGGCACGGGATTTAGAAATTAGGGGGAGGGGAAGTTTATTTATTCTCTTATTAAAATTAAAATTAAAATTTAAAAAGGAAATATATACTCCGTATTTTCATGTTGCGTATCTACTTATATTTTAAGAATTTTTCTAAAGAAAGTCATTATCACTCTGATTAAAATATTTAGACATACAATACTTTGTTGTACAATAAACATAACCACCTCACTCACTTTTTAATAACCACCCCACTAACTCTAATTTACCATCATTTATGCACAAAAATTTTTTTCTTAAACATAGTGTGACACCCCTCAAATTTCGGTGTAATTACGTACATTAATCACGTGCATGTCTTAGGCTAATTCCCTACTTAAGAGAATTCACACTATTTTTATGAGATAAGTCTAGCAAAGCCCAACAATTTTAATACGTAAAGTATTACTATTTTCGTAGTTAGTTATAAAAACGCGCGAAACTATCGGAACGGGTCCGACAAAAATATACGATCGTTGGTGAAAACTTTTTCCTAAATAACGAAAATCTATTTTATAATTAAATAGTAGTTATTTACATTATATTATTATAGTACAATAATATATAAACGTTTTACGTTTCGAATAAAACGTACTATACGCGACAAAAACGCGCGGATTGCGTCCAACAACCGAACGAAGCCCGAAATATATTTCAATAACTTAAAATGAAGTGTTTTAAATAAAAATTCAACCAAAACTTATACGAATAAATCATTAACGAAAAACTTGAATAATAAACGTTTAACGTTTAAACGAACGACGGAACGAACAGGTAAACGGGCACCGCGCGTAACGTAAATTTGGGGAACAATATTTAACACACCCACACCCTTGTGGGGCCCACAAAATCTGCCAATCCCCCCATGTCAAGACTTTCAACACCCCTTACTCCCTCTCATACCTCCATACCTTTCATTCAACCACACACACAACCAAACTTCACACTCAAACTCTCCCATCTCTTTCTCTTCTCCCCCTCTACAACTTCCCAGCCTCAAGACACCCTAAATCATCACCACAAACCACCAAGGTCACCACCATAAAACACCATAACACCCTCCTCTCGGTTTGCAAGAAAACTCAAGAAAACGAGCTCTCGACGTCCATTTCTTAGTGTTTTCACCATCATCTTTGTAAATAACCTCATCTCTCTTTTATATTACTTGAAACATACATATAAACATGTTAAACCATATAACAAGATTATGTCCAAAAGAAAAGTCGAAAAACGTTTTTATAAACATAAAACACAAACAGATTACGGGGCAGAAACTTTGTCCGACTTCAAGGAGAAGTTTCATGCTCAAAACTTAACCAAAATGGACGAATCAAAAGTCAAAAGTTAAGTTTAAGAAGTTAAATTTCACCTCCAAGTGGTTTCGTAATTTTTCGATACCGTTTGATACCCGAAAACGATTTTACAAAAATATGTCTCCAAACTGTCTCGGGTGACAGATTTTGACCCGACTTCTCGAGTCCATAACTCGAGCTACAAACTCCAAATGACCTTAAATTGGTACCAAAATCTCACAAATTCTGTTGACTTCAAAAAGTTCTTCTATCTCATCTCCTGAAAATACACGGATTTTTCTCAGTAACTAGATTTATGCACTTGTGTCCAGATTGGTCATTTTTGGACCTCAGAGGACAAATGTATTTATTTAAAATACTTAGACTTATTATAAAATTCTATAAAAATTATAGAAAATAACTAAGACATGGGGGAACGTTGGGTAATTTTCTCGGAATTTTTCACAAAGTTTTACCTAGTAAAAGCGAGCTCGGAACAGGGCGTATTTTGAGGTATAAAACTGTCGGGACTGATTTCGCGTTCCCGCAAATAAAAACGAGACACTTCGAGTTTGAGATAAAATGTGAAAATTACTTTTTACGGGTTCAAATATGTTAAGATTTTATGTGTAAAAGTTTCGGGTCAAACCGAACACGTTTGACCAAGTCAACAAAAACGAGTCTCAAACGATAAAACGCGAAGCATTTTATAAAACACTAGGATTCATGCCCAAAATGCGTTTTCGTAACTTCATTAATAAACTTAGACAAAAACAACTCGTATAAATTAAACCCGGACAAAAACATCACCAACGTATCGTACACATTTTAAACACAATGATCTGTCGGAACGAGTGAACAGTTAACATGGTTTGGCAGTTAGCCAACTACTTATATAAACGATCTCTTGCGTATAGGACAATAAGAGACCTTACTTGGGCAACCATTTTGCTAGCTCTCACACTTAGCTCACGAGGTGAGTTCACAGCCCCTCTTTTACTGTTTTTACTTCTTTTAAGATAGGGGTGAAAAACATAGTTACTGTTTTACTATTTGCCATAATAGAAAACTATTATATAATTGCTTTCAATGCTTTTATACAACCGTTTATGATCGTGTTCATACTATTGTGCAACTGTATTTATGAAATGAGTTTCATACTCTTATACGAACTGTTTACAAAAACGTTTTACTACTTGTGATAAACCGGAGAACAACCGGTAACTTTTGATTCGCTGGAGAACGACCAGCAGTGTGATATACTGGAGAACGACCGGTACTTTTTTTTGTTTCGCTGGAGAACGACCAGCTGCTTGATAAACCGAAGAACGATCGGTAGTTTTTGATAAATGTGTTACGTTGGAGAACGACCAGCACAATGTTTTAAACCTAGTTTTAAACTAAACTTTTGATAATATTCCACGAAACACTATTTGACTGTTATGGCAACAACAACGATTCACAAACGACTTTGGTTTACTAAACTATACTTCTGAACATAAAACCTGTGAATTCACTCAACAACCATGTTGACTATTTACTATGTTTTTCAGGGAATTAGCTGAACCAGTAAGCATGCATACTTATGAAAATAGGCGACCCACGAAGAATTTAGGATGCCATCTTTTGAAGCCAATGAGATTTCTTTTGTATAATAAATATGTTTCAGTCATATTTACAAAATCCACTTTTGTATAACTTAAACTACATTCCTACTTCTACGATTCGATGAATCTCAAACTTTTATAAACGATTAATTATGGCATCTTAATACATACATGTTCTGCGATAATCATATGCTCTGATATGTATGAATGTCCAATGTTTACGGCGACGCCCCCATTTCCGTACCCAATTGCTTCCGCTGACCAACGTTGATCGGTTTTGGGGTGTGACACATAGCCCTAAAGTCCATTATTAGATAAATTCATATTTTAAAAATTACGAATTCATGTTCTTAATTTGTGTAGTTGCTTTGAGAAAGAAAAAGAATAGTCGGCCACCACTCTTATGGCTTAACCCAAATCAATGGACAAAAGGACATGCCCATCAATTTGCCTATCAACATCTTTCAAAATCTTTTGCTTTTGATTTTCTACCAACTACGGAGTACTATATTTATTTTGATTAAATAAAATCTTAGACTCGGATGTATCATTATCCCATAAATCTACCGACTTTTCAAAACAATGTTTATTAGAATAAATGACCAATCATTTAAGTGTCTTTGGTTAACCGTACGGTAGAAACAGTGAGAAGTAACATTTTAAATTTTAATTTTAACATTAGCTAATTTTTTCGATGGTAAAATTATATCAAAATTATTAGATATTTAAACTCTTTAATACGAGATATTCTTATACAAAACATATATGATACACATTATAAAAAATTAGTGTATATCACAGTATCACACATAGAGTTAATTTTAGTTAGCATGGGATGTGCTATGCACAACCTAAATAATATCCTAGTTTAAAAGTATAAAGTGTTATTGTTGGTCGATAAAATAAATTTGTGAAATCCATAGCGAGTTGCACGAATACATCTTGAGCGAGCATAAATCTAGTGTTTTGGATGAGTTAATACATTGATTTGTGGGGGGCTTATAGAGTGCAGAGTAAGGAGTGTTCTAAATACTTTCTTACTGTCAAGGGCAGTTTGGGTGTTCTTTTTAAAAGGAAAAAATGAAGTTTGAAAATATTAACTTGTATATGTTGTTGAAAAATAAGTTTAGTGTTTCAATTAAAACTTTTAGAAGTGATAATGGAACTGAGTTTGTTAATGCTCAAATGAACAGTTTTGTAAAGTCAAATGGAATAAGTCATCGAACTTCTTGTGTTCATAATCCACAACAAAATGGCACAAATGTGGAGTCTTCTTCTAACACTCCCAAGTGTAAATGAAGATTCTCACAATGTTGCAACACATGATGAATCCATATCTCCCGAGGGCGTTTCTGAAACTCAAAACAATACTAAGAGTTCTGATTTGAGAAGGTCAACAAGATCTTCTGTTCTTCCAAGAAGGTTGGGTGAGCCTTGCTATTGAAATCTAGCTTAAAATTAAAAACTAAAGAAAACTTGTTTACTCAATAAGGGATATAAAGAGGGCAACAGACATGCCCATTACCAAAGAAGTTAACTGTATCGCACTATTTTTCAGTGAAGAGCTACCGTTGTTCATTTCTGCCATTACTCCCACTGCTATGTATATGAACCCACCTGCTGTAAATCCCTGTGAAAATTATAAAAACGGAAAATGATGCCCAGTAAATTGATTAATGAACAACAGAACAGTTGTGATACAAAGATGTAAGAAGAGTTTTTGTACCTCGATCAAAGATGATTGCCCCGGATCTTGTCCAAGTGACAATGCCTAAATATATGGTCATCATCAGAGATTCAGAATATTGTTTTTTTTCTTTCTTATTATGGTTTCCCTGAAAGAAAGAAGATCATTTTATGATAATTTACGGAAAGGAGTAACTAACCAATGCAGTTCCTGCTAGTGCCACCAATGCAGATAGGAAGTTGAAGAAGAGAGCTTTAAATACACTGAAACCAGACCTTACCAAGATTCCAAAATCACCTATCTGCAATGTTAATGAAAAGTTATGACCTTTTTCTATGATCCCATTAGTCCAATATTATATATAACTTAATTAGTGGCCTTGATTTTACTGTTCACCAAGAGATTTAACTGCCTATATCCGTTTATCCTTTTACTTCCTGCATTCGGCCAATCATGTGTCAGCGCCAGATAAGTTGGTCAAATACTGCGGCTAAACCCAGCTAAAGACTCATATTCTGATATTCACACTGTTAATTCATTTATACAAAATTACAAACCAGTCCCTATACTTTATAGGATTATGTGTAGCTATCCGTACATTGTATGTTGGTGAAGTGTGTTACAGATATTTTTACCTTTTCATTACTATAATTTTTGAAAACATGTGTTTATAAAATGCATTTAACTTATTTATCATAAATAGTCATATTAAATGCAAAATATCTAAAAGTAAATTTAGGTCGTCTGAGTTAAATTTTAATGTATCCAAATATGTCCAAAAAAAATGGCCTAGGATCAATTTAAACATTTTTCATTTTCATTATAATTAAATATTTCATTTAATTTCATTATCACTAATAAACTTCACGTTACATGTCTTTGTTATATAAGAGTGAAAGATAGAAAACAAATCTGCAACGAAGTGCAGTAACCACCCTTGTTACAATATAAAAATGATACTAAATTCATAAATATTTACATTTTAAAGTGCTCACAGAATATAAATTTTACAGAAAAAATGAAGAAGCTTTACCTCTTGAGGAAGTTCATGTGCAAGTAAGAAAAGGGTTCTTGACCACCCACCAACAGACCCATATAAGAGGAAAGCACTTCCTAAAGCCATCCCATCAGTGAAATTATGCTGCAGGTCATCAATAATTGAGTCAATCCTGTTAACTCATGGTTTTATAAATGAACACAAAAAGGTAATGAATTTCGATTACACTAACAATGTTGTTTGTATATAAATATGTCAACTGCACCACGTTGATAAACAACGACACAGGTCCATATTTGTTAATATCCATTAGCAACATTTCATGCTATTTTGGTGAACGTTAAACCTATGCTACTAATACAATCAACCAGAAAAGTACATGTTAACACGTGATATGTGACATACATGTCTATTGAAGGGGAAATAATTGAAAAGGTTAATGAACACATACCACACCATCAGAGAACAGATTCAGATAGCCAAACACAAGACTTGATGGCCGTACAGGTTCCTTCTCAATGATGGATTTAGTATTACTTTCGGGCCCATTTTCAACAGCTGAATCGATCTCATCTCCAACACCATTTCTACTCGTGTTTCTCTGCAAACCAAATATTAATTTAATTTAGATCAATAAAAATACAGACTTGACCATCATAAAGGAGTCAACTTAGCCACTAGCGATTTGATTGGCAATTGTAGTTCTGTCGACAAAAACCTACCTATTTACCTTGTATCACTAATTTATTCATCAAAACTATTAATTCGTGTTACTTTGGGCAAATTAGTAAAATAGACAACACTGATAGAAGACAGTAAAATGTATTGTGATTAATTCGATTATCGATTAACGGTTGAGTTAGGGAAATGCTGAAAAGAACCTACCTCCAGATATTAGGTCATTTCAGAGAGACGATTTCTCGTATTTTCATTATTTTTAATTAAAATATCATTCACGTCCTATCAAACAAACTAAAGTTTTATTTTGGTTTTGTAGGCAAAGGAAGTGTTCAAGGAAAGATATTCCGTCAGACTAATAACATGATTCTTGTTTATAGTTATGCACCATAATCACATATGTCACAAGTGATCAAGAACTCATTAATTTAAGGCAATTGTTTGCAAGAGGCATTACTATTTTGTAGTTATACAGGACAGATCCATTCATTGTATGGCATAAATCAACAATTGATGCATAGTTCATATATACCTTGCGCAAAAGAGAAGGTTCATCACAAGTTGTTGTTTCTGATACTTTCCCCTCATCACGAGTTGTCTGCTTATTGATGAGATCATCACCACTGACATCCTGCAATGATTCACTCTTCTTCTGGTGATGGTGATGATGACCATGACCCCACAAACTATCTCCTCCTGACCTTTCTTCAACATACCTCACAGCCTTTTCCACAAGAAGAAAAACAACAATTCCAACTGCAGTAAAACAATAAAATTAAAAGAAATTTGAACAAACACATTATTAAGTATGATGAATGGTAGCACTAAAATTTTAATCAACGATTATTTCAAAGATATAACTACTTACACAAAATGGATAATCCCACTGAGAGATCTTCAATAGAATGCGAATGTGAGGGGGCATGATCATGATCGTGAGCAAGGTCATCATGTGAATGTGAATGTCCACTACCTGATAAATACATCTCATTACTTAATATAAACATATGTTTATTAAATCACTATATTTCATTACAAAAGTTTAAAATTCATGATACCAAAAGCATGTGGCAATTGATGAAGAAAAGCATCCCCAAGCATAGCTCCAGCCTACAAATCCAAAATAGATAAGAAACATTTACAGTTTAACAACTTAAGCACTAGCATATATATTATATATACATATACATATAAACACATAATCAAGAATCAAACCCCAAATACAGCCAGTGCATCGACAAATGCCTTTGATGGTTTTCCTTGAACTGCAATTGTTTACATACATTGTAGCATATTAACTTATAAACACGCCCAAATAACATAATATAAGTAAAATTCAAATATTTAAATGGCTGAGCAACACTCACAGAATATCAAAGGCAGTAGAATTAGACAAATTAAGGAAGCCAAGCTGACTAATAATGAACATCCCATTGCATTAATCCACAACCCTAACAAACATTAACAACAACAAGAAAAATAAAAAATCCTAACTTTTTATCATCAAGTTTCAAACTTCAACAAATTAACACATTAAATAAACCAACATTACCAACACCAGTTAACAACTCTGACCCACTTCCATGATCATGATGAGCATGATGATGGTGTGACGCAAATTCCATCCTTAAATCCTCTTCTTCTGCTAGTTCTTCAGGCAGCTTTTTCACACTCAAATCATGATCATGATCAAGATCATGATGATGATGATGTTCATGATGATGATGGTCATGTTCATGGTCATGAGAGTGTTGACACTGATGCTGCCCTAAACTCAATTCTAAATTGAACCCAAATAAAAAAACAAAGATTAACAGTAGGCTACAGATCTGAGCTTTACAGTGATAACCCATTTTCATTTTGGGTTTGTTGAATTGAAATTGGGTTTTTTTATTTGGGTGGGAGGTTTTAGGAAGATGGGTGTTTGCATGATGGGCGTTTGCAGGTTCAATGTCATTGTCTTCCAAGTTTTTGTCGCTCATTACCTGCGGTATAAGTTTTTAAATATCCAGGCTTCCAGAAGTTATTTATTACAGAAACAAACAATTGAATAAATTGAAGTAACATACGTTAGAAAGCATAATCCACAAACTTTGTTGGTAGTCCGGCTCCTTGCATGTGAGATAGTGCACTGTACTCCTGGATACATAGTTGTCCATAGGAACAAGGATATCTACAAAAGTATAAACATGAAAAGAACCAACGGAACTGAGCATGTGTAGATGAAGAACAACATGGCATATGAAAAGAAAATTAACGTAGTGGTAGAGAAGTCAATAGCCCATTCAGCCAGAGCTTCCATCAATAATGGCCAAAGACTCCACATATCCATGGATATAGTAGGTGAGTGAAACGTCATGTATAATACAATTTCCAAAACCTCTACAAATACCTCTGGACCAAAATTTATAATTGATCTACACGAGCTACAACAGATAGCAATATTTTGACTAGTGTTCAGAACTAGGAAAAGATGTTACCTTGACCATCAGTTGTAAGCATTCGCCGCATTATTGGAAGTAAAGTTGGCTCAACATGAGCAAAAAGGTGAGGAGGCCTGCTGACAGATTCAATAGTGAATATAGTATCAAACTCAACAGACTGCCTTATGCAACATAAGAGAATTAAGTTACATTCTGGATCTTATGCCCCATGGGAATAAAATTGTAAACTGAGGTACTCAAATTCAATTTTATAAAGCAGGAGAGAAAAAGAATGTTTCACATAATTCGTGTGTAAGCTTAAATAATTAAAATCTTACTAATGGCTATTAGGGATCCCCAAGACGAACGCTAAGTTTTGGCTCACTAACGACATTTAAATTGATGCCAGTGAGTGTCATGGATGTCTAGTGAGGTGGTTTCAAATTTTTGTTTTCCTTTAAGGTGACCTCTATTTTTGATGTCTGCACCTTGTAGATATCATAGGGGTTGACATGTATTGTAATATGTTTTCATTTTTAATGTATTCAAATACCTGCCTTTCAAAAAAAAAGAAAAGACGAACGATAAGTTTATAATGATAGAAAACTTACAAATAAAATGATGACGACAAAGGATAAGTACATAATGTTCTATTTCAGGCTGATAGCAACTAGTGTCAAACTAAGCTTACTATAAGTTGATTCGAGTATGTCTACTCATTTAGATCTACATACCTGTATATCTACATGTCATATATGATATACACATAACTGGAAAAAGAAATGCTATAAGATAAGAGACTTAGCAGTTCCTTCTTTGATATACCAAAATAATATAGAAAGCGTTATTAAGCACGGGACGAGAATCCACGGATATTCTCTTTACAGGATATCAAAACATACAAGTGAATCCACAGAAATATACTAAGTTTGAATTTAAGCTGTTCAAAGACCAGGACTTACTTATACTTCCTAGAAAGAATTCGTAGTACAAATAGAGCTCCATAAACTTGCTGGTCTTGTAAATTATGTGTCACCCACTGTAAAAGACCTGGCCATTGCTCCGGATAATCTGCATGTATAATTGTCTTGAGACACTCACCCAGCTGTGCCCTGTAAACAAAATTAGGGGTTTATTTTAAAATGAATGCAGAAAGACAAAGGGAAAAATACACATTAGCTAAATCAATTCTCTTAACCTCAACAATGCAGGAACCTGTGCTACAAAACCTAGAATGGTTTGCCTCACCAACTCTTTATCACTTGGCGATATCTTGGACTGTTCCCCTACGTTGGACAAAAGTAATTAGAAGTTTAAATGATTCGTTATCCAAGTTTTGTTGGCTCCACTACAGATTTGAATGTATATGTATAGCATTTAGTTGTATGTACATACGACAATTGCTCTAATTTAAAGTGAATTCGGGAGGGGAAGTACCGGGATCATGAGGTGACCAGTTTTCTGCTATAAAGTTCTTAAAATGAATACTTTCAACCTGCCTGACTGCCAAATCACAATTTCCATCTACAATGATTTCTAGCAGCCTCACCAAATGCTGAAGAGTATATTGAAACTGAAACAAAAATACTTTCGACATCAACAAACTTCAACACAGCTACATGACTCCTTCCTTAACACAAATATCTCAACTCATCATCAACACATAATTTGTTATATTTCTGTCGAAATCGACTCAGCAAACATAATGAAATAAACACAAGCACTTGTAAAATGTTCCAAATTAAGCAAAATGGACGAAAAATAGCTCCAATGTCGTATCAATCAACAAGAGAGTTGTCAGTTGTCACATCAACAAACCAGTTAACTCCTTCCTTGACACATACTAGCTATTCATCATCAAAACATAATTCATAAATTTTCCTCCAAAATCGACTCGGAAACTGCACTAGTGTTCAGCAATTAACAAACACAATGAAACAGAGTCACAGCTAATAAAAACAAAATAACAAATCACTAGTAAAATGTAAATCATCTTCCAAATCAATCATAATGAGCAAATACAACAGATTGCACAGCTATAAAATTAACAATAAATAAATTGCAAAATGTAAATCATCATCATCAGAAATAAGCATAATGAGTGAACAATAACACTACTTCCGATTGAATTTAAATCAAAATGAGAAGAAAGTAAACCTTATTGTGGCTATCTTCAGCTGCTTTTCGTTCAGCACGATTAGGACTAAGTGCGGCTTTTAGAACAATGGCAATCGTTTGGAGATCCATGTACGTTGATATTGTATGTAAAATCTGATAGAATTTGGTGTGAATCGGTGCGTAGGTAGGTAGCTAGGGTTTACAGAAATCTGTAAAGGAACAACAGAGATGAATGAATGAATGTATATTGAGGTGTATGCAAATCATTAGGGTTTAGTGGAGACAACCAGCAGTAGACTATTTTTGGACAAGAAATGATTTGGGTACAAAAAAAATTATAAAAGTTGGTATATAAAATGATGAGTGACAAAACGACGTGCGGCAGAATTTGCTGATCGCGATCATGATTGTCCTGTAAAAATAAAATGTGCATAATCGCACTAGGGTCGCTCAGGAGCTAAAAGTACCATAGGGTGAACGATCCGATCTTATAAGACCGCTGTCATCGGCTCTCTTTGGTTTGGAACCGACGACGGCCGGTGAACCGACGCCGTTGGTACGATTTCGTTGGTTGCTTCGTCGGTAAAGCTTCGGTTTGGCGAAAGGAGAAAGGCTCAAGTGGGGCCCACATGCATTACAAAACTGAAGAAACGTCGACTGTGAGTGGTCTAAATGGGCTAACTTTTTTTATTTTTTTATTTTTATAATTGGCTAACTTGAGCGATAGTTAAAAATCCAATTTTAACTCAAAAATTACCACATGCATTTGTTTTCAAAATTCAATTTATCAGTTCTCACCTTAAAAAAAAGTTTAAAATCACAAAAATCGATAATTGAAGTTCCAATTGATATCTTAAATTATTAATTTTTATTTGTAGCCTCATATACTCTTAAACTTATTATGACTAGTGGTGTAATTGTATTATGCCATATTGCTACTATCTTTTATTTTAGTATGTTTATCATCCTACTAAAATGTGTTCACAAATTGTATCATTTTTGTAATATCAAAGTCTAAATGTTACGTGCAGTTAAATACACTGCACTTACCCTTAGAGGCGGTCAGTCTAAGATAAAGTATTGAATGTGTACATATTATAGTCCCATAAAATTTATCATACAGCAACAATGTTTCATAGATGGCATGAAACTAGATAAAGACATTCATAACAAGAACAATTTTCATCGTCATATATTTGCACTTTCTTGTTCATGCAGTGCTAGATCTACCCCACATATATATATATATATATCAGCATTACAATCTCAAAAAGACCAATCATACGGCAATGATGAGGTACATTTGTAAATAACACAAGTTTTACAATTTAGTTGGTGAGCCTTGCTACTGAAATCTAGCTTAAAATAAAAAAAATAAAAGAAAACTTGTTTACTCAATAAGGGATATAAAGAGGGCAACAAACATGCTCATTACCAGAAAAGTTAACTGTATTGCACTATGTTTTCGTGAAGAGCTGTGTTGTTCATTTCTGTCATTACTCCTACTGCTATGTATATGAACCCCCTTAACAGAATCGGATCTCCCATATTATTAGGAGTATATTATGTATATCTCTTATTATATTTATTGATTGTGCATATCCTGTAAACTAGGAATGTTTGTTAGCCTTGTACATTATATATTCAATGAATACATCTCTCACAATTAAGGTGAGATTACAAATCCTATATGGTATCAGCCTAATACCTCTCCTGGACGATTTCCTCTTCCTGTTTCTCGCATCATTGATCCATGGCTAGCGACTCAGTTTCTTCGAATACCACCAAAAACGATGCCCCCCTTCCTCTATCTACAATTCTCCACATGCTTAATATTAAGCTCTCTTCCACAAACTACCTTCTTTGGCACAAGCAAATGGTTCCCCTTCTAGCCTATCAACAATTGACAGGTTATGTTGACGGTTCTTTACCTCGACCATCGGCGACTATTACCACCGATTCATCTTCATCACCGAACCCTGCCTATGCTTCTTGGCATGCCGCTGATCAACGTGCCCTAATTCTTATTCAAGCTTCCTTATCTGAAGAAGCCATGGCCGAAACCATCGGTCACACCACTTCACGCGATGTCTGGATTGCTCTCGAGCAATCCTATCGGCATGATTCTCTTGAGCGTGTACATACACTCAGGGATTCAATTCGTCATCTAAAGAAAGGTTCATCATCTGTTTCAGAATTTGCAAGGAAGTTTAAGAATATTTGTGACCAACTTCAAGCTATTGGTCATCCTCTTTCGGATGATGACAAGTCTCATTGGTTTCTTTGTGGCCTTGGATCCTCGTTTGAAACTTTCTCTACCACTCAACGGTTGCTCACTACTAAGCCTCGATTTCGTGATTTAATCTCTCAAGCAGAGAGCCATGAGATGTTCCTTCAAGCCGTCACCGACACCAATGTTGCCCCTGCTGCATTTAATACCACTTCGTCTTATGTAAATCACCATCAGCCTTCTTCTCGAGGTCGTAGCTCTACACGTGGCAGAGGTAACTCCTCACGGGGACGAGGCCGTGGCTATCGTCGTCCACCTCATTGTCAACTTTGTCGTAAAGAGGGTCACTACGCAACTCAATGCCCTGATTTTACTCATGCTCGTAACAATACGACTATAGATGCTAATCTTGCTCACACATTTCAAACTCAGTGCAACACGTCTTCACCCGACTGGTATGTTGACATAGGTGCCTCGGCTCACATGACCCCTAATTCTGATCATCTACATGTTGCGACACCTTATCCCGGTAATGAAACTGTTTACTTTGCTAATGGTGATAACTCCTCTATTTCTCATATTGGTAGTACTGCTATTTCTCCAAATATATCATTAATTGATATTCTTGTTGTTCCAAAGCTTACTAAAAGTTTACTATCTGTTAGCAAATTGACACAAGACAATCCGGTTGATGTTGTTTTCTCTAATCCTATGTTTACTATTCAGAATCGCCAAACCAAAGCACCTCTAGCACAAGGACGGCGTAAAAATGGCCTTTATGTTCTCGAGCAAAGTCAACAAGCATTTTTAGCAAAGCTTTCTTCCAGTCGTACTCAAGCATCTTTTGATTTATGGCATAGTCGTTTAGGGCATGTGTCAAACGATGTTATTTCTTTATTAAATAAGTTGGGTTGTGTAACTGTTACCTCTTTGTTACCAAATCCACAACTTTGTTCATCTTGCCAATTATCTAAAAGCAAACGCTTACCTTTTGATTTAAATTTAAAGCGTTCTTTGCATGTTTTGGATTTAGTACATTGTGATTTATGGGGTCCCTCTCCTGTTACTTCTGTTGATGGCTATAAATATTATGCAATATTTGTTGATGACTTTTCCAGGTTTACGTGGTTTTATCCATTAAAAGCCAAATCTGACTTTTATACTATTTTCACTGCCTTTGTTGCTTTGGTTCAAACGCAGTTTGCTTGTAAGATTAAGATCTTTCAATCGGATGGTGGTACGGAATTTGTAAATCACAAAGTCAGTAGCTTGTTAACCTCTAATGGTACTCATCATCGACTTTCATGCCCTTATACCCCACAGCAAAATGGGCGAGCCGAACGTAAGCATCGCCATATTACTGAAACTGGTCTTGCCATTATGTTTAATGCCCACGTTCCAGCAAGTTACTGGACGCACGCTTTCAGCTCAGCAACTCATATTATTAATCGTCTTCCCACGAAACTACTTGATCATAAATCACCATACGAATTGCTATTTTCATCTAAGCCGCATTATAGTAATTTTCGGGTTTTCGGGTGTTGTGTTTTTCCTTATCTTCGGGATTATTCTTCTCATAAACTCGCTCCCCGAAGTGCTCCGTGTGTTTTTATCGGCTATAGTTCTCAATACAAAGGTTATAAATGCCTTGATTTATCTACAAATCGGATATACACCACTCGTCATGCTCAATTTGATGAGCACTCTTTTCCATTCAAAGGTCAACAATCTACTGGTACACATGATGTTATGTTATTATCTACATATTGTGATGGTTATCCTTTGTTGCCATGCACTTCTCAACCAAGTACTTCTCCTACATCTTCTCCCATGGTTTCTAGTAATCCATGCGATTTATGTACTGATGAGCAACAACCAATCGAGTCTTCTAGTTCTCCATTGCAACCTCCTGTTGAGACTTCGCAACCTCTTGCTATGCCAGCTTCTGTACCACTCGAAACTTCTACTACTACCAACAGCCATCCGATGCGTACTCGTTCAAAAGCAGGCGTTTTTAAACCTCGTTATATAGCCAATTTATCACATACTAATACTTCACTGTTACACCATGCACTTTTTACAAACAAAGAGCCTCGAGGTTATAAGTCCGCTGCTAAAGATCCTAAGTGGTTCGAAGCTATGTGCCAAGAAATGAATGCTTTAAATCTTAATCACACTTGGGATCTCATACCTCGGCCTGCAAATTCGAATGTTGTTGGTTCAAAGTGGGTGTTTCGCACCAAGTTTCGTGCAGATGGTACCATAGATAAATTTAAAGCTCGACTTGTTGCCCAAGGTTTTACACAAGTTCCCGGCATTGATTACTCGGCAACTTTCAGCCCCGTTGTTAAAGCCTCTACGGTTCGCATTATTCTTTCTCTAGCCGTTCTCCACAAATGGTCCTTGCATCAATTGGACGTTAAAAATGCATTTTTAAATGGGAAACTTTCGGATACTGTTTACATGGAACAGCCTCCTGGTTTTGTTAATCCGAAATTCCCAAACCACGTGTGTCATCTCAAAAAGGCTCTTTACGGCTTAAAGCAGGCACCGCGAGCTTGGTTTCAACGGTTGAGTTCTTTTCTCTCTAGTCTTGGCTTCTCTTGCAGTCGAGCAGACACATCATTGTTTATTTTCAGGAAGGGTAACAATCTTTTGTACTTATTAGTATATGTTGATGACATTATACTTACCGGGAACAATAATGCTCTTCTTCGTCTCTTTATATCACGGCTACACAAAGAGTTCTCTATTACTGATCTTGGCAAGTTGAATTACTTTCTTGGTCTTGAAGTATCTTATCATGCATCCGAACTATTTTTAAGCCAATCAAAATATGCACATGACATTCTTGCTAGAGCCGATCTTTTGGAAGCTAGACCGGTTTCCACACCTCTTTCTACATCGGCTTACTTTACTAGTCAAGGTACTCCTTATAATGATGCCACTCATTATCGTTCACTAGTTGGCGCGCTTCAATATCTAACCATTACTCGTCCAGACATTTCTTACGCGGTTAATCAAGTTAGCCAATTTTTACATGCCCCAACAATTGATCATTTTTTGGCTGTAAAAAGGATTTTGCGCTACGTTAAGGGCACTTTAGCCTATGGCCTCACCTTCTCTCATACGAATACTCCTACTCTTTTGGCTTATTCAGACGCAGATTGGGCTAGATGTATTGAGACCCGTAGGTCCACTTATGGATACTCTATATTCCTTGGTGGTAATCTTGTCTCCTGGAGTGCAAAGAAACAACCTACAGTTTCTCGCTCTAGCTGTGAATCGGAGTATCGAGCGCTGGCCAATACCGCATCTGAAATAATATGGATTACTCATTTACTTCGCGAACTTTATGTTCTGCCTTCTGGACGTCCAACCATTCTATGTGATAATCGAAGTGCACTTTTCTTGAGTCAGAATCCGATTTCTCATAAGCGTGCTAAACACATCGACATTGACTATCATTTTGTTCGTGAGTTGGTTCTCTCTGGCAAACTCTACACCAAATATGTCTCTACACACTTACAGTTAGCTGACATCTTCACCAAAAGTTTGCCGCGCCCGCTTTTTGAGGACTCTCGTTCCAAGCTACGGATTGGTCCCCCTCCTTCGCTTGTGGGGGGGTAACAGAATCGGATCTCCCATATTATTAGGAGTATATTATGTATATCTCTTATTATATTTATTGATTGTGCATATCCTGTAAACTAGGAATGTTTGTTAGCCTTGTACATTATATATTCAATGAATACATCTCTCACAATTAAGGTGAGATTACAAATCCTATACCCCTGCTATAAATCCCTGTGCAATTTAAGAAAGAAAAAAGAACATTCTTTTCACTGAGCGTATATAATAAAATAGAGTGAAAGGGTCCACCCCGAAACCAAGGGGGTGCCGAATTAATTAGTCAATGAACAACGGAATACTAGTGATACACGTGTAAAAAAGAGTATTTGTACCACGATTAAAGATGAATGCCCTGGATCTTGTCCTAATGATAACGCCTAATATATGGTCGTCATCAGAAATTCAGAATATTGTTTTTTTACGGTTCTACTGATAGATAGAATATTTTTGATAATTTACAAAAAGGCGTAACTAAACAATGCAGTTCATGTTAATGCCACAAATGTAGTTCTTGCTAGTGCCACCAATGCAGATAGGAGGTTGAAGAGGAGGGCTTTGAATATACTGAAACCAGACCTTACCAAGATTCCAAAATCACCTATATGCAACATCAATCTGATTCCTCATGTTAATAAATGATCTGTTTTAGATTTATATATATTACACGTGCTCACAAAATAAAATTGTACCGAAAAAAGTGAAGGAACTATACCTCTTGAGGAAGCACATGTGCAAGTAAAAAAAGTGTTCTAGACCACCCACCAACATCATTATTATTATTTATTATTAGCATTATATAAAAAGACAGTCACTTAGACAGGTTATAACGCGTCGTCACAGAGGCGTAATCGAAAAATAACGGCAGAACGCCCGCATAGCGGCGGTATGGTAGGCGGCGGCGTCAATTCATAAATTGGGTCGGGAAGGGTTAAAAGTGGGGCCCACATCAGTTATTTTAATTTTGTTTTCCTTTTCTTTTTTCAAAGAGCTAATTTCAAAAAAAATAAATTATTTTTTACCATTTTTACTCTATAGATAATAGTTTTAAAAGAAGGAAAAATAATTAAATTGTAGGGTGCAAAGACCTATGCACCATAACATGGTGTGGTAGGAACACCATTGCACGTGTCATCCCATAACACCATGTTATGGGATGATATGACACCTATAACATCAAAAATTAGTGTTAGACTGATGCTAATGGTTTCTTCAGTTTGAAATCGAAGACGCCTTGGTCAAGTGACATTGATGACACCATTTCTTACTTTATTTCATCGGTTTTACTTCTTCACTTTACCGATGAAAGGATAGGTGTTTGGGGTAGGGCCAACTTATATTTAACGTATTGTTATTTTTTGTTTAGTGTATGTAAATATAGGTATATTGGTAAATGTGGGGCCCAATAATTGAAGTGATGAAAAGATTATTAGTAGTGTTTAATCAGTCTTTCATCAGTTTTGGATATGCTGACGTGACGCTGAGCTGACAAAAATGGGAGTGGTTTTATGAATATATGTAGTTTTGTAATTTTGACACATAAACATCTTGAAAAATGCCGTGTCATCAACCAAGAAAATTAATAATAAACAAAAAAAATTAAACCACCTTATAGTAATATATGTTTTGCTTAAACTTCTAATCAAAATTTTATTAAAGAATCAGTCAAACAACAAAACTCGTTATAAGCTAAACAACATTAACACATAACACATGTAATTTTCATTAAAAAAAAAACATAACTTATTTAAATGTCATGTGTCTTGAATAATCAAATACATAATATGTTAAAATCTTAATACTTAGACACAAAAATTTATTTTAGATCATTAATATATCATTAGTAAAACACTCATATTCGAAAACATGCTACATTAGCGCTTCTAAAGTGAGCATTAAACAATCACTTGCATGACATGTTATGTTGCAAGTTTTCGTAAAGGCAAAAAACTCAGGCACATTTAGTTACGAAAAAATATCTCTATTTATCCTTTTCCACTTTTCTTTAGTTTTTTGTCCCTTGAAAACTATAAGGGATTTAGAGAACGCGTTCAAATGTAAGAGATGAAGTTTTCATTTTCCAATATAGGAAAGGTAGATTACCTTAAATCATAGATTTCACTTTCTTAGAAGACTTCTCTAAAAAATTCCAACAAATTCCAACTTGAACACATTTTCAAGTTTTTTAAGTTTCTTAAAAAATATTCTAAAAAAATGAAAGAATTTTTTATAACTAAACTCGCCCACATCATAATGCTTGCTTTTTCAAATTGCAGTTTGGCATGCGGTAGCGTAATCATAAAATGAAACTTCACAAGCTTTAGAAATATCGATAAGATTCAACATCGTTTTAATATTATAGTCAAATATGGTATCATGTAGAAGATAAAAATAAATTGTTTTTCTAAAAAGTCAGTGTTAGACATTTGCACAAAGTAGGCTACATTTCGTTACAATATATGCATCACGCTACAAGAAAATAATCGTATAATATCGAAAAAGAATATCATCAACATAATTAGGCGTGAGCCGTACATCGCACGATCAATATTATTCACCAGTATCCATATAAGAGGAAAGCACTTCCTAAAACCATAGCATCAGTGAAGCATAAGTATGCTGCAGTTCATCAAAATGCATTGGTTAACATTTGTGACCAACATCTCATGCTGTTTTGGCCAACATTAAACATATGCTACTGAAAGTCTGAAACTATTGACCGGAACATGGTTGTAGAATCGGCCAACTCGGAAAGTACTCGTGACTTGGGAGGTGGTCCGAGGCGAGTCGGTCTAACTCGGACTGAAAACTCGGTCAATTTCGGTCAACGCAAAAAATTCGAAAAAAAGTCGGTCAAACTCGGAATTACTCGGTCAAAGTCGGTCAAAGTCAAACTTGGTCAACTTTTTAATATTTTTAAAAATTATAGTTTTTAATCTAATTAAATGTTTGGTTCAATTTCTTTTCTTTTAGTCTCACTCTTTAATGTTTTTCACCAACAATATTCACTCTATAATCTATACTTAAACATATATTTTGAAATTTATTATTTAAATGTAAAAGAAGTCGTACTCCCGAGTACTCCCCGCTTATTCCGAGTACTCGCTACAAGGTCCGTACCGAATACTCTCCGCATAACGAATTAAACAACCTTGGACCGGAATAGTACCATAGACAACTTGATATGTAACAAACATGTCTATTAAAGGGGAAATGATTGAAAAGGTTGATGAACACATACCACACCATCAGAGAACAAATTCATATAGCCAAACACGAGACTTTATGACCGTACAAGTTCCTTTTCGGGTCCATTTTCAGAAGCTGAATCGATCTTGTCTCCAACACCATTTGTACTAGTGTTTCGCTACAAAATAGATATTGATTGAGATCCGTAATAATACTGACTTAACCATAAAAAAAGAGTCAACTTAGCCACTGTAGCGACTTGATTAGCAATCGTATTTTCGTTGACCAAAACCTACTTATTACCTTTTATCATCGATGTATTTAACATAACTATTAAATTTGTGTTGCTTACGGCTGATTATTAAAATAGACAACATTGAGAAGACGATAAAATGTATTGTGATTAATTCAGTTATCGGTCAACGGTTGAGAGAATCGTTGAAAATAACCTACCTCTAGATACAAGGTCATTTCAGAGAAACGATTTTGTATGTATTTTGCATTTTCATTATTTTTTATTCATATATCATTCACGTCCTATTAGACACACTAAAGTTTTATTTTGGTACAGGACGGATCAGATCAATGTATGGCATAAATCAACACGTGTTGTGTAGTTCAGTTATACCTTGCGTAGAAGAGAAGGTTCACTTTGTTTTTCTGTTTTTAAAGATTCGTCAGATGCTGTTTATGATATTTTCCCCTCATCACGACATGTCTGCTTATTAATGTCATCGTCTAAGTTGACATCCTACAATGATTCACTCTTCTTGTGGTGATGGTGATGGTGATGATGACCCGACGAGCTATCTCCTACTCTCTTCAACATACCTCACAATCTTTTCCACAAGAAGAAAAACAACAATTTCAACTAATAAAATAAAATAAAATAAGAAACCTCACAAACAGTTTTGAATGTATGATGAACACTGATAGAGATTGATTCGAGATAGTCACTCTCCTTATCTAAACTACTAATTAAATTAACTAACAAATTGAAAACCAAAGACTTGCTGCAATTTCCTCTTCTATTTCTCTCATGCAAATCTACAATTTAAATAGTAAAAAGACTACTCATGCTAACTTAATTTCTAACAACGTTAACAACAAATAGAACATAGGATGATGGGAACCAATAGTGTTCCATTATTCTTCCTAACTGCATGCACTAAACAGATAAATATTCAAATGCACGTGACAATAAATATAAGTAGTAGCCAAGTCAAGTAGTTGGAGACTTGGTCTTCTGATTCTTAGTAACGTGCAGGTTCATGGATCACTCGAATGGGTCGGGTCGGTTTTACCATCCAATAGTTGTATCAAACACTAGCATGAAAAGTTTAATCGACGATAATTTTAAAGATATAATCACTTACACAAAATGGATAATCCCATTGACAGATCTTCAATAGAATACGAATGTGAAGGGGCATGATCATGCATGAGCATGGTCATCATGTGAATGTGAATATCCACCACCTGATAAATAAATCACATACTTAATATATATATATATATATATATATATATATATATATATATATATATATACATACATTAATTAAAGAACTATATTTCACTACAAATGTTTTAATCATGATACCAAAAGCATGTGGTAATTGATGAAGAAAGCATCCCCAAACATAGCTCCAACCTACAAATCCTAAATAGATAGATAAGAACAATGTATAGTTTAGCAACTTAAAACACTAGCATATATATTATATATATAAACACAAGATTAAGAATCTAACCCCAAATACAACCGGTGCATCGACAAATACCTTTGATGGTTTTCCTTAAACTGCAATTGTTTACGTACATTTTAGCATATTTAGTTCAAAACATACTCAAATAAAAATATATAAGTACAATTTAAAAGGCTTAGCAACACCCACAAAATATTAAAGGTAGTAGAATCAAATCAGAAAAATTAAGGAAGCCAAGCTGACATATAATGAACACCCCCATTGCATTAATCCGCAGTCCTCACATATATTAACAACAAGAACAACAAGCACAATAAAAATACTATTGTTTTATCATCAAGCTTCAAACGTCAATAAATTAACACACTAAATAAACCAACATTACCAACACCAGTTAACTCTGACCAATTTCCATGATCTTGATAATGATCATGGTCATGATAGTGTGACATAAATTCCATCCTTAAATTCTATTCTTTAGCTTATTCAGGCAGCTTCATCAGGATGATGATGTTCATGATGATAATGGTCATGGTCATGTTCGTGGTCATGACAGTGTTGACACTGATGCTGCCATAAACTAAATTATAAATTGAACACAAGTATTAATAAAACCAAGATTAACACTAGGTTACAGAAATGGATTTTATGACCCACTTTCATTTTGGGTTTCTTGTATTGAAATTGGGTTTGGGTGGGAGGTTTCTAGGAAGAAGGGCATTTGCAGGTGGCTTCAACAGTGATGAAGCAGATAATGATACAGATAAGGATAATAATTCCGATGATGACGCCGAATATTAATGCATCGGGCTTAGTGTCTGGAATTCAACCGACAAAGGCTCAATTATCTATGTTAGATTTGCTATTTATAGTGAATCGAATTTTCAAAAAATGTATTTTAATATATTTTGGTGATGTGTTGATGATGTGTCAAACTTCGGATGTCACGTGACATCTTAAACGAGTGACATATCAACAAAATACATTAAAATACCCTTTTTGAAAGTTTGATACATTAAAAATAACAAACCTAAGTTGAGTACACACGATAGATATCGGGCGCAAGTTAGTTGGATTCCCAGACACTAAGCCCTTGCATCCATGAAAATGGGTCACTTGTTGTATGAAGTGAAGACATGATTTTTAGCTGGGGGCGAGTCGGTTTGCCCGAAAATAGATGGAAGATTGGGATGATACACTATTCGGGTCTACTAAATAGTATCGTATTTTGGGTGTTCAGATTAATAAATTGAGTAATTACGTACGGGTTCTAGATATGTATTCAATTTGGGATAAATAAATACATAATTAGATGGGTAAAACCCTTTACATAAGGCCGAGCCGCACACATAAATAAAGTCAATTTCAGATTAATTCTCTTATTTTTATCTCAAGTATTTCAGCCTTTCATGTGTGTTGCATATTCAACTTTTTTTTTTAGTGAATTTTATTATATTATATTTTAAATTTTAAATTTATGCAGCATAATATAATAGTACGGGAGTGTTGATTTGAAATTATCAGTGAAGAGTTTACATGTAAATAAAAAGTTATGTAATTGTAGCATATTTACTTCAAAACATACTCTAATGAAAATATATAAGTAATATTTAAAAGGCTTAACAACACTCACACAATAATTAAGGAAACCAAGCTGACCAATAATAAACACTCCATTGCATTAAATCCACAGCCCTAACAAACATTAACAACAACTACAATAAAAATACTTGCTTTTTATCATCAAGCTTCAAAATTTATTAAATTAACCCACTAAGTAAACCAACATTACCAACACCAGATAACTTACCCATTTCCAGATCATGATCGTGTGTCATAAATTCCATCCGTAAATCCTCTTCTTCTGCTACTTCTTTAGATAGCTTTTTCACACTTAAATCATGATTATCATGATGATGATGTTCATGATGATAATTATCGAGGTCATGGTATTGTGAAAAGGAGGACGGGTGAAATATTGCTATATGCGAAAATGACCGAAAACAAGATGCTTCCGGTTGTTTTTTTCAAATGGTCACTTATATATCAAAAGCGTGCAGCTGCTAGATACGAAACAAATGGTAAAAGTTTTGCCAACCATCAAAGATTTAAATCGTGTGTGTGAAGGATAACATCCCTTGGGTAAGCAGACTAAAAGACCATTTCCGAAAGGTCAAGCCAGAAGAGCCTCAAAGAAGTTGGAATTAATTTGTGTAATGATAAGTCATAAGTTATACATGTTTTTGGTACCCATTTATGCTTTAATTTAAGGTAAATACATTAGATTTTGTGCTAAATGCTTCATATTTACCTAATAGGTTCAAATCGGGAGATTATTGCAATAGGAACGGAATTTGAAAGAAATATTGAAAAGGAAGAAAGAAGACAGAAGTTGAGTTTTCTGCAACGCTTCACGGTTTTAATCATAATTCTCTCATCCGGACTCCGATTGACTTGATTCAAGTTGGAGAATTCTCTAGACTCAAAGGGATACAACATATCAGAAATTCCGATTAATTGGTGAAAAAATAGACGAGTTATTCCAAAACTCGGCGAGTACACGTTCGGTGGAGACCGATTCACTAACGGTGGTGGTTCAAGGTGACTGTGCTAGTCACTTATGGTGGTAGAGATGGTGGTGGTGGTTAATTTTTGTAGAGAGAAGGTGAGAGTAGAGAGAAGGTAGAGGAATGTTGTAGAGGAAAGAATTTGTTAGTTGTAAATGAAAAGTTAATGTCCATTTTTATTGGTCAATTTTTTTCCTCACTTCTCCCCGTAACATGCCTTCTTTTATGATCCCAACTTAATTAATTACGTGAATTAGTTGGTCTTTTTTTTTTACACCGTTTAAAAGTTAACTACCGTATACTATACGATACCATTTATTAATTGGAGAATGCTAAATTTAGGGCTATAGTTAAGCTTAACAAAAATAACATCACAAACTTAGTTTACAATAACTCAAACTGATTATATTGTATATTTATACTCACTTTTCGTAAATACATGTGCAAATCTTTAATATTCATGGAAATAATTAGTTGTACTTCTAACTTTTAGAAGGTTAATAAATATGGTATGATTAACCATAACCCTAAGGGCTAGCATTTTTCTTATTAATTTTCCGAGTTTCATTTTATTTGTTTATTAACAAGAAGAAGGGATAAAACCATTAATTATTTTCTTGTTAAAAGTTGCAATTTTTTTTCAAAAAGTTTTACACACTCTCTGAAAGCATGTAGATCAAAAAGTGTGGGAAATGACATTTTTTTTGTAGTGATATACCGAGAGAAGTTGTGTTCGATGAAAAGACTGGGACAAATGTGCTACAATGGCCAGTTGAAGAGGTAGAAACTCTGAGAACTACAAATACGGTATTTGAGAAAGTCCTCCTTGAACCAGGATCTATGTGCCACTTGAAGTTGGCTTGGCTACACAGGTATATATAAATATTTACTTGATGAAATAAAACGTACTGTAAGTTATATTTATGTAGTAAATAGATAGTTGAACGTTTTTTGAATGATTGCAGTTAGACATATCAGCAACATTTGAGATGGAAGAGCAAGCACTTGAGGCCTCACTTGAAGCAGATGTGAGTTTCAATTGCACAACAAGTGGTGGTTCTGCTTCAAGAGGAGCTTTGGGACCATTTGGACTAGTTGTTCTTGCAGATGAACCTCTTAATGAACAAACTCCTGTATATTTCTACATTGCTAAAGGCGCTGATGGAGTTGCTAATACTTACTTTTGTGCTGATCAAACCAAGTAAGGATCTAATTATTTGTCAAACACAAGGAGGAAGGACCGTTATAACATCAAGAGTGTATCCTACAAAAGCAATTTATACGGCAGCAAAGGTGTTCTTGTTTAACAATGCAACAGGAATAAGTATAACTGCAAATGTAAATGCATGGAATATGAATTCAGTACATATTGACAATTATTCCGCTGGTCAACAGTAAAACTTGATTTGTTTGTTCGATTGTAAATTACTACTTGTTATCCATATTTTTGGTCTATAATTTTGGAAGTGTGCGATTGTGCAAAGAACGAGTGAGCAAATTTATAAATATAATCTTGAAAAGTTTGTTAGTAATCTTCTCTCATTTTTATTTATTATTTATTTGAAAAACACTTTCACATCACCTGCCATATATTACAAAAAATACATGTTTTAAATGTCATTTGATAATATTTCTTGTCAAATATATAAGTAATTCAAAGGAAAGGTAAAAAGTAAAAACTCTTGATTTGGTTAAAAATCTTACTGCAAAAGCATGCATGATGCATGTAATGTAGATATGGGCTACAAGCCCGAGCCATTAGCATAGATGGGCCTATGGGCCCGTATCTGCTGACCCGTAAAGTTAAATAAAGTAGCCGCGTGCAAGTTTAATTAGGGGTGAACAAAAGCCGGGTTGGCCCGACCCGACCCGAAAATCCGAACCGGGTTTTAGTCAACGAATGCAAATCGATTTTTGACCCAACCTGACCCGAACCCGAACCCAACCCGATTTGAAGGGCAAAAAACCCAACCCGATACAAACCGGTTGGAACCGGTTCGGGTTGAAAACCCGGTTCCAACCCGGTTTTTCTATAAAATTGCGTTTTTTTCGAGCGTTGAGCGTTTTAGGGAAAAACAACGTATTTTTCGATTTTTTTTCAATAGAATGATAGTACATTAGGAATGAAAACATAACTTAACAATATCTTAAAACAAAGTCTTCTAAAACTTCATAAAAATATTATTGAAAACAAAAAGTCTATATAATTCAATTCTTTTCGAGCATTAAGCGTTTTAGGAAAAAACAACGTTTGGGCCAAATTTTTTTCATTGAATTCATAAAAATTAGTAATGGAAACATAATTGATCAATAACTTAACCAAAAGGCTTCTAAATCTTCTTAAAAATATTATTGAATCTAAAAAGTCTATATAATTCAAAGTGGTTCGAGCGTTAAGCGTTTTAAGGAAAAACAACGTTTGGGCCAAAAAAAATTCATTGAATTCATAAAACATTAGTAATGGAAACATAACTTAACAATATCTTAAAACAAAGTCTTCTAAAACTTCATAAAAATTTTATTGAAAACAAAAAGTCTATATAATTCAATTCTTTTCGAGCGTTAAGCGTTTTAGGGAAAAACAACGTTTGGGCCAAATTTTTTTCATTGAATTCATAAAACATTAGTAATGGAAACATAATTGATCAATAACTTAACCAAAAGGCTTCTAAATCTTCTTAAAAATATTATTGAATTAAAAAAGTCTATATAATTCAAAGTGGTTCGAGATTTAAACGTTTTAAGGAAAAACAACGTTTGGGCCAAAAACATTTCATTGAATTCATAAAACATTAGTAATTGAAACATAATTGATCAATAACTTAACCAAAAGGCTTCTAAATCTTCTTAAAAATATTATTGAATTCAAAAAGTCTATATAATTCAAAGTCGTTCGAGCGTTAAACGTTTTAAGGAAAAACAACGTTTGGGCCAAATTATTTTCATTGAATTCATAAAACATTAGTAATGGAAACGTAATTGAACAATAACTTAAACAAAGGTCTTCTTAAAAATATTATTGAATCCAAAAAGTCTTCATAATTCTTCATAATCTTCATAATCTTCTTGAATATAAGTCTTTATAATCTTCATAAGTCTTCATAATCTTCAACTTATATTAATCTTCAATTCTTCAAAAGTCGAAATCTTCTTCGGAGGTAGCCTCGCGCGAAGCTTGATCAAAAGCAATTTCTTCGTCGGAAAGTGATATTACCATACCCTCTTCCACCTCGACATTATGTATATCTCCTTCGTAGTCCATTTCACCTTCAAGACTTGAAACATTTTGTATTCGTTCAACGGTGTCTATGTGATCCTTCAAGCAAATACACATCTCTAAGGAGGCCGGTATGAGTATTGTTCTTCGTATAGATAATACCCTTCCACTAAGAGAAAATGCAGATTCCGAAGCTACCGTAGAAGCTTAGACGGTTAGTAAATCTCGGGCCATGATGGTTAGAACGGGAAATTGAGATTCCCTCTCTTTCCACCAAGCCAAAATATCAAATTGTTCGAACTCATTGGGTAGAATAATGGACAAAAAATCCGTTGCGGTATATCTCCCATATTCGCTAGTGGTTTGGTTACCATCACCCCTTGCCCGTTTATGGTTTTCTTGTCTTAAACTATTATATAAGTTAAGCATTGTATTGTTGGAAGAAGATGAACTAAACGTTGTGAAAATCGAACTAACCGGCACATTTATTGTTGAACTATATTTTTGAAAATATACGCCAAATAAATCTTATAAACAACTCTTAAAATACGTTATTGTACTATGTGAAAACATTGGGTTCTCTTCATTCAAATCCAAATTGTGACAAATGTTATCGATAAGCATTTCCACCCCGGAAATGTTCAAACACGGGTTCTATGCGGCGGAACAAGTAATTACCGGTGGCATTTCTTAAAAATATTTTTTTAGTTTTTCTTTCATGGGAGCCACCATCTTTTCAAATAAAGCACCTTCATATTCGTATTCGTTTAATTTTGAAGTCATCAGCCAAATTTGATTAAGTACCAAATGACTAGTGGGATAATAAACACCCGATAATAAAGTAGTCACGATTTTGAAAACTCTGAGCAATTCGGTTAACTTTTTAATAACCTCCCAAAATTCTATGGTAAATGGTGTTGCAAGACCTTTGTGAACAAGTTGATCATGAAAAACTTGTAAACAGTCACGTTGGCGTAAACCACATACAAACATATAGTAGGTCGAATTCCATCTAACGGACATGTCCCAATTAGGGGTTAAAAAAATGAAATTCATTTCCTTACACAATCTCATATAAGCTTTGTATCTAAATTTACCCTTTTGAAATATGTCTTGTAACATAGTTTTATACGCCAATTTTACGGCGTCTATTTCTTCAACCGCTAGTCCCGCTTGCACAATTAAGTTAATGATGTGTGCAACACATCGACTATGATAAAAAATGCCCTTCAAAGGTGGTCCGTATTTTAGTATTAATTTTGAAACGGCGAGTGTATTATTAATCGCGTTATCAAACGAGATTGAAAAAACCTTTTCTTGTAATTTAAACGTTTTAATTACATATCGTAACATGTAAAATAAGTTTTGACCCGTGTGAGGATACTCAAAGTCTTCAAAAGCAATAGTACGTTTCATCATTTGCCAAGTTACGGGATCAACCCAATGTGCGGTAACACAAAGGTACAAACCGGGAAAACCATGAGGAGCCGACCAAACATCGGTTGTTAATGATACATTTGTATTTAAGTTTTTAAAACCGATTATTAGTTGTTTTTTAGCTTCTTTCCACAATTTAAGGGCATCACGTTTAAGAGTAATACGACTTACATGATTATATCGCGGTTGTAGAATATTTTGAATCACCCTAGTAAGTCGAGGGTTGTCGAAGTGGTTGAATGTCAAAGCTTCTTGAATCACAAAATCCGCAAAAGCTTCTCGACACCGTTTCGCTTCGTATGCAAATATAGTTCCATATCGTGACATAGAAGTTTGACCACTTGCTTCCGGATTGGTTTTGAGTCCCACACAATACTTTTCTTTATGATGTTTCAACGTTGTGTTGGAGTCGGCTTTTAAGTATTTCCCACATCGCTGACAATGTGCCTTAGTCGTAACATCCGACGACAACACTTTGTCGTATAAATCCCACACCTCCGGATTTCTTTTGTTAACCAATTTTCGAACAATCGTTGGTGAACTTGAAGAACCAACACCGAAGGAAGAGGAAGAAGATTGAGTTACCATTTGAGAAATGAGAACTTTGTATGCGTTTTGAGAGCGTTTTGAGTTTGTATGAGTGTTTGAATGTTGTGATTGAATCTAAACTCAAAGTTTGTATATATAGTAAACTTGGGATGGCAAAATGGTAAATAAATAGTGAAAAAAAGGTCAAATGTACAAAAAAAACAGTCAAATAACGTTAAAAAAACCGGGTTTTAACCGGTTTTTGAAACCGGGTTCAAAAAATTCGGTTTCAACCCGGGTTTAGAGTGCTTCACAAGTATGGTGTGGTATTAGATCTTATGCTCTGATGACAACAGTGGCACCCTTATGGGAGGCCATTACTGGTGTTTTGAAACCCATGGCAAAAAGGAACATTTTACAAAGCATTGTGAGTCGGCTTATTTTGGGTGCTTCTTCGTATTACATATGGCAGGAAAGGAATTTTCGAGTTTTCAAGAAGGGATCAAGATCAGCATACCAACTTGTCAAAATAATTTTTGAAATAGTTCGGCTAAAGATCATGACGTTGCGTCGTTGCGAGTCAAAAAGTCTGCGGGTTCGTTGTTCTTGTTGCCATTATGGAAAGATTGATACAGGCGTGATGGGGTTAAAGTTTGTCCCATTTGGTTGTAGTGTGGTTCGAATGTCTTTGGTTTTCGTTTTCTTGGCTTGTTTCTAGAAATTGTAGTGGTATATCGCTTTTGTTTCTTTTCGATGAGTCTCATCTTGTTACATGTAAATCGTTATAATTAATAAAATTTTGCCGAGTCATGCCCCTTTACTCAAAAAAATAATAATTATTTGATTAGTTAATTTTTATATGAACTTTGTTTATATGTTTAAAAACAAAGTTATTGTGTATTCAGGAAATGTTTTTTTTTTTATTTTCTATCAAACAAATCGAGATTTATATGCATATGTATATATATTTTATACTTATCTTATGTTAAATTTATTATTTAAATAGTTACAAATGTTTTTCTCCTTTATTTAAAAATAAGAAGAAATTGGATAAAAATTATTACTTTGATTTGAGTATTCAGATAACATGATATCTGTATATGGAATGTCGGGTATCAGAAATTCTGAAAATAGGTTTTCGGTAGTGAAATCCACTATTCAAATTATATGATATTCGAACTTCAGGTATACGAAATTCCCGATATCCAAAAATGAACACACCCCAAATTCCATCAAACAAAAATATGATCCTCAAACAAAGTGATGAATAGTTAGTCGGTAAATAAACATTTGGTAAATAAACATTTGATGTTGATAACGATGTTGAAAATAAAGGATTCGGAACGTACTTGAATACACGTACAACGGAAGTTGAAGCGGTGAACCGTTGTTTATATCATCGGTTGGAGAAAGAGATTAACGGAAAGTTTTAATATTCAGAACCTAAGTTTCCCTTAATCTTCGGAAAAAAATTTCCCTTAGACACAAAAGGAAAGCGATCACAAACATCATAAGAGCAAGATTCTCGTGCATTTTAATCTTCAAAAAAAAATCCTAAAAATCTAAAATCATATTCGATATTGATGAGTGTTTAAGACCACCGGTAGTGGATCCCTTGTCAGCTCGATCTTCCATTTGTCACCTCCTGTCGTGCTCAACATGACTAACAACAACGAGTTGAAGATGGCCCCATTTTCGAATATTTTTTTTAGTATGATGAAGATGTGGAAGAAGTGTAGGAGGAGATCCAGGAGTATCCAACCATTAAAGTTCTTTTTAGTATCTTTATCTTTATTATTTTTTAGAAAGAAAAGCTTAAAAGAATGGAAATGTAATTATTTATGTTATGACATTTCTAGTGTGTATCAAACTATTCAGACTTTCATTTGTGTAACGAACATGTTATTCATTGCTATTGTATATAATTTTTTGTTCTTTTAGTTGCGTGTCATATGTGAGGTGACACGTGACATCATTAGATGTTCTCATGCACCAAAATACATACATACATACATTAACACTAAATTAAAAGTTCATTACACACAATGTAACCACGAGTGTTTTCTTGCATACTATGAATGTCAAAGTATAAATAATCACATTTTTGTCCGCTCTAAGTCAAAACAAAACAAAAATGTTTTAGTAGCTTACCACTTTGAACAAACCGTAAACCAATACAAATCTGAATTATGATTCCAGAATCAAACAAATTTTTACAAACTGTTAACAACTGATTATTACATAGAAATCACACTAACTCTTTATATACTTCTTAAAGAACAAAATAATGTGTATCAAGATGATACACACTAATAACTAGTAACTACCACTCAGAACCCTAGAACAAATTGTGTAAATGAAAGAAGCAGAGCACCAGAATTAGGGTTCATGAACCCATAGAGATGAATATATACAACAGACTTTTGAACTTGACATATTACACCCTTGAACTTCTTTTCTTCTCACAACTGTCACAACCAGCAACTTTCCTTTTTTTCCAACTTTGACCACCAAAATATAAAACTACAAATAAACACAATAATAAGAATATGTAATAACAACAACACAATTAGATTGATCCATTCAACACTCCTCCTCAATCTTATTATTTGAACAAATCAAACAACTTTAGCTTTTGACATAGATAACCACGTTGAGCATGCTCAACTCCTTAGTAAACGCATCTGCAATATTTTCAGCAGATACAACTTTTACAGTTTCTAAAATACCCTCATTTATTTTATCTTTGACAAAGTATAAGTCTATTTCAAAGTGTTTAGTTTTTTCATGAAAAACTGGATTAACACTTATTTGAATTGCAGCCTTATTATCAATATATACCTTTATAGGAATTAAATGAGGCATTCTGAAATCATTTAACAATTTTAATAACCAAATTATTTCACAAGAAACTGTAGCCAAAGCTCTAAATTCTGCTTCCGTAGATGATCTATAAACTGTGGCTTGCTTCTTACTTTTTCAAGAAACAAGAGAACCGTTCAAGAAAATGCAAAACCAGTTACTTTCTGCTCATCATTGATTTACTCTAGTCAGAATCAACAAAAGCATGTAAATCCATACCTGAGGTCTTGGTAATAAGTAACCCTTACCTGGAGAAGACTTAAAGATACCTCGGAATCCTTAAAGCATGTTTTAAATGTGAATTCATAGGATCATGCATAAACTGACTTAATACTTGGACTGCATAACTAATGCCAGGCCTTGTCAAAGTTAGGTAAATAAGTTTTCCAATTAACTTTTGATATTCATTAACATTTTTTAACTTGAAATCATTTTTCTCTTTATAGTCATTTGTAGACATGACAACCTGAAACTTCTATAGGAGTCTGTGCAGGTTTACAACCTAACAAATTAAACTCATTTAGAAGTTCCAAGCAATACTTTCTCTGGTTAAGGCAAACACCTTGATTAGTTTCAAGAACCTCAATTCTCAGAAAATATTTTAATTTTCCCAATCTTTAATAAGAAACTTATAGAGCTCAGAAACCTTTTAACCTTATTCCAATAATGCGATAAACACATCATTCACAGACTTTACATACAAAGAGTAATCATTCTTACACTGCACAAAATCATTTTCAATTAAAGAATCAGTTAACTTTTCATTCCACTTCCTTGGAGCTTCTTTTAAACCATATAAAGATTTTATCAACTTACTAACTTTAGTACTAGACTGATCATAATAACCAAGAGGTGGAATCATGTAAACATTTTCATTCAAATCACCATACGAAAAAGCATTATTTATATCTAATTGAAATAGACTCCAATTATTTTGCACAACAACATTAATAAGACACCTTACAGTGATCATCTTTACAAATGGGAGAAAGTTTCATCAAAATCTCTACCTTCCCTTTGAATAAACCCCTTAGCCCCTAGTCTAGCATTATACCTTTCTACCTCACCATTGGATTTATACTTGACTTTATGAACCCATTTGCACCCTATGGGTTTTCTGTCTTTGGGGAAGTTAGTAATTTCCCAAATATCATTCCTATGTAATGCTTCCATTTCTAAATTCATGGCATCAACCCACCGTGAATCTTTGCATGCCTCCCAATATGTATTAAAACACATATTTTCAGGAGAAAGTTTAATATAATTTACAACATTTTCAATAACATATTTAACCTTGCCTTCTATAACATTTTCATTTAATTTTTTAGGCAAAACAGATTCTCTAGAGGACCTTCTCAGATCATGATTACTGACACTGTCCCTGCTATGAATTGGTGTATTTTGATTGTTATCATCATTGCCCTCAGGAATCTGACTCAGATCATTAAGTGTTGCAGAAGAAGATTCTTCCTCAGTATGTTCTTGAGAGCTATATGAAGAAAGATCATTTTTGCCATCACTATCATTGTTACCTTTCCCTTCATCATAGGGACTTTTAGAGCTTTGAATAGTATCAAAAAAGTTTAAGTGATTAACATCACTTTTGTTACTTCTACTTCAAAACCATGATTATTTATCTTTCTTTTAAAAGGAAAAACACTTTCATAAAACTTAACATCCCTTGAAAACAAAACCATTTTACTATCCAAACTAAATAACTTATAACCCTTTTTAATAGAAGAATAACCCAATAAGACACATTTTTCTGCACTATTAGAAAATTTATCATTATTGTTTAAAATACTTGCAAAACATAAACATCCAAAAACTCTGAGATGGGAAAGATTTGATTTTTTACCATAAATCAATTCAAATGGACACTTACCATGTAAGACTGAAGAAGGTAACCTGTTGATTAAGTAAGTAGCAGTCATAATACATTCACTCTATAAACTTAAAGGCAATCCCCCTTGAAACATAAGAGATCTTGCTACATTTAGCAAGTGTCTATGTTTCCTTTCAGCAATATCATTCTGTAAACATGCAGCCAAACTGTTGCGCAAATGTCGGATTAGAGTTTATAGAACAAAGAATCCAAAATATCTATCAAACAGATCTAATTTAATTGCAACCTCCCAATATATGAACTCGGACATCCGGGCTGGCAGGCTCCTAAACATGAAAACTTACGGGTACATTTTCAATTAGAGGTGGCAATTTTTAATCCTTTACTTTTAATGGGTCAATTTTATTTATAATTTATTTAAATATAAGGTGGAACAATATTAAAATAGGTAAAACAAAAACATGTCAAAAGTCACCCAAAGTCCCAATGTGAATTTTTAAAGCATAAAGTTATAAAACCTCTCCTAAATCATGCCACTTTAAATACAAACAAACTCTGTAATCCCAAACTAAATACATATATCAGACAAATATATCTTGCAAGTTCTAATCGTTCCTCTAGGGTACACGAGCTCCTTGAGAAACATCTATATACAGAGGACTTGTTCCCTTTGCTTAAAAAATAAAATTCATTCAATACATTCGTAATCACACTTTTAACATGTGATTAGTGCAGGCAATGGTGAGGACAAGACTGCTGCAGGATACAATGAAGATGCAATGAACTATCAAAACATACATAAAACCGCAGTACATATAAAAAAAACAACTTTGAGCTAGAATTCAAAGGAGCCGTTAACAATACAAACTCCATGTTACACAAAATGAATGAAGCTAACTATTAAGAAACATCTGATACATAGAAAATACAGCAGGTAGAGTCGTACAGTTTTGATAGTTATAGTAACAATTTTGATTTGGCTTATAATGTTGAATTCAATAATTTGGTATTGTTGCATGTTGGAAAACACAAAAGGGTCAGGGACATTGAAACGGTTCCATTGAATAGAGACGTACATTGATAAAAGGAACGGAACAAGTTTCAAAAAGACAATTCAGCTAACATATTCTTCGAACATTTCCATTAATTTCAGTCGAATGCATGTTTTGTAGCCAACCAAGGCTTTGAGAATCTCCGTGTTTGAATTGATGATGTAAGACCTTATCTTCATCACTTGATTCTGATATCTTTCTCTTTCATTAGCATCTACACTTTGATTACCCTTCTTATCTTTAGCTTTAACCACAACTCTGTTTTTTGAATCCTGTGCCATTCCCATTATTAATTTCTTTCTTCACTGGAACTAATTTATTTAAAACATCATTAGTAGCCAAATCAAAACTAATTTATTATTAATGTTCATATTTGCACATGATTGATGGGGCACATTTGTTTGAAATTTAACTAGATTATGTATTTAAAGTTATATTACCTCTTTGTGCAGGCTCTTGAGCCATCTTTATCAATGATCGAGCATATGCTACTACTTTATTAGTCGTTTGCTGCAACTTCAGCCTCTCGAACCACCTTTATCTATGGTCAAACATACGCTTCTACTTTTACGGAGCTGTCATGCAAATCCTGTAATCTTTTTAGCAACACCTCAAGTCTCAACCAAATACATGTATCAGAATTATGGATTATCAAAATTCAAACTGAACTCTACCAACAGTTTTCTATTTTTGATAATTTACTTGAATTTCAGGTGTAGGATTATACAGTAAATCCAATTATCAAATAAGTATAACAAAAAATAGAGGGCTAATTAAATCAAGGACAACCTCACATACCCATTTTAATCACCTCGTTCCAAGACTACTTAGGTAGACTGGTTTTGCATATTTTTTTCGATTATTCGTCCTGTTGATATTGCATTAAGAAACATAGCCTTTAGCATTGCATCTCTAATCCTACACGTGCGACAACCACTAACTGTTAGTTGTATTACAGAAAATAATTCGATATTTTTGGTGCTTGCATTCAATTTTGTACAAGAAAACTCTTGAAGATACATAATCAACGGAACCTAAATAAGACACATAATGACATAATTAAGAGAACCTTTATAAGGAGGAATTTGTCTACAAGGGAATTGAAACGGAAGATAACACGCGGTGGGAATGGTAAAAATTATGCATGCTTTAAACATTATGTTTTCAACCACTTCATTTTGATTTTGAATATCAAGCAAGCTACTTTCAGCTTCAAAAAATAAATGAAGATATATAATTTAAGGGTCAGTTGATAACTGCATTGAAGACATCTGCTAAATCTAAATACTAAACAGCATATATATAGTCTCTCTTACAATGCATATTGCAATGTCGACTAAAACATGATTTTAAGTAATAAATTACTAATCGAGAGACAACAAAATGAACTTGTTAACCATGATCAATACAATCCAGTTTCCTGAAATAATCTTTATTGATAACTAAGTAGCTTCAGCTTTATAACTTTAATGTAAATCACTAATAGTAACCAAATCAAAATGGGTTACCGTTACCACATGAACAATGAAGTTAGACATAATCGAATATAAATCAGGATCTTCTTCCTTGATGGGAATCTCTTTTGTAATCACACGATCTATATCTGACAGTGTAGGAAGTCTGTCCACCTTATCAATGAACAAGCATATATGACAATGAGGAAGTCCAAGTTGATTGTATATACAGCTGGAAGCAAAATATAGTGCAAAAAAAAAAATGACATCATCATAACGTATAATAATAGGTAATAAGTAATTAATAAATTATAAACCAGTTAAATTTGGAAATACTTCCTAGAACTACCCGCAATGCCTTCTCATACTTTAACTCCGATATGAGACGGTTCAACTTAATCTTGAAAGCCTTGGTTGCATCTGGTCTATCTCAGCTTTTTGTTATTCTACTTCTAAAACCTTAGCACTTCAGGCCACTTAATAAACAAATATGAATATACCAAAAGACTTGGCAAGGGCCATTGCATCTAGATAATTCAGTTGCATGTATCTAGCACCACCCGTTAAAGATGACAGAAGGATGACCTTATTGTCCTTGTGACCTACATCAATCTAACCAGATTCATAATGAACATCATATAAGCTGCTTCGTGGTGAAAGTCTGAATTATTATTACGAATGTAATTTAGCCTTGAGTTCTCAACCATCGTGTATGCGTCAACAATGAACTCTTGTAGCTGTTTCACAACATTTAACACCACAGATATCTCAACAACACAGATTCATCTTCATCATCCACACTATTGTGTTATATGCTAAGCCTGTAACCATCTTCTGCAAATAGTATAGGGTATTGAAAAGCAAGATAAGAAGGATGCAACTCGTTAATACACTACAAGGTTTTTGAAAAGGTTTCCAGAATAAATTTTTTGTAATCGCATCCATCAATATCACCGACTATCATTGCAACAACTTCATTTGCAGTTGGGAGATTATATGTGCTGCCGTCTTTGTCTCCCCTAGCAATTAACTTCAATCTTAAGGTTTCCTTTTTGTTCATATTGAATCTATCTATTGTTCACAAGATATTCATCGATAACATAAGGCAATACAACATGATGTTTAGTTTTAGTTTTATGAGTGGCAAGATTGACCACAAGATCAAGGATGGACGTGCCCCTTACGTATATAGGATGCACGGTCAGAACTATCATTTTACTTGAATTTACTGCCAGATCAAAAGTTTTGTTAGCTTTACAAAAATGATACGGTCCAAAATGGATTTATGTAAAGCTAGCAAAAATTTGTATCTGCCAGCCAAATGATAGTTCACACCTTGCATCCTATATACGTAAGAAGCACATCCATTGTTGACGTTGTGGTTAATCCTGTGACTCAAAAAAGAAAAACTAAACATCATGCTATATTATCAATGAAGGTCTTGTTGTCAATGGATAGATTCAATATATATATGAAAAAAGAACCCATAAGATTTAAGTTGATTGGCTGGAGAGACAAAAACGACAGAACATATAACCTCCCAACTGCAAATGAAGTTAGTTGTTCCATGGTAGTAAGTGATATTGATGGATCCTACCTTGCAGCGTATCAACGAGTTGTATCCATGTTATCTTGTTCTTCAATACCCTATATTGTTTTCATTTGCAGAAGATGGTTAAAGGGTTGGCATATTCCATAACGGGTTTGGATGAAGAAGGTGCATCAACTGAATAACATCTACTATTTAGAGCTTAATTTGTTGTTAATGTAGACTGCTACAACAGTTTATTGTTGATGCATACACCAAGGTTGAGAACACAAGCCTAATCACATCCTTTCCATAATAATGAATGATCACATTCATAATTTCACCATTGAGCAGCAAAAAAAATAAAATAATAAATTAATATGTAAAATGCAAATTTTCAATTAATAAAAAAAGTATATAACCAACACATACCATTAGAGTATTGTAATTGTTCATAGGCACCCTCGTTTTTCACTTGTTCATCCTTTCTTTCATTCAGACCTAAATTTGCTCCATTTTTCATCTTCTTTGAGCCCTGTGTTCTGGGTTTATATTTATGGTATAGCGAAGGGATGGAGTAAATTACATTCCTCGTCCCTAATGTTTACCAGGGTCGAGTTTTTTGCGGGTTCAATTCCTTGAGCCGGTTTTTCGTTTCGCTCCCAGTCCCTTATCCCCGTGAAATGACTAAAATACCCTTTAAATTTTAAGACCTTTTTACCCCTCTAGGGACGGGGAATGAAACGAAAACCCGGATCAAGGGACTGAACCCGCAAAAAACTCGACCCGGGAACGAGGAGTGTTATGTATAAGAAACATCAGGGATGAGAATGAATGTAAGTTACTCCAAGGGATTTTGATAGTGATAGAAATCTCGTATGTTTAGCAAAGATAAACCTCATTTTCCTAGCAATTTCAAATTAGTTGACGATACTTTCTTTGTTTAAATCACATTTTAAATTTCTTTTTTGATAAGATGCTCCAAGTGATTATCTACGTGTTTTACTAGATAGAAAACGCAAGCAGGTTGGGACATGTTTTTCATAACGCCGTTATACTCCTAACTGTATTTGGTATAGTAATTATATCAAAGAACCAAAAATAATACTCTCTTTATTCTCAAATACTGTATCCAGCAACTACGATTTCACCGACTAACGATCGTATAAACGTTTATTTTGCGATGAAACTTTACCCTCCAAACTTAGAGCCTCAGAGTATGCTAAAATATAAACAAAATAAAGCAAATATAAATACGACTGGTAGGCTACTTATGATCTGAAATAAACTCCATAGATGTGCTGTTGTGTTAGAAGGTTTAATAAGAGCAAAAACAATAAAAAAATTACTATAAAATCGGTATACAAATCTCAACAGCTACACAATCCCAACAAAACCACTGTTCTACAAGTAAAACCCTGACATTCTCCTATACTGGTTTTCGTTGATTTATAAATAACCTTAACCGAAAAATGAATTATAAGTTCACTGTTCACCTCCTTTACGCATAATGCTCCCGAAATGTACATTAACAAACACACAAAACTTAAAGCCTATAATCCCCAACCAAACAACGGTACGCTCTTCATAAGTATCCCTGAAAATTGCACTATTTAAAGCAGGGGCACACCAACTTTGCTTACTAACGTCCCGTTTTAGGTAAAGGGGCCTTGTGAGCACGGTACATTGTGACCTTAATTTGGCATCCGAGTATCCATTCGTTGGCATCATAGCTTGCTGCTCGGAATAAACGGTGTTTTGGGGTGGGATGAGTGAAATTAGTAATCTGATCTTCCGGCTGTAAATTGTGATAGAAGTCCAGCTGCTTGAGCAGGTAAAATGTCACCAAACCTGCCCACTTGCCCTTCTGTTAGCATCGATCCTAGTTTTAGTGTGCTCTCCCCAAACCTACTGCCAACCTGACATTTTAAAACAAATTCATTTTTCAATGTCCAGTCAAATTGTTGCTCGAATCTTTGGTTAGAGTTTATGAAACGAAGGAACTGAAACCTTATCCAAACTAATAAAATTTTTATGTATTGTTCAACTTTCACATATAGGCTTGTTAAGGTTGTTAATCATGGGAAGTCACAGGTTATAACTTCTACATTTTCAATAGAGGTGACAATTTTAACCCATTTACTTATGAATGAATCGATTCGGATTATGAATTATCTCGAACATGTAAAATAAGAAAAATTAGCTAAATGGGAAACAAGCCAGTAGTCGCCCAAAGTGAATTTTTAATGTGTAACCCCCCTAAATCATCTAATTCGTAAACAAATATTAGTTTTGGAATATAATAAACTTTTTAATCATTTTTTACAAACTACATACTTGTTATGGACAAACGTATTAGACCAACCGGACCATATAGAAAATAACCTGTTTAGACCTGTTACCCAACTTGGTAACAATCTGCCCATTTAGCCACCTCTAATTATAAATATATGAATATGAACTGCCGTTATCCAAAAAAAAAATATGAACTGCAAGTTCAGAAGTTTCTAGAATATACTCCCCATGTTTTGTAAAGTATAATAAATAAATAACTAAATTCCCAAAGATCCATTGGTAACTTTCAGAAGACCTTGTTCCCAATTTCATTTGCCTTAGTATGCCACCAAATTTATTATAAACATGATTGCAACTGTACTGAACGTGTGAGTTGAAGGTAATATTCCATATTCCCATAAGGCATGAACATAAACTCAAAACAATAGAGCGAAAATATATAGAGATTTAACCTGCATGAAAGATTTCAAGAAAGGTGTCGCAACCCCTAAACTCGAACTGTCATCCATATCAATATTGCGGGAGAGCTCCTCTTGGGTATAATTTCTCCAAGAACTCCTTGAAGAAACATCATCAATAGATGTTGATATGGCGGACTTACTTGTCCCCTTTGCAGATAATACAGGAGCACTGCATAACAAAATGCAAGATCAATAAGCCAATTGTACAACCAGTTACATATAAATAAAGATATAAACTAAAAGACAAACCTGATGGGTAGGTATTTGAAACGAGGAACAGTGGAGCATCTCATTATATTTGACTCTGAATTTGTAAGCAATTTTTGCATAGTGTCTGTGTACATCCGATGAAGCTGCACAAAGAAACCAAACAGGACAGCATGCCGCAGGTAAGACTGCTTCTCGTTTTCCATAAGGTATGGCTCGTACCTACACAAGTAATTTATTTTTTCAAAAACTGTGATGCAAAATGGAGGTAATACTGAAGCTATTGGAAATTAATGATGAAAACCATAATTACACAACTTATGAATCTAATCCAATATGAATGATTAAATAAGGTAAACGAAAGCGTACGTGAGCCAGTCTATTGGGTCTAGCCTCTGTGTGAGGTGATTCACCAACCCATTAAGGCGATCTTTCATAGCCGACTTTGGTTGCACATCTTGCTTCCGTCTATATGCCGACTTTGTCTTTGATGTTTTTGATATATTCTCATTCGTACTAATATCACCACCAGACAAAATGTCAGCAGCAAATCTTAGATCCAATAAGACTTGCAGAACTCCTTTTTCAGACACACGGGTTGCACTAGCATCGTCATTAGATAGGAAATCCAAATAAAGATCAATCACCTACATCAGCATACAAGAACAATATGACAAACTCAGGGTTGCTAAAAATTATCCATTAAATAATATTGAAATTGAAGCAAGCATATATAAATACCTTCTCCAACAATCGTGCAGCCAAATTTTGGAGAATTGGTTTGTCTAGGACATGACCCCCAACTCGGTGGATTTCTTCACAAGCTTGAAATAAATATGAGGTGATATACAAAGATGGCATAGAAGGAAGAGAAATCTTCATCTCTGATGGGTGCTCAGCAGATTCGTCTTGTTTAACTATTGTCTCCTCCCAGCCCTATTCAATACAAAGATAGCAATTAATATTCATATAACAGCAACCCTCGCCTAGAGTACTAACACGAATACCATGTGGGAATCTGAAAAGGGAAAAAGAAACGGACATTGAAATTTGAAAATGTAGACTTTTAGAGCAATAAATGAAACTCGAAAGGACTTCTGGAAGATAGTACAAGGACATACTTATTGCACAGCATTATTTGGTCAAGTCAATAACCTTAAGACCGAGTGTCTGTGCCAAGTCACAAGAACACCTATTTTGAAATAAAGGGAGTACAATTTGCAGCTAAAGAAGATAAGTATGCAATGTCATCCACCATTCTGGAGTAAAACTGTAACACATATCAATCTATTTTTTATTTTTGTTTATACAGCTAAATCATGTTGAATTGTTCATCTTAAACATGGACCTACCACGTATTACCTAGGTTGCATCTCTAATTTCATATCTTTCTTTTTCTACTGCTAACTCAGGTTGAATTGTTCATCTTAAAATTGACCTCGCATGTAATAATAACAATATAACATTCTAGTTTGCATTTCTATCTGAACATGCAAAGACTACAACAGTAACCACAAACAACTTTCCTACTCAATGACACTCAGCAGTACCATTCCAGAGAGATGACTGATTAACCCTCGATTACGATCAAAATGATGAACTAAAAGGTAAACTTCATTTTAGGATGGGAACATTTTGCTTTGCCAATCTAAAGTCCATGGAAAATATATAGATGAAAACCTGGACTATGACACAAATTAGAACTGTAAAATGTAGAGTAGTTTAACTACATAATTTTCCACTAGCAGAATAAGGATGGACTAATCACATACTCGTATAAATTTACTTCAAAAGGCATTATCCCTTATTGTAAGTTCAACGTCTTACAAACAAGCATATGTGACATGTTATCGTAAATCAGAAAATATTTGAACTGAATTTTGAAATGCAAGCCCGAGTTTCTATGTTCAAGATAGACTTGTAATATCTTTAAATGGGCTACAATGTAGATCAGTTAAATGTGGAATATATAATGCTTAACTTCCATTGCACATTGCAGTAATGTCGAAATGAGACAAAGTAGGTCCAAAAAGAGAACTTATTCACTAGCAGTAAAATCAATTTTTAAAAAGAAGAGCAAGTCCTTAATTTAAAAACTATGCAGGAAATTTGTGCCCGTTCCCAGCAACTTAAATTTGCAATTTTGCATGTTTACTGCTACTAGTCACAATATGAACGCAGAACATATCTCAAAAATAATTCTCACTAGAAAGCAAATATTAATGAGCACTTACTCTCAAGGGAGTGGTTGCCGATAAACTATCATCATTTCTGAGGCGGTTTGATAGGTTAGTTGAGAGTTCGTCAGAAACCCAAGTTATCCACAAGTTATGAGCTTTAATACAAAGATCTTGTGTTGTTTTTCTAAATTCACCAAGTTGTGGGCTCGAACTATCATCGATTCCAAATAATGCAGAAGCAGCAAGTGAAGATTGTCTTTTAGGTGAAGTAAGGATTTTCTTCCCAGGGCTTTCAGACGTGAAAGAATCAAACATCCCACTAGAATACCTCAAAAGTGGTGACACCTTACCTGAAGCAGCTGCCATAGATTCATTCAACCACATTCGGGGTGAACCAAGTATAACAGGAATATTTCTCGAGTACTTCTGGAATGCAAACAATAGTCTTCCGATGAATAGTGACCTCTTGACAATTATAGCCGGAGATGGTGAAGAATCACCTTCCCTGTTGCTCTGTCCCAATGCAGCATACAAGTTTTCCAGCTCATTCGTGAGCTCTCCAAGTATGGCTGACATGCTTTCAAAACACTTTCTTTGTAAATATGGTGCTAGTTCCTTTAACCTCAGAGAGGCTTTTGGGGACTCTAAGAAGCTCAATAGGTCCTCAAGTACATTCTTGCAGTGGTTGTCCACTGCCATTCTAATTCGACCAACTTCATCACCAAAGTAAGCATTTAGACAGCTCAGGTAATCACTACTTTCGGAAGATACTCTAGGGCTAGTCAATACACTAGCCTTTTTGCTCGTTGTCTCCATAAACCAAACTCCACCACCTAAAGGAGACCTATTCAAGAAAGCATGGAAATCAACTTGGCTACCAGGACCCTCGTCAATGGTAAGAATCGACTCCTTCACATTAACGACATTATTCATCCTATCAAATCCAGAACGGATAATCGCTTTCATTCTACTTGCAAAAGCCTCTTCGAAAATCTCATCCCAAAGATCATCATCATTGCCTAAAACAAGCTCACGAGTTCTACTCCAAGGCATTTCAATTTCGGAACCAAAAACGCTCTTTAACCACTCCAAACTCCCTCCCAACACATCCCTCCCTTCCATTGTCTGCCTAATCAACTTCTCAGCTGCAGCAAGCTGTTGCCCACTATCAATCGCATCAATTAAGTACCGCCCATTGACCTTATTAACAATCTCCTTCCCGCAACTCTTCAAAAACTCCAAACAACCCTTTGCAATAACATCCCGATCCAGCATTACCATTAAAGATTCCAACTTATCCCTAAAAGACTTCCACAACCTCACTTCCTCATCCGGATTCGGTATCCCACCAAACAACTGAGAAACAGGCGGTGAATCCAACACGGTTTTATAAAACAGCGGCATATCACTCAAAACCTGCAAAAACAACTCCCCTACGTGCGCTACACTAACCTGAATCACCTTCAACACTTCACAAAACACCATTATCACTTCCTCACTAACCGCCTTACAACTACCTAATTTCTGCGAAACACAAGCCCTTCTTGACTCGAGCAATAATTTCAAAACCTGTGCTGGATTTAACTCATCGATAACCGCAACCGCAGCAAGAGCATCAGCATAAGCCAAAATCTCAAGCCCTACTGTTTGATCCAACAACAACTTCTCACGACTGCGCTGCGAAATCTGTCCTTTAAAACTCTCAACAATTTGCCATTGATGTTGTAACAAAGGAAACTTATACAACACACTTTTATTATCACTGTCACTCGACAAACCAAAATAAACTAATTTCGCGCGAATGTAACGCGCAGCAGCATCAACAAACATACATTCATCTAAACATCCCCAAATGTTCTCAGGTGTATCAACAATATACTTAACACGACACGCAATACCGTAAATACGAGCCCTAGCAGGATTACTAGATACAGAATTAGGGTTATTTGATACATTAGATGTAAGAGAATGAATAATACCGTGATGAATTGAAGAAATATTATTTGAAATTGAGTGACATGATGACGTCATGTTAACAATTGAATCAGCGGAATCGATGAGATCACGGTAACGATTACCGACGAGCTGACGAAGGTCTTCGGATTTGTTTTGGATTTGTTTTCGGGTTTCGGATTCGATGATTCGGATCTCGGATATAGGTTTTGAACGGAAGAGTGATTCGGCATCTTTTGATGTTAATGTGGTTGACGGAGATGACGGTGATTGTGGTGGCGGTGGTGATTGACCGGTTACTCTCATGGTGGCGGTGGTTGTCGGTGGTGAATCAGATCTTGGTGTAAAATTGTTAATTGAATTTGAAGATGTGTGATGAAGATGAAGATGTAACTTAACGGTAAGGGTATATTTTGACATTTTTAGTTTGTGAAGGGGAGAAAAAATAACTTTGAAAATAAATTATTGAAATCAAGTACAATGCAATTGAGATTAAAATTAAATAGATATGAAAAGATAGATTCACTGTTCATTAAGTCGAAAATGATAGGCAACACTTAAGACTTGATAATTAAAAATTTGTTTAAACGTCTTGTTTAAACAAAAATTAAGGAACCAATATTGTTCAACACATTAGATGATTGTATTGGAGACCAAAAGCATGTTCACGTATCAAAAGAAATAAATATAGAAAGTTTAAAGTCAAAATTGACAACCGGAGAAAGTCCAAGGATTAATTTGAAAATATTTAATCTTATTTTGTTAAATTAGTTAAGAGGTTGTTAGAGGCAGTTAATGACGTTAGTCGGTGTATATATTAGGGTTTGTAATCACTTTGTAAATTCAAATTCAGTGAAATAAAATCGTTAGCATTTCAATTCTTATTTCAATTCAATTGTCATTGATCTTGTTATGAATGATGTGTGAAAAATAGACGACTGTTATTATATCATACACAACATACTTTGATGACAAATGTTCGAATCTTGAAATATTGTATCAGTTACAACATACGCTTTCATTAACAGTAACATTTAACGAAATTGACTACATTAGTAAAAGGGTTTCGCTCCCACTTAATTCAAAAGAAAATGATAAATAGAAATTACTATAACTTATTACAATAAAGTTTCTATTTATAGAAATATGCATATAGGGCAATGTTGTTTAAATTTTTATTTTTTTTTTGATATGGTTGATTTAGGTGCACATTCCTCTTCCCTTCATTACATGCCTCCTTAATCCTGGAATATGAACATTTGATATGTAATCTCTCCAATCTATTTTGCCAACATCAAATCCAAATGTCTTGTTTTCTTCTTCTGACATCATCCCCATTAACTTCTGAGTATTACTATTATCAAACCTGTCAAAATAATAAATAAATAAAATTTTCAAATTTGCAATTTTCAACACAAATTGGTTTGATTAGGCCTAAAAGAACCAAAGAGTAAATGATTATAGGTTAAAGGTATGATGTTACCTTCCACCATAAAATGTGTATGGTTCATATATATTGGCCAAATACTTTGCTTGTTCCACTGATTTCTTGCAAATATTTTCAAGTTTAAGTGAAAACTTCCCTTTGCTTGTAGAACCCGAACTATTCAATCCGATTCTATTAACTGCATCTTTCCATAGATGAGCCGAGAAATCTTCCATGGACCGATAAAGTTGCATAATTGGTACATTAACAGGCCTCCCTTTTAAATCCAAACATGGTGAAGAATTGAAGTGTTCATAAAGCAGCCTTGCTAAATCCTTAAAGACCAATGGGTTCACTACTGATGAAGCTATCTGATATATGTAATTCTCTTCGGTTTTCCCACCTGCCACGTGTTTTGCCATCGCTGCCAGGGTGGCATTTACCACCATATCAGCTGGAACCTGCATGGGATTTTCAGGTGATTCATGAAAACAGTTAACAATTTTAGACTTGAAAATATGGGTTTTATGAAGTATTTACTTACCACATCAAGAACACCATTTGGGTCAACAAGAAATCCACTTAGTTGTCCCTTTCCGTAGTAAAGTACTATTGGATCCATCATCCTTCAAACAAGAGAAAAAAGCAGAAAACTTGAACTTCCAATGTGATTTGTAACTGACGGGTTTATGGTTCATAATGCAAATCAAGTTAGAATTATTCTGGAAAAGTAAAGGTGGCAATTTCAGCCGATTTGCTTACAACTTGGTTGACGGGTAAAAGTTTTAAACTAGCTAAACTGAAAACGTGTCAAATTGGTCAAACGGTTTTTGAATGCTTAAAATGTACTAAACCGCTTCAATTAAAAAATCACATTATTATATTAATAATAAATTTTTCAATTTGTATAATACATTAAATATGTATAAATTAATCAAACAGACAAAGATATAGGTGGGCCCAACCCGTTTTGATGTCTTACAAAACCTGCCCGATCCAACCATTTTGCCACCTCTAATAAACATTGTACCTGTTTCCTTCCATCCATCCTGGAAAAGGTTCTTTGTAAGTGCTTTCGATGACACTAGGCCGAATTATAACTACCGGTATGTCTCCTCCCAATTTATCAATCATCATTTCTCCCATTGCCTTAGTGAAAACATATGTGTCTTGCCACCCGTATAACTTTGCCCTGTTTAAATCACACAATTGAACAAAAAATGGACGTTGTAGCTGGTTTTACCTTTTAAGTTAGAACATATTATAAGTTTATATTTGTATGCAAATCCATCATACCTTTCCAATCCAAGCTCTTTTAGCTTTTGAGCCATTGCATTTTCTCCGAAACATTTTTTTGATTCCAAAACCATTTTTATTTCGTCTTCAACATTTAAATTTGGCATATGTTTCCCATACATGAGGCTCTCACGTGATATACTCTCACCTACATTGAACGGCTTTTCCATGATTTTTCCTTGTCTTTGCCCATTAACATATGCTACAAGCAGCAAAAGTTGTCAAAATATATTCAAGTTTGTAGTCTATTTACTGTTTTAGGGGTTAACTATTTTACCTGTAGAAACTTGCAGGAAAAGGTTGAGTTTCTTGCACTTTTTTGCAAAACTCATAAGACGACTAGGCCCTCCGGTGTTAATGTCAAGAGCTACATCATATCTGTGATTCCAAGTTCGATAGATCTTATACTTTTTTTCTTACTAATTTTTAATTAATTAACTTTGAGAAAATAAAGATAACCTTTCATCGAAAGTAGTATTAGCTGCAGAATTTACAATTATGTCAACATCTTTTGCTATCACATCGGCTATATCGTCATCTAACCCGAGATTGGATTCACAAACATTTCCAATCACGGGAACCAGCTTGCTTAACATGAAAGATTGATATGATTTTCCGTAAGCTTGTTGGAGGGACTTGAAAAGTTCGGTATTGATTATCTGTAATGCAATCCTATATTAAATTCAACTTTACTACTTAATCATAACAAGTGATGAATAAGACATCCACAAGAAGAAAAAACATGAAAAAAATGCATACTTCATTTTTCAATCTTTCCATGGCAGCTTCCATGTCTTTTGCCTTGATTAAGAGATATATCTTGCCAACATCAGGCACCGTGCGCAGTATCTTCTCTATGAATACTAAATAATTGATACAATTTTTTGAAAAACAAGTCAAGGAGTTAGAAAATCCAAAAGTAACCATTTTTAGACACAAGATTGGTGAATATAAGGAAATAGAATTAGTGGAATCCATGTTTCAAAAACTATATAATTAGGCACAACTTTACACCTATATTTTTAGCCATATTTAGCATTACTCAAATATCATCTACATATTGAGCATTATGTTCATGCACATACACATTAGGAATATGATACAACCAACTGAAATGGGATAAATGCTTTTTAAGTTTGGTGAAAACCAAATAAATTTGATGCAAGCTAGTTTAGGAAGGGTTGAACTAGAGATGTGCCTATAGGTGGATAAATGTGTGGGTTGGGTAACAGGCAACATGGTGTGGTTCAAATTGGGTATTTGGAACATGTTGGGTTGACCCGAAACATTTTTTGTTCAGTTTTCTTGATCTTTTCATAGATAGTTAATGTGTCATACATGATTATATAAGCTATATTCGTTCACTAATAGTTTAAATTTCAGAATAAAATTATTTAGGAGGTTTTACACGTTATCAATACACTTTGGGGACTTTTGAGTTCTTAACCCGTTTCCTAACAAGCTATTATTTTTTATCTTTCCACTGACCCATTATAGATAAAACTAACCATGAATCTACCTACTTATAAGTAAATGGGTCAATTGCTACATCAAATTGTGCCCAACACCTCATAATTTCGGTTACTCTTTGTAGCACAAACTGTAAAACACTAACACATATCAAATGGTGAAACTAACAGCAACCAAACCAAATTCGATGTAGCTAAGTATTCAAATTGTGTCATATTTAGGATCTACTGATGGTTACTTCAGTTACATCAATCAAATACCGACTATAAGTTATAAGAATATAAGATCGAAAACACCATGCATTAAGATATAAAAAATAAAAGAAAGGAGATTGCTTGTGTACCTTTACCCAAGAACCCAGTTGCACCAGTAACAAAAAAGCCTTTTCCTTTAAGTACATTCACAATTCCAATACCATTATGATCATTCATACCCATCACAGAAGCATTTTGTGCACCATTGTATGAAACACTCCCATTCCCATTTGGAGCCAAAACCAAGTTTTGGGTATCCAAAAGAGCGGTTCCAGGATCCGCATTGACCAAAACCGACCGTTTGTTCGTAACAGAAGACAACCCATTAGTCTTAATCACATCTCCTTCACTATGACAATACATAACACAGTTAATCTTCTTCTTAAACAACCACGGGTAATTCGTATCATTACCCGCCAAATTTCTAGACCCTTTTCGTAGAACAAAGATGGAAGAACCAAGAGACATAGTCCCCATCATTTTCAAGAGAAATGTAAATCAATCCCAACAAGGAAAAAATTGCAAAAACAAAAATCACACAAGAGATGGAACTTGCAAGTTTGGAAGATGTTGGTTGTAAAGTTGGAAACTTTCTTTAGCTAAACATCTCCTACAAATTCAAAAGATTGAATAACAAATTAAAAATTCAAGAAAACTATAAAAATAGATAAAGAAACAAGTAAACAACAACACACAAATGAATAATAATTAAAGAAAGAAACATGAGGTTTATAAAAAGAAGGAGATAAAGGTTAGGAGAATGAAGGTAAAGGCTCCCTTTTTGCCCATGAAATCACACTTGTGATCACCAACGGCTAAGATGGCGGGAAGTAGTTTTTTTTAGTCTTTTATTTATTTATTCAAAAAAAATTCAAATTGGGTTTTATGATATTATAAAATATTCATGTGAAAAGGGCGTGGGATCACTAACAAATAAATATAATTTTGACTTTTTTTATTTAGTTTTTGTTCAAAAGCTAAATGAGCAATAATTTCTTAGGTAAGATGTTATTCAACACCTTCAATAGGATCATCTTCCACCCCATTCATATGTATTTATACTTGTAGCTTAAAGAAACTTAGTTATCAAAATTATTATTGAATATATAGAATAAATATTAGTTATTTTCCTTCTCTTTTATCTTTTATTTATGTTTGTCATCCGTCACAATCTTATTGTTATACATTACTTTTAGGTTGATGTTTTAGGTTCATTTATCATTATTCGTTTGTTAAAACACGTACTACAACTAGAAACGGTTTAAATCGTTTCTTTTCTTGTTCTTGGACAATTAATTTGTGATACAACACAATAACTAAAAGGGTAACATCAATCTCACCTCTAAGGATGAAATTTTGAATTGTGTTGTTGTTTTGGTAAAAGCTAAAGATGGTATATCATGATGTTGTTATTATAAAATATAAAATACACCGTTTATAATGAAATTTTGTTCTAAATACACTGTTTAGACATGTGCATTCATGCATTTTTCGTTAGTTATATGTTATATCACACACATTTCTACGTCGGCACGATCAACCAAGTAATAGACTTCTGTGTGTTGGTGATAATATGTTCAACTTTACAATCTCAGTTTGAATATGATCAATATGACATTTTAGATTGATATATGTTATGTTAATGTTGTTCGAGTTCAAGTTCATAACAAGAATAATATTTGGGGGCATAATATTTTATAACAGAAGATCAACGTCTAGGATCCATTAAAGAGTTTGGGGATCTAAAGTTGTTGGGCTTAAAAAGGATTATGGGCCACAATATTGAGGCTTTTGGGCTGCAAAGTTGCTGGGCTAAAGGCTAGTTAACAAATTAAAAAAGTCATAAGTGATTCAAAACTTTAAAAAGATTACCACCAGTGAATTGTGCATGCATAATAAACTCAAAACCTTAATGGGCTAGTGGTATGTTCTGGGCACCTTTGATTGGGCTTGATATGAATACCTTCTCGGCCCAAATGTTGAGGAGCCCCTTCATGGGCCTCATTATATGAACAAGACATCAGACTTATTTGTATGTTTTGGAACCTCATGAATAATAGTAATAGTATTCACATTACTTTCTTGTTAGAAATAGAAATCATAAATGTAGTAAACTTTTATATTTTTTACTATGAGGATAACAATCAGAAGTTATACTGTAAAAACTACTGTTGTATACATTTACTTATTATTTATTATTGTACATATACAACTTACCAAAAAATATCTTTTATGGATCAAAAAACAACCTAAATGTATACAATAAACGATTTTTGAATCTTATATATATGAAATAGTAAATTTTAAAGTTCACCTCGTACAATAATAAAAACTGTAAAATTTAATACATTTTGAATCCATAAACCCTATCATATATTGATATTGATATGTTAACAGTATCAATAACCCAAAATTTGTATTCATCTTGACTAAAATGTGTCAGGATGATAATTTATTTTAGTATTTCAAGAAATTCTTTTTTTAGCTATTTAAAACCATACAAGAGTGGGTGATTTTATTTCACCGTTTTCGCTGTAGAACGTTGTTAGGTAACATTCCTCATTCTTTGACGGCGTTCTGGAGCAACGTTCAGCGCGCGACGTTGTTAATTTTTATTTTTTATTTGTTTTCCCACCTTAACTTTGATTTAAAAAAATAAACAAATTATGATAACATCATAAACTTAATAACCCACACTCCTCTACTTTCTAAAAATATTGTAATTAGAGTGTCAGTACTAATCGTATTCTAAAGACCAACATACAAATCTCTACTTTTATTATGGTCCGTCATATGTGGATACGGTTGGCGTCAAGCAACTTCCTATCATGGAAATGTTGCTATCGTCATATGAAAAATAAGTCAATACATAAATAATAATTATATTATTGACAACATTATTATAAAACCTTTCTTTCAGCAATTTGATTAAATATATAGCGTGTGACACTAAAACTATAGTTAAAGATTTAACTAATGTAAATAATATAGCTATGATATCATGTAAAATTGAATAGTGTCCGTTGATTCAATATTTATGCCAGATATAATATAAATACATAACAATAGATATACATTTTTAAAACTTGAACTTATATAACTTACATAACTAACATAATGTAAATAATTTGTGCCAAACTAAAAAACATATATTGTGTGCAGTTAATTTACTATTGTGTCAGCTCAGAAAATTTAGTCACCAGTGGTACAAAAAATTTGAAACTCACTTCATTTGATAGTTTATTAAGATTATCTAAATACTGAGGTGCACCACCTAAATATGAGTGGTAGCACTCTTAAAAATTAACAACTTTTTAACTAATTTTACACTAAATTGACTTAATTGACTGGTATCATGTATTACCACTGACTATAACATAGCTCCGTCAATATATTGTGTGCATAAACTTTATAAAAAAAATGTCTCTGATTTTGAGAAAAAAAGTCAAAAATATAATCATATATATATATATATATATATATATATATATATTTAAAACTTGAACATATATAATGGAAAATTTCACAATTAAACACGGACGATAAAATGTGTAAAGTTACGTAAACTCTCACGCTATAATTTTTTTTCCATAATAATTATAACAAATGAGCTACCATTTGAAACTGCTAGTGGCCCATACAAAGCCCAATAAGTGTATTAAAATTGGGCTTTTTATTTGTAACTATATTGAACCTTCTTCGAATTTCTATCGTATGTATTCATCTTTTAAAATTCTTATTGTATTTATCCATCTTTCAAAACTTTCTATTGTATGTATCCATATTTCAAAACTTCCAATCATAGGTTTAAATTCTCATGTTTTGTTTGTAATCGAGGGTGTTTAATTCGTGTATCCTATAAACAAAATTAGACTAATTATGTATCTAATTTATAGGATAAACGAACTAAATGTCAAGTTTAATACATAGGATAGGAAGTTTTGAAAGATGAATACATACGATAGGAAGTTTTAAAAGATGAATACATACAATAGGAAGTTTTGAAAGATGAATACATGCAAAAGGAATTTAAAGAAAGTTCAATACATTTAAAAATAAAAAGGCCCTTAAAATTCAATATTGATGCCAAATGAATGCACGATTTAAGGTACCTTGAAAATAAAAAGAAATAAAAAAAAAGTGCAAGGGGCGGATCCAACTCAATAGAAGGGCGTTCCAGCCCCCCTGGCTTTGGCCCAGTAATAAATAAATTTTCAAGTTTTTTAATGGACTCTGAATATAAATACTGGTGGGTCACCGTGTCTTTAAGCAAACTCTTAATTTAAAACAATCAGACCCATATCGATTATTAATACAAAGAAATATGGGCTCATACTTGATAGGTCATATTATTGACTATTGATTCTAAGAAATATGGGCTCATTTTTACCGGGCCCCATGTTATTTAATTGTTGTTTATATGTTATTTGCGGTTGTTTCTATTCTATTTGAGCTGCTTTTGAGTGTTTTGAATGTTTTGTACGTAGTTTTCGTGATCTTCTATTTGTGATGTAATTTATGCCCCCTACGCTTTAATTTTCTGGATCCGCCACTAAGTGTAACCTCGTCGAAGGTGTATTAATATGATACCGTTTCATAAATTACCCTGTCTATATTACCCAAAAATAAAATATAACAAAATTATTTTGCTCGAGTTAAACATATTGTGAATTGAACCTTATAACCTTATTCGAAATATGTATTGTGAATTTTGATTGTATTAGGTGAAATATTTCCATCGGCCTGTTACATTGTTACAAATGTTTTATTTGTTGGTAGATCAATTTCTACGATGACATGAAAGACTAAAGAAATGAACTATCGACTCAGCATCACGTCACCTAGTTTAAAAAAAACTGAATACTTCCTATGATAACGTGAAAAACTGAACTTCTACACTGCACATTTACCAATAATACATTTATTATATACACACAAAACAAAAATAATAAAAAAAAAAATTAATAAGTTGGCCCGTATATTCCGTCTCTCACACGACAGAAGCAACCAAAACGGGGTCAAAGAAGCATCCGTGCCTATGGTGCCTTGGCAAGGACTTAGGAAGACGGAAAAAGAATGCCACCCGAAGGAAGTGGTCATAAGTTAAGCTTCTTCTTCTTTTTTTCTTTTTTTTTTTTAAAAAAAAAAAAAAAACTGGATAAAGTATTTGTAGTTTTTGCATAATAGTGTAATGAACTTACAATGGTACTTCTTAGAATTTCACCAAACATTAAAAAATTGTTACTCCGATTGATTTTGTGGGAAGTTTTATGGACGTACTATTAAAAAAAATCCATGAAAGTTTACGATTTTAATCTATAATTTATAATCTATAATACTCAACGGCCTAAGCTACTAAAAAACAGTGGAATGCCATGCCACCAAGCTCCTTGGATGGTATTCTTGATGTACATTAGTAGCGTAGCTATGATAAAGTATCACTAATATCCTTAAAATAATTTTTTTTTTACGTAATTTGGAAAAAAGAAGGACCAATTACCTTTCTTCCACATCCGCCTCTTTGTACATTTAAGTTTAATTTCACAAGTTAGCAAATTTTCGACCAATTTTCACACGTGTAATTCAGTTGTTTTCGAGAAGAAAATTTTACCCGAACTACAATATAGGTTTTACATAACTCACTCAAGTGAATTTTATAAAAATTTACCATACCTTTCTTATAACTTATAAACCCCTAACAAATGTTTCCCACTATTTTAGAAAAATAAAAACAATATAATTAACTTGTGTGTATATGATTGGTCATCATCTTGGTGAATAAATTCAGAAAAGTCCAAGAATTTAATATCAAAAGCGAGGACATACAATGTGGGGTACTATTTTTATACATCAATACTGGTTAATCATGAATACGGCTACTCATATATAAATAATATAATCACTTTTGATTGGACATTACTTGGTTTTAAATTTGGGAATCAAAAATGTTTGTAGATAGTAAACAACATGAAATTTTGCCATTTTGGTGAAATTTTGGTTCTTGGTAGTTGCTTGCAAGTTCAATGCTTGCAAGTTCAATTATATGTCTTACGAAAATTGTAAAAATGGATTATATAAGGAGGTTTAGTAGAATGTACCGAAGGAAAATTGAGTGGAGTGTAACAATTTATTTATGATTTCTTAAAAGTAAACACGAATTGAGAGATCTATTCTATAAAAATGTATATCTTTCAATATCATTGGAAGGATATTAGATCACTCACTATACTAACTCAAATTGATTTATTATCACTTGATGTCACATCAACATCACCTATTCACAACTTAAAATACGTTAGTTTTAGTTATAACTTACTCACCACTCACTAAATAGTACATGATATCGCTCATTTTGTACATGTTTATCTCATACGATATCGGTACTTTTGTACCTTATTTGTAATAAATTCTATGAACTTTTGGTACTTGTTGAGTTTGAACTTGAATTTAGGTGTAATTGTTGAAGAAATGGTGAAACGATCGCATTCGGTAAAGATTTGAAGTGAGTCTGAAAAGAGATCAAGTTTTGATTAGAAAATAAGCTTACCCGCTAGAGTACCCGCCAGGTACTTCCTTTGCAAACCGGGTAACTTGCCATGATTTTAAACAGAAAATGGGGAAGTTGACGGAATTTATATACTGGATTAAATCATAAATTAGTAAATTGAACTTAAGGTGTAGGAGAAGTGGACGTTAATCCTGACTTAATAAGATTTGCAAATTCAACGTAGGTAAAATGATTTTAACAAATACCCCGAAATCATTAGTAAGCTAGTCCAAGTAAGTGGGTTTTAAACATAAGATAAACTTTTCTAAACTGATTTTTCCTAATCCACTTCTTTACATTTTTAGTAGTGTTAATTACAAAGCAACAATTCGGTTGCAAAACCCCCACTTTTACTTATTTGTCTAGTTTAATTACATTTCACATAACTCTTAATTTCACATTCTATGTGGAACGAACCGGGCTTACCGTAGCTATACTATACATAATAGGATACCTTACCTAGTTGTGTAATAGATTAATGCGATATTTTTAAATTTATTTTATAACTAAATTTTACACATCATACCCACATTTTCTTTTTACTATTATCATTGTTATCTATCAAAAAAGAAAAAAAAAAGAACTAACAAAACCCTCACAAATTGAGTTATTCTCACCACGACGCAATTACCGCTCGATAGATTTAATGGTAAGTTAAACGCAACTAATAAGTCATCCCTAGTGAGTGGTCTCACAATCATCAATTGCATGCAATTTACTCATAATTATTATTTGTATAAACAAAAATCATTGTCTTTTAAAACCTTACTAAATGTCAGGGGCGGAATTAGTAGGTCGGTGGGTAACACGTCCTACTCATAAAAATATTCGTGTAGTATAATTTTTTTAAAATTTATATATTTTAGTATAAATTCAACTAGTAAATTTTTGTGTGCAACTAGTGAATTCTTCAAGTGCAAATATTTTCTTAAAAAATTACTAACTTATTTTATCACAAAAAGAATAACCCAATATATATAGTCTAAATATCCTTTATATGAATCATAAACTATCTTCTTATATGTTTTATTTGATATTGATATTTGACAAAGGTTAGGGGACAAGGATATGATGGAGCGAGCAATATGCGCGGTGAGTTCAATGGCCTGAAAGCTTTGATCTTGAAAGATAATGACTCGATTTTGTGTTTTATTTGCACTTGTTGTTGCACATTTTAGGGCTCATGGATGTATTGTCACGACATTTACAACAAAAGGATTAAGATACATTGCAAGCGGCTTCATTCGTAAGAGGAACTATATGAGCATTGCAAGAGTTTAGAAAAACGGGGTTTACATCATTTTTGAAGAAAGTCTGTTCGTTTCGTCAAAAACATGATCTTCCGATAGTGAAAATGACATATTTGTATGTTGCTCCAAGAAATCGAAGGACCAAAATCACTAACCAACATCATTTTGAGGTTGAGATTTTTAACACAGTTTTGGATATGCAAATTCAGGAGTTTAGTGATCGGTTTAGTGAGGTAAATACTGAATCGCTTGAAAATATGATGGCTTTAAGCCCATTGATTCATTCTCTAACTTTGACGCATCAAAGTTAGTAAAGCTTAGTGAGATGTATCCAAAAAATTTTAGTGTCGATGATAGGTTATCTCTTATGTCTCAAACTGAGGTTTGTTATCAGATTATGAGTAGTAGTGACATGTTTGCTAACTTGAATAATATAGATGACCTTGCTCGTGTGATGGTGGAAATGAAAATGCATCTTTCTTTTCGGGTGGTCTATCGCTTGCTGAAATTAGCTTTGGTTTTTCCAGTTGCAACTGCAACTGTTGAAAGATGTTTCTTTAAAATGAAGCTTGTGAATACACATTTGCGGAATCGAATGGGAGATAATTATCTGAATAATGTTTTTTGATGTAACGTAAAAAGTCGTGTTTTTACGTACATCATTCATCGCTAATTGAGCTATTTAATAGTGAAAACATCTTAAATCAATGTTTATTTATTAAAAATCACTAAAGTAGTTCTAAGATAGACGTTGCATCAAAAATCACTAAAAACGTCTAAATAGCATGCAAAACAAAGCAAATAAACTTTACCGGATTCCTCCACTTTTATTTACCTTATGATATACATTCCCTAACTACTATTTCATGATTCATAGGTAATTACGAGATTGAAGAATCAAGAATCAAGCAAAACGGATAAAGAAAGGAGAAGATACAACATCTGAAGTTCAACCGAACGCATTCTGAGCACGTATGAGCTACACACATCCAAAATCCATAATATTGGTATCATTATAAGCGTAACAGAATTTCGAGATCATAGGCGAAAGAATCAAGCCAAAAGGACAAGAAACGAAGAAGATACGCGCGAAACAAGTAACGAACGAAGTACCGAACATCGGGTAAAGACCAAACGACATCAAGGATACCGTATACGGCCTCTAGCCTACCGTATACGGCCCCTATGATGCCGTATACGGCCTCTAGGGTTCTGTATAGGGCCCCTGATGCCCTTCAGTGATGACGTTTTTCAGTTATTTTGAGGTTTCGTGCTGTTCTGGGCGGTATTTTGTGCTTTGGAGCTTGTACGGGGGACTTGGACCTTTTTGCCTATTAATAGGAGGCCTCCCCTCCTCATTTTCACCATCTCTCACCCTCCATTTCAATCCCTCACACCTTTCTCTCTCACACACTCACTTTCTCTCTACTTTCTCTCTCTAGAGTTAAGTAGTGAGAGGTTTAGGTTAGAATTAGTTAGTTCTTGGTTAATATTTAACCGAGACTAACGGTAGGGGTAGCGTTGTAATATTGTTGGAATACTTGAGGGATCATTAGTAATATTGTAAAAGATATTTCGGAGTTCTGTTCGTGTAATCTTCAACATCTATTCAATCTACGCATTAATCACGGTTATATCTTTCCTTATCTTTCATAATGATGCATGCTATTGTTATTATGCTAGATTTAGGATTTTTTGCCATGTTTAGTGAGTAGTTCGCTTATGTGCTTGTTGGGATGTAGTTAGCTTGTTAATATTTGGGGTGATGCTAAATTACAATTGAAAACTCGGTGTGTTGTTTAACTTTACATTTATGATTATAAATTAAACTATCGTCTTTCCTCCAATGAACGTGGTTAAAACCTTTATGACAAGAAGTCATGAACCTTGATCAAATGGTAATTACCTATCTATGTTTTTAAAGCATGGTCTGATTTTGTAACTGTAGAAATACTGTTTAAACTTATCGTATAGTACACCGTGAATCAATAAGGGATTTATTGGGTCTTAGAAATATAAAGTGAACGGGTTGTTTAATTATCATAGATGGTTGAACTATAATACAAACATAGGAATACTTATTCTAGAGTGACCGAAAAGTATGTGGCACCGGAAAGACCGTAAAGCGGCTGAATACTTGGTATAGCATTGGAACCACCTTTTGGTGTAGTACAAATACGTGGAAGCCACGGAAAAATTGAAGGTTGAAGACTGTGTCGCATCTTGGTTATTACCAGCTCTAGAATAAACTACTGCCATTAGTGTAAAGTTAACAGCCACCAAAACCCCGTCTTGCTCTTAAATGTCTTGCCTAGCTTAGATGCCCCCGTAGTGTTAAGAAAGGTCAAAAGATAAATTGCGGTTTGTTGCCTCATTCCTGCACCCCGGATACACACATCCAAAGAGGGTCATTTGGTCTCTTAAGAGATGGTGAGGGGGGTTTAAAAGCAACCTGATCTGATCAGAATTCAAGATAACCTAGTACTCAGTGACATACTGTTCGGGCATCCGGATAGTAGGGTGCTAGTATTTACACTACGAACATTTAAGATAAGTAAGATACAAATACTCAGAGAAGTTTTCATATTATACCCTTAAAAAGTATCATCTCACATATAAGCTAACTAAATCACAACAAACACTCCTATCCATATTGATTCAAACCTATTATCTTTATTTACTGTTTGTCTAATTTAGTATTAATTTTGGACCTAAGAAAAACCCCACTCAAACCATTTTAAAACCCATCACTGAATCGAATTGTTCTTCCCGACATCTCTGTTTCACAATACGATTTGCCTTAGAGAACGACCCTAGGTCATACATCTGCTATTGCTCTAGTAAAACTTAGGTCCCCCAGCATTTATAAATATTAAAACACACCGGTGACGCCGCTAGCGGACGGTTTGACGACAGGGTAAAACCTGATCGACCGCTGGTGGCCCATCACTTTGGTTTGTTCTATAGAGAAAGAAGCACTTGATAATGTTACGACTGAAGTTATAATTGATCGTTTCCATCGTCTAGACGAACGTCAAGGACAGCTATAAGGTATAATCTCTGCTATTTTGTTTCTACTTTTTCATGTCATATATTTTGTTAAAACCGTACGATTATAATTGTTTATGTTTTAAATAAATGTTATGCGAAAAATGTTATGGCAGCCCTAAGAATACATTCTAGTTTCGCACCTGCCAGGTGCCTTAAATCATAAGATTATTACTTCAATTTAAAATTTTCTTTCCTAGTCATATGTGGGGCCAAGCAAGTTGTGATTCTTATCCATACCCAAAGGCCGCATCTCGAAGCCGAGACATGTGCAAGTTGCCAATTTGCCATAATAACCACAAAACACCCTCTATTATTTGATGCCCACAATTAAGGGGTCCACTCCATCCAATTTTATCTCATCTTTTCAATTTATGCAACAATCATAGTTGAACACATTTAACTAACTTATTATAAGATGTTTGATAGGTACCAATATTTGTTTTTAAATCGATGTCTTTGTTGGATTGGGTACAATTGGTGAATAGGTTTGATGCCAAGTAGAAAACAAACAAAACCGTGGACCTATGAGTTTTGACGGGTAAATTAATATATAGTAACACGTACTTTAATAAAAACAAGACATACAACTTATTGGATCGGGGTACGATTGGTGAAATCGTTACGGAACGATTTGTTGTCACTTAGAAAACATCAGAACCCGTGGACATGTGAGTTTTGACGGTTAAATTAGTAACACGTACTTAAACAAAAACAAGATGTACAACTTACTTACGAGCGAAGTTGCAGTCACTATCCCTGTCATGTACCATACTTTCTTAGAAACATATCACGTATGTTGGTATCCAATCAATCGTTCATAGGATTAACTTTAACGGTACTCTATATGTGAAAACAATTACTTTGGACCATGGCTGTCCAAATCATGTGGGCCCAGCCCATTGTTATCTAAATTGTTTTAAACTAGCTAGGCGATTTTTTTTAGATTTATTCGGGGTTGGACATTTGATATTTACATAAAAACACGAAGTTATGAACTAGAGTAAAATGCATTAATGGTTCTTCTAACATTTTTACTCTTAGTCCTGTGCTTTTTTGTTGTATGATTAGTTTAAAAACTCAAAAGTTAGTGCACGTTCAGTCTCTTCTAATCCTCCTCTCACCGAGCAAAATAGATAGTATCGTCAAGAGTATTTTAGACATTTTAAGTAAAAAAGAAACTAAAGGTGAAACAAATTTTGAGTTTTTAAAGTGTCCATGTAACAAACAAAATACATAAACTAATAGTGAAAATGTATGTAAATCATATAGACCATTGATGCAATATAGACCATTGATGCAATTTACTCTATGAACTATGTATATGCAAATGAGATATTTTCCTTTCAAAAAAATGTACATAGCTCATGCAAATGAGATATTTTCCTTTAAAAAAAATGTACGCATGGTAAGAATTCCAACATTGTTGTAAATCATTTTTAAATTATCAACAAAATGTTAATTTAATAATTATGTGCAGATGAGTAGTACAGATATTAGGGGTGTTATTCAGACGGATTATTTGGATTTCGGATTATTCGGTTAGGATTGTACGAATTTTGAGCATTCACTAGTTAACCCATAATTCTAACAAAATAAGAAACGGATTAATCAGATATAGGTTAAACGGATTCGGATTAGTGTTCGAGTTAAATGGATTAATCCTAATTATATAAATTGTACCAATTAAATTGATTGGTTGTTTCTTTTTAGTTTTATTTCTTTATTGGAAAATGTATCAACAACTTAGAACATGGGAGAATGGACGGTTTCAAGTCTCAAGTTCAACGATCCTGTCACACCGACAAACGAACAAAACCGGTTTTTGACGGATTCCATGGGTCAAATGGTGTCCGTCAATTGAATTGCATGACTTCTTATGAACCGTCCGATTCCAGCTTTTTGTCCCTTGAACCGGATTCCTTGCCCTTTAGATGTGTGCGGCGACCTTGTCCTCTAGTCCCTAGACCCCACTCCTTCAAATTAAATAAGGAATTTAATTTAGGAAAAATATTAGAGAACTTGATGGAAGCTATTTGGTGTCTTTTACGTGGATAAATCTTGGGGTGAAGAAATTTTAATTCCTTTAATTAGCGGAAGGAATTCGATGAATTTCAATTCGCTGAAGGAATTCGATGAATTTCAATTCCAGTTCTATAGAATTTCAGTTAATTACGTGTCCCAAATACGAGTTTAGTAGTTTATTTTGAAAAATAAAATGACTTCCTACACTTTGACAGTTTCAACTATCGACAACTTTGGATGTGTTTAACACCGAACTTATTAACTTATAGAAGCTTAAGTTTTATGTTTTTTAAAAGTTAAAGCTAAAAGCTATTTTTGATAGACAAAAATTCTAGAAGCTTATTTGAAAGATAAGCTCTAAAAGAATAAGCTAATGAAAGTTGCTTTTGAGAAATTAATATGATTTAAATTACTCAAATACCCCTTAATTCATAAGTAGTTATATTATTTATCGTCTTTTTACATAAATTTGTATTTACATGCTTCAACTCCAGCTATATTGCCAAACAATTATAGCTAGAAAAATATAAACTCTAACTTACAACTATAAGAAGCTTCAGCCATAACATCTAGCAATAATTTTCCAGCTCCCTTTCTAATTTCCAGTTAATCCGTACAATACACACTATTTGAGAAACACTTGCAAAATATATAAGCTTCAGCTGTCAGTTCTCTCACCTCGTCAGATTTGTTAAGTGAACAAGAGGTATATTTCCTATTAAAAAAATTCACATTACCTAAAAAAAAGTTTATATTATATATTTCGATCATAGACATAATTTTAAAGATATTAATTGCACTTATAAAATGTACTTATTAGTTGCTTACTTCGTTTATCCTATCTGTATCTTATCAATCCAGTATTACACATTACAAGTAGTATTATTGTGAAGAAAAAAAAAAGAAAAAAAAAAGAAAAAAAAAAAGATATGTTCTCATGGTTGATCATTTTATTTTTGGCCAAACCTTCTAGAACACAAACAAATGCTAATGAGGGTCCACCACATACTTTTGCCCATTTCATGTTTAGTTAACTTTATTCGTCAGAAAAATAGCACCAACATCAAACATTGCAACAGAAAGTGAGAATCGTGGGAGTTGTGGTTTATAAAAAGTAATACTGATTATTTTTTTATTTTTGAAATTATACGGATCATACTTATAGCTTGCAAAATTGCATGTTCATAGTCATTTCAGCGAATGATCACTGAATAAGTTTGCTAACCTTTAACACATGTAAAAAGACTGTAAATGTGCAATTTTGCAAACTATAAGGACGATCCGTGTAATTTTGAAAATAAAAGGACGATCAATGTTATTTTTTGCAAATTACAAGGATGATCCATGTAATTCACTCTAATTAATATTGTAACAATATTTTAATTTTAAATGTAATGTTATGGTTTGGTGTTTTATTAGATATATAAGTAACTGCATCTTAAATAGTGTCTATTTTAATACTTAATTTATATAAAAAATTCTTTAAACTAAACACTATAGATAACTCATCAATAAATCAATTTTGTCTTACAAAATTCTTTTATTTGATCGTTGTTTATCTATATATATATTAAAGGAGTATAAAAGAAAGCTCCATAATTTGTCACGTAAGCATAAATGTCACGTGTCAATTTCTTAACTCCAGATAACAAATTATTTAATTAATATTATATTATTATTTTATTATTGTATAATAATTAATAAATAATAAATATAAATGCTACATATATTATAATAATATGGAAAGAGAAGTCACATACAAAAACAAAGTCCTATAAATTATTTAATTAATATTATTTTATAAATTATTTTATAAAATATGTACTACAATTATCATTTAATCACGTAATATTAAAATATGATGCCGAAAAACCAAAATCGATATGAATATATCTAAAATAATTCTAATAAATTACCGTGCATTGCACGGCTCTTCCACCTAGTTTGTATATATATAAATATTTTAAGTTGATATTTATTTGTTTAATAAAAATAATTATTGTTGATTTATCTAAATATAGTCGAGCAACTTAATGTCGTGTCCTTGCAGCCACAGCATCATAGAGAAGTATATGTTCATGTATTCGCCTTAGGTTTAGGTAGTTAGATCCCGTCGAATTTCAATTCCCATTCACTATGTTTTTTTTTTACCGATGTCACTTTTTTTTGACCGATTTTAAAAGCATGTATAGATACAGTCAACTAAAAATTACTTTATTACTCCTAATATATATACAGAATATAGAAAGTGTTCATAAATGAAGGGTACATGTAATCTTATATACATGTAATCTTATAAAAGTATTGTATAATAATTATGTTTTTTACTCCGTATATTTGTCTGTATATCTAAACGGACTAAATACTATTTAATTTAATGCAATTTCTAGTTTTATGAAACGTCCTAGATTTTTTTTTTTTTTTTAAATGTACACTCAATTTAAATTCTCAAAAACATTTTACATATTAATATAAAGTAATAACAACATGGTTCAGCACAAAATATATATATCATTTTTACAAAACATCACATGTTAATATAGAGCATGATCTATGAGTCCGTCTTCTTACTATCTTGCCATCATAAGTCCATCACTAGTAGCTCTCGGGTCGCTTGCCCGGATCCCCGCCCTTCATCCCTTTAGGCGCACCTATCAACACAACATCCAACAATACATAAGCACGTCGCTTAGTAAGTAAAGGAAAAATGCATTCAATCATACATTCAATCGGCACAATTGATCACTCAGCAATTGGCCACTCAACTCATACAGCTTGACACAATTGATCACTCAGCAATTGGCCACTTAACTCATACAGCTTGACACAATTGATCACTCAGCAATTGGCCACTTAACTCACATATACATGGGTACAATTGATCACTCAGCAATTGGCCACTCAACTCATATCGCTTGACACAATTGATCACTCAGCAATTGACCACTTAACTCAATCTCATGGGCATAATTGTTCACTAAGCAATTGGCCTCTTAACTCATTGATATACTCAGTTATTCGATGCAACTTTGTAACACCATCATTATTAACAACATCAGTCAATTAAATTTTTTACTTTCCTACTACTTACCTCGAGGACGACGATCAGATATTTATGGATTGCTACCCGAAATACCTGTCGAGGCGACTGTATTCAATTAACTCTGATAATAATTAATATTATTTAAAATATCAATTAATCCTGCGACACTACCCCCTAGTGTCGCTACACCTCCTGGGGACACGTGTCGCACAACACACTATTGCGACACAACCTGCGACACTAGCTCTTAGTGTCGCTAAAACAACAATTACAATTAACAGTGGAAACAAGCGACATAAGCTGCGACACTAGCTTTTAGTGTCGCCATAGCAACAGTACCAACTAGCAGTGGAAACTAGCGACACAAATCCTTGTGTCGCTAAAGCAACAGTTTTAATTTACGACACCATCACTGCGACACAAGCTGCGACACAAGCCTTGTGTCGCAATGACGAACAGGGCAGTAGAAACCTTCAGTGATTAACAAATTTCTGGATGATTTCAATACCCCAAATTCGAACCAGTTTCAACAAATGATTATCATACACACAATCCATTCAAAACACATTCAAACTCATTTTAAGCTCAATTAAAACTCATCCAATTTTACCCACACACTTTACAATTTCAACACCCACCAATTCAAATGCTCAACACTTTCAAGATTACAAAAAAGCTTAGATTCTTACCTGAGATGATTTAGAAATTCAAGGAAGCACTTTCAATAATCAATTCCTTGGCAACTCTTGATCTTTTTTAGTTTCTCTCTCTAAAAACACCTAAAACACACATACAAACGAACCTGGAAGTGTTTTCTAGTTTCTGGAAATGTTTGGAATATGTTTTATTTTTAATTTATCACTTAATTACACAATTAACCCCTCAAAACCGACTTTCTGCCCGACACTGCGACACAAGCCTTGTGTCGCACTGGGCTCTGTTTCGCTACCTGCGACACTAGCCTTGTGTCGCATAACAGTACACAACTTTCAAATTTAACAAATTTCGGGGTGTTACATTTTACCTACGAGAGGTGGATTCAATGTAGAATGCTAAAAAAATGAAGAATGAGAGAACCAATAAGATTGTTCCATTTCCTTTAAAATTCAATTTTCACTCGTATCTTTAAAATCAAATATCTCACAAACGGCATGACCAAAAATTATAAAAATTACATATTCGAAATCAGCGTCTTTTTCTTTTCGATTAGAGATCTCACAAGCTATACTTTCGAGTTTCGACAAAATTTTTATTTTTTATTTTTGTTGAGTTGTAGAAAATATGACTTATATAATCACATGTGTTTTTATATATAATCACATGTGATTTATGAATAAATATAACTGGTACACGACTATTCATCAAATGTGAATGTTAACTCGCACATGATTACAACTTATTATTCATTCATATAAACAAATATAAATAAGATTTTAGGAATTGCATTCATTTACAGTCAACATCACATGTGATTGTTGATTTGATGTTTAATCACATGTGTTTTTCAAATGAATTATGTGATAATAACTGATAATTCACATGTGATTTCACATTTATATTTATTTACATGTATAATTATAAATGATTATTTAAAATTCGTATTTATTTACACTTTATTAAAATGTGATTACTAATTTAATGTTTAATCAAATGTGATTATAACTAAAAATTTTTCTGAAGCTTTATTAAATTATCAAATAAATTATTTTTATGTGATTTTAAAATTATAATTTATAAATTTGATTATTCACACTTTATTATAAATAGTGATTTTAAACTTATAATTTGATTGTAAATATATTCACATGTGATTTATTATTACGAATTTTATATACCTATTAGAAAATGAAAAAAAAAGTGTTGAAAGTATGTAATGTGAGATCTCTAATCAAAGATAAAAAGACGCTGAATTTAACGGTGTAATTTTTATAATTTATGGATATACAGTTTGTGAGATATTTAAATTTAGAAAAAAATATGGAAATGGATAATTGAAATGGAACAATCTTGTTAGTTCTTTCGTTCTATATTTTTTTAACATTCTACTGAACTTTATTATAATAAGTTTAAATATTGATTTAATACCGAAGTTTCTAGAACTTCATCATGAAAAAAATAATAAGAGGTCCCACTAAACATTTTGCTTACTCAACTTGTTTGTTAGCTTTATCTAAACGAACACTTGAATAAAAATATCGTGAAAGTGACAACGTAGAATATTAAGAGTTGATTATGCAGCTTTCTATTAAATAAATGTTTATGCAGCAAATCATATTCTTATGTTGTTCTTTTAGGATTAATTTATTCACGGTTTCTGGTCTACGTTAAATATAAAAAATGCAATCTGACTTACGTAAAACCTTTCAGGTTTTTTGAAGAAGTTTTTCTTTTAAAAAACTTTCATAATTTTATAAATATATGTTCAAATCGTATTTCTTGAAAAAATAAAAAACTTTAAAATACAAGAAAAATAGATACAAGAAAATAAATAAATTTTTCAATACCTAAACGCAATAGTAAATAAAGTGAATATTGATATTTTTATCGAGATTGACTATGCAATTTATAAACATTGGTATAACTTTTATTTTACTTCTACACATTATTTTGGGTAAAGGGATATACCCGATAAATTTATTAAAAAACTGAAACAATGAAGCACACGAGGGTTTCAAGACAAGCCTAGAAACCCCGACCACAAACCAAAAAAAAAAAAAAAAAAAAAAAAAAAAAAAGATTTAAACAATGAATCCCTCATAACAAAACTACAACCCAAAAGAACCCCTATCTAAAGCGAAGCTTATGGAATTTTTCATACGGCTTTCAAATGCGTCACTTGAGGAAAGGTCACTTGAGGAAAGGTCTTGAACTTTAGAGTGAAAATCTTCAACCGCAAAATAGCTGGTATCACATCAACAAGTTGTTCGTTGTTCTATAGATTTTGTACCTTTTTGAGAAAGACGGTTGTTCCTCCCTCGCTTATCAAATAAATTATACCGACACTTCAAGAACAAGCTTAGCATTCACCACTCTCACTACTCCGTAACCGAGGCATGGGACTTCTAACTTCTTACACACTATAAAATACTAGTATGATGTTTTGGTTCCCAATACTAGTATGGTATGGTGCATGAGTCATGTGTTATCGTTTAGGTTATGAGGTTAAGAACAAAAAGGAGCATATGAGAGTCGTCCTTCTCCAACTCGTGCGGTGAGTCTTTTGTGATTCAATAATGACGAAAGTGGATTACATTATTGTAATTAAATTAAATGTTGAGAGTCAATGAGGATTTGTGAGTGTATTCAAAAGTGTTGAGAGAAACGTTTATTCCTGTAATATTGTTTATAATAATGGAGTTTTAAATGACATACGGGTCCCGTGATTCCACGTAAAATGTTTATGTGTTATTCTTTTTCTGTTTCAAGTAATTTATTATAAGTTTTTATATTATCGTTCTGTGATTTGGTGTGACGTGATTATCCTAATAAATAGTATGGGAGCGGGATCAATCAAAACAATATAAGATATATAATAAGTTTAGTGAAAATCAAGTTCGTATTTATATTGATTAAATGATTAAATTATTAAAATATAACTTGTTAATGTTATCTATGGACGAGACGTTAACGGTGGATAAGGTTTTATTGGACTCCTGGGACCCACGTGTCGTTGGCCAACTGTACACAAGATTTTTCTTATTCTTAACATTTAAACTTATCAAGTACATTTCAGTTACCACGTAGACGGATAATAACAGGACTTTGACACGTCACTGTATGGACCCTGTCTTTGATGGTCTTCATATTTTTTGGCGGATGGTACAACTGTATAAGCATGATTGGAGTAGAATTATTGTAACTTCTTTTCTAAAGATGAATTTGTTTGTGTTACTGTTATTGCATATTATATGATGCATAATTGTATTTTTAAACATTGAGAATCATAAGATTTTATTTGACGTCGCAGTTACGACGAACTGCGACGTGATGAATACGAACTTGTCAAATGATCGGTTAATAAGTTATTGAAAATTTGTTTATACTTTTTACTATCGTTTCAGTTACACATAAATATAAAGTTTTACTTATGTAGTATATACGCGTTCAATATGCACATTTCTACTGCATATATATTGTTCATTTTTATTTAGCTATACACATATTAGGTTTAGTCACCTCAGTAATATAACATTATACGTTTATATCAATTCACAAAGTTAAATATCAAATTTAATAGACTTGTAATACAAATTCAATAGAATTGCAACTACGAAAGGTTATGAATATATTATGTTTTGACAATTTTTAAATTCAAAGAGGGTAAATTGAAAAAAAAAAATCTATCAATTTCTCGTGAACTTTTAACCAAATCAACTTATCAAGTATAACCATATACTTTTCACTATAATGACTTGTAATATATCATTATAGTTTGTCAATAGAATATAAAATCACCCGCAATGGTCACGGGCGTGGTAGTGATGTTATGAGTGTCATGACAGCATAACATGGTATGGTGAGATAATACCATGCAGTAGAAAAAATCTCACCACACCATGTTATGATGTACATGTCCCACAATTTTAAATTCTTTTTGATTTTTCTTTTATAAACATAAATAAGTCCATATTATTAATTAATTATATACAATTCAATATTTAAATAACACACAAACTTTAAAATAAAATTACTTCATTAATAATAAAAATTACAATGCTTAAAAAACATTACCATACTTTAAAAAAAAAACAATACAATCCTACAAACATAAATAATTAAAGTACATATTATGCAACTACTAAATTATTGATTCAAGGAGGGAAAGTTGTTTGGAAGATTTCAAATGTGGTCGGTGAGATTATCTCGTAATTGATCGTGAACATTTTTTCGCGAATTTTTTTTACTCTTGATTAACGATCCCTTACCCGAGTCCTCCAATCCCGACGGGTCGGTTAGCTGGGTCGACGATCATCTCTTCCTCTAGAGGACTTATTGCGAACTCGTTATTCTCTTGTATCATGTTGTGCAATATTACACAAGTGTACATATGTCTTCGCATCTTGTTGACCGTAGCAACCCGTCTCACATAGATATGAGTTAAAAAAGTTGAGTTCCTACCATATGTAAAGCCACTCAAAGCCGAAAGCAGTGGACTGCTCGGATATCCTTCAGGTTCAACTAAAAACTATGGTGGAAGGATACTAGTAGCCCATTACTTTAGACTTATAAGGAACTCAACTTTGTTATCTCATACCAATGTGGGACGGGTTGTTACATTGATGCTCATGGATATTTTCAGATTTCTTAAAATGTGAAACATTCCTTGTAATACACCAAACGTCCTTGTAGTAAACCAAGGTGTAATGGATAATGAGGGGCAAAGTCAAATAGAAGATAGTCGTAGTTCAGACTACAAGTCCATGTATTTCAAGAATACAATGTAGTTTTAGTTTAGCTACGGGTTCAATGGAGTATAAGATCTCGACATAAACTAGTTATTGTTTTGTTTTTGTATCAAAATATTAGTAAGTAAGATAGGGTCGTTACACTACCAAAATTAAGCCCTTAAAAACTAAGTAGATAGAGTAAATAAGGTGTCGATCCCACGAGGAACTATGGATTATATTGATTCCTACTTGATTAAGTAACTAAAAAGGAGTTTAAAGAGTGATTTGATTATAGCTAAATAAACTAAATTACTAGAATTTATAAACTAACTAAAAGTAAGCAAATTAACTAAGGAACAAACAATCAAATTAAAAGCAATCACAACCAGGTTCAGGTATTTGATCAAAATAAGTTTGCTAAAGTATTTTGTTTACTTAGCATTGCGATTGTTCCAATCTCATAGACAAGATTGATATTAGTTTCAATACACAATTGTAGGCACGAATCATACGAGCAAGCACCAACCGCCATTACCATCACAAAGGATGGTTGAGCACAATTGGTAAAACCGAGATGAAGGCATCTTACAATTGAATAATAGAACTAATTTATTTAACACAATGATAGAAAGCAAATAATAATCATAAAACTCAAAATCAATAGCAAAGTGTAACAACTCTTTTCAATAAAATTAAACATTCAATACAAAGTTTGATCAAACCCTAAACCGGTTGCGATCTCGGGATTTAGCTGGACATGGAGAATGTAAACGCATCAGAATGGAATGAGTATTTGATCGGTGCTGGAGAGTCCTATTTTTCCATTGATGTAATTTCCTTTGCACCGCACCGAATGAATTTGTATTTAATCGGTTTGTTGTGCTTTAAAGCTACTATTGAATAACGACACACACCGAATAGACTTGTAGTTAATTGGTGCTCCTTCTTTTTCCATCAGCTTCTAAACTTTTAATTCATAAGACCACTAAATGAGCTTTTAATTTAAATGTTCTATGCCTTTGATCTTCATACTTCGATTTCTCTTCTTTTCATATCTTGACACATTGTCTTCGTAATCTCCCGCTTTAAGCAATATTCGCGTACATCCTACAAAATACAAATTCCAACTCAAAGTAGTGTGTTTCGTAACAAAGATAGGTGCATAATTAACGAATTATAATACAATTAAGTGGATATAATATGTGCCTATCAAACCTCTCCAACTTAACCCTTTCTCGTCCCGAGGAAGAATAAAAACAATTTAAGCTCAAAACATTTTAGTACTGAAATCTTCAAAGTATAAAACATAAATGTAACATATCTTAATCAATTGTAATATATATGAGACAGAATTTCACTCAAGAGGAAGCAATCTAGATTTGGAGGTCCTCACAAGGAATAGTCACTCATCTTTCAAATGTTTAGGGGTTAAGTGTATCACTCAAATGTCATTCTAGAGAGATGAATCTCTATAGGCTTGCACAAATTCTCATTCTCCACTACTCAAAAGTACATATATCATAAGTCAAATGGTCTTAAGAAAAGGTTGTAATGGGGCTTAAGGTTAGGGTAGGATAAAAGAAGGCAAAAATGGATAATTAAAAGCATGAGTATATATAATCTCCTCGACTATAAACACCTTTTACCTTTAATAACTCTCCAACGAATTCATAACTTTATCCCCAAATCGAATGATAGATCTTCACAGTCGATTTGTTCCAACTTTTCACCGTTAACAACAATTTCCCAACAACGATTTTCGTTCACATTATTCTTTCAACTAACCGGTGTCTGTTATTTCTCAAATTTAAAACTCGTGAACTATTGTTCGGCCATTTTTCTTCCAATTTTTTTCTTTTCTTTTTTTTTTCTTTTCATACTTTGAACAATTTTGAGACTTCACAAAGTAGAGGTCAATTTTACACCTCTTTTTCTTCACATCTATTTACATGCATTTTCGAACAACCTTTCACCCTCCTTTAACACAATCAACTTTCACTCCATATGCAACAAAACATCTTTATTTCACATAACCATAGTACCATACCACGCTACATTATATATGCTCTTTTATGTTCAAGGGTAAGAAAAAGAAGGCTAAAAATAGGTTAACCTCAATTCATAAAGTGGTTAATAAGATACGAAAGGATGTAAACATAGGCGCAAAGTTGGCTCACTAAAGGAATTTAAGGGTAGGATGTCAAACGAAAGGAAGAAACAAGGGGTTACCTAAATAAGATCATTACCATCCTTTATGGATATGTACGGGTAACCTAGAAGAGACAATGTGCAAGTTCTAGATATCACTCAAATAGAAAACGACTCCCATGAAAAAAACTATGAGACTGATTATGAATGTGTCAGTCAATATAGGCTCAAAAGTCTCACCAGGTTTAAAACACTCCAAATCTAATGTTTGTGGTACGAATTTAAGCCTTACAAATTGCTTAGCCAGTTAGGTTTCTACTAATTAAAGAACGTTAACTTATTTGTGGTTTTTAGTTCACTAACTTATACAAGTGTTGATCATATGATTGTATCAAATTAGATTTTGCGGGTTAGGATCGAGATTCTAAGCTGATCATATGATTTCAAAGATCGAAGAAGGATTAAGACGTTCAACGATAAATAGCGTGAAAAGACAATTTCTAATATTAAAAGTATATGCCCACGTAGAAACGTAGTCCCTTCTACAATACATTTAATTCTTGACTCTTAACCGATATAACCCTTGGTTCACGGTTCAACCCTTTTTCTCCATGTGCACCATCATTGACTACAAATAATACCTCATATTTTAAGTTGGTACAATTCATTGGGTCGACCTATTAATAAATTGTAAACCATCAACTAGAACAATATTTAATATTATAGATTATTTTAATTAAAAGACGAATCGGCGAAAGTCGTCCCATACTAATGCTGGCCTTTAAGGTTACAATTATGTAAACTAGGAAGCATAATTACTCTTTAAGGTTACTCATGATACTTTATAAATTCCACAAATTGTTATTATACACCATCAAATTTCTAAATTTCTATAGGGTTGTATATTTGGTTATAACACAACTTTAGTAATAACATTTTAAGTGTATAATAGTACTACTTAGGAGACCTCTGTTAGGGTCTTATGTAAGTAGTCTATAAACAAAGCGGGTATAATAGCTTGATCCACACCCCACGTACACGGACAACATAATTCAAAAGTACATAAACATGAACCACTAGATATGATATTTTTATTATCCTTGTCTTCTATTTCCTATAGGTCCAACCAGATCGTGATGGTCATACTTTTAAGTAATATGATCATCCCATTAACCTCCAATCTCATTGGTACACCGACGACATACTTATTAGATGGATGAGTAGGGTTCAAATGAGTACAACAACTTTGTGTGAGAATAGGAGAATCAATCTCAACCATTCATTTTCATCAATACTCATTTCTCCCATCTTTTTAAAAACTAAATATCTCACAAACGAAAAGTCGAAAAATTATGAAAATTGCACCATATTTTTCAGCGTTTTCTCCTCTTCGATTTAAGATTTTACAAGCTATACTTTCGACGATTTTTTTTTCATTTTTTGGTGGGTTTTACAAAACCCTAAACCCCAAACCCTAAACCCTGAACCATAACCCTTAAACCCTAAACCCTAACACATGTGTTACTAATTTGTAAACTCACCAAAAAATGAAAAAAAAATTCGTCGAAAGTATAGCGTGTGAGATCTTAAATAGAAGAGGAGAAAACGCTGAATTTTATGGTGCAATTTTCATAACTTGTGAGATATTTAGTTTTTAAAAAAATTGGAGAAATTGAGTTTTGTGACACATTCTCAACACTTGGTTCCCCTATTCTCAACACTTTTACCATTGTCATTTGAACCCCACCCTTTAATTTTAACATTCATCATATAATAAATGTTAACTAACATGCACCGCGATGAATATTAACAATTTTGGATATAATATTCATCAATTATGTTATAGCCTACAAAAAGAATTTATCAAGGAAACTTAACATTCATAGCATCGATTCTAATCAAAATTTATTGAATTTCACTTTTGAATTTTTGACATTTGTATTGGCGAAGTTAAGATGCTTCGTGATGAATATTACACTTCCTCCTTCCCCCAAAAAAACGTTTCCCCCTGGATCATCTCATATTATATAATATATATATATATATATATATATATATATATATATATATATATATATATATACAAAAGATCCGCGCGATGCAGCAGATAAAAAAAACTAAGCTTCAGGTTCATTCGATATGTAGTATGTAAATCATAATTAAATTTTATATGAAAATACACTACGATATGACGTTTTTAAAAAAAGTAAGAAATCACCTCTTTACCCCTTTTAAAAAAATACAACAACATACCCCCAAAGATATATATATCAGAAATGTCGTTGTAAACTCGATGCTCAAGATGCGAGTTAGGAATATCAGATTGTATGTTTATATGCCCATGTGCCATTAAGAGTTTGTTTCTAATTTTTTACAATTTTTTAATTGGATTTTTCTAATGATAGCCCTTAAGGCTATGTTTAAGAAAATATGTCGTGCATACATGATGATACATTAAGGTTAGTAGAGTGTTTATTAAAAAGTTAGTGATGTGGTTATTTTCATAGTACAACAAAATAATGCGTGTCTGAATATATTAAATATAGCCCTAAGTGCTGTCATTAGAAAAATCTTTTTAATCTGATGTATTTTTTTTTACTTTTTCTTTCTTTTTTTTAATTTTTTTATTGTTTGTATTTTGTTTTAAGCATTTAGTAACTAATCGACTTTACTTTTTATTCAATATACTAGCAACCGATTTTAGCTTTTATTTTACTTTTGTTTTTTATTGTGTTTTATCGCATATCATTAATGTACAACTTTATAACTATCATTACTAGATTTTGACATTGAAAGCACCAAAAATATGGATTATGATGCACCAAAAATGAAATTTAGTGTACCGTTATGGTGTAGTTACGATGCACTCTACTATTAACTTTGATGCACTATAATTGTTACTAATTAATTTACAATGATGCACCATTATTTTAACTATGATACACTACACACTTTTTAAAAATTATGCACTACATTATATGATGATGTACCTTTAAATGATGAATATGATGCACTTGACGTTTAAATATGATGTAATTGGCATTTAACTAAAATGCACTTTACTTTTAGATATGATGCACTTGACTTTTAACTACAACGCAATGTATTTATTATTATGATGCAGTTGACATTTAACTATCATGCATTTGACTTTTAGCTATGATCCACTTAAATTATAACTATAACGCAATGTATTTACTATTACGATGCACTTGAATTTTAACTATGACGCACTTAACTTTTAACTATGACGCACTTAACTTTTAACTATGAATGTAATCATTACTGTGATGCATAATTAGTTAAAAATAAGTGGATTACGATGCACCAAAGTTTAATTAAAATTTAATGTACCGTCATTGTGTAGTTAAGGTACACTATAATTTTAACTTTGATACCCTAGAACTATTACTATATAAATTATTATGGTGCAGTGTACATTCAACTATGATGAACTAAAGAATTTTTAAATTCGGGGAACTATATTATTACGAGGATGCATCGTTAAAGTATATACGTGATACACTAGAATTTTAACTACGATGCAATTGACGTAGTGTATTTATTATTATGATGGACTTGATTTTTGACTATGATGCACTTAATTTTTTACTACATATACATATATTTTTCCCGATGATTTGCTGGGAATTCCACCTGAAAAGCAAGTGGAATTTAAGATAGATATAATACCTAGTGCAACACCAACAGCTCAATCACCTTATTTTTTAGCTCCTACAAAATTAGAAGAATTGATGAAAGCACTTTAAGAGCTATTAGACAAAGGATTTATAAGACCTAGTTTATCTCCATGGGAAGCACTTGTTTGTCAATAAAAGGATGAATCAATGCATATGTGTATTGACTATCGTGAGTTGAATAAAATCAAGATAAAGAACAAGTATCCAATACTTAGAATTGATGACTTGTTCGACCAGTTACAAGGAGCAAGGTACTTTTCAAAGATTTATTTAAGGTTTGGATATCATCAACTTATGGTTAGAGTTGAAGATATCTCAAATAGCAAATCGAACAAGATATGGGCATTATGAGTTTCTAGTGGTGCCATTTGGTCTCACAAATGCACCATCAATACTTATGGATCTTATGAAGAGAGTATGCAATTTATATCTTGTTGAATTCGTAATAGTATTCATTGATGGTATTTTGATTTACCCTAAAAACAAAAGGATCGTGATGTCATATTAAAATTGTTTTAGAATTGCTTCGCAAAAAAAAAAAAAAAAAAAAAAAAAAAGAACTTTATGTCGAGTTCTCTAAGTGTGATTCTTGGATTATAGAAGTTCAATTCTTATGGCATGTAGTTAAGGTAACTCCGATAAAGATAGATGCAGTAATGCGATGGGAACCTCATTAAAGGTCTAAAGAAGTTTGTAGTTTCATTGGTCTATCTGAATATAATCGGCGATTCATTAAGGACTTTTCAAAGATGCAACACCCTTGAAATTATTTATACGGAATGAAGTGTGTGATCTATATAGGTCACAAGAGTTTATATTACTATTTAAGACTTAAGAGCTAAGTGTGAGACACTGACACTGGATGAAACTAATAACCGACTATGATTGTGAAATTCTTTACTATCCAGTAAAAGAAAACGTTGTGGCGGATGCTTTGAGTTGAAAGGATATAATAGGGTTTACTAAAGTCAGGCTATGAGAATTTGATTGACTATGAATTTGAATAAGAAAATCAAAAAGGTCAACGAGCAGTCGTTCAAAATGAAAGTTTGAACGAAGAAGGAATGAAAGGTCAATTCAAATTACTAGAAAATGCTAGTGATAGAATCAAACGATTCGAAGGAATAATATGGTTCCCTAAACAAAGAGATCTTAATTTTATGCGTAGCTCATAAATCTAGATAGTCAATTCATCTTAGAAGTACTAAAATGTATAAGGATATTAAAGTTGATGTTATTGATGGTCAGGAATGAATAAGTCAATTTGAGATTTTGTTAAGACATGTCATACATGTCTTCAAGTAAAAGCTGAACATCAAAAACCATGATATACTCTACAATCTTTAAAGAATCCCATTTGAAAGTGGGATTACATTGCAATGAAATTTGTGGTTAGACTACCCAAAATTCAAAATAGTCATGATGTGAAATGGGTAATCGTTAATAGATTGACCAAATCAACACATGTCTTATGCATAAGAGAAACATATACCTTATGAGATTAGAAATGGTATATGTCAAGGAGATAGTAAGTAGGCATGATATCCTTTTTTTATTGTAGAACGGCGTTATGTTGAGATGAGAAAAGCAAATGGTTGGCCCAGAAGTTGTATAACATATAACTCTTAAAGTTATTCAAATCTAAGATAGAATTGTGATATACACAAGTTCGATAAAAATTTTACGCAGATAGAAGAAGAAAGCCTATTGATTTCAATAAGGCTGATAAAGTTATGTTAATGATATCGCCTTAGAAAGGAATGATGAGATTTGGGAAATGAGGGAAATTAATTAAGTCCTCACTATATAGGATCTTTTGCTATTACTGAAAAGATATAAAGTTATCAATAATATAAGTTTTTTTAGAACTACAACTGCTAGATGACACATTTCATTTATCAAAGCTTAAAAGTGCACTATAGATGACTTCGACAATAATCCTCTTAAAAAATTAAGTGTTGATAAAAAATTTAGTTTTATAGAGGATTCGTAATCAATCATTGATGTAAAAATTAAACAATTTAGGAATAAATCTATTCATTTGGTTAAATAATATCATGGTTTAAAGCTACTTGGGAGTCTGAATCAGAAATAAGATAAAAAAATTTCCACCTATTTGATTGATTGAATTTCGAGGATGAAATTCTTGTAAGGTGGGAGGATTTGTAACATTCGTAGAAAATACTAATAAATAAATAATATTTTTATAAGAAGTTAAACATTATATTTAATTAAGTTACGCTTAAAGATTAAAAGTTAGATTTAACCACCTTTGACTAATAATTATTTGATAAGTTTATACATTAATATACTAAATGTTGGTAACTCAATAATAGTGTTGTATCTAAAACTTTGTAAGACTCAAAATATATTTATACGATATAATAGATACATTTTGTACAAAGTTAAATAACTTAAAAGATTATTATTATATTATAGTATTAAATTAAATTAAATCAGATGAAATTATCTTCTTGCTAACTAATGCCAGATAGAATTTCGAAATCTTTCTGAGTGTCATCTTTACTAACTCAGGATCAAACACTAGTTTGCCACATATTAAAACTAATAATAATTACCTACATTGTAGACTTAATGACCTCCTACTTCTTTGTATTCTATAAATACGGTACTAAAATACTTTCAAATTTCATCTCCCACACTTATAAATCATACACACACACACTCAAATAAATCTCCACCAATCACAATTAAACTTTCATATGCTTTTATTTGATTATTAATTGATTTTTTTAATTTAAATATCAATATCAATATCAATAGTATTTAATTATTAATAGTTTGATATATATGGACTTAAGGTCCGTTTGCAATAACAATAATAATATTATTATATTAATAAGGTTATGTTTTAACAATCTATAAAACTTTAGTAAGCTTATACGATTTGCATAGCATATAATATAATTGTATTTGTATAGCGCAATCTAATAATTTAGTTATTTTAGTAAGCTTATACGATTTGCATAGCATATAATATAATTGTATTTGTATAGCGCAATCTAATAATTTAGTTATGTACGTGTATGATCAATAGGTTGAATCGACAAAATATAGTTATGTACGTGTATGATCAATAGGTTGAATCGACAAAATAGAAGTATCATAATCTAAAAACTATCGAGGTGAGTTTCATGTTATTTTCAAAACGGATATATATGCGATATACTACATGATTATCTGATTACTTAATTATCTATTTAAAGTGCATTTAAGCACGAATGTTGATTTTTAGATATATTATATCATGTTATTCTTCGGGTAATCAGGAGCGGAAACGTAACGATCGTTTTCTCATATATGTATTGGTACGTTTAGTATACAAGATGCATCTTGTTTGTACTAATTCGATACTAGCATATACTTGTCACTATGGTCGGGGCTGATATAGATAGTCGTGATGTCGATAGCACGCATGATCATCGATATCAAATAACGACTTGGAATTTGGTTAACCCCGATAGACACATAGATCTAGCTATACTTTCTATATTTTATGTTTTCACGTTACACGTCATCATTGCATATTGTGTGTGATATTGTGTACACAAACACACGAAATCACTAAGCCTTTAGGCTTATGCATGTATGTGTATATCAGAAGGCACAACTAGTTGGCTCGTCAAGAAGGGAACTCGTAGGACCAGATAATACATGAAGATGTTTTCATTCGTTAATAGTCATCTTTTGGACTAGTTTAAACCTCGTATCACTTTCGCTTGGGATGTAAACCTTTGATATATGAATAAAATATTCGTTTTATTGGAATAGATCTCACGTGTCATAATGCACAATACTTATACTTTAAAAATAATAAGAGCATCGTACTTTAACCAAGCGGTATAATATTTATTGATAAAAACACTACATTATCATTTAAATAAAGGTAAAATAAGTTACATAAAAATTTGAATAATTTTAAATAAATTTTAAAAAAGAAGTATAAATAATTAAATCGAGTTTAAAAAAGCTTAAATGCATTAATGCAAAAAAAAAAAAAAAAAGATACACTAAAAAACGTTTTAAAAAATAAAATAATTTTAAACTATTAAATTAAAGGTTAAAAAAAATTAAATGAAAATATACAAAACTGAATTTAAAAATTTTTAAATAAAGGTTGGAAGAAAATAAGAGAAAAAAGTGAGAAAAAAAATGCAAATTTATTTGTAAAAAGTAACGAGTGGAAGAGAAGAGTAAAAGAAATGTAATACCACTCCCAACCATTCTTTCTTCACTTCTTTCTTTAGTTTTGTCAGTTCAGCGCCACTTCAGAACACCCAAAAACTGATGAAAGATTGATTAAACATTGTCAAAAGTCCTTTTATCAGTTTGATTTCTGAGACCCACCGACTATTAATTAAAGGTTTTGAAATAAATATTAAATTAAAACTCTTTCATTAAAATTAAAAACATTATATTAATTAAAATTGATACATTACAATAAATACATAAAAAGTATTACAATAATTAAAGAAAAAACATTACGGTAATTAACATTACGGTAATTCTAAAGTACGGATCTAGTCGCTGTCGGAGAACCCACTTTGTCCCGTATCCTTTCCGAACATCGTTTTGAAATCTTCTTAATACTTCTTTATTACATTTTTCTAGTTTCTTCAAACATAACAACGTTGTCCCCAATGCGACAGCATAGGCCTTTGGATAAATTTTCACAGTTTCATCACCATTTTTTGCTTATCAAACTCAATTTTTTGTTGCGTCGCTTCTTGAATAGTTTTCAAAATTTGTTGTTGGATTCTTGCGGATTCCAAAATAGCCTCACGGGTTGCATCGCTCGAATTTCCTGAAGATGTTGCATCCGAAGAACCCGAACTTCGTTGACTTTTTCGACTTTTATCACTACCGGGTGGACTACGAATCTGGTCGTTTTGGAATAACCGTTGCATATTGTTCGCAAGGTCGGTGGGGATCGGATTATCGGAGGTATCATCTCGACTAGATTAATTGGTACGTCATCTTCTTGAAATGCGTGTTTGTTGTACGTAATACCGTGATCGACATAGAATTTTGGGATATCTTTGACTACGTGGAAAGCTTGCTCGTAAATAAAGGTCCTTTCAACTTATTGTTTGAAGTGTTCTTTTGCCACCCTAATAACATCCTCGTCTTGGTACCCGCTTGGCCAAAGCTCGTTGTACTTTTTGTAGATGCCGATAAATTTCTTGACGTCGGTTCTAACTTTATTCTATTTACCGGTTAGTTGACTTTTTGTGTGTTTCACATCAAGTAACCGATTGTATTCTTGAACTATTTTGTTTCAAAATTATGAATCGGTTTGCGAATTTCCTTCGACTCCGTTTTGGGAATTGTCGACCCATCGCTCGGTCAATGTTTTGACTTCATAGTCCATGCATTTAGTTTGTGCTCTCTTTTTTTACCCTTGACATGAACCTCATGCTCTTCTTCGTCTTCGGATCCTATGTCATTTTGGGTTTCGGGTTGTGTTTGCAATGGAATTTCAGGTTGTGAGTGTGAGTGGTGGTCGGATTGTGGTTGAGAATATGCTTGGAAGCCGTATTGTGGTGGTGGTTGGTAGCCGTATTGTGGTTGTTGGTTGTCGTATTGTGGTTGTTGGTATGGTGGGTAGCCGTATTATGGTTGTGGTTGTTGGGGATATCATGGTTGGGGTTGGGATTGATATGATGCGAAACCGGTTGGTGAATTATTGGAGGTAGTTGCCGAAGACGAGTTAGCCGGTGACTTGGGGTAAATGGGATTGTTGAGTAAATTTTGATGGAAATCGTTGTTGTTGGTGTCAGACATTTTTTGTGAATTAGAAGGAAAAAATGATAAACAAAAGTGTTGAATTGTATAGAATAATTGGGTGGAATAATGTATAGAATAAGAGAATGGAAGAGAAAAATGTGTGAATTGAAGTTTATTTGTGTGTTTGGGATTGAATAAAAGTATTTAAAAAATTAAAAAAAAAAATTCTTCAAAAAACGGCTATATTAATGTTTTATTTTTAATTATTTTTTTAGATTTCCAACGGAAAATTGAAGAATTACAACCGATTAAACGGTGCCATCGGTGTCAGTTTGCCAAGGCTTCATCGTTTGAAACCGATGAAAGTTATTGGCACCGGTCTAAGTTGATGGAGAAATATGTCACTCTCCTATTGACTTCTTTTCTTCCTATATAACATATCATTTTCTCTTGAACCACACCCTAAATGAAATGTATGTGTAAAAAATTATAGGATTTAACATAAAGTTAGATATTTATTTTTAGGCATATTTAACATTACTCTTAAATTTAATAAATACAATTTGGTTTAAAAATTAAATATTAGTGACTGAGAAATCTATTCCTAATTTTGTGTGTGTTCCATGAAAAAGTTAAATTGTTAAAATTATTTTTTTCATACGATTTGCTCTTTTTAAAGAAAATTAAAATTTATTACAAGAGGATATTTTCGTGTTGATTTATTTTTAAACATGAGTAAGGTTCAAATGAGTACAACAATATTTACTGAGAATGAATGAAACAATAAGAATGTGACACGTGTTACAAAACTCACTTTCCCCCACGTTTTTAAAAATTAAATATCTCACAAACGATAAGTCGAAAAATTACAAAAATTGCACCATAAAAATCAGCGTTTTTTTCTCTCTTCGATTAAACATCCCACAACGTATACTTTTGACTACTTTTTTTTCGTTTTGGGTGGGTTTTGTAAGGAACTATCACATGTGATACCAACAACTATCACGCGTGATAGCTGGTATCACGCGTGATAGCTGGTATCACATGTGATAGCAACGAGTAAACGTAATGATTTATCACTCAAAGGTTTTCTTCCATTACTAACATGTAATTAGCCTAGGATAACAAGTTAAACTCACTATGGTTGTGTGGTTAAATCCCGAGATTAGGTTACATATAATATAAATATTTATCAATAAATTTATATATTGCTGATATCTTTTGTGCAACTCAAAAATATAAAAGGAAAAAGAAGTTTTTCTTTAAATATTGCCCTTAAAATGAGAAAAGCATTACGTGTGTCATTCAGTAATAATTAGTTAGGTACTCGCGTAAAGTTGCTGGAGTACTTATTACGTTTAGGCTCGTTACAAAATGAATTTCATTAGTATGTTGTTACAAATTTTAGATTATTAAATTCAATGTATATGTATATTTTCATCCCCATTAATCACAATCACAATTCATTTTATTTATGGGTTTGGGTTATCTCCAAATTGTTTATTTATGGACTAAATTGCATTTTACTAAACATTTTCAAATATACACTTGTTTATTTATGGAGTAAATTACATTTTATATTAATATATAATATACTACATCTTGAACATTGTATTTAATTTTTAAAGTTAGCTAAGGGTAGTTTGGTCTTTTTCGTTGAAGATAAGGGTATTCATGTCATTTTCATTTCTTTAAACATCTAAGTTATTGAAGAAAATGGTTAAACCCTTTATAAGGGTGTAAGATGTTAGATATTCTTTCATCTCCATCAATTTTTTAATATATATCATTGCCGCTCATTCTCCAAGCGTAAATGTTATCGTGGGCTGTGAAAGAGAGTGATTTTGTAAAATAGGTCACAGGCTTAATCCCAACTCCTCGTGGTTTGCATGAGATATTCAAAAATTATCTGAGGTGTGATTCTTGCGAAAGGGTCGCATTGTATACAAGAGATCTTAGTTTAGTGTTGTCCATCTAAACAAGTTTTTTTTTCCAGCCATATACCTTGCTTGTTGTTAGTAAGGTAGTCTGTATGCAAAATATAAACGATATAAAGTGATTGGGTTTTATAAACCATGTTGCGTATTTCGTATAATTAGGGTTATGATTTTCACCGGATAATCTTTGTGAGTCGTGTGGATCACTTTTCAAAAGAGATATTTCGACCCTAACGTGCATGGGTTCACGAAATTAGTTTTGGGATAAAACTAGAGAATCGTTCAGTTTATTGCACCAAATCCGAACGCGAAATGTTAATGTGTGTGTTTTTGTGTTTGTCTCAAATGCAGAAAACGATGTTATAACCAAAAGAAAACCTGCAGTTATTCCATAACCGAATCCGGGTCAAATAGTCAACGGATATTTCCGCAGTCAGCTGCCCCTTGGACCCCGCCAGGGGCGTTGCCCCTTGGACCCCACAAGGGGGCGCAACCCCCTTGACCCCTGCAATCTTGGTTAAGTCCGTGTTTAGTAACTTGTCAGTTATGCACTATGCATCACCTACCTCGTGTCCACTAATACACCAATGCACTAAAATATACAACAAACCATCGAATCCAATTGCTTATATTTTTCTATGCGAAACATAACTGTAATATTATTTTGGAATCTTAAAAAAGAGACGTTAATTCGTATACATTTGATGGAGGAAAATGTCTTTCCAAACATAGATACACTTAATTTTGACGATCAATCCTCCAATACATTGAAACTTTACAAATCATATCATTGAAATAAAACCAAATACATTGAAACAAAACCAAATCAATACTAACTAACTAACTTGGTCTATAAAGACCACAACCCGATTCCATAACCATCATCAATCTTTGAGATAACCAATCAATTAAGATTTGAACGGACCTCAACCTTTGAGTACAAACACATTGTGATGTCTTGACTACAAAAATAAATGAAACAGAGTATCATAAAACTGAGACACCAACGTTCAAATTAACACCAATTATTTTATTGGGATATTATCGACTATTTTTGGAGGTGCATATGAGTCTGGCAACCTTAAAAACGATTAATAAAAATTTTATTTAAACTTTTATTTTTTCAATATTCTGTTGGATGATTAGATAGTGATTTGATCTAACTTTCATTTCAATCCACAAATTACCATTGTGAACGGGCTTATAAGTCATTGACGTAGCAGTATCGAATTAACTAACAATTTTGAAGATGTGAGTTATGAACTTCGGGTTGAACCACCGTAACTATTCACTGGAAAATATATTTATTCGTGATATGAATATTCGTTGGAATTTATGGTATTTATTCATTTTTCCAACGAATATTCATATCACGAATACATACCAGTTAAGAATTATTCGATGCTACTAGTTATATATTAGTGTCCTTTTCTGAAAGAGAATAACATGATTTATTTTATCCATTACTTTAAATAATCCGTTATTCCTAAAACTTATGCCTACCAATTAAAATAAGGCATAATTGACCGAACAAAAGTTTCTCAATACTTACGTTTAGAAGACAAATTAAATGAACCTCTACGTACAACTATTTCTTTTATTTTGGCCAATGTAACGTGTCAAGTCTCTTTAATTAGTTTATGATTTTCTTTTTAAAATAATAATTATAAAATAGTCAACTTCCTTTTTAAATTTTATATTTTCTTATTAAATCAAATTAAATGCTTTACATAAATTAGTAACGTGTTTGATCTATGATAATAAATTAATATATATGAGGTTGATAAAAGTAACATTGACCAAAATCAAAGTCATCTTTGCTGGTGTTCAATGTATACGATAGTACAGAGTATTGAAAAAATTTAGAGTCTCGGAATTAACTCTAATTATCCTATTTGATTATCATTTTGTATAAAACATTTTTTTATTGATATTTAAATTGCATTTGATCTGCATTTTATAATTTTTTTACGAAACATTTAGTTATAAAGAGGTAAATTAGTAATTTTACAATTTGAAGTAACCGGAGAAAGAATTTAATTTGAGAAAATCTTAATCCATTTTACAAACATAGACGCATAAAATGAAGCTACAAGATTTCTTCTACGTCTTGTAGCATGAGTTTCATGAGCGGTAAATTTTTTAAAATATTAAAATTTATATTTATTACTCATCAATTCAATCTAATATTCTGTATTATTATAATATCATAAATATTATAAATGCACATTTCAATATTTAAGATAATTTCATAATCACTAAATACTCTCTCCGTCCCAATTTAATTATACTGTTTTGACTATGAAGTCTTTCTTTTTCAACTTTGACCTTTGACCTTAAACATATTTATTTGTGCTATATAATATTTGATGTAAATTATATCAATGAAAATACATTTAAAACTCAATTCATTCATATATTTTACATCAAATATTATATAGCATAAATAAATATATTTAAGGTAAAAGTTAAAAAGGAAAGACTCTAACAGTAAAACAAAACAAAGAGTAAAACAAGACAATTAAACTGGGATGAATACACTGTATATTATCGGTTATCGTGTGGCACGAAAACACACCTAGAAATTCTCATACAAAAACTATACGTACTTTGGCAGATAATTAACATTTGTCAACACTCCATAGTGTACTATTAATTACGTATTTAATATTTGAAACGGAACATAAAATAAAATAAAAAAAATAAAAAATCTAAACAGTACCATCAGTAAGTATCAATCTTAATACGCCACGTGGCATCATCCAACTGCTAGGCCTCAAGATAGCTGCTGACAACCATCTCTATCCGGTTCCACTCTTCTTCCTATAAATACCCAAACTCATTAACCACTCTCTTTGTAAACCTTATTTCCTTCTTTTCTTAAAGACACCAATATTCTCCTGTAACAAACAAACTTCAAACATAAAATAGAAAAACCCCAAAAAATGGAACCACAAATTGATTTAAATCTCCCCGAATTGATCCCGGGTTTACCCGATGAGATCGCACTCGAATGCTTGACTCGTTTGCACTACTCCGCTTTCGATATCGCCTCTCGTGTTTGTCATCGGTGGCATAACCTTTTACAAAATCGCGAATTTTATTACCACCGGAAAAAATCCGGATTCACTCGAAAATCCGCTTGTTTAGTGCAATCGCTTCCAGTACAGAGTTTAGCTGAACCGGAAGGTGTAGCGACTAAACCTGAGAAACAATTAAAATACGGGTTATCAGTTTATGACCCGAAAACCCGTATGTGGGAACAAATAGATTCTGTTCCCAAATATTCAGATGGGTTACCTTTATTTTGCCAGGTGGCAAGTACGGAAGGGAAATTAGTAATAATGGGCGGGTGGAACCCCACGAGTTGGGAACCGTTGCGTGATGTTTTTGTGTACGAGTTCTCAACTCAAAGGTGGACTCAGCGAGTTGACATGCCATCAACTCGCTCGTTTTTTGCAACTGGCGCGTACAACGGAATAGTGTATGTAGCTGGCGGACATGACGAGAATAAGAACGCGCTTAAAAGCGCGTGGATGTATGACGTCATCTCAGACGAGTGGGCCGAGTTGACTCAGATGAGTGAAGAGAGAGATGAATGTGAAGGTATGGTAATCGGGTCGGAGTTTTGGGTTGTATCTGGATATGAAACGGATAGTCAAGGCCGGTTTAAAAATAGCGCCGAGGTTCTTGATATCACCGCCGGGACATGGCGGCGCGTGGACGATGTTTGGGGAGTGAGCCGGTGTCCGAGGTCTTGTGTGGCGGTTGGGCAAAATGGTAAGTTTATATCTTGGGATGAACTTGAACCGGCGGTTCAAGTTGGGACGTGCGGGGTTGACCTTGAAGACAGGGTTTTGGTCACCGGTTCGGCTTACCAAGGTGCACCACAAGCGGTTTTTGTGGGAGAAAAGATCAAAGGGCAAAATGGCAAATTGGTGAAAATGGATGTGCCTGATGAGTTTTCTGGTTTTGTGCAATCTGGTTGCCTTGTTGAGATATGATTTGAGTATTTACTATATTACCCTTTTGGACGATATATATATGGATTATATATATGTAAATGTAAATATATAAATACATATGAAGGATGCAATGCCAATGCACTATATTATGTAAGTTTTGTAACGTCTTATTGTGTTAATTAGCTACTTTTTATAGTAATTAGGTTTTATAAGATTGTACAATATATAATACCATGAATTTTATAATGTAAAACGCATTGGTTATATATATATATATATATATATATATATATATAGACACACACATAGATATATGGATGTTTTGTCTTTTAAATGGTTTGATGATCTCCAAGTGTTGAGTGATGAATGCTCACTTTTGTATTTTCTTCTCTTTTGTTTGATGAACAAATCAATGTAGAATCTTGTCGATGACGAAATAGTTGTCGTGCTAATTGAATTTGGTTGTTTTGGAGGGAAACACTGATAACACTTTGCGGTTTTTCTGTTAAAGAAAACCAATGTAGTCGTTACCCTTACTGTTTTTTTTTCCTTTTTGGATAAGCAGATATTTACATGTCAAATGGTGTTGAATTCGTGTTTTATTTATTAGGGCGTATATTTGGTGGGTTGACGCCTATCAAAAATACTTGAGGATGATCTATCTCTTAACCTATTTGAAAGGTCGGTTAAACGTTTAATATAATACTAACAACCGTTTATTGTAGCATGTGGTTGCTAAATGTTCGCGATCTCGTTAATGGACAAAACAATCCATCACCCATACTTGATTTCTTATTACCATTTTCACTTTGCACTTTATTTGATATACCAAACCATGTCCTTTCATCTTGATGAAGGTTGATGTAGTACCACATTTTTGTGATCTTATTGACATCCTTACATAAAAACATTGTAAGTTTTAAAAAGGGATAAGTAGACTAAAAAGCACAAGACAATTATTTCCACTCATTTTAATATCCCATAAATAAATAGTAAATAAAATACAAATTAGGATAAGGTGGGCACAATGAATTGACTATTGCTACTCAATAATATAGCAAAACATTATAATAAAGTTACAAATGAAACATAATTAAGCCGGAAACTTATCCATAATCCATGTATAATAAAATATTATACTCCATACGTCTCAAATTTATTGTTCAAGGACAAAAAACGCACAGTTTAAAAATACATAATCATTACAACTTATTTTTATGTAAGATGACAGTTTTTACCCTTACTTTTTATCCACATTTTTATTACATATATATACATATATATATATATATATATATATATATATATATATATATATATATATATATAAAGCAGAGTAATATAGAAACTTTAGTTAATTATACACACTTTTTTTTAAGTAAACAATTACTTTGAAATGTCTGTAAAAGAAAAACGCGAACTATAAATATGACACGAAGAGAGTATAACCTCAAGAGTGTTTTAGTATATATACTATTACTAAATTATGACACAAGACAAGATTGTGTCACTTTCTCATTGCGTGTAAAATGCATTTTTTTAAATTGGAAGAAACTAATCTATTGCAATAATATTGGTGCCAAATAAGGTCATATTCAATGGTTATCGGAGAAAGCATAGGGTGAGGAGGTGTCGAAAGTGATGAATGAGCTAAAGCTTATTTTAGGCAAGCTAACCAAATGTGTGTAGAAGGTTTAGTTAAGTTTGGCCAAGAAGCCACCAAAAAGAAAAAAAGTGGCTTTTACTTTATAGGAAGAGCTTTTTATTGATTCTTTATTTAAAGAATATTAAAAGAAAAATATCATTTTATAGATAAAAATATAATTTAGACAAGGAAAATGGTCTGAAAAGGTAATGTATTTGTCGAAATTTGACATTAAAGGAAATATAACTTTTGGTGGTGCTCTAAAAAGATCCAGATTTTAAAATCGCACCATAAAATAATTTAAGTTGTTAAAAAAGTTCGATTAGATGTTAAATTATTGTTTCATTTTTCCTCTATCAAATTTGACCGGTTTGAGATGATGTGAGACTTAAATATCATATACAATTAATACATGGTATTGTCGACCTAGAAAACATACTATATAAATACTAATTTTATTTTTTGAGATTTTAACCATTATTGCATTTTGAATGTTAAATCATTTTATACATGATTTCAAAATGTTCGGTCCTTTTATGACACGATTTCAAAATACTAAATCCTTTTATGACACATTTGTAGAATGCTTTTATGAAACCTTTGTAGAATGAAAACTGTTATTTTACATTTAATTGAAATTTTTTTGACAACTTAAATTCTTTTAAGGTAGGATTTTAAAATATGGATCCTTTTAGAACATCAACAAACATCATATTCTCTTTATTGTCAAATTGTAAGAAATCCTTAATTTTTATATTCGGGAACTTAGTTCTATTAAATCAAGGTGCCGGTTTACCTTTTTGGGTTATTTGCCCTTCAAACAACTAGATGTAGATATTTTACTTGTGGCACATCCTACATATGGTTTAGCATTCTCAAGAGTCAAAACATCCTCGAGATGTGATTTGGACAATCGAATGATCCCTGAGCCTCTCTTGCTTTGCTGGAATTGGCTTGGGTGATGCCAAACGGCATTACTGTAAATTTGTAATGTCTCGAGCCGTATATGCTCAAGTGGGGCAGAAGATAAGATCAAATATTCAAATGAATCAGGAAGCACAATGAAAGAACCCAAAAGAAGATAAAGCCAACAGCACAGTGACACCCATAAAATCTATCTAATCTAATACATGATGATATGATAGGTCAAATAGTTCAATGTAATGCCATAATGCACCATCAATTTGGCTAAGTATACTAAATGTGGAGTTTCAACCTCAGTTTAGACTTGTACTACTAGACTGATAAGCAGTTTACATGACAATCACTGAATTCAGAAATTCTAACTTTTTACTAGCCGAGTCACCTAATAACCTTGGAGACTCCTGCTCCTGGAGCCGTATGGGGACCGGGAATAAGACCTCCCTCTCTCTCTGTACCTTCGGTCTCGAGGTGAGATCGACCTGCTCCATGTCCGCAGAAAATATATCAGTCGAGTATCTTGTCCAATATGCTAAAGGTACTTTTGTACAGCACGGTGTAACTTGGTTTACTTGAAACACCTTTGTCCACAATTTCTAATTGACTTGGAAATAGTTGGTGTCAAGTATGATTACAAAAAAACTAAATTTAGGAATAATTATCTATCTAATTTTTTTATAAGAAAATTTAATTTAATGAGGTTTTGTACATAACAAACAAAAACTATAAACTGCAACCCATTAGAACCGTTTCTTTTCTAACCAACCTTTTTGTTATACCTGTTTGATCCATTATAGATAAAACATAAAATTCAAACCGCAAGCCGTAAATGCCACCTTTAGATTAAATGATGTGTGAATTGATTTAACTGCGTACCTTGAGTGATGATCACGTCTAGGAGGAGAATGGTATCTTGGACTGCGATGATATGATCTTCCATGTGGGGGTGAACGAGAATAGCGAATGGCAGGACCTCTACGATCATACGAGTGCCCCCTGTCGAAATCAATTATTACCAGTAAAGACAATTTAAAGATTCCAGAAAGATTTTCAGCAGCTACTGCTGCCTTTAAAGTTATATAACATTTCTTATATTAACGTCAACTGCAAGTAGAGGCAACAATTTCACTCGATTGTCCTAGAAAAAGATTGGATGGGGTCACATTTACCTCTATCGGGTGAAGTTTAAAAAGTTGGTTACCAATGAAACATGTGGTGTGCTGAAATTAAAGTGACCCAAAGATATGTTAATTCTTACAAACTCTTGAATTCGGTGATACCAAAAAGGGTCAATGTTTTAAGAAAAATACTCCTTTAGATAAGCTCCCAACCCAGCTGGGGCATATGATAAACTTACCTATAACGTTCTCTTGCTCTCATATCTGAAGGCTTCTTCCTGTTTTCCTCTGCAAACACAACAGTCATCTCCCTGCCAAGAAGAATTTGGCCATCCATCTGATACTTGGCTTCTGCAGCATCATCTGGGTCAACATATTGAACAAAACCAAAACCACGTGGTTCTCTGCAACATAAATATGAAAAAAATCACCAATATTGTCACATACAGCCAATAAGGTCACCAATGTAGTGTCATTGCTATTTTTCCATTCTAACATGAATATTGTCACATAGATAAAAGTCGCACATATACATCCAAGAAACACATGTCTCAAACCCTTGATCAATAAGCATCCTCTCTTCAAATAATTTCAGAAATGAAGAGCAAAAAAGATGCATCCTGCACAAGCTCGATCCAAATGTATTCAACAAAAACAGATGCTGACCTTTACATAGTCAAGGTAATTATGTGAAGTTCTTCACAATGATGTATTATACCAACTTCCTTCAATCTTCATGTACACAAAATCATCTTGTAAACTCTTTTACTTCACTTGTCTTCAATACTTCTAATAAACAAACCAATTTGTGTAAAAAAAACTAAAATGATAAATGTGGTCGACCGTCATATAATTCAAACAGATGAATGTGTGAGTGAGCATGCCACATATGTGAGGGGAAAAGGGAATGACACAGACAAATGATCATCATGTAATTTATGTACGTCCAAATTATTTGATCGACCAAACAGGAAGAAACGAACAATTCATTACACAACTAAGGCTATGCTCACCCAGTATAATAGTCTCGTGGCAAGTAAACATCTTTCAGAGGGCCAAACTCTCCAAATGGTAGACGGAGATCTTCTGGTCTGCAAACAAGATCAGTTCATGTAATGATCAATCTTGAATAAAGAATCCAAGGAGTTTCATTTAGAATTCAATACATTTCCAAGAATTTAATAGTAGTGGTAATTCTTAGTATCCAATGTATATGTCATAACATATGTTGTGGTTAAGGACCCACTAACTGGCAGCCGGGTTAGTTCACCTACTATCTGTAATTTAATAGTTACAGATGGCTTTACAAACTACAAAACACAGGGCTAATACTCTAAGAACCTTATGCAATTCAGCCCAATGAAAAAAAAATCATTAAAATTATGAGAAAGCAAATGCATGCTTCATTTACTTTCCATTATTTTCCAATACCACATCAATTTAACTTTTTTACATCAGGAAAGATATGAGCTATTAGAGATGTAAATATAAAAAGGATATACGGAGTATATACTAAGCTACTAGAAGTTAATAAATAACAAGGTAGAAGTATATACTATTACATTAGATAGTTCCGAGAGCGGGAAAAAAGAAGTTTCATTTCAATTTTCTTGTTCCATTTTTTTGCGAGTATAAAGCCTGAAAAGTAACCTCTAAGTTGGGGAATGGCAGTGGTATTGCTTTTTACGTACAGGAATCTGAGTTCAGAACATGGGCAATTTTAAGAAAAACAAACATATGACAGTAGAAGTTTCTCAAGAAAAGGGAAGTGGGAGTGGCGATATGTTTGCACACTCATGGTCTCAAATTTTTGAGTCAAAACTCAAAAGATTATTCAAGCTACCACCACAAAACATAAAACACAGAGCGTATTTTTACACGTTGGTAAATATCTTTCATTGCTGCACATCATACGATAATAGGCTACCTGTGACATGCTAAATGATATAGTGTTGGACGCTATCATCTATCGAGTGACATTTCAAAACTTTAAATACATCATAAACTATGTAGCAATTGTTTAATCAGAACTAACCTACAATCAAGGCGAAGGTTGCGAACCAATAGACTAGTAGGAAGATCTCTAGCACGACCACCATACCGTCCCCTTGGGCTTGGACTTCGTTTTCTGCTCCTGTACCTTGGGGGTGAAGGACTGTAACTGTAACTTCTACCCCGCATTCTTCACTCTGCATCACAGTAAATCCAATATAAGTAAAGAATGTTTTAACCATAACTAACTACTTTACAATCCTCATTTATATATATATATATATATATATATATATATATAACAGGCACCCCTAGTTTCTTAATAGCGCAACATACTAATTGTTCCCAAAAAGCATACATTTAATATATTTTTTTTTAACAACAAAGTAATTTATTAACCAAAATTCAAAGCACCACATCACATTCTCCACCAATCCTACTTTTATATCAATTTTTCCACAATATTAATAACATCAAACCGCAATCAACAATTTCCAACAAAGAAATACTATGCATCACAGATTTCCTCAACTTAATTAAGCGGAAATCAAGACCGAGTGAATCAACGTGAACAAAATAAAAGCTTTAATTCATCATAGGCTATATTCAACAAGAAGCATTAAAATTAGAATATCCATGTATTACAAGTAATTAAAATGAGGATAGAAAACGAATGATCAAACAATAATTGATGTTCTCATAAACTTACAGAACATCAAAATGAATATCAAGAATAATCATGAATTACCGTGTCTGATCACATCATAAACATATATTCCGTCAGCATATAGATAAACAATTGTAAAAAAAACATAACAATATGTGAAATACGTAAAATGGAACACAAGTTATTAGAATTATACCTTCGATTATACTGATTGATGTAAATCGGTCCCCTAATTTGCAGTGATTGATTGAATTTTACGCAGCAAACTTCTTTTTTAACAATGTGAGACAATACGTAAAATTGAACACAAATTACGAATGGTGTGTGATCATAAGTGAAGAAATATCAGAATTATACCTTCAATTAAACCGATTGACGTGAATCTGTGCCCTAATTTGAATCGATTGAACTGATTGAATTTTACGCAACAAACTTCTTTTTGATGGAGGCCAGAAACTTCTAACGACATTTCACGTGGCATAGAATAAGTGGAATTAAAAGAAGTTCACGTTCACCCCTTTGGGTAATAATTCTAACACTTTTAGTCCCTAAAATACTAATATTATCATATATAGTCCTTGAGAAACTGGTTGATGATAAATCACCCCACCCAGTCTTTTGTTTGTCAACTAGTTGACGTAAAAACATTATCATTAACATTTACATTAACATTACGCAAGCTTGCGTAATGTTAGCATTACAGTTCATTTTCCCTTATCGTAATTATATACTCATAATTTATCAGGTGATGATGTTTACAACATTAAAATCGATGCATACATTACAATTGTGCTATGATGTAGTTGTACAATAGTTATCATTCTTATATAATTTAGTGTAAGAATCAATTTTTGTGTTGTAATATTAACTCCCTTATAATAGCCTAATACCACTCATGATGAAGCAATTGGATTTTATAACCTTAATATGTTTATTTTGGTATACTATATGTAAGAAATTTTTCTAATTTGACATGTTCTTTTTATGGTTATTTTGCTTTTTGATTATTTGCATAACAAGCATCAAAATTGTCTAATGTTATATACCACTCATCATCAAAACTGAAAGAACTAAAGAACTTATTGTCACATCAGCTTCACGCCACCAGAACTGAAAAATAACTTGTCAAGGACTAAACACTTCATATCAAAACTTACACATAATTGTTAGGAAATAGATAAAACAACAATTATAATGATAATAGTATAAACAAGAAATATAAATAAATATGTATATAATCCGTATAATATATCAATACATATAGAAATATATCACATAATCAATAATCAATAATCAATGAATTAGAAACTGACTTGATCACATTGAATTGAAGATTACAACAATGATTGAGACCTGCGAATTGTAATGTCCTAAGAGAGAGATATGCAACTCTCTAGATGATACAACAATCAATTCAAGATGAGAACTTGAATCCTCGAGTCTAATAATTGAACATGATCAATTCAAGATGAGAACTTGAATCCTCGAGTCTGATAATTGAACATGATCGATTATATTGGAAGTGAATTTCTGTATATGTTTTTTTGTGTTTTGATCTCCTGTATTGAATTGAATTGAATACATATATATACCGAGCCAACAGCCAACATATACAACCTTTCATGAATCGTTATATATACTCCAATAATTGTGATTGTTGCGTAACGGCACTAAAATAACTGATTTCGTTTTTATTTAAAAGGGTTAAAACGGGTCAGTCAAAAAGTGTCTAAGTGAGTCAAATTTAAATAAGAAGACCCTCAAGGCCCAAGGTCATCTTTTGACCACACAAAAATAATACACTAGGCCTAATGGCCAACACACTTACTTTAGCAAGTGTATTATTTATCACACACGTAATACACCTACTAGACCTAATGGCCAATAGTATTATTTATCACACACGTAATACACTACTAGACCTAATGACCAATACACTTGCACCACTCAAACCAAGCATAAGTCCTTGTACTAACCCAAATTGGTATATAATTGGTGTAAGGGCTTATAAACAGAAACTAAGTTTGTTCTTGCTTCTATGTGGGATCAAATTCTTCCCAAATTTAGAGCAAGTTCCAACAATAACTTGCCAATTGAACTCCACATCTATCAATTATCCATTTATTTTATACCTAAAACGAATGAAAAAATTATGACCCACTTCTTCCGTTTTCCTTCCGTCACTTGCTGAATAAAACCACAAGGATGAACGGAGGACGTTTCCTGCCTATGGCATCCTCCCGTTTGATATTTCATGAACGTGCGCATAATGTAACCGTAGGCACTGGTCTTTAATTATATAACACATTAACAAACCATTGTTAAGAATTAAAAAATAATAATAATAAAAATAAACACTCCTGAAATGGGCCATGGGTTATACAGAAACACCCCTGAAATGGGCCATCTGTTATTTGCAAGTATATAGAGTAATAGAACCACTGACAAATACAGTACCATATAATAAGCGGGAAGGAACATTGCCAGGAAAAAATTTGACAAGATCTAATCTTATGTACAACGATGAAAATGGTAATAAAGAATTATTTGGAGCCGAGAGAGTAACAAGCCTTAAACATCTAGAACCTCATGTCTTAATACTCACAGTTAGAACTAAATTTATCATTACAATTTTAATGGATTATGTCCTTGGACGACCTGCAATTTTGATCGAACGTTCCTGTCTCTTGCAGTTTTTGTTCGATTAAGTCCTTGGCATGTTGGTCATTTTAACTTGATCGATCAAAGTTACATAACCACTGGGAGAACTAATGTTTAAAGTAAGATTTAATTAGTGAATAATAATTCGATATAATTTGGCTTTTTGTGATAAAGCAAAAGACATAGAATTATTTTTAGTTCATGATCTTTATATATGTTCATGTTATGTGTGTTATGATGAAAAGTGGAAAGTTTTTGTACCAATTTTTTGTTATGCCCACTGTTCAGGGTTGGCAAATAAATTTGAGAGGTTTCGTGCGTCGTGGGATATCATATACGAGGATCTTGTTAGGAATTGCATCGGAAACATCCAACTAACAATAATCTATTCATGAACCTGATATCAATCGTTAGCAAAAAACAAACCCAACCAATACTCATGTGATCGAGGTTACACCCACAAACAATAAACGGATAATCAAAATCAAGCAAACGAGATAAAATCATGAAATAACAAAACAAATCCAAAGATCAAATGTGGTTATATCCAATCTCCAACTTAGAGATTGGTTTAATCCACGGGGCCAAACCAAGAGATTTTTACTATTAATTTCTTATCACCAAGGTTTACAGGAGTAGGGGTTACAATATATAGGTGTATCAAACTTGCACAACAAGAAGTTTTAAAAAATAGCCGTTGTAGACCTAGTACCCGACGGGTACACTACATTACCGTTCGGGTAGTCACCAAAATCAATGAGATCGTTGCGCGATCCTTTTCCTTTGTTGCGCGATTGATGCTCTCCAACTTCCAGTTCGCGAAAACATATTTGTACCTGTCGGGATCACGAGTACCAACCGTGTACTCGTCAGTTTCTTCATTCCTCGTTTGGTTTAATCTTCACACCTCCCAACAATCTCCTACTTGAAGATTCAACCACACTTAAACTCTTAACCGTTTAACGCCCCTTTAATAATTGTATAACACCCGTTCTTAACTTAACAAATACCACCGGAAACCATCCGGGACATGCTTGCTCGACCTCGCATAATCGGAAAACTTTCGATATACAAAGCTAATTGAACACCGCTACTAAACTCGGACCAATCTCCGGTCATCCGCACCACCATCTTCTAGCCCAAGAAGATACGTTGAAGTGTGCGAAACTCCAACCACATGATTCTATCAAGAGACACATGCCTCTTCAATTCGTCGATTACATGCACGTCTGATCGTGTCACCGACATATCAACGACCACCCGTACAGAATTTTATCCATTCAATTTTCCTTCCTAGCAATCAGAAAATCGCCGATAGAACAAACACGTAGATCATCATCAAGTTTATCCGTGAGAACGCAGTCACAACCTTGATAACCTACTTCATATAAATTCGCTTGCCCGCTGTACAAATTTAAACAATAATCGCGGCTCTCTAAGAAGATTCTAGTTCATGATACCCGGTCAGTTGCAAGAAAAATTGTCATTGGAGAATATAAATTCGAAGATCCAAATGCTCTAGCATTATCTGGAATTCGTACACTAAACCTGTAGAAGCTTGACATCCACTAATCGCACAACCGCCTCAAAACTCCTACTAGTCACCAAACTCCCACTAGCTTCAATACTTCCCTCGGTTACCAAACTCCGAAGAGTTCCCGACACTCTCAACAATACTCGAAAGCTCAAACACTAGGACTTACAAGCTTATCCGCCTCTAACCCACTTGAAAAATTCTTAATTGATTCCTCCAGAAGATTTCTCTATCATTGAACCAAAACCTCAATCAATACCCGAGCCCAATCGAACGCGTTCACTCCGACATCTTCTAGAACCAATATCTTCAAGCGTATGAGCTCCAATCTGCCTAATCATTCCAAACATATGGAATACCCGATCAAAAATATGGTCTCCCGTTTCAATCTGCGAGCAATAACAAACTCCCTCTAACACCCATTACTGTCAATTACCAAAACGGACGTGGTACCAATTATTACCCAACCGAGAAAGCCATCCTCTTGAGCTCCGTAACAAACCCCACATCTTTGAATAATCCAGTATGTATCATTGAAGTTCCCGAGACACCATGTCCCTATACTCGCAACATCAAATCCAAAGTCTGATAACGTTCATCTATTCTTTTGCACGGGATCGCAAAGAGTGATGAACCCAAATCCATAACCCGAATCCCAAAACTCCCTTCGCAACAAATCGGCAATTGAACCCGATCACCGACTCCATTACCGTCGCGAACAAATCACCGTTCAACCAGCCTCCCGCCATGTCGTCGCATCACAACCCACTAGAAGAAAAACCTAATATGTTCAATCCAAAAATCAACTCGCCGAGCACATAAACTTTGCTTGTCGAGTTCGTCGTGATATCAAAAACAAGTCAGTTGATCTTGATAACTTGTTGCAATCAAATCTTAAAACTGTGTCATTCCAATTGTTCCCCAATGGTTCTCTTTCCGGATCCAGATCTATCCCAGATCTCTATCTTCCAGGAACTGAAACCCTAACCATCAAAACCTAATTTTGATCATGCTCACATCCGTCATCGTTCCCGATCTTCAAACCATGAAGCTCTGCTACCAGTTGTTAGAAATTGCATCGGCAACATCCAACTAACAGTAATCAGTTCATGACGCTGATATCAACCGTTAGCAAAAAACAAACCCCAACCAACACTCGTGTAATCGAGGTTACACCTACAAACAATAAACGTATAATCAAAATCAAGCAAACATGATAAACGAACAAAACGATCACAAGTATTTAACGTGGTTATATCCAATCTCCAACTTGGAGATTGATTTAGTCCAAGGGGCCAAACCGCGAGATTTTTTACCATTAATTCCGTACCACTGGGATTTACAAGAGTAGGGTTACAGTATATAGGTGTACCAAACTTGCACAACAAGGCGTTTCCAAAACAGATGTTGCCGACCTACTATCCGCCGGGTACACTACATTACCCGCCAGGTAGTCACCAAAATCAATGAGATCGCAGCGCGACCCTTTTCCTTCGTTGTGTGATTGATGCTCTCCAACTTCCTGTTAGCGAAAACATATTTGTACCCGCCGAGATCACGAGTACCAGTGGGGTACTCGCCAGTTTTCTTCGTTCCTCATTTGGTTTAATCTTCACACCTCCCAACGGACCCATGATAAACACTAACAAATCGGCATTTTTTTCTAAAAATGTCTTAAATATAAATGTATTATGAGGTCATTGCTTACATATAGAAATAAATAACTATTTGTTTTTACACTTAAAAAGTCATTTATGGAGCATTTTTTAAATATTTGTTGATCAAATATTTATAATTAATTAATGTTCTCTAGTATAACAAAATTGAGTCCTACCTTTTGAATATTTTATTTAAGTAACGGTAATTTTTACAATTTTAAAACTATTGTTTTAATAAGTGTTCTTAAACAATTAATAGCCCTCAATAGTTGGGCACATACTGCTCTTGACGATATCCTCCACTGGATCTGTACTTTATTGATTAGCCTTTTTTCTATAATCTTGAGAGATCACTTCCACATTTTTCAAATTTAATCACCCCCAGTCAAATCAATCTTTATTTTTTTAGAAAATTAGCAATAATTTTTCTGTGGACTTCCGGAAATCTTTTTCATGTAGCTTGGCAAGGTATGTAATGTAAGTTCCAAAATTTCTCGACGTAGGTAACTAAAGTTCAAAACAGATAAAGGGTTTATCGAAGTGCTTTTAAGTTTTATGTTAATGCCATGTACTCGTGATTGCTAATCAGGAGATAAGGTGATCAGGGAACAATATTACTGAAACAATGCTTAAATGTTATTCTAGTGAAAATAAAAAACTTCCCTGGATGTGATTCGATTAAATACTAAGTTTTTGGTTGAGACTCTACTGGTTGAAGAGATAATCAGTTGTTTTAAGTTTTTAACTATTCCTAGTTATTAAAACAAAACTAATCAGGTGAAATGATCAACAAATACATTCTTATGGAAGGATGAAGAACGTCTCTTCATATGTAACCAAAAATCACTCAAATTTGATTACAATAACGGTTAAGTTGGGTAATATTTTACCTACTAAAAAACCATAAGCAGTTTTGTTATGTTACCAACTAGTATGAAACAGATTAACCAATCATAGATATTCCCCACTGGTATTTAACAGCGCTTTCACAAGAAAACGACTGATGTCCCAAGTGCCTCCAATGGTTTATTGTCCCTCCAATGTGCCAAGTGCCTCCTTGAGGAGTCTTTGTGCTTCTTCCCTCCTCCTAATAAGCAAACAAATAAGGTATCAGGCTACCATATAACATCTCTTGGAACTTGTTTGTTGGTGCAATTCAATTTACACACTTCCTGCTTCTCGTGACATTACGTATTTGACAACCAAATTAATAAGATTTTACTACACAGTCATTATTAAGAGTATTTTAAGACATTTGTTTGATAATCAAACACTCCTGAAACTAAAGGTAAAGTAAAATGCGCAAATTTAATGTGAGAGACAGAACTAAAATTGTTAGCAATTAATGTCAAACCCCAAGAGACTATCCAAAAATCTTGGGTACACTAAGATACTACAGGCTCCATATTTGTTACTTTTTGCAAGTAACAACAATCCACAGCAAATAAACCCTCATTTTTCCTTTCAGAATTTTATGTGATTAATTTTTTAAGACAGCAACAACTGAGCTATCAATATCTCAAAATGCCCACTGTATGGACAATACTTCAATATACTATTTTCAAAAGGTATTGGTCTAAAACGTTAAACTGAGGTCTCATGTGTATGTAAATACAATATGCAACACATACCTTTTAATGTCCTCCACAGCTTGCTTTCGTCTTTGTATCTGAAGTTCGAGTATGTGAATGAGTGTTGCCCTGGCCTGGAGAAAAAGAAAGCGTCTTATTTTGCAAAGGATCTTGAAACGATGACGAATTACGAAAATCAAAAATCTCAGAAAGAGTTGTACCTGATGTGGACGTAATGAATTGAGAAGGTGATGTAAATTCTTAAATATGAGAGAAATGTCTTCCACTCTTCTTGCATATTGTGATGGACGCTCTATTAAAACATCAGCTAGCTCTAAAATGTGCAGCTGGAGTTCCCTATTCAGTGACCTCAGTTCCTTCTTAAAATCTAGAAAAACACGAGGGTGACATTAGCATGTGCATCAGTGACGAATATGACGCAATCAAAAAAGGGAATCTCACAATTTGCTGTTAATCAGAAAATGTTGCTAATTTCAAAAACGGAGTATGAGAAAAAAGAAAAGGAAATGAAAGAATCAAATACCAAGATTTGGTCCTTTTGGGTACAATTGACGAACACCCTGATCTTCTAAACTCGGCAATACATCATCAGTCTACAAATAAAAATAACAATAATGGAACAGTTACAAATACATAAAGGAGCTGACAAAAAGCAAGAAAAATGAGGCAGTAATATTTCCAAATTGATTGTCGTCTTGTAAGGAGAGTTAAATATGACAAACATAAAACAGATTAAAGTGTGTTGAGAATTTATAACCAACCACATGACAATTAATTTCAGAACCAGCAACTCAAAGACTTCAACGCCAGATATTGGCTATGGCCCACACGAATTTTGAAATGATTCTTCAAGAAATATTCAATGCAACAACATAAGCATTGGATAAAGATTAAAGTGTGTTGAGAATTTATTCCTAACAGAAGTCTATGTGATCAAATCTATGGATATGACAAATGTTCATAAAAATAAAATTGTTCCATTCATACAAAAAAACTGAGGTCTTGCTAATTTTTCTTCAGAAAAATATTTATTATCTATGTAGAAAATAAGAAATATAAATGACTCTGTCTCTGTACTGATTGAACCAGTGACTATTCATGATTCCATAATTGAATCAATTCTCTACTGGTTCCAAAATCGAGCCAACTAAGTAATTTTTATAAATATACAAGTATGTTCTAATAAAAAAGAACTTACAGTATAATTGGAACCATATAGAAGGTAAGTCCCTTCAATAGGAGGGGGAGGTTCTGGAGCAGAGCTTGGGTCTTGTTCATAATCCTTGTACAGCCTGTAATACGGTGGAGGAGGTGGATACGTAGCGGTCGCCATTTACAATACCTTTTCCTAAACATTAACACCAATTGAAACTTATAATAAACCATAGACACATACATGAAAGAATAATAGTCATTACACGTAGAGAAATTAATTCATCTTGTTTGCTTCGAGTATAAGAAAAATGTACACAATCTTTTTCATACTTCAGCACTAGCAAGATATTCAACATCAAGGACGAGATGTTAGAGCATCAATTCCACATACAACAAAAACAAAACAAGACTGCTAAAAGCTTAAAACTAAAAGAAGACTCGTAATCACTGAATATATGAAAGTTTCCTCATACTTACTAATGTATGATCGCAAAAATCCTTCATACATAATAGACATACATGTGCGAAAAAAGGATCACAAAATCAAAATAAGTCATGTGAGTTGCACTTGCATAGTCCACAATAGTTAACAAACAAATGGAAGAAACTTTAGCATCTGAGTGTCATGTGCATCATGTAGCAAGAATGACGAGGCCGCTAGTTGGTATAACTGGTGAACAGCTAGAGGGGAAAAGTTATTAGATAGTTGCTAGATATTTTCATCCCCAATTTCTCGTGGTAAGCATTGACTAACGCTCATTCATCCGATTAATCGAATCACAATTCGTAGCCTGCAATTCCTATAATTAGTGGTCAACGCCTGTCATTTAATTTTATTTTAATACACTTGCTACATTTGGTATCAGAGCAGCGTTCTTGCACGTAAGTTGACCAAAAAATTTAATCGAATCGTAATAATGGTAATAAAAAAAATGGGTATTTGGGCCACCCACTGGAGCCGCTCCATATTTCAATGGAGCACAACCGAACCCCCCACAAGGTCCAACATCGCCGGACAAATCACCTCCATCACATATACCACAACGTCCGAGCCGGAACTCGCGCGGATTAAGCATTAACGTTGTGGGTCATGCGCTTCATTGGTGGTAGGTACTTTTATGATAAATAATATCCATGGCAGGTTTCGAACCCATGACCTCAAGGAAGTCATGAGCTGCCCTTACTGCTAGGCTATTTAGTCATTGGTTTCGTAATAATGGTAATAACTACACAGAACATAGTAATGAATAAAAATTAGAAAGAAATTGTAAAGCAGTTGATTCAATCATCAATTTCTGCAGTAGAGATACATAGATTCCTAAAAAATGCTAAAGCTTCTTCCTTTCTCCTTTTATTCGTTTATATTGATATTGGGTTTTTTGTTATTTGCTTGCAGGACTAGTCAATAAGAAGACTGTTACCATTCAGCCAGCTGGAAAGGACCAATCTATTTTGCTAGCAACTACCAAGACCAAGAAATCACAAATCCTAATAATAAAAAGCAGCTAAATAATTAAACATTCTATAAACTAAAGCACCATGTGTATGCATACATAGATTACCACACAAACCAAAACAATTCTTATGAATGATTGGAAACCGACACCCTAAAATTCAACTACAGTATATAATTCATACACCAATACAAGCAAGCAATAACTACACTGTCCAAGCCATTTAAACCGAGCAAGATAAGCAAATTACTAACCAAACATCGTTTTTTTCTGCCACCAACACACCAAAGATAATTCAGTATAGGTCATATTCTAGCTTCTCCACATTGTTATTATTCCCAGACCAAATTCCAGTTTAGAAATAGTAACATAAAGTAAGCATTCTACAACTATTCAAGCCACAATAAACTTGATAAAATGATTTAAAAAATCATATCTTTGGAAATAAATTGACCATAAAAAAGTAAATCTCAAACAGTAACCTATTTTATCATACGCATATATAAAGAACTAAGAAATTGTAAGGTGGTTGATTCAATAATCAATTTCTGCACTAGAGATACATAGCTTCGTAAAAAATGCTAAAGCTTCTTCCTTTCCTTTTATTCGTTTACTATGGAAGTGAAACTAATGTAACTAATTTTCTCATGACAACATATGTGGCACATTAACAGCATTCAAAAATTTAACTAACAAACGAACAAGTAATTTAATCTTGAATAGACGTGTATCAGGGCAGCGAAATTTTCCTAACTTAATCTAGGGTTTCAATTTGTTTACACGTTCGATATAAAAAATACTGAACAGATGACCAAACAATCTATCTCACAATAGAAAATCAAAATCTAGGGTTTCACGTTTCAATTGCATAATTAGGGTTACAACTAACTGAAATCGAGTTACAATTACATTTAAAAGAAAAAAAACATAACAATGACTATAAAAGGACATCATATTTTTACCGGCGGTAATCAGGGGCGGTTAATGGCGGTCGGACGGCAAGAAACGGGGACCGGCGACGAGGATAGAGGTAATTGCAAAAATCGCCGGAAAAAGTGGGTTATAGTTTTGATTTTGGTGTGAAATGTGCGATGCACGTGACTTTAAAAGTTTACATAAAGTAAAATTTTTACAGTTTTCACTACCATTTGAGGTCTTGGCCACAATCCGTATGGAAATAAGAGTAAATTACACTCTGATTGATCCCTGTGTTATGTTTAATATTTTAGTCATGGTCCCTGATTCGTTTTTTAAAGGTTTAGTTTCTTGATTCCACTTTCCGTTTCGCTCTGATCTCTCCGCTTAATGTCAGTTTAAATTGCTCATTAAATAGTAACACGTACTTTGCACACACACGAGGTTAAAATTAACTTTTCCACTTTCCCCCTCTTTAAAATGTCAACTTAACAAAGCTACCAAAAAAACGTAGTAACTACCAATATACTTCAATTCAATGCTACCTAAAAAACAACATATACAATAAACCACACAGTAAATATTAAGACAACTACATTTAAACATAAATAAGATAAGTAGTTTTTGCAACCATACTTAAACATCAAAAGAAATTGTCATGAGACAAGTTTATGGTTTGCAAATAAAAAATAACACATTTTCAAACATCCTACTTCAATCATGCAACTTGTGAACTACCAACAAATTGTGAACCTCCAGCAACCTTTTTCCCAGATTTTGAACCTCTAGCAATCTTTTATCCAGATTTCAGAGTTGAAGCTCGAGACCCAGTACACCAGTACCTTTGCAGTTTTCACATGTGCCTAAACTACCATCTCTTGATAATTTACCTTCCTTCATCAAGTTTAAATATCACATTTCACCCTAGACTATTTTCTCTTCTTTTTTTGTCTCCCCATTGGAATGTGAATTCTTGGTGATAACAGAGTTGTTGGACATGGAGACTTTGACCACATGTCCCTGGATGTCAATGGGCCTATCTTGAATGCATACATATCTTTCTACTTCTTTAATTAAAAAGCAGGATGCACCCATATTTCTAGTACACCAACTTCAATTTCACTCGCAGTCATATCCCACATAGTTGCCACTGCATGTTTGCATGACATTCCTGTCAACTCCATCTTCTACAAGTGCAACTCCTTTCTTGAATATCAACCACTTGTTGATCAGAATGTGAATTAGTTAACTGATATTGCCTCCCACCATTCCACAAACCTATTAGTATAACAATAGCATCATAAACTACTTTTTCAGTGACTAGTGTCTTGCATAAATAATAATATGATATGACTAAGGTAATTAAACTTGATTAGGAAAAGTATGTTGCACTTGGTGTTTCACACCTCTCAATGACTTCTTGGACAAGTACAATTCTCTTCATTAAGTAATCACTTATGTACTCCAATAAAGTGAGTATCGGTTGATTCTGCCATCAATGTCCAGGAGGAATGAACTTGACTCTTCACAACCAATCCGCTCAATGTTTTGTCTGTGTTCAATTTAAACTCACTCATATCAACCTCAACCTCAATAATTATATGTTCCTCATTCTTAAAGTAATCACCGTCATCTTCATCATCCTCATCTATATCATCCTCATTTTCATCATCCTCATCTATTACTTTATCCAGTTCAACTATTGGTTTTTTACCTTTTGTCGCACCCACAAGTTTACTGTGCAGCGGAAGTCGGGTCGGGGCGCGACTAATCCAGTAATCATTGCACAAAGGTAAAGCAAACGACTCTATATGAGATGTTTTGAAAATAGTACAAAAGTAGTTACATTGATATAATTAAGGTTTACATCAGTCTCGAGTTCGTGGGATGAAATCCTGAAGATTCTAGTACATAACGATTATACAAAAATAATGTAAGAAAATCTTCATATACGTAAAATGCATGCGACTCGAGCTAGCAAGCAATCCTGTGGGCAACCCTACTGTTGTTGAGTACCTGAGAAATACACGCTAAAAGGTCAACAATAATGTTGGTGAGCTCATAGGTTTACGTAGTTAAAATCATAGTATGAACCACAAGATTTCAGAGTTTTCGTAGTAGCACGAATGCCAAAGTAAATCATAGTATACTATTGTCATGGGCTCATAGTTCCGAAGCTTAACCGTAGTTGGTGTCTCCAGTTAAGTGTATAAACCAGTACACTCGAAATACGAATTATTATGCGTCCGTATAGTAGTTAGAGCGACTAACCCCGGACGGCGGACTGTCAGTTCCCGATAGATCTATCCATAATGTTCGCGCTTAGTATTAACGGGCTATGATATTTGTTGGAGACCATCGTAGTTTGGTTTAGTTTACCCATGCAATCCGTATAAGTTTTCATAGTACTTGTGTTCATAAAAACAGAGCAGTGTATTCTCACCCCAAAGTAAGTAAAACAGTAAAAGTAAAAGTGAGGCTATGAGACTCACCTGAGTCTTGTAAGCAAATATAGCAATTAGTGGGTGTTCGTGTCCCAAATGCAACCTTCTAGCGCCCTAAACGCATAAGATTGTAGGTAAGTGGGGGAGTTAATGTCCACTTATGTATGCAAGTGGAGGGTTTGTGTTTAGAAAACATGTACAGCCCGTTGGTGACGTTTTGTAATAATAATTCTTAAAGACATTATTATTATGTTTGTTTCGTTGTATACTTATAACAGTGTATGTATTATATGTGTAAGTTATATCGTATGAAGTATAGTTGTCGTTACGCGAATTCGATGCTCGTTGGTCAGTTCGTACAGTCTCAAAACGCAAGTCAGAGGGTCAACTTGCAGGTCACAAGTCAACTCTAAGTCTCAGTTCGCAGGTCAAAAAGTCAACTCGCAAGTCTCAGTTCGCAGTTCAAAAGTCAACTCGCAAGTCTCGGTTCGCAGGTCAAAAAGTCAATTCGCAAGTCTCAATCGCAGGTCAAAAAGTCAACTCGCAAGTCTCAGTTCGCGGTCAAAAAGTCAACTCGCAAGTCTCAGTTCGCAGGTCAAAAAGTCAATTCGCAAGTCTCAGTTCGCGGTAAAAAAGTCAACTCTCAAATCTCACTTCGCACGTTTTCCATAAAAATCATACATTTTGTCCACGCGATTTAGCTAAGTAAATGTCCGAATTAAATTTCAAAAAAATTCTTGGATACTCTACTATGTCTTAGTTATTTTCAATAATTTTTTTGGAATTTTTAAGTAAGTCTAAGTATTTTTAATAATTTCATCTATCCTCTGAGGTCCAAAATCGACCAATCTGGACACATGTTCAAAAATCGAATTACTGAGCAAAATCTACCCATTTTCAAAGAAAGTTATCTAAACGACATTTGTACCTAACAAAATTTGTGAGATTTTGGTGGTAGTTTCAAGTCATTTGGAGTCGTGTAGCTCGAGTTATGGAGTCGAGAAGTTGAGTCAAAAATCTGTCACCCGAGACAGAAATTCGACATGTTTTTGTAAAATTATTTTCGAGTATCAAACGATGTCGAAAAATTATGAAACCACTTGGAGATGAAAGCTAACTCTTTAAACTTAACTTTTGCCTTTTGATTCGTTCATTTTGGTTGAGTTTTGTGCACGAAACTTTCCCTTGAAGTCGGGCCAAGTTTCTGCCCAGAAACTGTTAAGGTTTTTATGTTTTCAAAAATGGTTTTTGACTTTGTTTTTGGACATAATCTTGTTATATGGACATTATAAGATGAATATAAGAGTGTTTCAAGTAAGATGAAAGGGAGATGAAGTTCCTTACAAGGAAGATGATGAAAACACGAAGAAATGGAAGTTGGAAGCTCGTTTCCTTGCATTTTCTTGCAAACTGAAGAGATGGTGCTATGGTGGTTTATGGTGGTGATTGTGGTGGTTTGTGCCGATGATTGGGGGTTGCTCGAGGGCTGGAAATCTCAGGGAGAGAGAGGAGAGGGAGAGGGAAAGATGGAGTGTGAAAGTGGGAATGTGTTTGTGTGTGGAATAAGTGAATGGGTATGGGGGTTAAGGAGGAGGGGGGTTATTGAGCATGGGGGCAGATTTTTGTGGGCCCCACATGGTGTGGGTTGTCTAAATATTGCTCTTCAAGTTTACGTTTCGCGCGGTGTTCGTTTACCCGTTCGTTTCGTCGCTCGTTTAAACGTTATACGTTTATTAATTAGGTTTTTCGTTACGATTTTAATCGCGTAAGTTTTTGATTGAAGTTTTGTTTAAAATATTTCATTTTTAAGTTATTAAAACAATAATCGAGTTTCGTTCGGTTGTCGGGCGCGCTTCGCGCGTTTTAGTCGCGTACGGTACGTTTTGCATAAAACGTAAAGTGTTCGTTTATTATTGTATAATAATAATATAATGTAAATAACTACTATTTAATTATAAAATAGATTTACGTTATTTATGAAAAAGTTTTCACCAACGTCCGTATTCATAGTTTTGAAATCTTTCAGATCGTTTAGCGTAATTATAATTAATTACGTGCGTGTGTATATATACTAAACGCTACTGTATTTAGCCCTATTTCAAACTAAATACCAGTAGTGATAATCAAGCTTAAGGTAATTTAATACGCTTAAGTGTCGGTTGTCACACCTTTACCTTTTTTCTTAGTCACTAGTGGATCATTTACCCGGGCCTAAATCAATAATTGGTGGATCACCGCTCTGGCAGTTTTCCCTTTTCAAAATCTTCAAGCCATCCTGAAATGAAGCTCTTCCTAGCTCTTCTAACTTTTAGTTTTGTAGCTTTCACCTTTTTGGTTGGATTCAACATGCATAAATCTTCATCATCTAACTCATTAGTTACTACTTTATTTGCTTCATCTCCCTTCATATTACTAATTAACCTAGTCTCAAAGTGTTCATGTAAACTTCAATTATCTTAAACCCACCAACATAATTTGCATTAAAGCTACAAGCCCAGATTCTAGGTCATTGAAGGTTTTTAAAATGGTAATACATTACTTGTGTACGTGGATACGTAAGTTCTTGCATCATATCACTTAGCTCATGCACAGAAAATAAATCTATGTCGATTGAATCAACAAAATTCACTTTTCCATTGATGTATAACCGACCTGAAGATTTCATAAAAACCCCACCATGATATAACTTCAAATAGGACACGTCCAACAACACTATTTTATATTTGTACACATTTAAATCAAACTACAATGACAACTTTAATTTAAGAAATAACTTACGATAAATCTCATATGGATTGAACAACTCTACATCAAATAACTTACGATAAATCTCATATGGATTGAACAACTCTACATCAATTGATTCCTCAATAACATACCACGAAGAAACCACCATTGTTGCAATGAACCCATATTGACTTTGAATGGGAACCTATTTTGAGACGAAATGTCGATCTAGAAACTATGGGATGAATTCTGAATTAAGGGTTTTTGATATGCATAGAAAAAGGCGTGACACATAAAAAGAGGAGGAAAGTGGAAAAGTCTATTATAACCTCGTGTGCCAAGCACGTGCTACCATTTAACGAGCAATTTGAACTGGCGTTAAGCAAAGGGGTGATAGCATCAAATAATGTCATATTTATATAATAATATTCCCTTATTTCTAAGCATTTTTATTGCAATTTATTTATATATATTACTGATTTCGTTTATATTTGCAAAAATGTATTTAATTTGAAGAAATAAAGAAAAGGAACGAAAACGAGCTGAAACTGAAAGAAATGAAGAAAAGATTAAAGTTCAAGAGAAACTGGGCCCGGAGGAAAATTGAACCCAAAAAGAATAAATATTGGGCCAAGAAAAAGAATAAAATTCGGATTATTAAATATGGAAGCCCAAAGAAGAGCTCAGGCCCGAAATGCAGAACATTCTGGAACCGACATTTAGCCGGCGGTTGAATATTTGAACCGACGGTTGAACCTAAATCGGGAAGGCGATCGAGCGCGCGGGTCAAAATCCGGGTTTTCGGGTAAAAATCCAATCCAGCCGGCGGTTGAAAAATCCAACCGGAGGTTGGATTCGCGAACCTGAAATCTATAAATAGAGGCCATTACCAACCCTTATAACATACACTTACATACGAATTAAGTAAACCTTAATTCGGTTCTAGGGTTTAAAGGTCGACTTAAGGAGGTATTTGGAGGCTAGGAAGCTAGGGTTTGAAGGTTTTCAACCCTAACGAAGATTAGTTCGGTTTCTTGGGTTTGATTCTTAATTTTTTCTATTTACTATGTGTAATAACATGTTTTTAGATTTGGTTTTGTTTACTATAAACATGAGCTAATTCTTTTATTGTATTTACTTAGATGAATGGGTATTAGATGAAGGTTTTATGATATGTTTATGCTGATTCAAGTTATGAATGGTTATTAAGTTTATTCGAAAGATCCATATTAATTAATTGTTACTTAACATAGTCAAAAGACTTATGCTATAACTAACGTTTGTATAAGTTGATTGATTATCTGCAATTAAGTAATTTATTAGTTAATTGTGGCTTGAGATTGTAACCGGTAATAGGTTAAGAGACTAGCAATTACTATAACCTAATTGATATGATAATTAATTACCCAATAATTATAGACTTGCGTTAACACGATGTCACTGAATGAATCTTAATGATCTGTTGATAGGATTAACAACATAAAGTTTATGTTAATAACACGCTTTAGTGTATTCAAGAAAATCTAGTATCAAGGTAAAGTTTATTAGGGATTAGTTAACCTTAACAGGAGGTTGTCCATATAAGTTGAAATCACCATAATAAACAATCAACAATAAACATATATGAAATCTGAATCGAAGAATCACAATTCTAAGTAAATACATGCTTATCTATCTGATTACTTTCAAGTTACTTTCTATCTTTTTAATTGTTTAAATTTTAATTAGTTTTCTTATTAAAATTCGTTCGTACGGAAATAAAACGTACCCCTTATTTAATTGTAATTTGTAATTTTAGGTTTAATTAATTATTTTAATTTACACCGATTCCCTGTGGTTCGACTCGGTCTTACCAAAGCTATACTATAATACGAACGGGTATTCTTGCCTGGTTGTGTTTAAGTTAACTTTAGTATTTTCAATCATTTAAAACTTGTTATTTTTAACGACAACTTAATACGCATCAAGGGGCCAGGAGCGAAACGAAAAGTCGGGTCAAGGGACTAAACCCGCAAAAAAGACGACCCATGGACCTACACTGAAATATTGAACATACCACAGGGACCGGGAATGTAATTTACTCTAGAAATAACTTAGAATGAGATTATTTTTAGTTTCACATGTTAATAATGGAATAGAGAAAAGTTCAATAAAGAATACTAAAAAATGAAGAATAGAAGAACCAATATGATTGTTCCATTTCAGTTATCCATTTTCACCTTTTAAAAAAATATATAAATATTTCACAAACCGTATATATATAAATCATAAAAATTACACCTTTGAAATCAACATATTTAAATGCATTTTGCCGGCTATGTACCCTACATGTTTGTCTGAGTTCAATAAACTTACCCCTTAATGTAGGCTATGTAACTGGAAGTTTGTGCTAAGATCTTTGCAAAGTTAATTTTTACCCGTTAGACTTTGCAAAAAGCTAATTAAACGGCCACATCATGTCCCAGCTAGATTTTTTGCCATGTGCGTGTAATATATATAACTATTAATAATTATAGTACAACTTATTCCCATGTGTGTTGTTAATATTTAGTTCTTTTTCCATTTCTTTATGGTTTCAGATCAAATGGAGAGGCGAGTTAGGGAGGGCGGGGAGGGGTTGGAAATCCGGACCATCCATTCCTTTATCAATGGTCCAGTTCAAGACATCTCACGGGGCTAATTTGCCATTATTTTTGGAAAAAGGGATTGAATTGCAATTTAGGTTAATTCAATATGTAAGTGGTCGATAGGGCAGCCCTCTCTATCTCTCTTTACAAAAACACACACAAACTCTCTAATTTTTACACACAAACACTCACACACTAACATACGATCACCACCACCGTCCAGCACCTCCGTCACCGTATACCACCACCTCCCGTCACCGTCCACCACCACCACTACCGTCCACCACCACCACCACCACCGTCACCATCATCGTCACCGTCACCGGAGAAAAGAAGCGGAGAAACGACGACGGATTTGTGGCCGGAGAGTTGAGATGCGAACCACCACCGTTGGTGAACCGGCCTCCACCGGACGTAGCTAACCGTGATCGTTTCTCCATGTTCTCTCGGCGCTCCACCGCCGATCCACCGTCACCACCACTTTCATCATCATCTTTACAACCACCACCACCACCACTATATAGATCTAGATCTGGAAACTCGTAGATCTAGATTTAAAAATAAGATCTGAAAAGTAGAACTAGTTTTTAAATCTAGATCTACTTTTTCGATCTGAAAAAAAATCAACTGCATTGTACATTTTTTTCTACTGCATCTTACATTACTACATCTTTAATGCGATTAATGTATATTTGTGTTAGTACTTGTTTACTGCATCTTGTATATTGTTACTCTATTTTATGATTTTTTAACATTTTTTATGTGTTTCTACAGCTTGATTTTAGTTTTAAAATTGAAAAATTACTAATATTTGTTTACTGCATCTTGTATATTCTTACTGCATCTTATGTTTTTTTTTAGCATTTTATGTGTTGAAATAAAAAAATACCACTACTTATTTACTGCATCTTTTTGCATATTGTTACTGCATCTTATGCTTTTTTTAGCATTTTTATGTGTTTGTAAATATTGGTTTTATTCTTGAATTTAAAAAACTACAATTACTTATTTACCGTATCATGTATATTTGTTACTGTATCTTATGTTCTTTATCAATTTTTTAATGAATCTTGCATATTAAAAAGTTTTCCAATTGAATGAATTTTCGGACAATTTTTTAGTATTTTTTTCGGGCAAATTTTGAGGAAATCCTCAACTTTATTAAAATTACAAAATATTGCCCCATGCCCCACTGAACTTGCACACTTTCTTTGTACGGAGTAATTCTTTTATGTTTCACTTGACTTAATCAGAACCACAGCTCATCATCGTCGTATTTCTTTGTTTATATCTTTTAATTTTGTTAATTTCATTATTATATCAAAAATTAAGTAAACAAGCACACATAAACTACGATTCATTCATAGTTTTAACTTTTAACACAGATTACACCACCATCTATCTATAATTCTATATCTCTCATTTTCATCATTAAAACACCAACAACCATTAACTGTAGCAATCGGAGAAGAAGGTCCACGAACAGATCTATATTTGGCCGGAGAAGGAGATCGACCGGAAAATGTTGTTAATCTTGCAAAAGCTTAACAACATTTCCTTAATCTGCCTAATCATAAACATTCACAAGATCACACACCACATAAAGATCTTGATTTTGAACTTGCCAAAAAAGATGAAAAGCATAGCAACGGTAAAGCAATACGGGATTATTATGATACAGAAGGCGAATAAACATTGATGGTAAAGCCTTCATTGAAGGCGGCGACAACAGATCTACCGGAAATAGTGGCGGCCACAAATCCGCCGGAGATAGCGACGATGCACTCTCAGAGATGGGGTCAATTTTGAAGTCGCGAAGTCGGTCAATACCATTCTGTTGTTTTTTTTTCATCCGGCACACTTTTTGGTGTGGGTGGCGGAGTCATGCTTCATGTTGGTGATGGGAGAGTGGTGGTGGTGAAGGTCATAATGGTGATCGGAGATGGTACTGACAGCGAGTAAGATGGTCGAAGAAGAAATCTTTTTAACAGATCTATAAATTTGTCATCGGTTTAGTTAGTTTGTGTTTGGTACAGAGATTTACTAGTACTTAAACCCGTGTATACAGACGACCTATTGATTTGAAAACATATTTTTATAATACGAGTTTAATGTATATAATAAAATTGTATCGTTTTATATGGAGTTAAAAATATATGCATGTTAGAAAGTAAATTAATTTAGGTAGCAGGTATATAAAGCCTACGGTTATAGCTAATTTGAGTGGATAAAAAGTAGATTTGTATCCGATAACATGTAATATAAATTTGTTTTTCTAATTAACAATACTTTCAAAATATATTTCTATAAAATGTACGATGTTTCCTATTTGTTTTTAATCTCTTTATAGTTATTTAGAGTAATATATTTATTATAAGACAATTCATATATATTATCTTTTAATAATTCACAGTATAAAGTTTTATTTTTAAGATTAAGTAAAATTGACTCAAATGATTGATTAAGAAAATTTTAAATTGATGACATCCCGATGTTGAATCAAAACTGTATTTCATTTATTTGAATGTTAAACTCGTTATACACACTTATGTTGAATCAAATTGTCTTTTATTTATTTGAATGTTAATCAAGTTTTATCTTCTCCTATTTGAGTCTTATTATTCGGTGGTTTTTAAACCATGATTTTGAAATGAACCTACCTTAATGAAAAATAATAATTATAGAAATTGTTTTTATAATCAACAGTTTATAAAAGGGTTAGAGTGTGTTATAGTTTTACATCATACACCGTCGTTATTAATATAATGTTAATATTAGTTAAATAAACGTTAATAATATTAAATGTTAAATTGCGTAATTAAATAGTATGTTGGTAAATATACATGCATTTATAAAATATAAAGATCCGAGACAATTTGCGTAATTAATAAATTGATTTTAAGATTTAAAAAAATGAGTTAACATGTTTGGTTTATTAAGAATATATGAGATAGTAGTTTTAAAATGTTGTTTAAATCTTACTTCGGGAAAGCTTGTGATGATGTTGATGAAGGTAATACTACATATTACTATATATAATAGTAATAGTAATAGTAATTAAATTAAATTAAAGAATATAAATATATATAAAACTTGTTGTGTACGTACATTACTTTTAGTTAGGTAACACGGATTGTTTTTGGATAAAACTGAATAACTAATTAAAATTGTATACGTAATTACTTGTTTTCAAAGAATTTTAATAGACTAAGGAAACTTGTTGTTTTGTTAAATTAATTAAACTAAAATATAAAGAAACATAAATAAATAAAATAAGATAATAAAATATAGATATGGTTTCACCTACTTACAATTCAAATCTCCAAGGAGTTTGATCCATAAAGGATGCTCCGATTTAGTCTTATAAATTAAAATATGTACTCTGTAAATATAATTTGTTATAAAACTAAAAGTTAATTAAGTAAAATATAAGGACTTAATTGATAAATTGAAAATTAATTTAATTGATGATGTCATTATTAGGTTTCCTATATATAATTTAAGATGTGTGAGTTTCGGATCAAATATGAGAGATACATGTACGGAATTATGAAATCTGGAAATTGATGGTTGGATTTTGGAAATTCACGGCGGCCGGAATATGAAAATAGTTTTACGGTTAGATGATCAGTGGGTCTTATTTTGAAGAAAAATGTAATTTACCTTAAAATTTATAAAACTGCCACATAAGGATAAAGGAATCCATGTAAGCAATCATCTGATACTATTTATAAAACATCTTGAAATTTTAATCATACATTTTAAAAATAAATTAAAATTATTCGTTTAGCCTATTAGAGCACGGGGTGTGGGGGGATTTTGTCACCGTTTTCCGACGAGAACGCCGTCGGACGGCGTTCCGCCGCACCGGAACGGCGTTCCCGACGGCGTTCTCGCCCCGTTTTCCGGCCGCCGTCCTCTTCCGAACGCCGAAGTTGCAACGTTTTTTTTCTAATGGATAGTTTATAATATTTAATAAAAAAAATAAAAAAATTTTTAAAAAAATAGCCGTTACAACGGCCGAATTTTAAAAAATAATAATAATTTTTTTTCCTATTTAAACACACCTCAAATACAATCTCAAATTACAATTAAAACACTATCTCAAACACTCTTTCACACACACAATCTAAACAATCAAAAATTCATCCAAAAATTCTATTTTCTTCATATCATCTTCTTCATCATGTCGAACAACCCGAATAACCCGTACCATTTACAATCCACTTGGAACCCATTCACGAGCGAATGGCAAACCTCACAACCGCAACAAAATCAACCATCTTTAAACCCACAAATTCAAGGTTTTGCCCCATACGCTTACAACCGACCGATGCAACCACCACCACAATTGTCACCCGATGAATACGCCCAATTTCAAATGTGGCGTCAAAGTCAACAACAACCTGACGTCCAATCTGTTGAAGACACCAACCCGACACCCGAATCATCCAAAAAAACCAAGGGCAAAAAATCCAAAAAAGATTCACCGGCCAAACCCAAAAAAGTCGTTCCACACCGTAACGTTTGGGTACCGGAGGACGAGCTTCGTTTGGCCGAAAGTTGGATTTCGGTGTCCGAAAATTCACAACGTGGAACTGACCAAGAAGGGTCTTCATTTTGGTATCTCGTTATGGATTCGTACAACGCACGGAATCCACCATTCCAACGAGGAAAAGACGCGTTGTCGTCAAAATGGACCAAACTAAATGCGGACTGCAACAGGTGGCAAGGCATTTGGAAAAGACTTTCGGATCAACTACGGAGCGGTGAAGGCGGGGATGATTTGATGATCCGTTGTGACACGCAATACAAGTTGGAAAACGAAAAAACTTTCACAAGTTTGTTGGCGTGGAACTTTTTGAAGGATAAACAGAAGTGGCTACATCCCGATCCGTTTGTCGTCGGTAGACGAAATGTTCCAAGACGCCGCGAGACGGTCAATTTGGACTCGGACTTTGATGAACCACCGGAGCAAGAAACGCAAAACACGAATGAGGGTTTATTTGGGGACGATCCGCATCAACGACCAGCTGGAAAATCAAGGAAACCGAAGTCTCAAAAAACCACTTCTTCTGGTTCGGCCGGTTCCTCCCGTGCTTCGTTTGATGAATCACTCGCAACAACATTTGAAGGCATCCGATCCGACAAGCAAGGCTACTACAAGACGAAGGATCTCGAGGCCAAACTTCGAATCTTGTCGATGCCGTCTGAGCATTTACCGGAGCAAGCAAGGTTCATCTTGGAAATGGAGAAGAGGAAGATTTGCGAGACAATGGGATGGCCATACGGAACGGGAGCGGGAGGTGGTGCTTCGGGTTCGGGATCTGGAAACTGATTTGTCTTATTTTATTTACTTTTGTATTTTAAATTTTTAGGACTTTTTAAATTATGTATTTTAATTTTAGGACTTGTAATTTTTTTTAATTAATTAAATCTTGTTTTATTTGATTGATTTATTTTTATATATTAATTTATACAATTATTATCATTAAAAAACAAATAAAACAAATAATAAAAAACTCCAGAACACTGTCTAGAACACTCTCCAGAACACTGTACAGAACACTGTCACCACACCACAAAATCCTCAATTACAACATTCTCCAGAACACTGTCCAGAACACTGTGGTGACAGTGTCACTACACCCCGTGCTCTTACCTAAAAGGAAAGTAGCATGTGCATTAACTACATTATTATTTACTTCATAGTTTCAAATAGTCAATAGTTAATACTTAATAATATCTATATTTCACTAAAAAAAAGCCAATAATATATTTTTGATAAGTATCGCTCTATTTTTAGTTAGTAATGATTTTGGTTAAAGATTATTTGATTCGTATTACTTTGTTTTATTAAATCTTTCTTATTTCTATAATTAACTCAGTCAACTCTGAATTATCAAATAATATTAATGACTTCAAAGTGTAAAGGATATTGATTTGTAAAACATTTGAAATAATTAAACGGTAAAATATGCCACATGTTTATTTTAAAAGATTGAAGTATTCAAGGATAACATGTTATTTATTGAACATATTATTGTACGTAACAAAAATAGATGAAATAATTATCACCGCTATATTGTGCGGACAATGTACTAATAACAAATAATTAATACCAAATAATCATTGTGACCGGTTGTTCAGGTAACAAGTTACTTTGACATGAATTTTGCCAGTTTAATACATACCTTAGTATATTAATGGGTAAGTTGACAACCTCCGGACAAACTAGTAGGGTACATGATATACTTTCGACAACTTTTTATTATTATTCTAATGGGTGTTTGAATTTCGTAATGTTAAATCACATGTGATTTATTACTCACATGTGATGTGATTATATTTACAATTAAATTATAAGATTTAAATCACTAGCTATAATCACATGTAAATAATCAAATTTACAAATTATAACTTTAAAATCTTGTAAAAATAATTTTATTTGATAATTTAATAAACTTAAAAAAATATAGTTGTAATCACATGTGATTAAATATTAAATTATTAATCACACGTGATTAAAGTGTAAATAACTACAGATTTCAAATAATTTTCTTATATTTTAAATAAATACAAAGGTAAAATCACATGTGAATTATCAATTATTATCATACATTGCATTTGAAAAAACGCATGTAACTAAACCTCAAATCAATAATCACATGTGATTTTGACTGTAAATGAATGCAATATATTCTTAAAAACTAATATATAGATATTTATGTGAATGAATATTAAGTTGTAATCATATGTGAGTTAACATCCACCATTAATAAATAATCGTGTACCAATGTTATATTTTTATCATAAATCATATGTGATTATACACATAATCACATATGATTTTACATAAAATCACATGTGATTATATAAATCACATTTTCTAAGACCCGATAATTTTTTTTTTTTGTTGAAAGTATAGCTTGTGAGATAACTAATCGAAGAGAAAAAGACGTTGATTCCGAATATGTAATTTTTTCAATTTTAGTCATAACATTTTTGAGATAATTAATTTTAAAAATTCAAGTGAAAGTTGAATTTTAAAAGAAATATAGCAATTCTATTGGTTCTTCAATTACATACTTTTTTAGCATTTTTCATTAAACCCTAAGGTTTTATGAGTAGTATTTTTAACTAGTGTTAAAGCCTTTCGATAGACAGCTTCAGACAATAATTTTATATGACAAACATTTATTAATACGACAATTTAATGTATGATTAGTTTACCTTAACGCACACACACTAACACTATCCAATCCAGCCGAGAGCGAAATATGGAGATGTAAGATGTAGACAGTCATGGTCCTACTCAAAGGTAAAGAAAGTACTTTGGTAAACAAAACTTATGTAAGATACAGTTGACTTAACTACTATGGATATCATGTGGTTGAACTAATAATATAAAATAAAATCATTTCCTTAATCATGTATAATAACATAACATGAATTTATATATAACAATGACTTTCCAGAATTGTACGTTATAACTATGTGATCGTTAAGAAATACTAATGGCCTTCTAAAATTATATGCTTGTATGATATAGCAAATAAACCCCTTGAATAAGGGACAAAAAACTCAACAAAAATAGAAAAAGAAAAAGAGAGATATTTTTCCGTAACTAAACGCGCCCTAAGTCTTTCAAACGAAAAAATGTCAAATTTCGCAAATAAAACTTTTAAATTTAATGTTACTCAACAAAATAATAAAGATTTGCAACAATAAAATACAATCTATCTATCTATTCTATCCATCTATCTTATATATTAAAAGAAAAATCTTTAGAGATTAAGGCCCATTATATGAGATGTCAACTTGATTGATATAACCATTACTTTGTTTTATGACATACTTATCCAATTTATAATGGTGAAAAGACAAATCTACCATTATATAATTTCAATTTTAATCCTTAATGTTTGCTCCATTAATGTAAACCACCCCTTCACCTATTTAAGTAATGTTTTTTTAATTTTGAATGCAAAAAAATGAGAACTATTTGCAATCTTATTTTTACTACTTATATTTGTTAATTTTGACTTCTGTTATATTGATTTTTACTTTTGTATGGTTTGAAATTTTTAAATACGTGAAACGTGATTCATAAATAAAAACTATTTATAATCTTATAATACATACATTAATCTATCTATATTATATTCTATATATTCTATATTAAAAGAAAAACTATGAAAGAACAAGGGCTATTAGATGAGAGAACAATTTTAATGATCCAACCGTTATTCCTACTTAATAATATACTTAATCCTATTTTTCATTTTCTATATCGTTAAATGACTAATCTACTCTCAAACATTTATACTATTTGTCCTCGGTGTTTCATCACTAATTCTAAATGCCTCTTCCACTATTTATGGAAAAGGTTGACTTTCAAATGTGTTGGTAGAAATCGATATTTCAATTAACATAAACACGATCCTATAATTATAGAGAGAACAAATTAGGGGCTCTAATCTAGGTGAGGTAGTTACCTGCTACAAACTGGAGGTCGCAAGACACAAAGATTTGGGTCGCAAAACACAAAGTTTGAGTCGCAAGTCGCAGACTTACTTCCGGATGAGGCAAATTGTCAATGGTTTTTAAGGGGCAAATCGATATATCAGTTTTTTTTAGCAAATTATTTAATTTCCCATTTTTATATCATTAGTTTGACATCGTTCACCCTGTTCGTTGCCAATTTGCCATCATTAAAGGTCACGCTCACAGTTTGTCATTCGTTTCTTTACCATAACACAATTCATGTTCTAGTTTAATTTGGGCTACATCGGTATCTTTTCGATTTTACTTTTACATTTTACATTTGCGGTGAAATAAAAATGTGAACAATTTAAAGCAACCATAAACTTAAAGCAACCATAAATTTGGTGTTAATATGCGCATTTAGGGGTGTTTGGGTTTGCGTTTTTGAAATGGATTATGCGTTTTGAATAATTAGAATCATATAATCAGCTGTAGTAAAACGTGATATGTAAAGATGGTGTTTGGATTTGATAATGTTGGTTAATAACCCAATAATTAGAATATCGGGTATTTAAAATGTTTGACAAATTAGATCATTTGGTGCATTACCACATAAAATTACCAAAATGGACATCCTTATACATTATCGAACTATGTACGTACTCTGTATAACATTTCAATTTTTATGACTTATAATTCAAAATGCAAAAATATTTATCAATAAATAGGTATTAAAACTAATTTAACATAACAACTATGACATAAAAACTATTATGTATATGATTATGTATATTTTATCCCTAATAATACTATATGTAAATTTGATTTTATAGCTAAAAACAAATTCAAAAAATCTTGGATCATGATGATACAAAGATCACCAGTCAAATCCACAATTACGAAGAATTAAAAACATATAGGTAACAAGAGATGAGTGGAAAGACCATATTTTTGAAGAGTGCAAGGGCCAGAGGTATTTGAGTAAAGTGATATTAGGAAATCTGAAATTTAATAGCTGCGTTTTGGTGCAGCATGAGAGGTGCTACTTTTTAATAACTTCGTTTTGCAACTTACAAATCACAAATAAGCAATTTTTGACTTTTATTTGCCAAACACAATTAATAAATCTTTTGTGATTTGTAAATGCAAAAATCTAAAAATCTATTCTAAATCGCAATCCCAAACACCCTCGTAAAAACTACAAATAACTCTGTCACGTGTGACGTGTCATTATTTTCTACTCAAACTTTTAAAGCCCTAAGTTGGGTCTGTCGTATAAGCCCAATATCTAGATCAAAAGCATTCACACTAAGTTGGGCCAAGACCAGTATTAAGCCCAACTTTAACCCCAAGCCCCTTATCATGTATTATACTTTATAAACACTAGGGTTTTTTGTTCCTCCTTTCGTCTTCTCAATCGGAGCTTAGGTTAGAATCAGCAGCAGCCGACAAGGATTCGAGGTTTGCTAACTTTATATCGTTTAGTTTATTAATTGTTTAATCAAGTTACTTATCATATCCTATTGTAAAGTTTTTTATGTTCATGATGGTTAAATAATTGCGAGTTGATTTGATTTACAGTTTGATACAGAAGTGCAAGAAATGGAGGTCGCACCTATTGTTGATGACGGAAAGACTCGCTCTGACATCTTGCTCTTTAACCGATGGAGTTACGATGACGTTCAGGTTAATTTTTCTATCGATTTTAATTTAATTGGTTATTTTGTTAGTATTTGACTGTATAATTGCATATGTTGGAATATTTAAGTGTCTGCTTATAGTGATTGAATTTTAATTAAGCTAGATATATACAATTGTATGTATGTATATGTATATATATTGCAATTGTGACTCTGTTCATTATGAATATATTAGTTGGATTAATATTCTGTTGACTACATTTTTATTTTGTTTGGTCTGATACTTTAATATTGAATCTTTAATCTATGTTTCTATAGTTACTTCAAATTGTGAGGTAATGTATTACTGCTGGATGTGAATTGTTGATGGATGCGAGGTTATAATAACTCTAGAAAATATAGATTTTTAAGTAATATGTGTAAAAACTTGTGATGTGGACTTAAAATGAGCCAAATTTTAGAGTATGTAAAAATAAGAACGCAATTTTGTTGAATATTTTAGTTGGTTTAGTTCTCTTAAGGCTTTGTGTGAATGATTTTTAACTGTATAGAAAGTATTTCTAATGTGAGATGGTGATTTGTGTTTGTAAACAGGTTCCTGATCTTTCTGTTGAAGATTACATCACTGCTACTGCTTCAAAGCATCCAAAATTCATGCCTCATTCAGCTGGAAGGTACCAAGCAAGGAGATTTAGGAAGGCTCAATGCCCTATTGTTGAGCGCTTGACCAATTCCCTTATGATGCACGGGAGAAACAACGGTAAGAAGTTGATGGCTGTTCGCATTGTCAAGCATGCCATGGAGATCATTCATCTTTTGACTGATGCTAACCCCATTCAAATCATCGTTGATGCCGTCATCAACAGGTATACATACAGTCATTGGCTGTTTCTGTTTCATTTTGTAAATGATGCCGTTTTTGGTTATTGATTGATGCTTAGTGATTTTGTTCTTGCTACGTTGCAGTGGACCGAGAGAAGATGCTACAAGAATTGGGTCTGCTGGTGTTGTCAGGCGTCAAGCCGTTGATATCTCACCTCTAAGGCGTGTTAACCAGGCCATCTATCTTCTTACCACTGGTGCACGTGAAAGTGCGTTCAGAAATGTTAAGACCATAGCTGAGTGCCTTGCTGATGAGCTCATCAATGCTGCCAAGGGTTCTTCAAACAGGTACATACAACTATTGGTTTTCTTTTTCTAGTTGTGATACAATGTGCGGGTTTGGTGATTAGTCATAGTTGTGTTGTGGCAAGCAGGTTGAAGTCAGCTTAACTGTGTCAGGTCTGGCCAATTTTGTGAATATTGTGTAAAGCAGATTTCACAATTTGTTTAAGAGATTATGTCTATGTCTATTTAATCAATTTAATTTTAATTAAAGGGTTAAACAAAAATGGTTTAAGATGTTTTAATTTTCATTGCATTAAACGTGCTTTTTTGTGCTACCTTTGAACCGATCAATGTTCTACTTAGATATTATCTTACATTAGATATTAAGAGTTGACGACCCATTTACTTAGGTGTATTCATATTTATCAATTTTTATCTGTGTTCTTGTTGCAGCTATGCAATCAAGAAGAAAGATGAGATCGAGAGAGTTGCCAAGGCTAACCGTTGAGGAATTGTTTCGGTGTTTGTTCTGGTAGTTTTTATTTTGAATCTTGTGAGAGAAAGTTATGAAAACAAGCGTTTTATGATGGATATTGAGTTAGATTGTCCGTATTTTGTTTTTTGATGCCATCAGTTGGTCTTCTCTTTATGCTTTAATCAAATATTTAATGTTAGAGATCTTATCAAGTTTTGTTTCTCATCTTTTTTGCATGCTTTTAACCATGTCTGCTGCTAAGAAGCCTTTTTTTTAAAGATTATGTATACAGTCGTTTGATTGCTGCGAATAATTGGATACGGTTGTACAATAGCTTTAAAGTGTATTGTTCATAGTTGATGTTCAATCTATCGTTGAGACGATTGCTGTCATATAGCTGGTGTTTTAACCGACATGTTTTGACTTTTGAGTAAGTCTAAAATTTATTTAGTTTGAATTTTAAAACCAGTTTTCTGTATTTTTCAATCTAGAAAACCTTCCAAATAGAGACCACTTATTAGTGGTGACTAGTATGTTACTTGCGTCATGTAGCATGTGTAAGTGATGCGTTAGCGGAAACCAGTTAAACTCTTATCGAATTTCTTATAGGGTTGTAATAACGTAAGCCCTCATTTCATTTCATGTGTAGCAACTTAACACCTACTTGTTCAACAAGTCACAATGCAACTCCTAAGGGGGTTATTTGGGGAATTGGGACGCTTATTTGATTTGCTAATTATTTATTGTTTATAGCCATTTTGGACTTATTTTGAGCCGGTCACAAAGAATCACAAATACTCAAATAAGCTTTACAAAATGGGCTTATCTAAACACTTACAGACAAGCTTATTAAGCAAACAAACAATCAAAATAAGTAGCAATAAACATAATCTACAACTGGAATGTCTGGATAAATTGAGTCGACGAATAACAAATGGATGAACAGATATATTTTGTGAAAATTCTTATTAGTGTAGTGATATTACTCAAATGTGAGTTTTTTCTAGTGTTTTACATTTATCATACTCAAATTCTATTGAAAAATGAGCTTAAATAAACAATTGAAAACAAATAGTGTTAGAAGTGGTTTTAAGAAACCAATTAATTTGTCTAGTTTGACTTTGCTTAATTGAAAATTCTTACAAAATTAACTCATGATTTACCAAATTAATCCATTGTTTAATTCAAGAAAAGGATACTAAGGTAATTTTCGATCTTTATACTTCTAAGCTTAAGCCAAAAGTCCTAAACTCTTTATAAGGGGTTTAAGATAAGATTAAGATACTTGGCTCCCCTTTATCGTAAGATACATCGACTAAATAATTACGATTAGTATTTAAGACATTTGTGCTTCAGATTTGGAGACGACAAAACATAGATTTAGACATTTAGTATTCTTCTCCTTGCTCCTCTTCCTCCTTGGCATCTTGGCCAACCTCTTCATAGTCTTTCTCGAGTGCTGCAAGGTCCTCTCGGGCTTCCGAGAACTCCCCTTCTTCCATTCCTTCACCAACATACCAATGTACGAATGCTCGTTTTGCATACATTAGATCAAACTTATGGTCAATCCTGTTGAAAACCTCAGCCACCGCTGTGTTGTTGCTTATCATGGCTACTGCACGCTTTGTCTTTGCAAGATCACCGCCAGGCACCACTGTCGGAGGCTGGTAGTTGATTCCACACTTAAAGCCCGTTGGACACCTGCAAATACACACAAATGAGTAAGTATTCCATGTATCTTACTTTCTATCATACGTAAACTGATGACATATCACCGACTATGATGATGTTCCATCATATAAGGCTGGCACATTAATCAAAAAATTGGTCACCTGATTAATAGGTTACCGGATATATACAGTAGGAAGTTTTAATTTGTACGTGCAAGGGAACCTTTTTAAGTTTTTGATACATATAGTAGCAAAAATGGTAAAGTTTTAATATATGCTGATATAATATAATTTGCCCAAAAAGATAAGCTTACCAGTCAACAAATTGAACTGTACGTTTTGTCTTAATCGAGCCAACAGCCGTATTAACATCTTTCGGAACCACATCACCACGATACATCAAACAACAAGCCATGTACTTCCCATGTCTCGGGTCACATTTAGCCATCATATTCGACGGTTCAAATACGGAAGTCGTGATTTCAGCCACCGAGTTCTGTTCATGATAAGCTCTAGCAGACGTTATCACAGGCGCATACGACGAAAGCATAAAATGTATTCTAGGGTACGGAACCAAATTCGTTTGGAACTCAGTAATATCAACATTAATTGCTCCATCAAACCTTAATGAAGTAGTTAAAGACGAGATTATTTGAGAAATCAAACGGTTTAAATTCGTGTAAGTTGGCCTATCGATGTCCAATGCTCGCCTACATATATCATATATTGCTTCATTGTCAAGTAACGCTACTACATCTGATTGTTCAAGAAGCGAGTGGGTCTATAACATACTATTGTAAGGCTCAACAACTGCAGTAGAGACTTGTGGAGATGGGAAAATAGAGAAGCCGAGTTTTGGTTTTTTGCCATACTCGACTGAAAGGCGTTCCAAGATTAATGAACCTAAGCCCGAACCGGTGCCACCACCTACTGCATTGAAGACCATAAAGCCTTGCAAACCGGTGCAGTTGTCTGCTAGTTTTCGGACCCGGTCAAGACAGATATCTACATTTTCTTTGCCGACTGCACACAAGTTTTGATTAACATTGATTAGTAAAATATAACGAATCAAGAAAATTTATCCCTGAAAAATACAGAGTGCTTTAGTCACAGAAAACTCCCTCAAAAACGCAGAATTTTTCAAAAAAAACTTGAAAAATGTTCAAGTTAAGTGTTTTCTGGAAAAGGTTTATAAGAAAGTGGAAATCTCTGTTTTTTTCATTTGTAATAAAAATGTGAAAACTATGATTTATAGTTTTCTACCGTTCTTATTATGAGAAATGAAAACTCAATCTCTCGTACTTGAATCGTTTGCAAAATTTTCATTATTTTCCAGAGACATATAACACTTTTCAATATCTTAGAAAAACGAATAGAAAAATCATTTTTTTCAACTAAGCACCTAAGTTAGGAAACGTTAACACCGTATACCTCATTCCACTTCATTATCGTTATTAACCGGAAAGGTTGAACTACTTTTAGGTTCTTAAAAAGTGCGCCATATTTGTTACTTTTGCGCGTTTTCATGAACAATGTTATGTTTGATTCGGAATAGACGAGGGAAATGGTTACCTGTGTAATGTCCTCTAGCGAAGTTATTGGCCGCATCTTCTTTGCCGGAAATGAGTTGTTCAGGGTGGAAGAGTTGTCTATAAGTTCCGGTTCTGACCTCATCAATAACAGTTGGTTCAAGATCGACAAATACCGCCCTTGGTACGTTCTTTCCAGAACTTGTTTCGCTAAAGAATGTATTAAACGAGTCGTCCCCAGAGGCTTGTGAACTATCACTGCAAACACATTCACAAGGTATATAAAAAATCTTGAACATTAAAATTAAATTGAATTAACTCAGATTATGTACAAATCCATGAGAATTTGCTAGACAGTATGGTGAGCCAATTACTACAAGGGCCCGTTTGATTTTTTCTTATTAAGTTCTAAATTGATAACGTGTCTGTATGAATATATAATGTTCAGAATATATAATGTTTTGAATTGTTCAGGGTGGTATTTATCGTTCTAAATAAATTGTAGACAAATAATAGTGTTTATTTTATGTGCCGAATAAATCGACTAAATAATTAAAAAATTACCAATTTAACCCTCTACATGAGACAATTGAAGATAATTACGTCAGAAGTTTTGAAAATGTCACGACCTAATTCACATTTTTATGACTTAAATTATTAATAAGTAAAAAATAAACATATCTTTTTTATCTCTTAAATTTTTCATCTCAAGTTTAAGAAAATGAGAGTTATTTTTTCATTATCTCTAGAAAGAAAACTATTGAAATTTATAAAAACATGTAAAAAATGTTTTCATTTCACGGTTTAGAAAACGAGCTTATAAGCCTTTTTTTTTTTTTTTTTTTATTTAAAAAAAATTTTTTGGTTGAAAAATACAAAATGGAGTTTATAGAATTGTAAATATAAATTAAATTGGGGATTTTCTATTTGGGATGAAAACTTTTCTAAAAATCGCATTTGAACACATTTTTTATTTGTTAAGGTTTTTCATAATTCCCCCCTGTAATATCTATGTTTCAAATTAGACAAATTTATAAGATATGATCCTATATGCTGCTATGGTATTTTTCAGATATATTTTTCGACACATAACAAAAACCCGGTTGATTTTCTTTGATAAAAAGATGATTAAAACGCATTGACATCGACATATGTTTAGTAATAAGGAACATGCGAACCTAGTCATGAAGCCATCGGGTTGAATGCCATGTTCGAGGCAATAAAGCTCCCAACATGAATTCCCGACCTGAATTCCGGCTTGTCCAATATGAATGCTTACGATCTCTCTCATCGCTCTTGTTAAATCATAAAATCGTTTTAACAAAATTTGTTAAACTGATTATATTATAAAGAAGAAAAGAAGAATGTTGATTTGATTTGAAAATGATTAATTAGAAAAAATGAAAAAGTGTAGAAATGAAATTTTTTTTATAACTTTTGTTTGGGCAAGAGCTTGTTGCGGGATACCTCTAGTTAAGACGTTAAGTTATATGCAAATGTTTCTAAATTTAGACATTTAATCCACGAGTCTCTTAATTACTTAATAATTAATTTGTAGTATAAAACTAATTTTTTATGGTTATTTTGAGTCAACATAAATTTATTAAGCTTATAGACTCGTATAGTTGTTAGTTACAAACACATTTACAAACCCAAAATTCACAAGCATATCAACATTCCTTTGGGGGTTCACAAGGATACATAACGTACTACTTTCATCATCACTTAAACTATTTATTTGTCCAATCAATGCAAACTATTAGGAAATAAATTTTAATCTTAATAAAATATATAATAAATTACAAATATAAAAGATAGGAAACGATAATGATAAGTTATCGTTTGTGACCCTTTAATCTTCTCAAATAATTAAACATTCGACTTCACATGTTGATCGAAGAATCGACGGCTACGCCAGAGGAATTGAAAGCCGAAGACATTCCGTACGCCAAATCTCGTTACATTTTGGGATATTGATTTGTACATTTTACTATAACCTTATTTTCTCAACTTTGAAACTTGACTCCATATGTTTTGTTTATTCTTGTCCTTGAATGGTTAATTAATTTTAAGATAAATTGTTCATTTTGGGATAAATGGTTTTGACGATTTCTGTTATTGTTTGAACTCATCATGCTTTGTTTATTTATTCATAATTCATAATGTAGGCATAAATTCACCCAAAAACAGTTACTTTATTCATATTTTATGTACAAATTTATCTATTTTGTTTGGAGAAGATTTGGTTGCCTAAAAGGGTGTAAAATAAGGCATACCAATCAAGATACTTTCAACGTAACCGGTTATACCACACACACAAAACAATTTTGCTGCGAAATCAGGGGTATTTAAAAGTAAATAAAGTAATAATTTGAAGAGTAAATTTCGAAAACGATTTCTGATAAGGGTTGGTATGCATGATTTTCCCAAGAAATAATGGATATGACAAAGCTTTCTTTTAATTACAACTTGATCATGACCCGTAAAATTTACGGACTATACCATAAAAAAAATCATATGACGGAATTAAAATAGATTACATATCAAACAACACTTATATTTATAGTTGTATATATTGATAAATATGTTTTAAGATGTTGAAGTTTACAGACTAAAAATAAAATAATGTTACTATATGTTTAAAAATGTAAATATTGTTTACACTATCAATTTCTCTAAAATTATATTGTATACATGGATTAATTTGTTTAGTTAGATTAATGGAATAGGTAAGTAAAAAGAAAATGGTAAATTATTGGTATAGTAGAACATTCACTAGTATAGTAGCTAGAAAACTTAAAACATAATTGAATACCCGATTTAAAACTCCCGATGAAAATGATTAAGACAATAATATGACGTTATAATCCAAAAAAACATAGATAATGTTGATTAGAGTAAAAATTTATAATAGCATGAATCATTCATATTGAAAATTAGAAAAATAAATTAAATATTCACGTTAATGTGACATTTACTATTTGTCTCGAGGAAAGTAATTGCCTTCATTCTCTTCAGCATCATCACCTTCGTCTATTAGACGGTATTCAAGAGTTTTTGGAGGGTCCTTCTTTTCTTTAGTTTCCTCCTTCGTTATTTCTGACAGAACCAACCAATCCTCCGCATATTTCTGTAAATGACTTTTTAAGTAATAATTTTATAATTATGAAAAAAAATATAATATAAATTTGTTTTGAAGATTTTTACATCATGATCTTTATTAGTCTCATCTATGTCATTAAAGTGATCATATTCTTCATAAATATATGTCATTAATTAGGCAAAATCAGCATCCTCCTACATAAATATTGGAACACATATAATATAATATTAATATTCATATTACAGATGAAAATACTATAGAAAAGACATACTATAGAAAAAGCATCCTCCTACACAAATCTCTATTGGTTCCATCGACGTTCCTTTTGTACTGTTAGGTTGACGCTTGCGTTTTTTTATTTCCAGCACAGTCTATAATCAGATATTGGAAATATTACTTATTTTTATACAAAAGAATCTACAATTAAACGATATTCTTGAAAAAATCGATGAACTTATCTTACAATTTCTTCTTGTGAATCAAGAATTTCAATGACTTCAATTGAAGTTGGTTTCTCCACTGATGTAGTAGTTTTTGGTTTTCATTATCTTGAAAAATAATGATGTTATCTCTATAATTATAAATTATTACAATCAATATATATCATTTGATTGTTAGAATATAAGTAAACGGAAAAACAAAGATATTAACTTCATTACCTCAATGTCGGTAGACATTCTTGTGGAATTGAGAAGATTAAGATGATGCAATTTATATTTTGATGTGATGAATTGGAAGTATTTGTGGTATTATATTGTAGGGTTTAACCTAAATCACTCATTTGAATACCCTACCCATAATGTAACAATATAATAATATAATAATATAATAATAAAACAAAATTAAATATTGACACTGTTTTTAGCAAACTATTAGGTGGTTGTTGACATATATTTTTCAATAGCACTCCGTGTGTTTCAAATTATTATGTTCCGAAATAAGATGCTTTTATTTTGTAATTGCGTTTAACGTTATTAGGATATTGTTTTTCATGAATTTTTTATTTTATAAATTATCTATCCTATATATTTGCAAGTTAGTTGATTCACATCCTAAAATGACGAGTATGGATTGTATCGACATTCACTTAATAAAAGTGGGAAATTCAAACTAACATTACATATTATGGATTTAAAAATAAAAACACATACTTGCTGTTTAATCAATTTTTCCATATAATCTCATAAACCGTTTTAATGAATAAACATATACGATCACGGTAATTAGGTTAGTATCCGTAACTATCAATTTTTCCATCGTAGTTATGTGAAAGTTAATTGTGAAGGTAATATATAACTACTTAAAATACCATGAACAATTATACTAAATAGTTGAGATTTAAAGAAAACTAGTCAAGTCAAAAAACAAAAAACAAATGATAATCAGCAGCATGGTATTGACATTGCGATTCCCAATTTAAGAAAATGTTCAAATAACTTTTTTCGATGTCAATTTCATGGTCGCGCAATCCACGGTGTACTTAGCGCTTGAAGTCTGTTAAAGAAGTCTGAAGTTGCAAGCCATGCGAGTGCAGATTGTCGTGTTGTCAAAAGTGCATGGATTTCTTTTAAGGTTTTCTCGCGAAGACGTTCAGTCTGAAATGTGATTATTGTAATGACCAAAATAAACAATTAGGTTTTATTTAGTAAAAATACTATAGTATTAAAACATCTAAAAAAGGACATAATATTTGATTTTGGGTTTGTTAAAATATTTGCTATAGTTATATGAATAAATATTTGATTTAAAGGAAATTAACCAGCATTTTTCATCATATAAATATAGCAATAATGTCTAGGATTATAATACGATTGTTATACGCTTTTTTTAAGATATATGCTTAATTGGCTAAAGTGGAACAAAATTATAAATATATCTAAAAAACACATAATATATAATATAAAAATAACGATTCGGATGAACCTTTTATTTCATTAGTAAATACAAATACTTAAAACATATAACACGCAAATGACTAATATGAAAAGCTAGGCTAGACAAAGGCTCAAGACAATATCCAAACATTGAGAATCCTAGGCTCTGATGATATTACGAATCATCTCGTGAAATTCCATAACTTTTTCACGAATAGAACCAAGCTGAAATATCAATAAATCCGCGTTTTTGTTGAAGGTTGATTTGAAATCATCAATTTCGTGATTGTTATTCATGTTGTTGCCAACTTTGGTTACGACTTTGAAATTCTTCAAGTCTTCCACAATTTCTAATGAAACTCGTATTGCGTTATTAAGAAAGTTACGAATGTCAGGATTATGATTTTCATGGCAAATCTGCAAATGAAGTTTCGCACGATCTGGAAGAAAAAAAAAGCATGCTAATTTGTTAATAGTATTTATGATATAATAAAGTTTACTAATATTGACATTGTAGTTGGGATCTTAAGAAAATATAGTGACAAATACAATAAGTATTATAATGTACCTGACATTGTGACGTTGGCAAAGTGATTGTCTAATAAGGATTGAATTAAACAGTGTAGCCTAATCTCGTATATCCTATACAAATATCAGGTCTGTTGCCACTAACATGGTTAATTCTACGATTGGCCATTATATGAATCTACGAAAATAATAATTGTGAGGAAGTGAGGATGTGATAGACAATTATTTAAAGGTGAAAATGTAATAGAATCATTATGATTTGAATTTAAATTTAGCTAAAATGGGGTAATTCAAATTCAAATATTTCTACTAAACTGAAAAGAGTTTGTACTATAAAGACTTCGTTATACAATGAAAATTGGAATTTCAGTTAACATGTAGATAATCCTGCTAAATTGCTTTGCTTATAAAATAAAATGATATAGTATTTGATTTTTAAATAAAACCTTCATCTACTAATACTACTATAAATATCAGTTACCTTATACTATGGCATACGTTAGATTTTGAAATGAGAATAAGCCCTTATTTTTTTAATACATTTTGAAATATAAATCCCTATTTTCATATTAACAATATACACATATACACTTTTACATTGATTTAAAAAATATAAGCTCAAAAATAGTTGCATGTATTTAGATAATTTGAAATTTAAAATTGATATTCCAGGCTACTAATAGGAGGTTAATTTTGTAATTTTGTCAATCATGTAAAGACATATTACATAAACAAATTTAAAAATCTAAATTAGTGGTATAGATTATTTGTACTAAATCAATGAAGGGCTTAGATTAACTTTAAATGAATTAATTCAAAAATGTATATGCATTTAAACTCCTCTCATAATAGTAAAGGGAGATTGCTTAAAATAATTACAAAGCTTAAAAAACAAAAAAACAAAAAAACAAAAAAAAAATTATGAATCTCTTTGTGGGTTTGATGGGAAAGAACACATAAAAATAGGTATTTAGAAATGCTACGAACTTTACTAAGTCCATAGCACTACACGTCATACTATATGAGATTTCAAAAAAGTTCAAATTCTATAAACTTGCATCTCCACTCCTATAAATTTCATCAAGTCCATAACTAGATCCCACTTATTTTTATCTATATTATATTTTATACCTATATATAAATAATTAAAATTTCACGTGTTGAAGTACTTCAATACGAGCATAAATAACCTATTGCAATTTAGACATTAGTTGAGCAGGACGCGGAAGCGAATTTTGATAACCCTAATCAAAAGGTTGATAAACGAGGCGCACTTTAAGGGAATAAAACCCGAACAAGAGTAAAACTTTAAAAACTTTATTTTATTAATAATCAAAAACTTAAAATATACTAGGAATATGCCTAGTATTTATAACAAAAGAATCCTAATCCTACATAAAAACAAAATCCTAAAATAACTCAAATACTTATTATACTAAAAATCTAATTTCAATCCCTAAAACAATAAATAAAATATGTTTAATTTTGTCCTCATCATTTGCTCTCACTTGTAAAGAAATCGACCCCGAGTTCATATGGATAGGTGTTGCGCTCGTGGAGATGAACTTGGACCCTTGTTTATGAATTTTGATCCTAACCCGCTTTCCTCACTCCCAAGATCCACAAACGAACCTAAATGTCGGTTTATTGCTCCTTCATCATTCCCCCTCTCTTGAGAAGAACTCGTCCTCGAATTCTCGAGATAAACATATTTGTTGATGAATTGTCGGGAACTATAATAACTAGCAAGTCTTGAACCCTTTTCATCTCATTACCTCCCAAAAAACAATTTATATATTTGACTTGAGTAACCATGCTTAGATCACGTTCATAATCCTTCATACCTTCAACAACTTCGAAATCAACAACTTGACGACTCCTTAAACCACTAATCACTCTTCTCCTCCGATATGATCGTTGAGTTATCCTTACGGATTACATTAACATCATGATCATGTTGTTCACAAGCTCGTGACTTTTGATTTCAATCTCAACTCCTTCACTAACATCCTTGGCATTTAATATGTTTTGTTCGATTTGAACATCGATGGTTGGACGAATTCTTCGACCATCATGTTTGCTACACTCGCGATTTTTGTGGATTAATGCCACACCTACGATCGCGGAACGTAGTTCTTCAATTATAGTGGAAATCCTGTCAAGTTTGGACGTCATGGATTCAGTTAAGCCATGATCCATATACTCTTCAGACCAAACCCCACCAACAGTATGGTTTTTGATACTTCTACACCAGTCATCATCAGGATACTAACGAGATTTGTAATCAACACAATACACGATAGCCAAACAATACCCGAAACGAAAAACACAAAACTACATATTCGAGCAGCAATTTCGAAAAGTTGTATCTCTCAACTCGAACCTCGAATGAAAGATCCCTCCAGTCAGATTGTAGCTCTACGTGTCTGGAACCTACGATTTAAATTTCACGCCGATCAACGGTTAACGAATCCGAGGCGCTAATTCTTCCACAACTGCGTAGAAATCGACGAACCAAAAACCTGTTTTTTTGTTTCTTTTGAATTGACTCTCTTCGAGTTGTGCGATCCCTTCTTCTCAAACACCACTTTGATACCAACGGATTTGATACTAACGGACGTAGGACGCGGAAGCGAATTTTGATAATCCCTAATACAAGGGTTGATAAACGAGACGCGCATCAAGGGATTAAAATCTGAACAAGAGTAAAACTCTAAAACTTTTATTTTTAATAATCAAAACTTAAAAATACTAGGAATATGCCTAGTATTTATAACACAAGAATCCTAATCCTACGTGAAAATCAAATCCTAAAATAACTCAAATACTTATTTTACACACTTACTATGATTTGGTAATTTTACTATGATTTTAGGGAGAAAATTTTAGGGAGAAAAGAGGGAGAAAGATTTTTTGTTACTATGATTTGGTAATTTTATTCTAAGATTCGATTTTTTATTAATATAAACTTTTGAATTATAGCAACAAAAGACTAAATCTTATTAATAAAATATTGAACCAAAGCAATAAAATGTAGAATTATATTAATAAAAATTTGAATCATATCAATAAAGTATTGAATTATAGTAATAAAAATTTCTTCTCCCTCTTCTCTCCCTAAATTTCCTTCTTTTTTTATCTTGTTACTATATATATATATATATATATATATATATATATATATATATATATATATATATATATAATGCCCCTCTCTTACTATATTATAAAATACTCTTTTATTCGGAAGCATAGGTCAAAATATATTATATTAACAATATTTACAAAAGTACATACATATAATGTTTAAAACATTGTATTGAAACAGGGGTTACAAAATTCAACTTTAAATATTTATCAAAATTTATCAGAGTTGCCAGCCGGTCAAACATTCCGTGAACAAAATTCTGCCTACCCGCCCATTCAAACATGTCCTGCAAGGATTAAGATGGGGAAATTAGCACGAAGCTAAGTGAATGAATATGAAACTAACAGTTCAACTTAGCTTAACCATTTGTTTACATCAAATAACCGTAAACACATATTATCAATATCAAAGAGGATCGGTGGTTTTTGAGGAACCCTACTGCCGCGACGGCTCTCAAGAAACGCTTATCACAATCTGTGGTGGCCACTACAGAATATACCGATAACTTGATATTACCACTACACAATATGGGTTTAGTACAACACATGTATGACACCCCATATCTGTAATCTTGTAAATCATCAAGTCCAACAATCTGTTGACCTCTTTACTAGCAATCAATGCCCAGAGGCCACATTGCACGTAGATTCATAATCAGCATATCAGCATATCAGACTAAACAGTCTATCAATTATATCTACGTTTACTTGTTGCAACCAAATCGTTACAACTGAATCAAACATGTGAGTTCCAGATCCACTCACCTGTTGGTCTCAGTCCCACAACTCAGAAGTCTAATATCACTGAGTCTTCTGCTGATCTGAGAATACAACAAATAATGAGTTAGATAACTTCCATAACAGACTCATTCTTATCACAAAGTCATAAACAGTATTAACTACCACATTTGAACATTCAGTGGAAACTAACTTCCAACAGTGGTAACTGCTTCATTTATGAAAGTCTAAGTATAAATTCAACTAACAGTGTTAATTACATAAACAGTGGAAACTACTTACAATTCTTAACTAACAGTGTTAATTACATAAACAGTGGAAACTACTTACAATTCTTAACTAACAGTGTTAATTACATAAACAGTGGAAACTACTTACAATTCTTAACTAACAGTGTTAATTACATAAACAGTGGAAACTACTTACAATTCTTAACTAACAGTGTTAATTACATAAACAGTGGAAACTACTTACAATTCTTAACTAACAGTGTTAATTATATAAACAGTGGAAACTACTTACAATTCTTAACTAACAGTGTTAATTACATAAACAGTGGAAACTATTTACAATTCTTAACTAACAGTGGTAACTGCTTCACAATCAAGTTCTGCTAACTGAGTTCATCTTCAAGCTGCGAAGTTCGCTGCCGAACCCAGAAATTCGAACTGAATTCTTTCAAAACTCACGAATTTGACTTCCTATCATTCAAATAAGCTTTCTAACAACTTATATGCATCAAATAACATCATATAACATCTTTTAAGCTTAAAATTCATATCAATTCGAGAATTTGCTAATTTCATCAAAATACAATTATAAACATCAAATACTTACAGGAACAGAGTGATGATGAGGATGTTACTGGAATTCGTTTTTGTAACAAGAGGGTGATTATTCTACCGTTTTAAGATTTCACAGAAGGTTTCTTTCAATTTTTGGAATTTCAAGTCGGTTCGCAGGAATGTTTAAGAAGTGTGTATATTTGTATAGAAGAATTGAGAAAGTATGTATATATATATTAATCTAACCTAATACCATTACAATTTTAGTTCCCTTCTTAATCTATTATCGGGAACCTAAAACCATTTTGTGAAAACCAATTATTCTACTTTACCGTCAACTAATTCGGTTTAAAACAATGAATTATTTATTAGTCACAATAATTCATTTATTCGTTTTACTAATATTATCAAGCATAATAATAGTAAAATATTCCTAACACATTAAATAATACTTTAAAGGTAGGAAATTACCTGATACTACTAGGCCCTTAGGGTGGATGTTATAATATATATATATATATATATATATATATATATATTTATTTATAGAGGGAGAGAATAGTTCAAATAAGAATGACAAAAAATTAAATAATAGGAGAACCAATAGAATTGCAACATTTTTCAAATACCGATTTTCACATTTTTCTTTGAAATTAAATATCTCACAAACCATACGTCAATAAATTATAAAAATTACACTGTTAGAATCAGCGTCATTTTATCTTTAATTAGAGATCTCACATGATATACTTTTGATGAATATGTTTTTTTTCCATTTTTATTAGGTTTTAAAAATTTGTAATGTTAAATCAGATGTGATTTAACAGTAAATAATAATTACACACGCTTATATGTCCAATCAAAGTTTAAATTCAAATCATTGACGATTTAAAAAAGTTTAAACATAAAAAACTAAACTGTAATCACATGCGATTGAACATTAAAGTATCAATCACATGTGACTAAAGAGTAATCAAATACGAATTTTAAATCATTGACTATAACTATACAATTAAAAAGAAATCAAGTTGAAATCATACATGAATCATCATATATCGATAAATTGCTCTTCAAATATCAGTTTTTAATTGAAAATCATATGTGATTATTTACAAAATCACATGTGATTATATATCAAGTCAAATGTGATTAAATATAAAACTAGCATTCACATGTAAGTTTTGATGAAAACAAATGCAATTTTTAAAATTTTATTTATAATTATTAATGTGGATGAATATTAAGTTGTAATCACATGTTTATTAACAAATATCATGAATAAATAATCGTGAACTAATTTTAACTTTTTATCATAAATCGCATGTGATTATATTGTAAGACCCGACAAAAAAAAAAAGAAAAACAAAAAATTGTAAGAAGTATAGCTTGTGGGATCTCTAATTAAAGATACAAAAACATTGATTTCAAATATGTAATTTTTATAATTTACGGACTTACCGTTTGTGAGATAGTTAATTTTAAAAGTAAAAGTGAAAGTGAGTTAAATGGAGCAATCCTTTTACTTTTTTTTTATCATTCTTATTTGAATTCACCCCTATATATATACACATATAGATATATATATTTTTATATTTATTGTAAAATATTAATTCTTACGAGTCGAATCGAGATTATAAATCACGAGTTAATAACTATGGTGTCAATAACTAAACAATAGTTTATATGACAAGATAAACGGTACAATACATTTATATATTTTAGTTCTTAAAACCCAACTCCTTTCATTAAAAAAATATATAGTATTTATTTCATTGTGCGGTTAAAAAGAGGATATATTAAATGATTTAAATGTTAGATTTTAAGAACTATATAAATGTATTGTATTTAGTATAAATGATGCATAAGAGCAATGTTAATAAGCATTTACTCGTATATAGTTAATTTAGTCTTAAATTGTACATTACTCAAATCTAAAAGGGGTGCAAAAGAAATACAGGAGGGAAGTGGCGGCCCATCAAAACGTTGTACCATTCATTTTGACGAATGAATAGCCGGTGAACAGACTTTTTGTCTCCACCCTAAAAGATGAAAATCAAACAAAAAACTAGACTTTTTGTTTTAAATTATGAAATCGGTTGAATCGCCTGTCCGACCGGAAGCGGACCCTTTCCGACTTAGACTTAATAATCGATTTTCAAAACATTGCAAAATACTCTTACTTTTATTTTTAATTCATTTTTTTATTTTCTTTTTTAAATAAATTTAATAATAGGTGAATGATCCGAGGGGAAAGCCTCATTTGAAGAGAAGAGGAGAACACATTTTTTACTGGAACTATTTTTCTTTTTCTTTTTTTTTTTTTTTTTTTTTGTGATTTACGGCAACTAATGCATTCTAACAAGAATGCATTTGAATACACTGTTTCACTGCATTTTAATATCAATGCATTTTAATCTTTTCAATTTTGTTCTAAAATGCAGTAAAAAGAACCTTCTCATCCTTTCCATCAAATGAGATATTCTCCTTATAAACTTACTCTTAAAAATAAAAGTAAAAGTAAAGGTATTTGGTCATTTCAATTTATTTAACAGTTGCCATGTTAAATTTAACAAACGAGAGACTGAACATGCAATAACGTTTGGTTTTTGAACTGTCGACATAAAAAATAAAATAAGTTTAACAAATGAGAGATTTAACATTTAATAACGTTTGAGGTTTTAAACTATCAATATGAAAAATAAATTATAGGGACCGACAGATACAAATGGACGTTAACTACATGAAATCAACCATGAAATTAATCCCCAAAATATATATTATAACATATTTAGATCTACGTTAGGTTCATATACTATCACTCTCTTAACAATGTTTTTAAATTGTACCATGAATTGCCGATCCTAGGTATAACATGATGCCAATATGATCTAACTACATTTTGTCTATTAAGATTGAAAAATTTTAAGAACCTTGTTTATTTACCATTTTCATTGATTACAATTTCTTGATAACCATATTACATTCACACGTATAGTCATAGTTGTAAAACTCTTACCAGTTGAATCAAAAATCCAAAAAACAAAGCGACTCAAACCTCTACTCTTAAATGACTTTGACCCTCAGAAGTCATGTGTAACGAGTCAAAAAATCAAACGAACTTTATTGTAATCTAATAAAAAAACTAAATGACGAAATAAAGAAATAAATGACTATAATCTTTTTTAAATTAAAGTCTTTGTGTTGTTTATCGGTTAACAACTCAACAATCACTTCTCACCATATTTTACATATGTTAAGAATAAATATTTCATACAATAATAATATACATAAACGTATAAATATAATAACATAATACTCGTGATATGCATCGAAATACATAGTTTTTTTTTTATTATTGACTCAACATATAATATTTATATTAGTTATTCACTAATTGATTATCCATATTAGTGACACAATATGACAGTAGTTCTCTTCGATAATACCTCTATTTCTATCTCTAAACAGAGAGTAAACAAAGAATCTTTTCATCATATTCTTTCTTTTAAAAATACTATTTTCCAACCATCTTCTCTAAATATCTAGTTCTATAATATTTATCTCACTTAATTTAAATTTAATGAGCTATGTTTCTATTACCAATTCAATTGTGCGTGAGAATTTGCGACTTGAACAAACAAAAATAATGAGAACAGGAGTTCAACAAGAAACACCTAAACTCAAGGATAACTCGGATGGTTTAAGTCAATTTTAAAGTCAATTTTACGACTTAGAGGGAGATGGTGATAACCTTCCAAATTACTAGTAGTATTTTTTACTAATTGAGTTTTTATTATGTCTAAGAGTTAATTATGTGTAATTTTTAACAACTTAAGTAGTGATTGTGTTTTTAGTAAGTTGTAATCATTGAGTTGTTGTTTAATATAATTTGTTTATCATTAATATATATTGTCATTTTTGTTTTTATTTTTCATGTATTTTATTTTATTAGTTTTATTTAATTGACTTAATAATAATTATATTTAATTATTAAATTATAATATTTATTAATTTGTTATTAACAATATCAACACTAAATAATATATAAACATAACTAAAAAATATATTAAATATAGTTTAAAGTTTTTAGAAGATAGAACAATATTCCTATAATACAGAGGAACTATAAAATTGATGAAATAAAATTGTCATAAGATTAAGATAAAAATTATATAAGTTATATAAAACAATTGAGTCCTACTTAAGATTCTTAATATAGTATATAGTGTCTCACAACTTCAAAATTTATTATACAACTCATAAAAATATTATATTTTCAAATCATCAAAAATAAACTTTAACAAATCTTCCAAATTCCTATCCAAAACAAACATATTTAACTTGCTAGGAATTACTAAAAGTAAAAAGTAAAAACACAATCAACTTCTTATAAGAAAACCATCTAAAAAATATAAGCAATTAATTATTAATTAATGTAGGTTGAAGAAAACTCGAAAATAAATTCAAGTTCCTTAACTTCAAACTAAATCCAGAAAGATTAAAAAAATCATCAATCTGATTTAATAAGTCTGAAACCATTTTTATATGCCCCTGTCTGAACTGAAAAGAGATTAATCTCATACATTCAGTTATTCGAGGGCAATTTTAACCACAAAAATAAATAAAAAATTATATTATATTATATATGAATTTAAATAAAATGTCCGAAACTGCTTGGGAAAAAACTCATGGAAAAACAAGTGATTTCCTCAAACTGTTTCGGTAGTTTTAAATACAAATTAAAAAAATTATTAATAAATATAAAATTTTTAATCTGTGAAAATAAAACAAATATGATATCAGCCTCGAAACTAAGCACATATGAAATCCTTAAAAGCATTCATACGGCTACTCTTAGAGGCGTTTATTCGAATCGAATCGAATCGAATTAATCATTAAAAGAAACTGGATGAAATTGAATCGAAATAACGAACAAAGATGCGCTCCGATTTCAATTTGATGAATGAATCCAGAAATAATGAATTAATTGAGGAGGCAGAGTGATTTTAGGGTTTATAAGAAAAATGTCGATTTTGTGAGGTTTATGTAGAGGGCTTATGTTTTATGGGCCCTTCAAGCCCAAATTAAAAAGGCCATAAATTTGTAATTGGGCAGATCAAATATGATCTTCTCAAAGTTTACTAATATAATAGAGGGTATATTATACAAGTGGACAGATAGATTAGGGGTAATAATGTAAATATACAATGACTTCAATTCTGGAGCTAAAATACCACACAAATCAAGGCCATAATTCTAATTCGTTGCAAGCATTAGACTGCGCAACTCACTGAGTCCTGGTTGAGAAATGTGTTGGCCTATCTAGGTTGTGTGGGATCGAACTAATGACATTCTATATAAGCTTTTGTCGTGTGAATTCTGATTTCTATAGTCCTTTATTAAAAGACATATCTCTTAAAATACACGGATCATCCACGTGATTTGATCTTTTTGAAGGGTATGCCGCATTGATCAATTAAGTTAAAATGAGCAAAATGCAAAAGAACTTAATCGAACAAAAAAAAAAACCACATAATCGATCAAAATTGTTATGATAAATTTAATTCTAACTGTGTCTATTAATGCATAAGGTTCTTGATGTTTGAGGCACGTTATTCTTTTGATATGTCTTTATTAACCATTTTCATGATTTTACATAGGATTAGATGTTGTCAGATTTTTTTCCTGGCAATATTCCTTCAAGTTTATGAAACTCCTACTTCTTTTGCTACTGCAGAAGCACTAGAATCACCAGCAAATAGCAAATGCAATCTTAAAACATAAGTTGATTACTATTTACCTTAACAATTTCCTTTAGTATTTGACGGTCAAATAGGCATATATCGGCTAAGTTAGTTTATAGCACCGCATCAAAATCAAAACAAGTCCACATATGATAGCATACGTTCTCATCAATTTACTGCCAAAGGTTGTTTCCTATTTTAGTTTACATAACATTTTCATACAAAATTTTAAACTTTAGAGGTCATTTGGCATTTGCAACGAACTCGATCCGTACTAGGCCCATATCCTGGGCCTCTCAACACCCCAAATCCTGGGGGTTTGGAGTAGCAATATACAAAAATTAATCAGAAATATATTTATTTTGTAATAGAAAATGTAAAAGCCGCAAACTTCCTAAAGATCATACCTGTACAGACCTTTGAGTTGCTAACATAAGTTCCACATAACGACCAAGTAACTTTTGCCCATACTGTCGAAGGCCCTGCAGATAAATTTATGTTGAGTACTATAATATTTTTTCTTCTTTTGAACAGTGGAAAAACTATATCATTATATACCTTATAAGTTACCGTAGAACAGGCAAATTCTATTTGGCCAAAGAAGTCAAGACCTTCATGCATAAGATGTACCGAAACAACTTTACCATCTTCCTTGAAGAATTCAATTCTGAAGGGAAACTTACTAGTTTTTCAGTAATGATTATTTATACAAAAAAAAAAAAAAAGAAAAAGTGGCAAGATCGAGTTTAGCATAATAAGCACATACATGTCACTTTCTTTAACATCAGGATTTAGATTGCCCATAAGCATATATTTGTGCCTACAGTAGTAGACATGTAAAATCATCAAATCACAGATAAAAAAAATTCAATTTTTTTTGTTTTGTTTTTGTAATAGAAACCCACAAATTCATTCCTAAGAGAAAAGATCATAGTCGCTACTGGGAGTGAACGTATCAAATGTAGACATGTCCTCTACTGATATAAGTTTTACGGCACGGCCAATTAATTCTTCCCCATTACATTTTAAGGCCTGCAAATAGCCAATTATGTTGTTGAGAAATTACAGTAATCAACTTTTACTTATGGAGAAGCAGGAAATTTCAAATATAATATACACCTTTTGGGTTGTGCTTCAGAGGTGTCAAATTTAACATGTCCAAAACCTAAGAAGCGGTCGCCTGCGATCATAGATCGGACCCAATCAATTTTACCAGCATCCTTGAAGAAGAATTCTACTCTGAAAGGTAACTAGTTGTCAGTAACGATAATTTTTATACATTATAACAAAAACAAAAACAATAATAAAAAATGTCTCTATGGTAACGTAACTAGTTGTCAGTCAGTAATGATCATAACGAAGTGGCAAGGTCAAACTAGTTTAGCGTAAGAAGCACGTACACGTCACTTTCTTTGATAGATGGACTTAGATTGCGCATACACATCAATGTGGATCCGCCGGGTCGAGGAAAAAATAGGGGTCAACGCTGCCGCATATTTACCAAGTATTAATATTAATAAAGCAATGATCAAATAAACCTCAACTCCTAGTATCAATTTGGAAAGAAGAAAAAAAATACATCTACAGTTTATTTACAAGGTTACCTTATTATTCTCGCCTAAAAATATATGAGCTAAGGGATTCGATGTGGTTGAAACAATTTCCGTTTTACTCTCGAATTTCTCTAGAAAACCAACCACCTCTTTGCACACACCGAAATCAGAATGTTCGGGAACTCTTTCAAGATCATGACATTAATTAATATCCTCGAGTTTATAAGCAATGTCATGATTGGTATCCCACCAAGTAGGACAATCACCACACAAAAACCTCTTTAATTCATTACCCGAATCTTGTATACACTTTTCAAATTTGATTATTCCTTGTGATGACTGTCTAATGTAGCTATTCGCCTTCGTCACACAATCAATATGATAATTATTCCCCTTTAAAACGTTTTTCACAATAAGGTTTAGAATATGAGCCATACACCAACATGAAATCTAGTTATTTCCTCTCCTTTTTCATGAAAATCTGGTGAATAACATTTGATTATTTTGGATATAAACGATATTGACACCAACAAGCAGCTTCTTTTTTAAACGTATGTAATATATAAGACCAATGTGATAAGAATTTGACTTTCTACAACGAGTGTAGCAACCTTTCAAGAACTTCAAATTCATGTGCAGGCAGAAAAAGGGAAACCTTTCAGAAATGTGTAAAAACATTCAATTCAACTCTATCTTAAAGAAGAATTTGAATCTGATTACTGACTCTCAGCCATTTCTGGATTTGACCAGAATAGTTGGTAAATAATTGATACCCAATCTCAAGTAAAACCTGTGTCAAATATGTAAATAACCAAATCAATCACAAAAAATCACTAAACTCGTCACGGTTTACTTTGAAGGAACATCTTTGATTAAAAGAAACTTGAAAGTTTGAACACCAGTCCATTCGTTGATTTTAAACTATGTGTCTGCTTAAATCGTTCTACCAAATTTAGGGGTAATGAGTGTTTTGGGCTATGCCACTCGAAAGTTCATTCAAAAATCAGTTTTCTTGGATCTCAAGACTTATCATTAAGAGATTTTTTATAACCTATTGGCTTGACCTTTTGTTTAGGCTCCTTTGATTTACTTAGAAGTCGTTCCAAAAAAATAAAATGGTTCACTAATTTAGTCTCAAGCTAATGTTAATCGTTTTCTGTTAACCCGACCCGGCCAACTTGGGTGACCCGACGACCCAAACGTTTACATATACGGATTGAAGACCAAGTCAAGACCACTATGTTTTCTTTATTAGTCAAATGGATTGAAAGCTTGTTATGCATTGTTGAGGGGTTAGTTGCATGCATGAAAGAAGGACAAATGGGTGTAACACTAATGTTCCCTGTATTCCACGTTCTAAACTAGTTCCCAAATTTTTAGTCTTTAATTTTCTGCATTATTTAACTTCTTTAGGTACAACTTCACTTTTTTCTTAGCTGAAAATAGATGTGGAAAAATATGTCGACAAGAACACCCTGTCAGCATGAACACCCTGTCAGCATGGATCAAGGACTAAATGAGTCATTCTGGGTAACAATTTTTACAATGACCCATTTTGACAAGACACTTTTCTGACCCATTCTTAGCACACATTATACGTTTAGTATGTTAACTGCAAATGCTCTTATATGTACCAAAAATATGGTTTACCCCGGTTGTGTGTGATCAAATTAATGACAACCTCGATAAGCATTTGTGTGTGATGTTTTTGCAGGTATCGTTCCTATTGGAAAATCAGACTTTGATTAATCAAGTTAAAATTACCAAAATTCAATAGGACCTAATCCGACAATAATTGCAATGCACGTAATCGATCAAAACAAATCTGATAAACTTGAGGTTCTTGATGTTTGAGGCCTGTCATTCTTTTGACTGCAATCACTTCGGTATTAGCATTTTCATTCTTGTACAGATTAGATCCTGTCAGATTTTTTTACTGAAGATGCATTAGTATTACCAGCAAAATCAAACCTTACGACAACCGACTAAAAATCATTTTATGTTTCATTCAAATAGATTTCCTGTAGATAATTCCTACCTATGCCACTGGAGACGCAATAGCATCAACGGCAAAGAGCAAAGGCAATGTTAAAACACAAGTTCCTGACAAACAAAATTTTATTGCAGCTTGAGTGCACTATATACCTTAATAGTTTCCTTTAGTATTTAATATAAAGAGACTAAATTAACTTGGATTACACTAGCCACATACATTGACGGTCAAATGGGGGCATATATCGGCTAAAGGTAGTATATAGCATGCATCAAAATCAAAAATCAAAAACTATATATATACAAGAAGTATATATCAATTTACTTCAAAAGTTGTTTCCTTTTTTAGTTTACGTAACATATTCATATAGATCTTTATACTTCAAAGGTCAAACAATTAGTCCGAGACAACTTCTGCAAATCCTTCTTACGCCCGGAACCTCCTGTAACTCTACTAACCCCAGATACTGGGAGTGTGCATTTGCAACGAAATCGATTCTTCGTAGGTCCGTATCCTGGGCATCTCAAAAACCTAAATCCTAGGGGTATCCTGGAGTAGAAAATATACAAACATCAATCAGAAATATATTTATTTTGTAATAGAAAATGTAAAAGATGCAAACTTCCGAAAGATCAATACCTGCTACCTGGAGTGTCTGAATCCCATACAGTCATTTCAGTTGCCAATAAAAGTTTCACATCACGGCCATGTAACTTTTGCCGATAATGTCGAACGGCCTGCAGATAGTATTATGTTGATTACAGATATTACTTTTTTTTCTTTTGAAGACGGGGAAAGGTTATATCATTATATACCTTATGAGCTACTGTAGAAGAAGCAAATTGAACATGTGCAAAGAAGTCGTCACCTTCATGCATAAGATGGACCGAAACAACTTTACCAGCATCCTTGAAGAATTCAATTCTGAAGAGTAACATACATGTTTGTCAGTAATGATTATTTATATTAATAAAAAAATGAAAGATCGAGTTTAGCCTAAGAAGCACATACATGTCACTTTCTTTAACATCGGGAGTTAGATTGCCCATAAACAGATATTTGTGCCTACGGTAGTACACATGTAAATTCATCAAATCACAAATAGAAATAATTCTTTTTTTTTTTTTTCTGGTGGTGGTGGTGGTGGTGGTGGTGGTGGTGGTGGTGGTGGTGGTGGTGGTGGTGGTGGTGGTGGTGGTGGTGGTGGTGGTGGTGGTGGTGGTGGTGGTGGTGGTGGTGGTGGTGGTGGTGGTGGTGGTGGTGGTGGTGGTGGTGGTGGTGGTGGTGGTGGTGGTGGTGGTGGTGGTGGTGGTGGTGGTGGTGGTGGTGGTGGTGGTGGTGGTGGTGGTGGTGGTGGTGGTGGTGGTGGTGGTGGTGGTGGTGGTGGTGGTGGTGGTGGTGGTGGTGGTGGTGGTGGTGGTGGTGGTGGTGGTGGTGGTGGTGGTGGTGGTGGTGGTGGTGGTGGTGGTGGTGGTGGTGGTGGTGGTGGTGGTGGTGGTGGTGGTGGTGGTGGTGGTGGTGGTGGTGGTGGTGGTGGTGGTGGTGGTGGTCGAGGCTACCGCATATTTACCATTTATTAATTAATTTAATTAATATTAATAAAGCAATGATCAAATAAACCTCAACTGATAGCATCGATTTGAAAAAAAAAATACATCTAGAGTTTTTTTACAAGGTTACCCTTATTATACTCTTCCATCGTAATGATATTCTTGGTTTCAGCCTCCACTGGCTTCTTAGATACGTCATCCTACATAAATACAAGCAAGCATACTTAGAAAATCATTAACTTATTGTATACTGCAGAACATCAACTTAGGAAAAATGTACCATAGGAATTGCATACTCTGACCCATGTTTTTCGGCAGTAGAAACTACAGACTGTTTCTCATAAGAATGCTTATGTTCCTGCAAGTAAACATGTTAAAAAATAAAGTTTGTATGCTACCTTGTTCATAATCACAATATTCAAGATAACAATCATTTAAAATACACAGAAAAATGCAAATAGTGAGCATACCTCCCCCTCAATAGAATCATTTTCTTCAGAAGAGCTACTGTCATCATCGGAACTCTCTACAGATCTGTTCTTGACATCCTCCTCCTGTATATTTACATTTACATTGATTAAAGTATTAATTCATCATATTTACATTAAATGCTTAAATAACTTTACACAATGAAATCCAAAAGCACACTTACTTCATCTGATCTGTCTTCAGATTCAGACTCACCACTTGAATCATCCTTCTTTTTAGATTTGGTTTCAGTTGCCACTGGCTTCTTTGGTTCCTCCTCTAAAAATACAATAAAGCGTATTTAGAGAGGAGCAAACATATCTGAGTCATCATCTGAGCTACTACTAATAGGGTGTTCCGCAGACTGTTTCTCAGAACATGTTAATAAAATAAAAATATTATGACCATCACTTACTTTAACCGAATCGCGAATTCGTAGCCTGCAGTTCCTATAAAACGCTAGTCATTTCATTTGATATCTAAAGCTCATGTAACATTTGTCCTAAACTTTTTATTTGAATGCTAATGCTTCTTTCTTTCTCCTTTTATTCATTGGCTATGCAACCGCAACTAACGTAACTAATTTCATCATAAACATCATATGTGACACTCATAAAAGCTAATAATTAGGGTTTCAAGTTTCGATTGGTTCACACATTCAACATAACAAATACTGAACAGACTATCTTATAATCAATCTATTAAATCCTTTTTGCAACTATTGATTGAGGACTATTATTTTAATCAATTTAAATTTGATTAAAACTCAAAACATCACATGACAATAATACGAAACATCACTAATAATAACCCTAAATTCATAGTATAAACGATCATCAAATGAAAAACGAAGATACCTTTATCAATCGATTTGCTTGATTCCGGCATTTCAATAGTCGAATTCAACAAATTAGGGTTTTTCCTCGACTTGCATCTTTTTAATTTTTCTGCGCCAATATAATATATCCTAAATAAGTTCCTAACTATAATAACTGCTATTAGAGTTTTGAGCCCAAAAGAAAAAAAATATTTTTAATTAGGCCCGAGAAAATAAAAAATTTAACTACCACCATATTTTTTCATGATTTCTTTTTGAGGTATTTTATTTATAAAGGCAATCTACTACTGTTTGTTTTGTACACAAGGAACGTTAAAAACAAAGAAGAATCCTAGAATTGGCCTCGTCATATTATACCGGGGCATCTTTGCTAAAAAGGCACGAGGTTAGGTTCAATCACCGGAACCACGTAGCCACAGCCACTGAGTAAGTCAGATATGTCTTCTACATTATGGAGAGGCAACCGATTGTGTGACGCTCTTGATTGTCGGTTATCAACTTTTTGCTATAAAAATAAAACTGCTTTTAACATACACGAAAAAGAATATCTTAAGATGATATTATTCCTTGGGTAAGGTTCAAATGAGAATTGCAAAAGTATTGAGAATAGGGGAACCAATGAGAATGTTTCATTTTCATTAGGGGTGGAGGGGCACTTTAGTCGTTATACATTTAAATAAATACAAAATTAAAAAGAAATAAGAAAATATTAAATTTAGAAATATTATACATATAAATACAGACTATACATACAGACATGAACGTACATACAATCGCAGGGGGTTTCAATCTTCTTCAAATCGATCGCAAAATACATCAAATCGAAGGTACATAATACATTAATTCGACTCAAATACGTCAATTTAAACAACGAACAATGAATTTTCGCAGATTCGTTTTGATTTAGTTAGGTTTTAGTTGTGCGAGTTTCATCGATCGTGTTTCGCGCGAATGTATGCGATTTACACGTTATTAAGTTCTGCTATTTACGATTTGGTTAACGAAAACGCAATTGTAAACTGATTTCTACTGATTCATCAATCAATTTTCATTCGATTCGAAATAAAAACGCGCAATTGTAAGACGATCATGAAACTCCGTTCAATTGAAATTCACAACAAAATTAGTGTGGTATCATATGTGTTAGTAGAATTGAAGATTTAGTTCTCTCTGTAATTCGTGTGTTTCAGTTGAGCTGTTAAAAAATCATAAAAATCAGCTGGAAAAAAAAACTTACAGGTCATGACTTCCTATTTAGTAACACATGTGTTACTTAAACAATACAAAAACAATTATGGTGCAAAACACTAAAATGATAGTAATAGAAGAATGTTATACAAACGATGTGGAGTAACATATTCAAGTAAATGCTGCAGGTAATAAGTTCTTTTATTTTTTTTCCTTTCATTGTAACACATTTTTATAGTTATTACTAACACATGTGATACTGGTTACTAACACATGTGTTAGTAGCTAATAAGTGCTTTTATCTTTCTGATACTATCACATGTGTTACTGGTTAATAACACATGTGTTATTTTATAATATCATAATGTGAGATGTGATACTTGTTAATATCGTATGTGTCACTTTATACTACCACATGTGTTAGTGTACAATCTTATATTTTTATAAATTCTTTTATAGGTTCAACACTTACACCAAACATCATTCCATTGTATCAAATGGGATTGAAACACCAAGTGGGACTTTACACTGGATACCAGACGTGCTCGATGAAATAAAAACAAATGTAGGACAAGTCTTTGATAAGCTTCAAGACGCATACATGTATTATATAAGATATGGAGTTTATGGCCGATTTTGTAAGGGTCATAACAGTCGCTAGTGTGATCAAAAGAAAGAGAGAAAGTGGAAGCAGAGGCGAGGAAGATAGTAGAAGAACAAGTCAGGGAAAAAGAATAATGATTGCTTTTGATATTAAATATCACATATGATATTTCATGTATCACATGTGATACTGCATTATACAAGTTGAAAACATTTAATAGTTGTTTAACTTTCAATTACATGTGATATTGTTTGTTGAATACTATTTTTTTCTTCAACTTGATATAATCAATTTGATTTGATATTTTAAAAATATCTTTCATACAACATATGTTACTGGTTGCTAACATATGTGTAGTATGGTTGCTAACACATGTGTTACTTGTTTAGTACCACATGTGATACGGCTTGCTGAATACTATTTTTATTTTTCAGAATCTTGATATAATCAAACTTATTTGATATGTTAGAAATATAGCATGTTTTCATACAACATGTTTTACTTGCTGTAACACATGTGTTATTAGTTGATAACACATGTGTTACTTGTTTAGTACCACATATGATACGACTTGGTAAATACTATTTTTTTTCTTTATGAAACTTGATATAATCAAATTGATTTGATATTTTATAAATATAACATATTTCATACAACATGTGTTACTGGTTGCTAACACATGTGTTACTGGTTGCTAACACATGTGTTACTGGTTGCTAACACATGTGTTACTGGTTTAGTAACACATGTGTTACTTTTTTGGTCTCACATGTGTTACTTGTTGGTAACACATGTGTTACTTGTTCAGTATCACTATCAAAATATGTTACCACATGTTATACTATTTCTTTCACTTGTGAAACCGGTTACTATCACAAGTGTTAGTAAAAACGGTGCAAGATTGTACATTTTTATTAACCTAATATAATGAAACTGTTTGATATCTTTAACAATATAACATGTTTCATATAACATGTGTTACTGGTTTAGTAACACATATGTTACTAGTTTAGTATCACTATCAAAATATGTTACTTAATATGTGACATATAATACTTGTTTGTGCTCTGTTATTTACAACTATAGTGATGAATTTTACTTTGTATGTGTGTTAAGATCAAACTATTGGTTGCTACCGCATGTGATACTACTTTAAAGTATCATATATGTTAGTAAATTTCAATCACTTGTGATAGAGGTGTTAGTAAACAACGCAAGATTGTACATCAGCACAAACATGATCTAATGGAACCAACTTACAATGATTTAACAAAATCTAAAAATGGATTTAAATCAAAAAGGCAATATCTAACAAAAAAAATATAGTATGTTTCATAAAATATGTGTTATTGGTTGGTAACACATGTGTTACTTTGTTTAGTAACACATGTGTTAATGATTGCTAATACAAGTGTTACTAAACAATTCTAAAATTAAAAACATACTGAAATTATAAGTAAGCTTACATTACAAATAATAAACATAAACATTTCAAAAAACATTAAAAAAAACATCCGCTAAAAAATGTTGCACATCATTACAAATGATCTAAGGAAACTATTTTCAAAGATTGTTCAACAAGATCTTACTGTTCAACAAAATCTTCGCAGTAACTTCTACTTTATTCTTTTGATCAGGGTCTTCATGCCTCCGTTTGTGGTTCTTGATTGCAAACTTTACCATCTTCTTTATCCCTTCATCGGTGTATGCACGCGAAAACTCATCAACAAGGGCATGAACCTTCTCTTTGTGAATGTTGAACTCGTGCATAATAATCTTCGCAGCATACTTTATCTGCAAACAGCTAAGTTGCATTCGTTGAACACGCCCCTTAATATCCAGACCATAATCCTATTTATTAAGAGGCTGATCGGTGTACTGTTCCATTTGCATCATTGCAAACACACCACAATCCTGAATGCAGTCAAATACTTCACAAACAAATATTGCTATCAATATAGTTACACATGTGATGCTGTGAAGAATATATACAACAAAGTACAAATGTAAATAACAGTGTAGTAACACATGTGATACAACAAAATACCACATTTGACAGTAACTCCTATCAATCCCTAGGTTCAGCCAACTCTTCAGAATCTGCATTTTTTCAGTTTCAGATGCTAAATTTTCATGCTAATCAATCACTTTGACGACACCAGTTAATTCATATTTCATTGAGACATTTCATCGAACACCTTATATGCAAGTTTACTTTAATCAATCCAAATGCACAAATTTCACTTTGATCACACATATATCATAATCATAAACATGATATTCATACTCAATGTAACTATATATGACCTAAAACACATTCAATATAAATGAACTTTACCAAAACATAACTAACACTTGTGTTACCAAACACTAAAATCAAACCAAACACATATACACATATAACAACATGTAATACAAGATCAAAAACAACTAAAAAATGCAATATCAACATATTTAACAATAAAAAATAAAAATATACCTTGAAAAAACTAACGAAATGGCACGGATCGAAGAGGCATACCATTAATTGGCCTGGATGATGTTGTTACTGGAGCAATCTCGTCATGAAGGTCCATTTGTACTAATTAATCGGCGTGGATGATGAATTTTAAGTTGTGTTTGAAAATTAGGGTTTCACAAAAATGAATTTCGTGAAAAACTAAACCGTGAGAAAGAGTAATTGAAGAGTGTAGATGAAAGAAACGATGATTTTATCAAACAACAACACTGATTTGATGATTAATTGGACGGATTTTGATTTCTAGGGTTTCAAAGTTGAGTTGCCAGAGAAGAGAGGAACAGGAGACAGAGAGAAATTGTGAAGTTTTTTTCTTTTTATGAAAAAAAGTGAAAAATAATTAATTATTAGATGGTGAAATTACCATTATACCCCTCCGCCCAAAATCAGATTTAAATTTATTTTTTGTAATTAAAAATGGTGTATTAATTTGGGCCCTTGATTTGCTAGATCCGATGGCTCACGTTCATTCCCCCATTCTCAACTTATAGGTATGTACTCATTTGAACCCTACTCATTATTCCTTTAAAACTTTTTATCTCCAATCGCATATTTCGAAAACTTTAACTCAAAACTATCCGATATTAATTTAATTAAATCAATTGTGCAGTATAATTTATTTTTAACAACATATTTGTACTTGATACTAAGTGTTAAAATATATAATCTTAACATGAAACATTTATAAAATTGTGTTTGTTTGTTAAGTTTATGAGTATTACGTGGTAAGTTTGTTAACTGGGATAAACTGTTAAGTTTAGTTCGTGCAGGGTTACACGAAAAATATATTTTAATAATGAAAAATATAAACAAGTAATTTTTATTTTTTATCTTTTCAATATTGAAAAACTAGTTTAAGACCCGCGACAACGTGAAAAATTTAAATTGAATTCATAAAATGAGTTGTTTTTTTAATGTATATTAATGTTAACCTTAAGCTATTATTGATGAAAATGCATTAAATTTATTTATAATATATATATTAGCTAAAGTGATAAGAGGTTTGAGAGAATTCCAAATCAAAATTCTTCTGGTGATGGAGATCATGGATTTTTGGGAACTACAATTTGAAGTTTTGTGACTGTTCTTGTGAATTTGATTTTTTGTTTTACGTGGGTGACAGATTTTAGGGATATCTTCTTCTTTTAGGAAACAAAATATTATGATTAGTTATGAAAATATTTTTTATTTCCTTCTTTTTAGTTATATCCGAAATTTTTTTTACTTTTAGGAAATAAATATCAGTATTATTTATGAAATGATTTTTTTTCTTTTTAATTATATCCGAAATTTTTAATTTTAATTAAAATAATTAAGTATTAGGAATTAATCTAGATGGTCGGATCGATTTAGAAAACATAATTAAGGGTCAGAATTTCTCTATTGTATTATGGTTTAAGTATATTTTATTATAGATTTTGTACTCTTTCGCTCTCGTTTAATAAACCAAATTAGGATTTGTGCCCAAGTTTCTCTGTATCATTCAATTAGTATTAAATGTGTTAGTATATGTGAGGTTTTGAGTGATGTAGTGAGGTGGTATTTGTGGTTCATAGATTTTGTTCTCTATTTAATTTGTTTTTTTATTGTCAATTAATGTGGTCATTTACTCACTTACATATCGTGTTTTTGTATTCTTTATCATTTTTCACAAGGTACCAGAGTTGTAGGCTCTTGGCTCTTGATTGATCTTCGATTAGAGTTATTTAGTAGAAACCCTAAATTTATGGTTAGGGTTTCATATATTAAGATCTATTTGGAGTACTTCACTCGATCTGGTGGTTCTCTCTTCGATATATGGTTTTGGTTAAATTGGGGTCTCAGAAACCCTAGTTCTTGGTCAAAGTTATAGTCTTCCACTGTGGTATTACTTCTTGTTAATTGCGTCGGGGAGTACTCCGTAAGTTGGTTGCAACTCTCTTGATTTGTAGCAAGTCCCTGGTCCAAGGAGTTTCGGTTGCTTAATCGGAATAAACTGCCCATTGGATTCGATTAATACTTGAACTATAAACTAGGTTCTTGTATCTGCATTTTTGTGTTTACCATTTTGTGAAAATTAGGTGCTCTCTGTTCAGCGGCGGAGCTAGAAATTGTAGTTGAGGGGGGCGTAATCTATTGTGAAATGGAAACTAAATACTATATTGAAATAACATAAAATCTTTCATAATAGAAAAGAAAAAAAATAGAAAAACTATTTTAAATGTATAGAAAACTTACGTTTTAAATTAATATGTGACTTATTGTCAACAGTCAATCTTAAAAGTTTCCTAACGGTAAAAACCAATCCAATCCATTTATATGATTAGTTTTAATACAAATCTTTTCGTATCATACACAGTTTTAGTTTGACACATATATATTTATATAAATAAATAAAAATATTACATATCATGATTTTGATCACAAAAGTTAACCATCTTCATTTTGCTTCATTTTGCTTGAGAAAAATAAAAGGTTTTCTATGAGCACTCAGATTGTATTAATATGACTCTTAGTTAAATCACTAATTGTTGCTTGATATGTTATTTTGTAAAATATATTAATATTTTGAATTTTTCAAGAGGTGATATATAATTACATATTTAACATTAGAGTTCATTGAGATACTAGTAAAATTGAGGGGTTAAAGTGAAGTGTAAAATATTAGTTGAGGGGATAAAGTAAAATGTAATATATTAGTTGAGGGGCTTGAATGAAAAAGATGACAAAAGGTCATTTTCTCTATCAAACCACCTGCAACTTGACTTCCAAAAACTTGTAATCTTCAAATTTTCTCTAAATCACTTTTTAATACCCAATACATTACCAAATTTACTACCAAAGTTAGGGGGCCAAGGCACCCCCCTCCCCCCCTACTAGCTTCGCCATTGTCTCTGTTTGATGTTTTGATTGACTGATTTATTAATTTGTGGTATAATACTGTTCTAACTCTTTTTTTTTTTTTGGCAAAAGAGAGGGTTCAATGTTGTGGCCTCATTTGAAGGTCCACAAATATGGCCCTTGCTTGGGCTAACTTTTCCGGCCCACCTTTGTCAAACTTTTATCTGTGATTACTTGTTCTTTGTTCTTTCTTCGTGGGTTGTTTATCAAGTGGTTGTTAGTTGACAGTTAACTTGACAAAGTAAATATAGCTAATCAATTCTCAAAAATGGTTACAGAAGATGAAGGTAGTAGTGAGTCTGTTACTATGATTAATAAGTCAGACTTTAGTGATCCACTATACTTGTATGCCACTGATACCACTTGTGTCTCTATTAAGGGAACTGATAATTATAGTGTTTAGAGTCGTGAAATATGGTTTGTACTTGAGACGGAAAATAAAGGGTTATTGCATTTTTTCAACTACCTATAGCCATTTGCCCCGAGGTCAACAACCCTTTTTTTATTATTAAGGTAAGTACGCGTTATGGCGGTCACTGGGACAATAGGTAAAATATGATTATTTGACATTTTTATTTAATAGTATTACTTACGTGTCTTTTTCTTTCTTTCGTGGCATTAAACACAAACAACTTAAATATTGGCACAATGCTCGTTGTGAAGAACATGAGTGATTGCAATAATCAAGTGTTGTAGTAAATGTTTCGGACATTTAATTCGGTTGTTGAGATGGGTATTTATAGTTTGAAAGAATCCTTCAAACCCTAACACATGTCTCAACCGAATTGAAGAAGGTTGAATGTAACACCCCAATGTGTTGAATGTGACATCTCATCCTAGGAATAAAGATTACTGCTAATTTATTTCTAGGATCATAAAAAGCATATTATATTTCCTGCAAAAGCAATGAGGTTAAGTACAACAAAAAAAACAATGTTTAAGTACATCAACGCTTGTGTTTGTAAACCTAACACCGGCCAATCTAAAAAACAAAGAGTATATTATAGATGGCTACTTGATGTGTATAGTAATATAGTATCTTCTTCGAATTGAAAACCAATAAAATAAAATTCATAAGAATTTGCTTATCAATAAAATAATTTAAAAGAACTAAAGAAACCAATAAACATCCATAATTTATTCCAGTTATCTTGGCGATTTAGAATATCTTAGTTTATGAGAATATGATCATGATATCATTGGATAAGATTTACGTGGGGTACAAGTAATATTACCATTAAGCCGAAGTTGAAGCCGACGATGACACCGTTAGATATGGTGATGGTGGCGAGTTCCACGTCACCAAGGTGGCCGGCGAAAGCTTGGGTGACAACGTTCATACTAAAAGAGGCAACACGGCTTAAGATGGAAGGAGCAACGTTCATACTGATTTCCACTTCAACGTTGACTTCTCTTTCTTTGTCTTCGGTCTTTGACTTAGAAAAATACTTCAGTTTATCTGTACCAGCTTCCGGCACTTGTACCTTCAATAACTTCCCAAAGTATCTTAGGAGTGAAAGATATAGACACCTGAGTTTCTATGTATGTTACAATGGACCGCTGTTACATATGCAGCGACGAGTAAACTAATTAACTATAATTTGTCATACACAAATTACACAAGGAGGGTCATAGACCCACCAGTTGTTTATCATGATTTGAAGTGATCGGGTGTTGTTGGAAAATCATGTTTTTTGAAAATGAGAAAATTCATACAAAGTCAGATTGCCAGAAATTTATCGAAAAATTACATGCTAATTGTTTTGTGGTCATCCGATGTATTAAACATGTGTTTTTGATGGTAAAGTAGTTACAATAGAGACGATTAAAAGTTAGATGCATACTTTAGAGATTGGTCGACTATGCGCAAAAATAAAAATCACTAAACAACAATATATAGTAACTTTGAAATAAAGTCACTTATGTATCAACATGTCATTATTTTATAATTTGAGTGGTTAGTTTGTACATTAAAGAGCTAAAACGGAGTTATGTGATAGAAGAAGAAAAATCTTGGTTACACATAAAATGTTCATCTTTGTAAAAGAATATTCTTGTCAAGCATTTCACCTTATTTAGTTATTTCAATAATATGGATGGATTAGTTAAACACTCAGAGGTTAAAACAGTTGATTATCTCTTCGACCAGCAGAGTCACAACGAAAATCCCTTTTTAAGTATGATTTCAATGAAGAATGGGGTAAACAACATGATTGCTCGATTTTGTTCAAAACTCCACTTTCACTTGAATTTTTAAAAGTAAATATCTCACAAATGGTATATCTAAAAATTATAAACATATACGGAATCAACTACTTTTTCTCTTCGATTGTAGATCCCACAAACTATACTTTCAACAAAATAATTTTTTTTCATTTTAGCATGGTCTTAAAAATCCCGCCTATATAATCATATGTTATTTTATGTATAATCACATTTGACTTATAATTAAAAAAATGAAAAGTGATACACGATTATTCATCAATGAAAAATTCAAAGTTGATACACGCACGGTTACCCAACAATGGAACGTGTTAACTCACATGTTATTACAACCTAATATTCATTCACGTAAATAACTATATATAAGATTATATATCATTTACAATTGAAATCCCATGTGATTACTGATTTTAGGTTTAATCATATGTCATTTTCAATTGGAGTGCGTGATAACAATTATTGATAAATGATAATTCAGATATAATTTCAATATTATATTTATTTAAAATGTATAATTATAGTTGTTTATTTGAAATTCATATTTGATTACTCTTTAATCAAATGTGATTACTAACTTAATATTTAAGTAATTACAACTTAATCTTCTTATGTAGTTTATTAAATTATCAAATAAAATTATTTCATGTGATTTTTAAACTTATAATTTGTAAATTTGTTATATTAATGTAATTATAGCTAGTGATTTAAATTTTAAAATTTGATTATAAATATAATCACGTGTTAGTGTTAATAACATGTGAAGTTTGTATCGTGTGAAATCATTAATTAAAGACAACTATACGCTGATTCCAACGATGTACTTTTATTATTTATACTTTAATACTTTGTAGACATTCGGTTTGTGAGATACTTGGTTTTTTTTTTTTTAAAAAAAGAAGAAGATAAAGATGTGTATTTGAACTGAGCAATGGTATTGGGTCCTCTATTCTGTAATTTTCTTACCCTTTTTTATCGAACTTTTCTCTTTAAATACGATCACATTGAACCATTGTCTCGTACGATTTGTTATTATTTTATTTTAACTGATTATTTAATTATGAGTATCCAACATTGGCATGCATCCAAACACAATCTGACAACTGCTAAGAATTAATACACTCAAGTTTCACATTCTTAGGAACCCGCGATTGCTCAAACACATACAAATATCACAACACGCAAATAGTACTCTACCAAAAAAAGACGCAGAAAGATTAACACATAAAATCACAAGGACAAAAATTGCAAATTTCCCTATATTTTAATATGGTGTTTTTGCAAAACTAAGGGCGCGTTTAGTTACGAAAAAATATTTCCATTTCTCCTTTTCTATTTTTATAGTGTTTTTTTGTCCCTTGAAAATAATAAGGGGTTTAAAGAACGCGTTCAAATGTAAGGGATTGAGTTTTCATTTTTCAAATTAGAAAAGTTAGAAAACCTTAAATCATATATTTCATTTTCTTATAAAACTTCTCCGGAAAACTCCAACTTGAACGTATTTTCTAAATTTTTCAGTTTTCTTAAAAAAAATTTCAGAAAAATAGAGGAGTTTTTTGTAACTAAACGCGCCCTAATTACCTCCGTATTTTTTCTTTTTGAGGTATTTTATATCTAAATCCAATTTACTGCTGCTTGTACATGAGGAACGTTAAAGACAAAAAAAATCCTGGCCTCATCACGTTTTACTGTTGCTTGTAGAAGTCTAGAGGAGATGGTCATATAGTAAGACTTCTTGTGGCCTCCTTTGAAGGCCCACAAATTTGGCTCGTACTTGGACTACCCTTTCCGGCTATTATAAATTTATAATTGTCCTCTTTGAATAAAAATTGAAAAAAGTGGTATACCATTTTCTAACTTTGATGTATACATAATATTTCAATTAATTATAATTAATCATCGATGGAACCCAAAAATTCTACCCCAAAATTGATTAGGGTTGGATTTTCAACTCGTTAGCCAGCCTACTAACTCAAAACCATTCAACCATTCCAATTTTCCAAGTCCGGTTTGTGTCGACGAACCAGAAAAAATCATTTACATAAAGAAATTCCCGCGTTTCGCATGTGTACCGTAATAAACGAATTATGTGCGACATCTCAAAGTTTGTTAGTTTTGACACGTCAATACATTCATCAAATCAGTGGGTTCGAGTTTATTCACTTTTGAGCTCAAATCAAAACCCCCTTATCCTGGCTCTACTCGAATTGCAACTTCTAATGAGAATGAATGAATTCTTAAAAAGATTAAGTTACAAATATTTGAATTAGTTGTTGTTAGAATAGATATTCCTATTATTTTGTATTAAGACTATAAATTTCCAAACTCTTTATATTTCAGAATTTTTAATTAACTGAAGTAATTCCTATTATATTGTTTTAAGACTATAAATTTCCAAACTCTTTACATATACATAATTTAATCAACCGAATTCCTAGTAAAATAACTTTTATCGATTATATATATCCTTGAAATGACTTTACATGTATAAAGTTGAATAACATATTTAGAAGAGTAGTAAAACAATTTCTAACATGTTACTAAGAAGATGCTATAAGTCGTAAAAATATCAATGTTTCATCAATATTAATATCAAAACAATTGTAACCGACATTTTAATATTCATTATTATGTTAAATAAGTTACATCAATTATATAAAAATCAAATAATTATGTGGTTACATATTTTATAACCAAAATTAATAATGATATATAAACTTCTATAAATAATAGCATTAAAGTTAAGTTTTTAAATGATGAACAAGTATTTAAAAAGGTAAAAGAGTCATTTACTATTCTTTTCGATGTGATTCAATATTACTAATTTCAAACCCACATTAAAAAAAGGGGGAAAAGTGTTAGTCAAAAATTTATATGGGATTTCTGATTAAAGATAAAAAGATGTTACTTCCAACCTATAAAATTATCATTATAGACATGCATTTGTAAGATATTTTATTACTTAAAAAGGGATAGATGAGTAAATTTAAAATAGAATAATCGTAGTTATTTATCCATTCTTTAGGTTTTTTTTTACCTTTCTTCATTGAAATTGAACTTTAACTTTTCTTTTCAAATAGAATCACATTCAACCGTTGTTTCTCACGATAGGTCATTATTATTTTAATTGATTGATGATTATCTAATTAAGAGTATCCAACATTGGCATGCATCCAAACACAATTTGAAAAGCACTCGGACGTGTTAATATTAGCAGAGCTTGTGGTTCTGGCAACAGCTAAGAATCGACACTCAAGTTTAGCATTCGTACGAACCCGCGATTGCTGAAACAGATACAAGCTAAGAATCGACACTCAAGTTTAGCATTCGTACGAACCCGCGATTGCTCAAACAGATACAAACATGACAACACGCAAATAGTACTTTACCAAAAAGAAAAAAAAAACACGCACACACTTAATTGGGCAGATCATTATGATCTTCTCAAAGTTTACTAATACACAGAGGTATATTACAAGTGGACGGATTATGGGTTTATAACTCGTATGACGATTGATGACTTGTTCTTTATCAAAGCGTAATATAATGGCTTGCAATTATGAAGCTAAAATACCATACAAATCAAGGCCATAACCCTAATTCTTACCCAGTCATGATAAGAATTAGGCTAGGGTTGTGTGGGATCAAATTAATGAGAATCAATATAAACATTCGCGTGTAAATTCTGAATTCTATAATCCTTTATAAACACACTGATCTCTTAAAGTACACGGATATCGTTCCTATTGGAAAATCAGTAGTGAGTTGTCCGTGTGGTAAGCCAATGACCAAAATGCAAAAGAACTTAATCGAACAAAAATAGCTAACCCCATAATCAATCGAAATTGTTATAATTATCCCCATTACGTTTAAGGGCCTGCAAATAGCCAATTATGTTGTTAAGAAACTACGGTAATCAATTTTTACTTATGGAGAAGCAGGAAATATAATATAATATACACCTTTTGGGCTGCTTCAGAGGTGTCAAATTTAACATGTCCATAACCTAAGATGCAGTCGCCTGCGATCATAAATCTGACCCACTCAATTTTACCAGCATCCTTGAAGAATTCAACTCTGAAGGGTAACTAGTTGTCAGTAATATTAATAACAATAACAATAACAACAACAACAACAAAGTGGCAAGATCAAACGAGTTTAGCATAGAAAGCACGTACACGTCACTTTCTTTTATAGAGGGACTTAGATTGCGCATACAGACCAATCTGGATCCACCGGGTCGAGGAGAAAATAGGGGTTGAGGCTGCCGCATATTTACAATTTATGAATATTAGTAATGCAAAATAAACCTCAACTCCTAGCACCGATTTGAAAAAAAAAAATTGTCAATTTTTCTCTCTCACAAGGTTACCTTATTATTTACCCTCGTAATGACATTCTTGGTTTCAGCCTCCACTGGCTTCATCGGTTCATCATCCTATATAAATACAAGCAAGCATACTTAGAAAATCATTAATTTATTGTATACTGCAAACGTCAACTCAACCAAAATGTACCACAAAAATTGTAAACTCTGACTGGCATGTTTTTCAGCTTTAGGAGCTACAGACTGTTTCTCAGAAGAATGCTTACATTCCTGCAAGAGAAAAACATGTTAATAAATAAAGTTTGTATGCTACAATCTGGAACAACAATAAAATGAGAAACTCTAATAATAGCTAGAAAATTTATGTGGCCACCTAGTTCATAATCACAATATTCAAGATAACTATCATATAAATACACAGAAAAAAGCAGAACATGAGCATACCTCCCTCTCATCAGAATCATTTTCACAATCATCTGAGCTACTACTACTAACAGGTTTTCTCGAAGACTGTTCCTCAGAAGAAGTTTTAGGTTCCTGCAAGCAAACATGTTAATAAAATAAATATAAAGATAAAGATAAAGATAAAAATAAAATAAAAAGAGACTGTGACTATCACTTACTTTATCATACGACTCTTGACAGCTTGACTCATTCACTGTATTTTGTTATCATCATTCTGAACATCAACAACACATAAGAGTCAAGAAAGGTCATCAACCAACATGATGAAAGCTACTACTCATTGAGTAAAAATATGTATAGAATCAGTGAGTAACTTTAGTCTTGGTTTAAAACTAACAAAAACGTTTATATGAACTATGAAGAAGATGTTAGGGAAAAGAAAGAAAAAAAAAACCTTTTTCTCTTCTTCTTGTTTGTCATTTGAACTGCTTTCCTGTTTGTTATCACTCTTGTTCTTCTTCTGAGTCTTTGTTTCAATGTCAACAGCCACCACCCAAGCACCACCACAATGGACTATCTTCTGCTTCTTACTAGTAACAAACCTCTCGTCTAATGCTTCTTCCATAATCAAAATGTCATCAATGTATGATTTAGTGTAGTTGGATCAAATACTATACATATTTAATAAATACACATGAGAAATTGTTGAAGATACATAGAACGAAAAGTACATTGATGACATTTTGATTATGCAAAATGTTTTAATTGCTTTGTATCAACACAATTACGTGGGTTGCAAACAAATGTTAAAGCAAAACAAATTTATTACCCAACAATAAGACTAAAACTTTCCTAATTTTTTATTTTTATGTTTTTGGAATGACAATCTATTGATTCGAAAACATTAAAGTGCAACACGAGATGTTGTTTTGTTCCAGAATAGTAAGGTTATTTCAAATAACATTTATTACCATACCTCATCCTTCATTAGAAGGTTTAAGAACTACATGTGTCTATCAACATACTCTCGATTAGTCGTATATGCATCAACTTAATTAGCCAAATACTTTCATTCTCAAAAGGTTTATGAAGCATACATCGTTCTGCATAATAAGTCTCCCATTTCAATTTGTTAGTGGTTTAACACCATTTCAGATTTACAGAAAAATGACATTAACAAATAAATAAACTATAAACTATATATCAGTATAATAGCTGCAAAAACTTATCAAAACTATACAACATAAATCCATGACATATACATCTATAATGTGGAAAGAGATGAAATAGCGTGGACCTAGAACCTTACAGTAGCTACGGAAGTACTTCATCTTGAGTCGTTTTCGCTGATTGACTGTCTCAGACATATCACGGTATTTGACCCGCTATATTAAACTTCGGGTTTTCTCTGCACAAGCAAGAAATGACTTATGCAACACAAAACTGAGATTAATTCATGTCTGCTCAATAAAAGATGAAGGCTAAAGCCTAGGTGGCAATTATGGCCCACTCACTTATTAATGTGTCAATTTGGGTAGTGTTATATCTCTAAATGGGTCATATAAAAAAATTAATTAGACATGGAACATGTCATTCAATATGAAAGCCATCTCATGTCTATTTCTAAAGCATACAGCCTCCGAAGTCATATTGTTAAATTAATTTTATTGTAAAAATAAAAGTATCGTGTTTGTAATATAAATAATTGATTCCTTAGTTAATAAAACTACCAAAGCATTGGCAGATAAGTTTTTACATGTCAACACCACCCAGCCTATTGCAACCTGTGCTAAAGGATTACATGTTTCAACCCGTAGCCCAACCTGCCAATCTTACAACCTCCGATGAAAGCCATAAAAAACAAACAACATACATGCGCTTCTCCTAAAAAATATAGAATATCTGCTTAGGTGTAAGCATGTTGTATGGAATATCAATGAGCGAATATTTGTCCGCATTAGAAATATCAGGCTTCTCCTCAATTTCATCTTGCTCGCCCTTAGCCTTTCCTTAACGATTGTGTTACTTAGACAATGGCAGACTCGATTCCTAGCTTAGAGACATAAACAGTTTCAGCCAGGGTCAAAGATGGAATATCGTTTCTCTGTTACATGTCTAAGTTGGTGTATGATAAATTCTAAACCTTTTAATTCATTTTCTAATTCATTTGTTTTTGAAGGTCATTAAGCCTTGGCCAGTTCTCGTACTTTCCTAGCAATCTCTTCTTCTAAAGGCGGTTCTTCGACTGGTGTTGGTGTCCAGGGAAGTTGCCAATACCTCGTCTTCTATTCGGCTTTTTGCCCCTCTCTGTAATATTTAGCTTTTGTTTAAAGTATATGAACATAAAGAACTTCATAAATTTATTAGTGTAATGCTTGAAATAATCTAACTTCTGAAGCTTCCCAATAGCAATGTTCCATCTTTAATTCTGCTTTCTCCCATGTAAGCCTCAACCTGTTTTGAGAAAATTGAAAAAATGCCAAAGATACCCTTCAAAGTTCCAAACACAAATAAAAGAAATAAGTTGTTCTCACATGACATGGGGTACTCTATGGAAAGAAGTTGCTTTAGGTTATCGGTGACATGGTAACCACCCACATTGGTAATGACAGCACACTTCATAAACTGGCTCTCCATCAATAAACTTAATGCACACAGTAGACGAGCACCAAAATAGTCTGCAAATGACAAACAAAATGACATACATAAAACATAATGGTAAATTGCATACTGGGATCACATGGCTTGTGGTAAACCCTGAGCAAATTGCAAGACCATCGCTGTCACAAACATCAAGTTTATGATTGTATTTAGAGCTGAAAGCAGCAGCAACACCGAAAGCTGTGACAAGTTATCATATATAAAATTGTATAGCAAAGACACAAATAAACAAATACATGTCATAAGTAAAGACACAAAAGAATCTTGGTGCAATCATACCTATAGAAGGAACCCGGTGTGTCTCGAACCGAAGTTCAACCATTTTACTACGCGAGTGTACTGTGTTGCATGCACATTCTGTAATGAGGATACACGATTAATCTGTCATGTCATCATTGGCAAAACGAAGAATTTTGTCCGAATATGCACACACAAGACTTGATGAGAAAAAAGAAATAGGTATGAAAATAGGGTTATTTCAAACTCTGGTAAACAACCCCTATGATTAAAACATTATTATTTCATGAGATATAGATGGTTCAATTATAATAAAGTTTTTAATTCAATAACACCTTAAAATCAACTAAAATGTTTACTAAAGATATCTTTCTCAAACTTCAGTGAATACTTTAATATTTACGGACCCGCAGAAAAGCGCGGCGTTACTCCCTCGTTGGGTTCTAAAACACATTGGAACTGATCAAGCATAAATATACACTTGAGTGCGGATTGGGGGCTCGATTCGTTACACTCCGTGAATTATGTGGGTAACCCCAAGGACCCGTATAGAACGAGGTGAAGGGTGGTAAGAATCGAACGGTTACCATCTAAGGAGATGGGTTTCGGTGGTGAGCAAGGCTCACCATGCTTGAAGATGATGGAGAGAGGATGGAGGCTCATATTGATGTTTGATTGTCTGATCTTAGCTAGGGTTTCTTGGGAAGCGGCAGGCCCAACATGGAAGCCCATGAGCTTGACCATATAGGGAGCCCAAATTGGGGGTTACACCATCAAGTCCCCCTAGTTCGGTACGACCAGTTCATAATTGTCGTGTCGAACTAATAAGTATGTTGCTTTGAAAACTTGACATAGAAGCTCACCCATAGGGACAATGAACTTGCGAGCATAATAGTATGCTCAGACTAGACTCTGGCTGCGATCTCTATAAGAAGAGATGCAAAATAAAATAATTTGGCGAGAGTACTTGCAATAATGGACTTGCTAGCAATTTGTAAGTCTGGGCTCTGGCGTGTGTGTCTGTCAAGACATGTAAAATAAAGTAGTCTGGTCAGAGTCCTGACAACAAAACCGCGACCATGAACCTACTAGCAAAATAAGCGCGCCATTATTTGGGCGGTGAGAAATGCAAGGCGGTTAGCAAACTGACATAGTATACTGTTTGGGGTGAAATATAGTAGTATATCATCACTCCCCCAGTTCAATATGGTAATTTTATCAAGAACCATGTTGAATTAATTGTCGTGTTGTTGCACGTGATTGACTTGAGTATTTGATTTGATACCGGTATAATTTTGTTTGTTTGTTTTGTTTTTATCTTGTCTGGTTAGTCGTGACTTAGCAAATTCTAGTTTGCATCGGCACAGGGAGTTGGACAGCAGGTAAGCCTATTGACAAGTACCCGTTCCACTTCTGTCTTGGTTCTAATTCATCACTTTGCCAACTTATTAGTTGAGGTGAATCTCTGCCAGGGATAGGGCTAGAATTCACCTTCCTCTACGGCAGGACTGCCATTCCCGTAGTCCTTCGGACCATTTGAAGGTAATGGAATTACGCGGGGTCATATCAGTATAACCCTGACCAGCTGGGTGGTCATTAGCGCCTGTTTGCTTTGACTTACATAGACATGGAAAATATGACAAGTCTTTTGAAGTAAACAACTTTTAATTGAACTTTTAAAAAAGCAATAACCATAGAATTGCTATGAAGAGGGGGTGATCATTCCCCTCCAGGCTTACATTGTTTGTTCACGGATAACCTTTTAAAAGGTTGGTAACGTATATAGGCCTAAAGACCTTCTTGAAGGGTTTATGGTAGCTCAATATGAAGGTCGAGCTCATCCTGGAAAGCATAGCTTAATAGCTCATCCCTGTCTGAAAAGCAGAGCTGAAAAGCTCAATCATGTCTGATAAGTAGAGCTTAATGACTCGATTTGAAAAGCAGAGCTTAGAAGCTCAGTCCTGTTTGATAAGTAGATCTTAATAGCTCAATCTAGAAATTCGAGCTTAAAAGTTCAATCATGTTTTATAAGTAAAGCTTAACAGCTCAATCCTCAATCCTGTTTGATAAGTAGAGCTTAAAAGCTCAATCATGTCTGATAAATAGAACTTAAAAGCGGAATCCTTTTTGATAAGTAGTGCTCAAAAGCTCACTGTTCATCCCTGTTTGTAAAGCTTAATGCAGAGCTCAGTGCGGAAAGCAAGGCTGGAAAGCACAATAATAAAAGACCATACCTGAAAAGCTCGATGATGCCGAACTCCATGATGAATAACACAAAAATGAATAGCTGAGTTGGTCAGTTCAATGCTTGTTTGTCGGTAAGTTAGGTCTGTACTGGCTAGGTGTGATGGTCATTAGATATCATTTGTATTAACTACATTAGTAGCCGACTCATGATAGGAGAGGTTTCAAACCAACTCAGACGACCCATCAAGGCCGACATTAACCTAGCAGACAATTTGTGATTAGATGGACTAAAGCAGCTCGAACGGACGTTGACAAGGAAATGACCCATCGAGGCCAACACTATACCATGGTTCCCCCAGTTCAATATTGTTGACATTGTTAGTAGTGTTGAACTTGAAATTGAGAGTTTCACCTTTATTCTTCATGCAGTAAACTCGCAAGGATGCAATCAAAACCAAGCATGGGTTGTGATCATGGGCATCGTGTGAGTGTCGACTGCGATCAGATTTGTTTTGTGTGGTCCTGGTTCTTGTCGAGTATTTTAGTAGGCAACACTTGATAATAATCAAAATACTTCCGGCTCGTGGTTTCGTATCAAAATTTTTTGTACCACAAACTAGCATTTTGGCTCTGTTTTATGGTTTTTATGAAAACAAAACTGAATTTGTGCGCATGCAGGGATCGCGAGCAAAGGCAGGGATCGCGAGCAAGCGGGGGTCGCGAACAAGCGGGGGTCGCGAGCAAGCGGGGGTCGCGAGCAAGCGGGGGTCGCGAGCAAGCAGGGTCGCGAGCAAGCAGGGTCGCGAGCAAGCAGGGGACTGCGACAAGCAGAGGACACGATGGCAGGGATCGCACGGGATGGCAGGGATCTCAAGCGATGGCAGGGATAGGGTCCTGAGCATGGGCGAAGGCACTAGCAGGGGCAGGGATGCTAGCAGGGGCTAGGAGGAGTCTGCAAATAAATGTTTGCATTTTGCCATCAAGCAGTAGTGCAATGCGACAAGGCCTTTCCGGGAATTAGTAGATGATTCGGTTAGAGGGCCCGACTAATGGTCCGAGCAGGGCACGAGTCGGTAGCAGGAGGGCAGGGGTCGAAAGAGTAATGATTATGTGAATATATACATACCTTTCTTACTTGTAGCATTTATGTTGTTTCATTGTCAGGTAGTTTGACTAAAAATGATTTCATTGGTTGCAATACACTAAAAGTAATAAAATGAATTTGTTTATGAAGCCATGCAAAGATAAAGGAGCAAAGTTTTTGTAGGTGGTACCCATTCAGTGAAAACTTGTGTTATGTTCATAAAAATGTGTAAATCCCATCATAAATCGTTTTCTTATATTTTATATATAGTTAGTTAGTTGCCAACACTTTACCACCCAATTTGTACACAAAAGAGCAATTGTGACCTCTTTAAGAGTGATTCAGTGATGCACATTTGCAATGTGCATTGTAATGTGCAAGTCATCTTTTGGAAGTATGCATATTGCTCACCTGCTTGTTTTTCTTACACTTTTGCAATGTTGATCCAGATTTTTTAACACATGAATTTCGATCTGGAACCTACACGTAGTAGTGTATGTTAATTGGATGAAGAACTTACTGACCGAATTCGGCAAAGGGCATAAAGATAAGGCAGCAGCGAGGTAGATGTAACACAATGGATAGGCAGCCGAGGGCCCACGCATAGGTCATAAAGAATGTGCAGAAACAGGGCTGCAATCAGGGGTACAAGCCGGTCTGTAAATCAGGCCCGAAATTTGACTGCGCAGGAAGGTCCATTGCTGCACAGGGAGGTCTGGCAGGGAGTTATGGACAGACCCAAAAGGTAGCTGTGCAGGCTAGAAAGGTGGCTGCAACCAGGCATGAAATGAAACAGCGAGCAGGGATGAAAGGCGGTTGCAATTGGTTGTCCACAGGGGTCTGCGAGGGCAGGCCAGGAAAGCAATGGCAGGAACGTGCGAATCTGCCTTCAGGCACATTAAAATTCCACAGCCGAGACCAAAATTCGGCAGAGTGCTCAACAGTGGATCGGGCAAAGGTCTTGGTAGATGGCCCGAGCAGGGCAAAGAGATCATGATGCCGCAGGGGTGAGGCCAACGAGCAAACGAGCAGGGCAGCGGTGCCACACCAGTGAGCATGAGGGGTTGCAGCGAGCAGGCATGAAATGCGGCTGCTCGCAGGAATAAAAGACTGCTGCGATTAGGCCATTTGCATTTTGTCGAAGACCTTGAGGCTGAGATTTTCAACGTGCTTGAACAATGATCAGACATTAGTGTGTACTTCGTTACCTGTTGACAATTAAATACTACACCGAGCAATACAATGTTGTACAATATGCAATAATAACTATATTATTGGTTGATGCATTTCATCAAGCACTTGGAGGGTGTAATTGATTTCATCATGTTTAAGAAGTGTACTGGGATGAATTATCCATTTTTAGTAAGAACATAACCACTTATCCAAGCAGCAACTGGCGATTATAGTGAAAATCTAGTACTATTTATGAATCAGTGTGATTTTAGCACCATGTTTAATATGATACAGATACGTTTGTGCGCCATGCTTTTGTGCAATCAAAGCAAACTATGTGTCTGTAGCAAGTCACTATTTCAAGTGGGGGTTTTTCATTTTGTAATAGTAAAAGCAGATTTACATTACCATTTCTTAATATAATTACTTAATTGCCATTAACTTGTTCCCAATCACAATGTGTCAAAATTCGACGGTACTTTTTTTTTTTGTATAAAGCTTGAAGCGATTTAAACCCAACAACAGGATGTCTGTGTTTCTTTTTATTGAAGGAACTTTCGTTTAACAAAAGTCACGTTTTCTTTTTCTTTGCCTATTTTCTTGAAAAGTATCAACTAGTGAAGACTATCACCAATCGATTGATATTTCTTGTTGTTAATTGTGATAACCCATAATTGGAACCTGTGATTTCAGCAAACCGTCAGTTCCGATCAGATTCGAAAGTAGAGAGTAGAACGAGCTTTTTATGCCGTTTTTGCGGATGGGGCCCCACGGATCGGTGAACGAGGTGTGAATCTAATGCTTGAAGATGATGGAGAGAGTATGGAGGCTCATATTGATGTTTGATTGTCTGATCTTAGCTAGGGTTTCGGGCAGGGGCAGACCCAACATGAAAGCCGTCATTCTATTTCACTCTCCGACGGGTCTTACATATTTTTTTTTCAAATAAAAGATCCGAAAGTAAAAATACCCCAAAATCGCAGTGAAAAACGTCCATAATCCCTATAGAGAAGGTTCACTAATAGACCTAGGGAGAAGTAATATGGCTTGACCACATAGAAAGCTAAAAGTGGGGTTACAACATCAGTAAATGGTCAAAGACATCTAATATAAAGTACACATGTCTACATTTAATAGACAAAAACGTTGGCAATTACGTATTTTCATAGTATTTGTTTTTTTCTATTATTTAATTTACACAAAACTTTTCAGTTTCCTAAAAATTTAATTTTACAAGATATTATAACAAAAAGTTCAACGGTCGATGATGTATATTTTGGGACAACCCTGTAATATAATAATATAGTAATAATTAATAAATAAACATAAACGTAAACGGATAAACCCGATATAATATAACATGAGCAAAACTATAGTATATATTTAGTTTAGCAAATCAAGAACCCGACAACTATTACATATAGCATGTTGAGCTCAAAGTGTAACATGTGTCATGACCAAGTATTTCTCCTTTTTATTTAGATTATAATAAGGTAATTAACTAGTTAGGTGAAATAATACTTTAATATTTTAATAATTTATCTCCATATACGATTTTAGATTATTCTAAGGTATTTCTAAGGCTTCTCCCAACAGGTGACACAAACTGACGCATCAGTTTGTACCACATCAGCGTCACGTCAGCTTTTTTCAAAACTGACACAAACTGACGTTTCACTGCCTACAGTGAACATCACTTCTCTTTTTCTTGGGCCCCACACACTAATTTCTTTATTTTTTTAAAACACAAACTTAAATAAAACATATTCATTAAAATTAAAAACATTACATTAAATAAAAATAAAACATTACAAATCCTAAAAAAAATACATTTATTGAAAAAAAAATACATTTATAAAAAAAAATACAACTAGCTAACGCGATCGGAAATGTGGTGGGAGGGTCACAATGTGTTCGATGAGAGCTTCGCGAAGTCGATGATGCACGGCACGGTCGCGTAATTCCTTATCCATACGTATTTGCGTTTCAACCCTTTCTTCCCACGATCGTTGAGGCACATTATCCGGGTTTGCCGTATAGTCTTCCTCAAATGCACACATATTTCGTCCATTGTCTTCGGTTATCATGTTGTGTAAAATTACACAAGAATACATGATTCGACGTATTTTGTTGACGCTATATGGTCTAGCAGGGTTTTTGATGATTTGCCAACGACCTTGAAGTACTCCGAATGCCCGTTCTACATCTTTCCTTGCAGATTCTTGGTATCTCTTGAACCGAATCTCGCTTTCTGTCAACGGATGCTTAAACGACTTCACAATCGTCGCCCATTCTGGATATATTCCATCGCCGAGATAATACCCTTTGTTGAATTGTTGACCGGCAATAGTGAACACAACTTCAGGAGCTCTATCTTGCAGTAAGTCTTGGAATAAATCAGATTCATTAAGAACGTTGAGGTCGTTGCTCGATCCTGCAGGTCAAAAGAAAGCGTGCCAAATCCACAGATCGTAGGAGGCAACGACTTCGAGCATGATTGTTGGATAGCCGTGATCACCTCGAGTGTATTGACCTTGCCATGCCACTGGGCAATTTCTCCAAGCCCAGTGCATGCAATCGATACTTCCCAGCATACCTGGAAAACCATGTAACTCCGCATGACGTTGATGTAAACGTTGCACATCTTGGAATGTTGGTCTTCTTAAATACTCATTTGAATATAGATGAAAAATACATTTACAAAAGTTGTCCAAACAATCGTACGTTGTTTGTTGACCCATATGTAGATATTCATCAAATGCGTCGGCGGCACAACCGTATGCCAATTAGCGTAAGGAAGACATGACTTTTTGAAAAACATTATAACCAGCTTTACCGGTTGCGTCCCGAGCTTGATGAAAAAAAGCAAAGTAAGAGGGTAATGGAAGGCGGGAGTACGATAATATACCTTGACATATACGGATAAATAATGGGCGACTCATCCGAAAACGACGCCGAAAATAATCTAGTGGGAATGTCGGGTGCTCGGCAAAGTAGTCTTGATATAAACGTTGTCCGGCACCCAACCGATCTCTAGGTAAATAACGTCTTGTTCGTAGAATACGAAATGTAAATTCGGTATCCTCGTCCGAATCCGAATCCGAATCTTCTGCGTCGAAATTATTTAGCCTAGCGATCGGATCGCGGATGGCCATGACGGCATTCAAATCTTCTTTATCGGAATCGGATGACGACATTATAATTTTCAAGTGTATTTTAGATAGTGTATGAAAGTGTATAAAATGTGTATATATTTGCGTATGAAAGTTGTGTATGAAATGAGTTTGGAAAGTGTTTAGTTAGAAAATTGAGTATGAAGGTGTATATATATAGTGTAAAATGAGTTTGGAAAAAATAAATTTTTTTTTTACCGTTACACACAAATAGAGAAACGGGCACCACACAATTCATAATTTTCGTCGCCAAAGTGCCTATGGCATCGGTTCCGTCGGTCCCAACCGACGCTCCAACCGAAGTACCGTAGGGAGGAGTCTAAGCTTTAGTAATCGATTAAGCATTTATTGTTATATAAATGCGTCCACATTTAGTTAATTATATGTCTTTTTTTTTGTGTTTTATGAAATGTTATGTATGAATTCTAGTTTTGAATCGAACCCACAAATTTAAAAAAATAAATACATTATACTTGAATAACTTGAACTCGAAAGAAGTCTAAATTGATTTTTCTTGTTAGTATTTTTTAATTTTGTTATTTAAAAGTGACGATTGATATTTAAATATGTTTTTTGTACCTAAATGGTTTTGACTCCACCTGTTTTGACCGGTTTATCAACCTTTTATTGTTGCTACCTTAGTGGTTTAGTATCAAGTACTTTGAAAAAGAAGCTCGAACTTATATATTAAAGGAGGTAGTTTAAATTGGGGGTTTATCAGGGAAGATGATGTTCATAGTTTGGTGGGGTTTAAGACTTTTTATTTGTCAGTTCTCTTCGGTACTTACAGTTACCCAAAAGTAAAATTTAACCCCTCTATCTTCTAATTCACAAAGTCAATCTCATCTTTTCTTTTATGCACGGAGTCTAGAAAAAAGACGCATCCAATTTATAAATATTATGTTAAAGTTCTAAGACATTTAATATAATTATTTGAAAACTCAAATGTTCGTTTCTATAAAAATATAGACGAGATAAATCAAAAGTTAAATGATAACTAAACAAGATGTTATCGGCTCTATACTTTAGACGTTACAACATACCGGATTAAAGTCGTAATTGGATATTGTATTTAAGGGCCTATTTTTACTCATGCCACAGGATCATAAAAACTTAAGGGACGGCCCTGCACACGCAAGTTGGCTTGCCAATTTCATAATCACGGCCCACCTTTTTAATTGGGGGCTACTCGTGCATCAAGTACATACGTTTATGCATTACATATTATACTAAGGCTCATCTCGTGTAAGCCTATTCTAAATTAAATGAAAATATATTGTGCTGACACCAATGAAACAGTACAACTAATTACAAAGAAGTGACTATTTGCCCGTATATAAAAAAGTTAGAAGGTTAAAAATGTAAAATATTTCATTTATTTAAATGGTGATCGGTCAATTACATAATTTAATGATGATTTCAACTGCATAATTGATTTACCCATAAATTAATTGATATGTACTCTTTTTATCATATTTCACTTTAATCATGTATACCTTATACGTTATATTATCTTAAATTATATATAACAAACTCATTAACGATGTCATCAAGTAAGAATTTTCAATTTGTCAATCATGTTCTCCAATTTTACAAAAAAATTTAAAAATAAAACCCCTTAAATTTTCAATTTCAATTTAAATAACAATAATTTTTATTATTATATTAAATAAATTGAAACAAACAAAAAGTAAACATAAAAACAAAAACAAAAAGTGGTTGATAGAAATTCAACAATCATACTAAATTAACGTTTTGAATTATTTTATTTCTTCTTTTAGTTACTAAATAATAATATTTAACTATTACTTTCTCATATAATTTTAAAAAAGTCGTTTGCTACTTACAATTCGAATACATTCACAATCACAATAAGATTTAAACGAAAGAAAATAACATTAAATAAATTAAACTACAACTACAAAATTTAATTTGTGAAAACTTATATAACTAAAAAAGTTTTAATTTATCATATATCATACAAGGATTCTATCAATTTTTATGAATAAAAAAAATACAAATTCATCGGACTGTGTATACACGGGTTTTAGGACTAGTATATTATATATAGTTTAGTTTATTTATCATAACTCAAATAATTTTTCAAGACCGGTGATCGTTCAAACATTGGGGTGTTGCACCAAGCGACCACACAATTATTTTTCTAAAACTTTTTTTACATATCTCAATCAAACACTCGTCTTTTAACGGAAAGTCCTTGCAAGAATAACCTTATGAAATTATGAAGTACTCGCCAAACCAGTAATTTTATCTTTCTAAACATATGTTGGATGGATCCACTTAAACTTTGATTGATAATGATAGAAATCAATTCAAGATGTTTTATCTCCTAAGAAAATTTAAAAACTAAAACACCATTTTTCTCTTCATATTTCTTCAAAGCAAAATACAACTTAAATAACAAATGAAAAATGCAAAAGGAAAAATGGAAGTAGCGGGCTACATGCTCACTAAAATTATGCATGAAATTAACATTAACAACTACTATTAATGGAAAAACTAGATTAAGAATGCTAGATAAGTAAATGCAGATAGTGGACTTGATCTCTTCTAACCGGATGGAATGTGGATCACCCACATGGGTCGGGTTGGCTTAGTATCCATGAGACCGTATCAGACAAGAATTTTGTTTGGTTATGCGCTCAACTTTACCGTTGTTTGGTTAAGCTATATACGGTCCCAAAACAAAGCGAATTCTCAACATAAAATAAAAAAAATGGTTCAATCTAGAATAAGAAATCTAACGATAAAGCAACGAGAGAAAAGAAAAATGTTGACACAAATGTTGAGCTAATGCTACATTACTAACGACCATTAACATAACAACAACGATCGCGAATAGGTGCATTTTCATTGATTCCATTTCTCTAACTTGAATTTGAATATGGAAATAAAAATAAAGAATAGAATAAAATGAAAGTGTGTGAACGAATGGAATTGAATGATTTTGATTGTGTTATACAGAGGGTCAGAGTGTCAAGGGGACTAGGATTATTTATAGGGAAAATATAGAAAAATGTATTATAGTTTTTGATTGGAGATCAAAGGGGCATGGCTCATATGAAAGGCAGTAGGAGCAGTCCAATTCCAACCGTCCATTCATTCACGAACGGCCAAGATCAAACCACCTCACTCAAGAATCCATGTGCAATTATTTTCGGAATTGCAATTTTATTTTTTCTTAAGCTAAATGCTGAAAATATTGAGCATATGATTTCCATCTCCTCCATAAACACAACTACTTCTCTCTCTTTCCAAAACCCACACACATACACACACCCTTACACTAACATCTACAACCATCATCACCACCAGATTCACACAACTGTCACCACCACCGCCGCCGCTCCTCCTTCACCGCCACCACCATCACTTTCATCGTTCACCTTCAATGCTACCATCACCTTCACCGTCCACCTTCACTCACCCGTCCACCACCACCTTCACCGTCCACCACCACCTTCACCGTCACCGTCCACCACCACCTTTACCATCTAGATCTGAAAATGTAGATCTAGATCTAAAAAAGTAAATCTGTAAAAGATCACTGCATTTTACGTTTAAATTACTGCATTTTACGTTTAAATTACTGCATTTTAGATCTACCTTTTCAGATCAGTAGATCTGAAAAAAATCAGTGCATTTTACGTTCTTTCTACTGTATTTTACATTTCTTCTAGTTTTTAAATCTACTTTTTAGATCTGAAAAAATCTACTGCATTTTACGTTTCTTATACTGCATTTTATGTTTTTTTTAGCATTTTTATGTAATTATAAAGCATGGATAACTAATACTTGTTTATTGCATTTTATATTTTTTCACTGCATTTTATATTTTTCACTACATTTTATTTTTTTGCTCAGAATCTTAAGTATTATCAGATTTTTTTGAATGGATATTTTGTTTGAAATTTTTTGAGTAATTTTTCGGGTAGGTCCACAACTTTTTCAAAATTGCAAAATAGTTCCCGGCAATGTTTTCGTAACCGGTTCAAACCGGGCAGTTCAACCGGTCGAACCGGGAACCGGCCAGTGAACGGTTCGTTGTAAACCGGGTTTCGCCTAAGTTTTGACTAGTCAACAACCGAACGGTTTTCGGTTCAACCGAAAAACTGGTAAACCGGAATTGGCGAGAAACCTCTTTTTGACTGTCCAAAATGATTTGTATTCAAGCAAAAACGAAAGGAAAACAAACGGGAAGAAATTGTTCTTGGTGTAATTCACCGGAAGAGGAATAATAAAGTTACCGGCGATTTCATTCATTGTCTTCATCATATTCACTTTTCCGGCCATCTCGCCGGAGGAACTAGCAGCGGCAGTGTTAATGGTTATAGTTGCGTAAATGGTTGTTGTGGCCATATCACATGAGCAAGTTTAGGTGCAGTAGGAAATATTTGATAAACAAATAATACAAAAAATATTCTTGGGTAAGATAAATAACGATATAGAATTTGTCAGAATATATTTTTTTACTTGGGCTCTTGGCTTTTCTTTTCAATATCTTTTGACTAAGGGAGTGAGGTAGCCAAAAGTCCAACGGTAAGTTCAAAAGTTCAACAGTGAAGAACCAAAATTTCAACTTTTGCATTAATACAACAAACCGGTTAAACCGGCGGTCCGACCGGTTGAACCGGAATCGGATCCCAGCCGATTTAACTAAAAAACCGGTTATCAAAACATTGGTTCTCGGTGGTAGGAAAGAGGAGGACTGTGGGTGACAGGTGTCACCTTATGATTGGTTAAAAATCTGCTCTCCCTACCCCTCATAAATGTGCTGCTCCTCTGAACCTCACCCATACTTTTCACTTATTTTCAATTTAAGGTACACAACTTTTAATTTTTTAATTTAAAGCATCGAACTTTCAATTTGTAAACAAGTTATGGATATATTTTTCGTGATGAAGAGTTGTCACCGAATTGCTTATTTATAAGTAACATATCTACTTAATCGATTAGTATTCGTCGATTAATTTTAAAAAATATTGAATGAAAAGAGAGAAATTAACAAAAACTCATCACCACTTTAAACTTTAATTTCTCTCTTCGCACTCAATTATTTTTAGAATTAACCGAGGAATACTAATCGATTAAGTAGATATCACTTATAAAAAAGAAATTCGATATAGCTCGTCATTTGTCCGATTTCACGGAAAACACGTCCCTAACTTGATTACAAACTGAAAGTTCGATACCTTAAATTAAAAATTAAAAGTTGTCTACCTTCAACTGAAATATGTAAAAAGTATAATAAATTTTTCTGTATTTTTCCCTTATTTATACTCCGTAGCATATAGTTTTAAAAATGTAAATGCTGAGCGAACTGCTCGAGTGGTGACAGAGTGTTTGTTTGGTACTTTGGTTATCATGTGCGGGGTTAGCAAACAGATGTGGCAACAGTTTGTATCTACATATTCGTGAAAAAATTGTATATACTCGTTATGCTTGTGTGAGTTCTCACATTTGATAAAAAAAAACAATTAATTGAATGATTGGGTTTACCCTACTAGACACATTAATTTTGTCGGTGTTTCGGCATGTATAACTTCTCTTATACTCGTAACATTATCAGGGGACATAACTTTTTATTGCCAAGAGTCGGACTATAAGTATAACAAGTGTAGTAAATGTAGTCGACATTGACTCATGTGGTCAGAGGTGAGATTCATGGTAATAAACATTTAATGCGTTATCAACTCTAGATATGCGTGTCTTCTAGTGAATTATAGTCATTTCACTCAAGCGTTGATCATGGGAATTGACTATACATCACCAATCAATAGAAGATACATATCTAGAGTTGATAAACGCATTAAATGATTATCATTATGAATCCCACCTCCGACTGAATCAATAGAAGACCTAATATTTTTTCCCCCTAATTCGTAGACAAATACCCGCAGTTTTCACTAAAGCATTTGATCTCTCTGTAGTTTACAATGAAATGAACTTGTCGTAAAATCCTTTAGCCTCGTTTTAGATGCAGAAAAAATAAATAGCAGCAACTGAAGTTTTGTGTAATGCCAATTTCTGCAGTCATGGTAGTAAGAAAAATCCCATTTGGATAGTAATTTTATAGATTTGTTCTCTTCTCAATTTGTTGTTTGTGTATATATATTTGTATTATACTACTTATTTCATCATCTAAAGTTTTAGAGGTGGCAAATTGGGTAACAGGTCATATTGCCAGTTAACCAAAGCTAGCTGTATTTTTCATTTAGACTTGTCGTGTTCTATATTTTAGGCAACCGATTCCATGTGTTTCTAACATTGTCAATAGTACAATCAAGCTAATTACTCAAATTATCTTTGAGGTGAGTTTTGTTGTCATAAATCCAATAAACATTTCTTGGGAGGTTTTTCATGAACTCTTTGAGCTTTAACAGGAGCCTGCTAATACAGAACACATACAGGGTATTTTTATGGCGAAATCACATCTACTAAAGAAACGCTCATCGAGAATCTGCACAAAGCGACTCTTATCTTACAGAAAATGAAAGCAATAACGTGTTAAAGAAGCTGAAGATAATGCATATGATCAATTAGGAAGCGGAAATTAAACACATTTGTGAATTAACCCAAAGATGTATAGTAATCGTTACTAATAATAAAATGCATATCCAACATTAGCTTATGACTAGGTGCCTTACAAGGGAGAGGAGTTTTCACCTTTGAATCAGTATATGTTGGCTACTCGCTGCAAATCGTTATTGTTCTTGTAAAGTTATTAAAAAACTACTGTAATTTACAAAAACGAGTTGCATTTTTATAGGAGAAAAATGGTCATTTTATTTCAGTTTTTGTTTAATATAAATCTGATAACACAATACATAAGTTATTTTTCAAGAAGCACACACCATGGAATTTTTTCATGTATAGTGTTGTATAATGTTTATACCAGAAAGTCTTTTGTCTCCTTGTATGTTACACATTATTTACAGCAAGAAAAAGAACACATTTTAACTTCCACAACTTTGTTTCCATAGAGTTCAATATCCTGTTGTTTTCCATTATCCTGTAGTTTCATCAGCAACAAAATAGTGACATCAGGTCGCTTTTTACCCACTGCCCGGTCAATGTAGTCAACTGTTGAAACATGTAAAATACTTTGTTAAAAAAGTTTCAGTTCTCTCTCTATGCTTACTATTCCGTGTGTGTGTCTGTGTGATTTATCTACAGGTGGCTAAATGGGCGGGTTGAACAGGTTGGTTTACATTTAATAAATGGGTTAGGATTAAAACGGCCAGGCCCAGTCCAGGGCAGTTTGACCCCTACAAACATTTGGGGCCACTTTTTTCTTTAATTGAATTTCTAATTTTAGTGTATTATAAACGATTATAAAAAACTAACATGACATTATCTGTTTGAATAAATCAGCTTAGGGAGTTAAAAAGCATTTGTGTAACACTTGTGGGTGTCTTTTAACCTGTTTGACCCATTTTTATTAAAGTATGCTATTAAACTTGACAGTTGACCAGTTAGAGATAAAATCTAACCGCACTTGACCCATACAATGGCAAGAGAAGGGATGAAAAAGCTGCTCACAGAGTAGTGTAATAAACATGTCATTAAGACTTGGCAGCTTGAAGCATTTCAATTATGAGCGTCTTTACATCCCTACAAAAGTTTAGAAACATTATCAACAAAATGCTTGATAAAATCTCAAACTATTATAAAGGTCCCATTATTAATTTCACATGGGAATGTGGGACACGTGTTTATTTTGTATTTATATAATAGAGTCCCACTGTATGAAAACTATTTAGCTCTACAAACAAGTGTGATGTTTTCATGGCTTACTTTCTTTCTTCTGCACGTCTAGGGAATGGGATCCGGAGCTTAAAGTTGTTTTCTTGATAAGCAGCCTACCATAAACATGATAAATAAACTGTAAGAATCATAGCTTCAATATGCAATTAGATAAAAACTATACGTCACAACAAATAGAAAGTCATAAATGAATAGAAACTGGCATTCACCTTTACATTGAAGCCAAGGCTATCGACATCTAGCATGTACGCAGAGTCCACCTTAAATTTGAGCATATATATATATATATATATATATATATATATATAAATGTTAGCATGAAGAAGTCTAACTTGTTTACATATCTTCTATCATCTCCCATATATTTACATGAGTTGAATAGACTGGTTTTCTAAACTTGTTCGAACTTACTAAAATAGGTGGGTCGGACGGGATGGGTAAATGGTTAAAATTAACAAGGGTAAAGATTGACCACACCAGCTTGACCCGCCCAACACTTCATGTCCAACTTTATACTTCTTTAAATTATAAATGTATTACGGTCACATAAACTATACTCTAAGAATTTTATGTAATTTGCCTGAATAGATCCATTTGAATAGCATTTTGGACAATTTCCAACCCATTTGACCCACTTGATTTTCTATCTGACCCGTTTCATTTTAATAGAAGTTCCTAAATTGCACCCATAGGATAAAAAATATAACCCACATCGATTTATATAACCTAAAGACTCTGAGTACAAATCCTGTCCAGTATTATCCATGCACCAAAAGTTTGACCCCCTTAGGTCTAAAGTATGACACTCAAACTTGTTCAAGGTTCTTCTATATTAAAAATGAAAAAGTGTATAGAATATAAGTAAAATAAGTCCAAGTGTTACCGGAATTGACGTTGAGTGCTGAACTATGAGTTTTGTATCATTTAAATGGTCTTTATTCATGTGAGACTGCAACCACATGTATAAAGCTGTTAAATCAACAAGTTAATGAGAATCTATAAAGAATTTGGAAGGTATGTGAGTTCATACACTTATAGGCTTAGAAAACTGATAGATTTGATCCACCTTTGCTTCTTTAATCTGCTTACCTGTGAACTCTGTAAAACATAAAACACCAAAAGGATATACCAAACGAATTTGAGAAGTGTCTACAATACGCATCATATTTAATTATTAATTTAACACTTCAAATTTTGAATAAACAAACCTCCTGATCGCAAAAAAGCTGTAGCAACACCAGAAACAAAGTGTACAGCTTTCGGCTCAATACGCAAAAATTGAAAGTCATCAAAGTCAACCTTCATCATACCCGGGTCAAAGCATCAAATTAAAAGGACAAAACTTTTGAAACACCATAATCTGAATTATTTTAGTCGAAAAGAAAAATTTACCCAAAACGCATCAGGATGTTTGGCCAAATATGATGCTCGAACGACATCCAACTCCATTTCAGGAACCTATAGAATTAATATGTAAAATATAGATGTGTATGTCCGAAGAAAGTTCATCAACCACAACAAAAGTTTCGAGATTTGGAATAAGAGATGGCTTACAGATACAGCATCACCATGTACTGTTATAATCAAATCTGTTCTATCCTCTGGATCTTTAGCAACAAGTAACGAGCATTTAGGATTAGCCCGGAGGTCCTGCAAAAGCAAAACCCCCAAACTGTACATGAGTCTGCATTAAATCTTCAAACTAGCTTAAGAAACGCATCTATCATGTTTGCCGAATAATATTTCATTTATAAAATGCACTTTTCATTACAAACCTTTGTATGGACTGCCAAATTACTGACTGCTAATATTGGAGACCCGTTGGAATCTGATGCAAAATCAACCATTGATCCAGACGGATAACCCTCATGCTTCTGCAATAGTAGATAACGTAGATGATGTCACAAATCCAAAACGCATCATTTCTTATTACGTAGAGTAAAACCTTATGTTGTCCGTAAAACCGAGTATGTAAGTGCAACTAAATCCTTCATTCCTCCAAATGTACAAAAACTTATAGCAAATAGGTGGTTTCTAGATGTGCGTTGTAGCTCATTGTTGAGACATGAGCCGTCGGATTATATATATTATGATCCTGATTTTCTGACTATTTAGTTAAATATATTTTAATGGTGAAAATTTAGCATACCAAACAACGGATTGTTGCAGGTCAAATATGTCAAACGAAATTTGTAAATACTGCATCTGTTTGATTATACTTAAGTTGATCATAACACTTCTTAATAAACTCAATCAAATCATCAAAATTCTATTTTATGCATCATCCAATACATGGATTTTATGCTTCAAGAAACAAAAATATATGACATTTTCGAATAAAAAACACTGTTTTACGAACGATCTAATCCTAAAACTCTACTAGAATAAGGAACCGAATAAAAACCTGAGAGAAAGTCGAAAGCATGCCACGAATGCTATGATTAAGGATAGTTTTAACTTCCTCAACAGGAGGTAATCTAGCAGCCTTTTCCTACAATAAGGAACAAAACATTCTATCACATACAAACTAAATATTTGTAACTTATCATACAGTTGAATACACACACAAAAACACAGTAGAAAGTAGTTGATGTTATATAATAAAAAAAAGGACCTGATGAGCTTTGATCAGCTGAAAGACTTCATCACTTGCATCACTTGCATCACTCTAGTAATTACAAAAGTTACATATAACAACAAATGATCATAAAAAAGAAAGAAAAAAACATTTCTTGATCATTTTCATAATTTGATTAAAAGTTCATATTTTTTAAAAAAATATGGAGAGTAAAATATACAAGACTAACAAGAAGATTAAGACCCAAATACAGATATAGAAAAAGACTGTATCTTTATTAAGTAAAGGAATTGAAAGAAAAAAAAAAGAGTTACCGGAGAAGGGGTTTTGGTGGATGAAGCCATGGCGGAAGACGGTGGCGATCGGAGTAGAAATGACAAGGAAAAGGGAGTAGTTACTAGTTAATGAAGCAACAACTACAATTTTGGTCCTTTTATTATATTGATTAAATTTAATTTAATTACGACACTTAATAAATATATACGTGAAGTTGTTTCGGCGTACAGACGATTCACGAGTCGACTCTTAATCTAGTTAAAAATTTAAAAAACGAGGCTACTCTAACCCAGTCGTTTATTGATTCTTCCGAGTCGTGTGTCACTCTTTCGAATCTTGTGCGACTCTTACGAGTCAGAAAATTAGACAGAAGTTTAGTATAATGTAATACAAAAATATAATGATAAAATAGAAAAAGAAATGACTATGCTCAATTTTAAATTAAGCATTTGTGTTAACTGCCGGTGAACGACTTAATCATCAACTTTTACCATGTTTTATTTCACTTAAGAACAAAGAACTTAAACAATGATATACATATACATATGCATATAATTATTAATTATATATATTTAAAGTGAAATAGTGACTCTTACGAGTCAAGTCACGAATTAGAAAAATGAGATTTCGAGTCACGAGTTAACGACTATAGTTAAAGGGACTCAAACTATCAAAGTTTCGTAGAGCCAAAGCTAACCTACCAGAATCATAATTTCTTCGTATGCTCTTTTTATTAAATTTAATATTTTTAGAAAAGAAATATAAAATAAATCAGGAAATAAAAGTTTGACCCGACCCGTTCGGATCCAAACTGTACCATGAAAAATCACAAATCTCGTTCTTTAATAAGTATTTAATAATTTTGTCACTTGATCAAAACTTATACTACAAAAATTAGCTCCCATGATAGAGCTAACAGTGCTAATCAACTAATGGAGTATCCGAACAAAATCTCATTATGATCATGGCTTAATCTTGATTGTGAAAATGGAGCTAGACCCCAGTTTGATATATCTAAAACTAGAAACTCAGTATATCCTCCTAGTCGAAATCGACCATTGGTTTTTTGTGATCGATGAAAATGAGAATGAGCTTACATTCAGACATCAGCTTTTTTTTTCATTAAAAGACTCTGAATCGGTCTGTCAGGATTGATTACCTAGTAGATTTGGTACATCACTTACCATAATATAAAAGACGTGTTTTATAACAATAGTGGCTCATTAGAGGAAGTTGATCACCTACGAATACGTTAATTGTTATCTGCACTTCTAGAGGTTGAGCTCAAGTCCACAATAAACGATGATGTTTTAGTACTTCATAAAGATTTGAATGCACGAGACCATTTTTGACAGGATCGACTTGATCAAGATCAAGATTAAGTTTCACTATGCTTGAACTTCTTAACAAGAAATTTGTGGAATAATACTTGTTAAGTTTGGAAGTTATATGTATGTTTTGTATAGATGTTTGTATTTTAATAGACAAAGAACAATAGAACACACAAATTTTATGACAAAAGCTCCAATATTATTAAGATTAATAATACGAATACACTTGATTGTATTAGGGTTACAATAACCTTGAAGCTAACTAATCTAATATGAAAAATCCCCTGTCTAAGCTTACTCACATCTATAATATACACACTTTTACACTTGTTTATAAACCTAGGATTTACACAAGTTACAATGTTAAGCATGCCACAAAAGTAAACTAGACACTCTGTTACACGTTATAGCAATTAATGCACATAAGTCAACTCTTCAAGCATGCTCTGTGTCCATAAAGTAAAATATGCTTTACTGCTTTACTTTTGGGTAGTCTGACAGCTCCACTAAGCAGTAGAAACAAGTAGTAGTAGAAACTCTGTAAATCGAACCAACAGTGGAAACAATGGAAACTGGTCTAGCAGTGCTAACTCCAGAAATCATACCAGCAGTATTAATCTTGAAATCCTACCAGCAGTACTAACTCTGAGATCCTTTTGGCAGTACTAATCTTGTTCTTGTTCCAGCAGTAGAAACTTTGAAATGAACCGCCAGTAGAAACTTTTGGATAGCAGTACTAACCTATATTAAGCTTGGCAGTACTAATCTTTATGTCCCAACAATCTCCCCCTAAACTTATGTTTTCTACCCAACAGCACTAAGTTTCTCCAGATTTACCTTTTGACTACATTGGGGTTTATTTCTTCTACTTACTCATTCTTTTAAGATATTCTTTTAATTCCTTTATCAAAGCTGCTGCAACTTCCAGATTTGAGCATTTGACTTTATGCATCAACATGCTTTCTACCACTACAGGATTCCATGGATAAACTTTGCCAATCAGAAAATATCCTACACCTCCATCTAACTGGCTATACATATGAACTCCACAACTATCAAAACAATACTAGTAGTTGACAGGTGAGAATTCCTTCATAAATATTCTCATTTCTGCTTCAGGCAAGTACATCTGCTTCAAATACTCAAATAATTGATGATCATCATCATATCCTTTCTCTCCTCTAAACCTATTCATACCTGCCTCAAACATCTCATCAAGATCTTTTCTTCTGAATACCTTGAGCATTGAAAAGAAGTTTCTATAGAGCTCAATTGATCCTCCTGCTCTAACAATCTTAAAATGCCTTCTGTTTGCACTATCTAGTGTCTGATACCAATCTATGATTGGATAATCCACCTTCAAGGGCTCACAGTCAGCTGTATCAATTATTACCAGTCCTCTGCTATCTTCACCCTCCTTTTCCTTATCATCTTTCTGCCTTTTCTGCACTTTTTCAAAGTAACCCTCACTTTTTGTGCCCTCTGCAGCTTTCTTCTTCCTTTCAAACATTTTGATACCCTTTTGAACAGGTGTATCATGCATGCCTTTCAGTTCTTTTCTTTTTCCCACCTTATATCTTCCTCCTTACTTTTCTGGAGAATGTCCTGCTCTTTATCATACATCTGTTTTAGAGCTTCAAAGGACATGGCTTGAAGAATCTTGACATTTATGCTCATTGCATTTTTTAAAAATGCTATATAATCCTTCTTTAGCTGAGCTTTAGTCTTTGGCTTAGCCTTTTGCTTTTTATACCTTGCCTCAGACTCTCTCCTCTTCTTTTCATTTAACAACCTCTGTAGCTCAGCTTCTCTTTCTCCCTCTGTATACCTCTGCCTCTCCTCCTCTTGCAATTTTCTTGCCAATTCTTCATCTGCCTCTATTTGATGTTTTCTTTTTAGAGGTCTTTCTTCTTCAATTAGTATCCCCTTACCCTTATCCTTTGCCCCAATCTGCTTAGTTTTAATTGTAGATGTATGTTCTAATGGTTCTCTGAAGCTCACACCTTTCTCTTTCTGTTTATCCTTCTCCTTTGGACTCTCAGACACTCTTAATATTACTTCAGCAGCAGCAACAACCTCCTCATTAACTGCAGCAGTACTAACTGGCTCATTTAGCCCAGCAGTATTAACACCTTCTTACTCAATCTCTGCAGTACTAACTCCAATGCTAGCAGTAGTAACTGGAGTAGTGTTAATCTTTTCAAGTAACAGCTTCACCAACCCCTTTAATTCCTTGATCTCATCACCTTGAGATGCTAGCATTTCCTTCTGCCTAGCCATCTCTTCTGTCAGTTTGGTACACAAAGCCGTCAATTCATTTGGTGATAAGCTATCCTCACCAATGGCAGTAGTGTTAACCTCTATTAGTGGATCATTGGAAGATTTAGCTAATGTCTCAGACCTAGTCTGAGCATCATTAGCCCCCCTTGTGGTTTCTTGGCACCGGGGACCACTGGATGCATTGATATCCACTGGATCTTCTGCAATAGGAGAATCCAATGGAATCTCTGCCTCCTGTGTTGCCATGGATTGGGTCCTAGTTCCAATACCACTGTCCTGTTCTCCCTATTGGGCAGAATCAGTAGTGGCAACCCTTTCCATATGGTCATCTTCCTCTTCATTGACCACCTCATTCAAATCAATTGGCTGATGCATCTGAGGGAGAGGAGCCTCAGATGCATGTTTCTTAGCCCTCTTGGCTTTCTTGGAGGTTGGCTTGGGTTCCCTTATTTTCTTGGATTTAACAACAGGTGTGGGTTGAGAAGTAGAGGGTGTGGCTACTTCTTCACCTGCTGTGGAGGGTGCACTAAGCATATGTGTAGTCAAATTTGTGACCCTCCCTGAAAATGTGGTACCTTTAACTAACCCTGTTCTCCTCATGTTTGAAAAAAGTTTTTGTGTATGTGAGAGGAGAACAATTTTACCACCCACTCTTGGTAGGTTAGTTAATTCATTTTCAAAAATGTGTTGTAGAAACCTTGGATACATCAAAAATTTTGAGTCGGGATGTTCCAGGTTGTATATCATTCCAGTAAAGATCATTTTTGAAAAATTGAACTTCATGTTATTTGCTAAGCAGATCAAAGCCGAAGCAATGTTACTGCTAAACTGATCCCATGAAGTTCTTTTTTGAGATATGCATTGTTGCAGGGTATGAATCAACAATTTCCACTTGGGAGAGAACATTGATTTCCAAAAAGTAAGTTTATTCAACTCCCCCTCATACCCTAGCAACAATAGGTTTTCATAAATTTGAGATACAGATAAGCATTCGATACCTTCTTCATCATGAAGTTGAAGATGAGTACGAATAGATGTCTCTGTAACTCTGACGGTTTGCCCTGCAACTTGGCCAACAATGGTAGCTACCCCATCGACTTTTGTCTTTTCGGCAGAAGTCCAAAAATCGTTTATATGAGAAATAAAAATGATGGGGTTGACAGAAAGTGCTACCTTTAAGTTGCTATTTTTAAGAAAATTTTACTTTCTTAGCAACGTCAACTCAGGACATATGTTACATTTGGCCCCTTTACTATATAATACAAACTCAGATAGCTTTTATATTCACAAAATTTTACAGAAATTTGGATGTTATTATGAGTACCAATACATGTATAAGATTTAAATGTTTTTACTAAAACTAGTTTCCTGCCGCAGTGGAAGATGATGGCCGCACATGTGGTGGTAGTGATGTATGACAGGTTAAGATAAGATGACAGATTTTGTATGTACGTGTTCTGAATTGTGTATAATATAATTTATGATATGTGTTTGTTTATATAGTTAACGCAAGATTTATGCTGATTCTTCTGCTGATTCTTAGAAGTGGTTATAGCCGGGATCTTTGTCTTTTTGGGCACGAAGTTGCAGAAATTTTGATCGTTGCTACCGGTCAACCTAAGCAGGGGAAAGTGTGTATATTATTCCCTTCTAAATCCTATGCTCACGTGCTATCAGTTAAGCTGTTTGACTTACCTATATTGTATCACTGTTAGCATTTTACGTCTACTACCTGTTTCTGAGCTATATTGGTTTAAGTAAATTTATTAATTTACATTATAGTCAATAGAAACGCAAGTCAATCAATCAAATTTGCTTAGTTATTAATTTCAGAAAGAATCAGTAAATGAATATGTTTGTATTGATATGCTCATGTACATCCAACCGCAAAATTCTTTGGCAAATGTTTATCAAACTTAGTTTCGGAAAACTAGAGGTGGCAAAATGGGCCGTTGGTTTGGATAATAGTCAAAATGAAAATTTTATTTTTGCTGACCTTGATGACCTGCTACAAATAATTCTTACTTTTTTAAACTAACTTGTTAAATTAATATCCAACTTGTTTAAATAAATCACTTTAGCGGGTTGAAAACGGTTAGATAACACTTTCAGTGGTATGACCCAAATTAACCCATGGAATTTGTTTATGATATTGTAATATTCTTTATTTAAGACTGTTCTACATTATATATAAAGTTCTACCATATTATAATCTGATTATTTGATTCTTCTAATGTGAGAGTTGTTTTAACTTTTAAGTCTAATAAATGCTACAGCTTAAATGTTGTTGTTGGTCTTTGATGAGGAATGTGTTGCACATATATGGATAAGATAGTGAATGCTCTTCTTCCCTCCCTTCCCTTTCTTAGAAAGTCCTTCAAGAAAAAAGAAAAATCTACATACATTGAAAAGGGGTCATTTTTCACTGCTGGACATGGCAAGATGGGTTGGGGAATGGATCAACACATGGTCTGGTAAAATGGGGTCATTTTTCAGAAAAAGTCTGACAGGATCGACTTGATCAAGATCAAGATTAAGTTTCACTATGCTTGAACTTCTTAACAAGAAATTTGCGGAATAATACTTGTTAAGTTTGGAAGTTGTATGTATGTTTTGTATAGATGTTTGTATTTTAATAGATAAAGAACAATAGAACACACAAATTTTATGACAAAAGCTCCAATATTATTAAGATTAATAATACGAATACACTTGATTGTATTAGGGTTACCCAACAGCACTAAGTTTCTCCAAATTTACCTTTTGACTACATTGGGGTTTATTTCTTCTACTTACTCATTCTTTTAAGATATTCTTTTAATTCCTTTATCAAAGCTGCTGCAACTTCCAGATTTGAGCATTTGACTTTACGCATCAACATGCTTTCTACCACTGCAGGATTCCATGGATAAACTTTGCCAATCAGAAAATATCCTACACCTCCATCTAACTGGCTATACATATGAACTCCACAACTATCAAAACAATACTAGTAGTTGACAGGTGAGAATTCCTTCATAAATATTCTCATTTCTGCTTCAGGCAAGTACATCTGCTTCAAATACTCAAATAATTGATGATCATCATCATATCCTTTCTCTCCTCTAAACCTATTCATACCTGCCTCAAACATCTCATCAAGATCTTTTCTTCTGAATACCTTGAGCATTGAAAAGAAGTTTCTATAGAGCTCAGTTGATCCTCCTGCTCTAACAATCTTAAAATGCCTTCTGTTTGCACTATCTAGTGTCTGATACCAATCTATGATTGGATAATCCACCTTCAAGGGCTCACAGTCAGCTGTATCAATTATTACCAGTCCTCTGCTATCTTCACCCTCCTTTTCCTTATCATCTTTCTGCCTTTTCTGCACTTTTTCAAAGTAACCCTCACTTTGTGTTCCCTCTGCAGCTTTCTTCTTCCTTTCAAACATTTTGATACCCTTTTGAACAGGTGTATCATGCATGCCTTTCAACTTCTTTTCTTTTTCCCACCTTATATCTTTCTCCTTACTTTTCTGGAGAATGTCCTGCTCTTTATCATACATCTGTTTTAGAGCTTCAAAGGACATGGCTTGAAGAATCTTGACATTTATGCTCATTGCATTTCTTAAAAATGCTATATAATCCTTCTTTAGCTGATCTTTAGTCTTTGGCTTAGCCTTCTGCTTTTTATACCTTGCCAAAGACTCTCTCCTCTTCTTTTAATTTAACAACCTCTGTAGCTCAGCTTCTCTTTCACCCTCTGTATACCTCTGCCTCTCCTCCTCTTGCAATTTTCTTGCCAATTCTTCATCTGCCTCTATTTGATGTTTCTTTTTAGAGGTCTTTCTTCTTCAATTAGTATCCCCTTACCCTTATCTTTTGCCCCAATCTGCTTAGTTTTAATTGTAGATGTATGTTCTGATGGTTATCTGAAGCTCACACTCTTAATAATACTTCAGCAGCAGCAACAACCTCCTCATTAACTGCAACAGTACTAACTGGTTCATTTAGCCCAGCAGTATTAACACCTTCTTCCTCAATCTCTGCAGTACTAACTCCAATTCTAGCAGTAGTAACTGGAGTAGTGTTAATCTTTTCAAGTAACAGCTTCACCAACCCCTTTAATTCCTTGATCTCATCACCTTGAGATGCTAGCATTTCCTTCTGCCTAGCCATCTCTTCTGTCAGTTTGGTACACAAAGCCGTCAATTCATTTGGTGATAAGCTATCCTCACCAATGGCAGAAGTGTTAACCTCTATTAGTGGATCATTGGAAGATTTAGCTAATGTCTCAGACCTAGTCTGAGCATCATTAGCCCCCCTTGTGGTTTCTTGGCACCGGGGACCACTGGATGCATTGATATCCACTGGATCTTCTGCAATAGGAGAATCCAATGGAATCTCTGCCTCCTGTGTTGCCATGGATTGGGTCCTAGTTCCAATACCACTGTCCTGTTCTCCCTATTGGGCAGAATCAGTAGTGGCAACCCTTTCCATATGGTCATCTTCCTCTTCATTGACCACCTCATTCAAATCAATTGGCTGATGCATCTGAGGGAGAGGAGCCTCAGATGCATGTTTCTTAGCCCTCTTGGCTTTCTTGGAGGTTGGCTTGGGTTCCCTTATTTTCTTGGATTTAACAACAGGTGTGGGTTGAGAAGTAGAGGGTGTGGCTACTTCTTCACCTGCTGTGGAGGGTGCACTAAGCATATGTGTAGTCAAATTTGTGACCCTCCCTGAAAATGTGGTACCTTTAACTAACCCTGTTCTCCTCATGTTTGAAAAAAGTTTTTGTGTATGTGAGAGGAGAACAATTTTACCACCCACTCTTGGTAGGTTAGTTAATTCATTTTCAAAAATGTGTTGTAGAAACCTTGGATACATCAAAAATTTTGAGTCGGGATGTTCCAGGTTGTATATCATTCCAGTAAAGATCATTTTTGAAAAATTGAACTTCATGTTATTTGCTAAGCAGATCAAAGCCGAAGCAATGTTACTGCTAAACTGATCCCATGAAGTTCTTTTTTGAGATATGCATTGTTGCAGGGTATGAATCAACAATTTCCACTTGGGAGAGAACATTGATTTCCAAAAAGTAAGTTTATTCAACTCCCCCTCATACCCTAGCAACAATAGGTTTTCATAAATTTGAGATACAGATAAGCATTCGATACCTTCTTCATCATGAAGTTGAAGATGAGTACGAATAGATGTCTCTGTAACTCTGACGGTTTGCCCTGCAACTTGGCCAACAATGGTAGCTACCCCATCGACTTCTGTCTTTTCGGCAGAAGTCCAAAAATCGTTTATATGAGAAATAAAAATGATGGGGTTGACAGAAAGTGCTACCTTTAAGTTGCTATTTTTAAGAAAATTTACCATTTCATAAAAATCTTCTGCTCCTTTGGGTTTTAGCAGATAAGCACGTAGATTGTGCTTATTAGCAGTTGGTAAAACAGCGTTAGAAGACGGAGAAGAAGTCATTTTAGTTGTGAAAGTTGAAAAATTTTCTTGTGAAAAGATGAATTTTGATCGCTTTTGGTTGTTTGAGATTAACAGTAGGTGAAAAGCGAACAGTGAAAAAGGTTTGCTATTTATCCTATTTGAAAAGGGACAGCATTAAATGCCTTAATTTTTAAATAGAGTTAATTGTGTCAGCAGTACTAAATTGGGAATTTTGTACTGGCAGCATTAAAACATGCCAGTACTAAGATTTGTGCTAGCAGCAGAAACCATTTATTACAAATCAGCAGTACTAATATAACTAACAGTACTAACGAGGGAAAGCAGTACTATTATATATTAGTTAAAGACAACAGTATTAACAATGACTAACAGTAGTAATGTAAACTACATTAGCAGTATTAATAATACTAAGCATTAACAGCAGTACTAAATGAGGACAACAGTATTAAAAATACTCACAATATTTATACTGGCAGTACTTAGAGTAACAAGCAGTATTAATGTTGGCAGTATTGGGAATACTTTCATCCTTAAGTAGTAGAGCAGTATTAATGACAGTACTAATTTATCAGCAGTATTAAAATTACTTATCAATATTTACACTAGTAGTACTAAAGGTAGCAAGCAGTATGAATATTGACAGTACTAAGAAAGATACAGAATAAATTAGTGGATCAGTATTAACCCATTAAGAAGCACAAAGTTTTGCAAAGAGCAGTATTAATCAAAGATTTATGAAGAATTTATCATTCCAATACTTGTAACCAGGAATGTAAATCTACCCACATCAAATGCTTTTGTGAACAGATCTGCAAACTGATTATCAGTATGAACTTTAAAAATCTGAATTAATCTTTTCTCATTACAATCTCTTATAAAATGGTATCTGATTTCAATGTGCTTAGTTTTAGAATATTTTACAGGGTTATTTATAATACTGATAGCAGAGTTGTTATCAATAAAAATGGGAGTATTTAGAAAGGTCAAACCATAGTCCAACATCTGATTCTGAATCCAAAGCACTTGGGCACAGCAACTTGATGCTGCAACATATTCTGCTTCTGCTGTAGATGTAGAAACTGTAGTTTGCTTTTTGCATTGCCAAGACACAAGTCTTCCTCCCAAAAATTGACAACCCCTAGATGTAGATTTTCTATCCATATTGGCTCCTCCATAATCACTGTCAGTGTATGCAATCAAGTCAAAGGAAGAATTTTTAGGATACCAAAGTCCCAGTTTTGGTTGACCTTTGAGATATCTAAAAATTCTCTTGACTGCATGAACATGTGACATTTTAGGATTTGCCTGGAATCTAGCACAGACACAAACAGCAAACATAATATCTAGTCTGCTTGAGGTCAGATACATGAGGGATCCAATCATAGATCTGTAGAGGTGTTCATCAACATCCTCTCCCTCAAGATCTGCATGCAATTGTTTGTGTGTCTCCATTGGAGTGCTGGCAATCTTTACATCTTTGTATCCAAACCTCTCCAGAATGTCATTAACATATTTTCCTTGACTTATGAAGATCCCCTCTTTCTGCTGTTTAACTTGTAATCCTAGAAAGAAAGTCAATTCTCCCATAGAGCTCATCTTGAATTTCTGATGCATAAGAGCTTCAAATTCTTTACAAAGACTATCCCTTGTTGAACCAAAAATAATATCATCTACATAGACTTGAACTAGTAGGATATCATTTCTAATTCGTTTGATAAACAAGGTTTTGTCAATTGCACCTCTTTTAAAACCATTCTCCAACAGATAGACTGATAAAGTATCGTACCATGCTCTAGGAGCCTGATGCAGTCCATAAAGTGCCTTGTCCAATCTGTACACTTTATTTGGATGCTTGGGATCTTCAAATCCTGGTGGTTGGCATACATAAACCTCTTCTTCAATAGTGCCATATAGAAATGCACTCTTCACATCCATCTGGTATACCTTGAAGTTCTTGAAAGATGCATACGCCAAAAACAACCTAATTGCTTCTATTCTAGCTACAGGAGCAAAGACTTCATCATAGTCAATGCCGTCTTCTTGAGAATATCCCTGAGCAACCAGCCTTGCTTTGTTCTTGATCACAATGCCTCTCTCATCTTTCTTGTTTCTGTATACCCATCTTGTTCCAATTGCCCTTTTTCCTTTTGGGAGATCCACCAATGTCCAAACATCTTGAATCTTAAACTGAAGCAGCTCTTCTTGCATTGCTTCAACCCAACTTGGATCTTTCAAGGCTTCATTTGCCTTCTTGGGCTCTATCTGAGATAAAAAACAAACAAATAAAGAAGTATTGATGCCTTCTTCATTTAGTCTGGCAGATCTTCTGGTTTGCATTGCAGAGTCAATATCACCTATTACATTCTCCAATGGATGATAGGCTTTGTATTGTTGATACTGACCAGTAGATGACATAAGAATCCCAGATTTCAAGTTTGTATCATTCTGTTCTATGAGAATGCTAGTCTCAGACAAGGATAGACTAGTTGGATCTTGATTCTCATCTACATTTTCTTCTACAATTTCATCTGCACTTCTTTCTGCATTCTCAGATGTATTCACACCATTTGCTTCTTCTTCTGGAAGCATTTCAGGATCTGAGGAGGTATGGCCATCATCATAAGCACCATACTGTTTCTGACTTGATGTGATTGGTTCTGAACTCTGAGCTTGTTGTTGTGGAGGTGGATGAACAACTTCAGGTGGATCAGGTGACCAGAAGGGTAGAGTGATGTACTCTAATGGTGTATCTTTGTTCTGATTTGTTGCACTTGATTCACCAGCATTTGTACCTGCATTTGATGACTCATACACATATCTGAAAGATTGGGTTAGAGCATCAATATCAAATAACCAATCTGGACCTTTGCCCACAACACTAGGTGTATGTTCATTAAAGGTCACATTCATGGTTTCCTCCACTATTCTAGTCCTATGGTTGAATACTCTATATGCTTTGCTTTGGGTAGAGTATCCAACAAAGACTCCCTCATCAACCTTGCTCTCAAACTTGCCTAGGTGATCTTTGGAATTTAAAATAGTAACAGGACATCCAAATGGTTTTAAAAAGCTAATCAAAGGTTTTCTTTTGAAAAATAATTCATATGGTGTCTTGTTATGAGGCTTTACTACTAGTGCCCTGTTCTGAACATAACAAGCAGTACTAACTGCTTCTGCCCAGAAAGTCATTGGTAGTTTAGCATCTGCTAACATTGTTCTAGCTGCCTCAATTAGTGTCATGTTTCTTCTTTCTGCTACTCCATTTTGTTGTGGAGTTCTAGGAGTACTAAACTGTCTTTCTATTCCTTTTGTTTCACAGAATTTATTCATCTCATGATTCTTAAATTCTGTTCCATTATCAGACCTGATGATTTTAACCTTTTGATTAGTTTGGTTCTCAATCCTAGTAATGAATGATCTAAGTATTTTACCTGTTTCATCCTTAGTTCTGAGAAAGAATACCCAACTAAATCTGCTAAAGTCATCAATGATCACCAAGCAATAAACTTTCTTTCCTATACTACTGACATTGGTTGGTCCAAATAGGTCCATATGCAGTAGATGTAAAGAAGAAAAGTTTGAGTTCACACCTTTGGTCTTATAAGAAGATTTGTGTTGCTTCCCCTTTAAACATGCAACACAATGGTCATCACATGAGTATGTCTTTTCAGGTAAACCTCTAACAAGTTTGTTTTTAACCAGTTTGTTAATAGTTTTGAAATTCATGTGACACATTCTTCTATGCCAAAGATCAGACTCATCAACAGATGCCTTTGAGATAAGACAGTTTAAATCTTGTTGAGGTTTCATGTTTGCTAAGTCACAACAGTACACATTATTCTTTCTAGGAATTTTCATCAAAATCATGTTTTCATCTAGTTTAAATTTATCAGAAAGAATAAAGCATTCTGTGTCAGTAAAAAGAACTGGATTCTTTTTCTCTGTGATTTGACTCACACTTAGCAAATTGAATCTCAACTGTTCAACATAATAAACATCTTGAAAGCTTATCTTATCGCTGTTGACAGTCCCTTTTCCTGTAATCCTACCACCTTTAGGATTACTTCCAAAAGCTACATATCCTCCATCAATCTCCTTGAAGTTCTGTAGCTTGCTTCTATCCCCCGTCATGTGCCTTGAGCATCCACTATCAACATGCCACAAACTTCTTAGCTTGCTCTGCACAGATGAAACAATGAAAATTATTAGTTTTCTTTGGGAACCCAAACCAATTTGGTTTTGGGTCTCCCTTGTACATCCACAAAGTCAACTCTTTCAAGAATCACTGCTTGTGGTGTACTGTTGGTTTTGGAAACTTTTGATTTTAATGTAGGCACAGGTTTCCAAATCCAACGAATGTTAGACTCATTAACAACATTAAGATGACTAACAGTATTAGCATGTCTGGTAGTATTAATTTTGTTAGCAGTATTAATATGCCTGGCAGTATTAACTTTGTTAATATGCCTGGCAGTATTAATTCTGTTTCCAACCTGCCTAGCAGTATTAATTACCTTAGCAGTTTTAACTGTTCTACCAGTATTAACTGGTGCAACAGTTTTAACTGAAGCAGTAGTATTCTGCTTACCAGTATTAACATTGATAGCAATGTTAATACGTCTGACAGTATTAATTTTTAATGCTGCTTGAGTCTTAGTACTGTTGGCTCTATTACTGATTAATGCTGCTGTAGTAAATTTTGACACGGCAGTATTAACTGATTGAACCTTTATTTTCTTCACAGTATTAACAGAATTAATTTTAGTTTTAAAATTGTGATAATTAATTCTGTCAGTAACTGTCCATGGTGATCTCATAACCCTTTTATTTCTTGGATTATGATGACACTCATTCTGAAGATGGTTTGTTTTACCACAGATGTAACAAGCCTTTTCTTTAATCATGACAAAACCCTTTCCTAGTTTATGTGAAACCATTTGGTTCCAATTTCTTTGATTTCCTCTAGGAACAGATTTTGTATAATTGTATGGTATTTGAATACCTGCTTTACAATTACATTTATCACAGGCTTGATTCTTTTCATTCTTGTTAGTGGTGTTCTTCTTTTGAGTAGATATAAACTTAGCCTTTTCTTTGAATAATCTTTTACCCTCTGCTAGTTTATTACCAGTTAAGATAGTATCTGATGCACTACTTACTTTCTTAATATCTTTCTTAGTTGATTCAACTAGCTCAGTAAGTTCTCCTTCTATGTCATCATCATCAGATACCCAACTAGTGATTTCTACTTTATCTAAATCTATCTCAGGTTCAGCTAAACTTTTGATTGGATCAGCCTTTATAACTTCAATTTCTACATTCTCCTTTAAAGTTTCAATCTCAATATCACTTTTAGGAGGAAAGTAATTGTTGTTATAAGGTGGAGGAACATTGTTGTATCCCAATCCAGTTTTGAGTTTATCATGAATCTGAGATTTAATTAGATTTTGAACGTTTTGAGAAGCATTTTCTAGATTATCTATTTTCAGTTTAATGCTATCTCTTTCAGTTCTCACATTCTCTAAATCTTTGCTCAATTCATCAACCTTGTCCTTTTGACAATCTCTTTCCCACCTAGCATATTCAATATCATACACATATTGTGATTCATTCTTCTGATATGCTTTTATTTGTTGTTCTAGGTTTTCAATTGATGCAATTGTGCTTCTATTCCTAACTTCCCATTTTTCAAGTTCAGCACAGATAAATAGATTATGATCTCTATAGTGTTTAACAGTTTTCATGCAGATAGATGAACATAATTTATTTTGTACCTCTTGAGGCACTTCAGGAGATTTCGCTTCTGCTTCTGTAATGGCCATTAGAGCTTGATTTGTAACAGCATGCTCTTCTTGATCACTCCAATCAAATTCAAACTCATTTTGTGACATCAGTGCTGTTGAGTTTGAATTGTTTTAAATTGGAATGTTTCTTCTTTGCATTCCATTATAGCTCCCTGTCCTTTGGCCACTATCATTGGTTCTTCCAGAACTTCTGCATTCTCTTTTAAAGTGTCCCATCTTGTGACAATTAAAGCACTCAACTTTGCTCTTATCAAATCCTGCTCCATCTTCTCTCTTATATGCAAAGTTGTTTCTCCCAGTTTTTTGCATAAATCTCTTTGCCCTTATAGTCAACATGGCCATCTGCCATTTAATATCCATCTCTTCAAGATCATCTGGATTGACTTGCTCAAGTTCTTCATTTGTCAGAGATGAATTCACATGACTGACAAAGAATGCTTCTAGAACTTGATCACCAGTTTTGTCTTTTGATGATGACCCAGATGCAGAACCTGTAACAACAGAGGTAGATACATATGATGAGTTTGGATCTACCTGTACTCCTCCTGATGACATAAATGCAGCATTCTGCATATTTGGCGTGTATCCAGTGGCTTGCTTTTTGTTCTCCACTTTTGGCTCAAATGATCTTAGATCATTGTATAGATCATCAAGCTCCTTATCATCCAAATTACTGACCTGCCTCAAAGCAATAGTATACATGGTCTATTCATCTCCAAGTGATCTTAGAAACTTTCTGTTAAGATCATCTTTGTCAATCTTAACATTGTGGTTTTCAAGATCACCCACAAGTTTTGAAAATCTGTCAAAAACTTGTGTTAATGTTTCAGTCCTTACAGATTTAAAGTTTTCAAATTGTTGTTTTAAAAGGGATCTTTTATTTTTCTTGGTGCTCTCATTGCCACCAAATCTTTTCTCTATTGATTCTAAAAGAATCTTTGCATCCTCACAATTTTCAAACTTTCTTTGATATTCATTAGGAATGAATATCAGTAGAATGCTAAGAGCTTTAAATTCTGTAGCTCTTTCCTTTCTTTCAACATCTGTACTTGGTGGTGCCCTTGGAATCCTGACACCATCACCATTAACATGATACTTATGACCATTTACACAGATATCCCAAAGTTGATAGTCTGTAAGCAGCATGTACTGCTTCATCCTATTTTTCCACATATCATACTCATCTGGCCTGAGTATGGGGATTTTGTTTGCTTGAGTTTCCTCAGAAGACATTTTATAAAAGTTTTTTTTTTTTTTTTTAAATAGCTTTTAAACAAACCAAATTTTGACTTCCAAAAGTTCAAAGCAACCTACGGCTCTGATACCACTTGATAGGATCGACTTGATCAAGATCAAGATTAAGTTTCACTATGCTTGAACTTCTTAACAAGAAATTTGCGGAATAATACTTGTTAAGTTTGGAAGTTGTATGTATGTTTTGTATAGATGTTTGTATTTTAATAGACAAAAAACAATAGAACACACAAATTTTATGACAAAAGCTCCAATATTATTAAGATTGATAATACGAATACACTTGATTGTATTAGGGTTACAATAACCTCGAAGCTAACTAATCTAATATGAAAAATCCTCTGTCTAAGCTTACTCACATCTATAATATACACACTTTTACACTTGTTTATAAACCTAGGATTTACACAAGTTACAATGTTAAGCATGCCACAAAAGTAACCTAGACACTCTGTTACACGTTATAGCAATTAATGCACATAAGTCAACTCTTCAAGCATGCTCTGTGTCCTTAAAGTAAAATATGTTTTACTGCTTTACTTTTGGGTAGTCTGACAGCTCCACTAAGCAGTAGAAACAAGTAGCAGTAGAAACTCTGTTAATCGAACCAACAGTGGAAACAATGGAAACTGGTCTAGCAGTGCTAACTCCAGAAATCATACCAGCAGTATTAATCTTGAAATCCTACCAGCAGTACTAACTCTGAGATCCTTTTGGCAGTACTAATCTTGTTCTTGTTCCAGCAGTAGAAACTTTGAAATGAACCGGCAGTAGAAACTTTTGAATAGCAGTACTAACCTATATTAAGCTTGGCAGTACTAATCTTTATGTCCCAACAATTTTCCATTGGGTTCCTACGTCTGGGATGTCACCTTACCAAGCTATGCAACACAAAAGGTTGTCAATCGCCATACGTTACACTTCACCAAGAAATCACACGGTCATTAAGAGGATTTGTTCGGGGCTTAAAGAGAAGATTAATTATGTTATTTTAACCAAGCATTCACCGGCTAATTAACAATTAATCTTATCTGAAGCTTAAACGAATTCTCTTAGTTAATAAGCAAGTGACTGGTTGGTAAATTGCAGTGTATGATATTTTCCGATGACACTGCATTGCGTAGCTAGAAGGCAACGCCCTAGACATAGGCACCCAATGAAAATTGGTTTCAAGGATTTGAATCTTTAATAAGTACTAAAATATCATCATCTACTGTCGACTTGACCTCGAGCCATAAGAACGCAAAATGTAGTAACAAAATAAACAAATTTGTACGTGATCAACTTCCTCTAATACGCTACTTCAGTTATCAAACACGTCTCTATACCCCTATTTATTTACACTCTTTTTGTGAAAACTCTATCGCTAAACGATGTACCAAACCTACCTGGTAACCAATCCTAAAGACCAAATTAAAGTCTTGTAATGAAACAAAACTCTCGATGTCTGAATCTAAGCTCATTCTCATATTTATCGACCGCAAACAACAAATGGATCGATTTCAACTCGCGGTAGATACCGAGTGTGTAGTATTAGATGGAACAAACTCTGGTCTTCATTTTTGCAATCAAGATTAAGCCCTGGTGCAAAATACGAGCGTCTAAATAACTCTAGTCTACAAGGGTTATTAGATAAGCTATCACGAATTCATTTGGGAACTTCAACATTGCATCAAAGAACTGACATTTGCATCGTAGTATAAAGTACAGAAACAAAGCAATCCATACTAAACATGTTAATGAACAATCAATACTAGTCATTAACATGCTCCCTCTACTCTGTAACAAAGAGTTGCACATCATACATATTAATTTAATTGAATTATCAAAATTTGATACGGATTCTGAACTTTTGCCCAAACAAATTGCTAATTGTTCTAATAATAAGTAGCACTGCAACTAGAAGAAAGTGAGTGTTAGATTTCAAGAAAATTCAATCTTTATCTGCACATTCTAGACAAAGTTAAACCGAAATTCTGCAAACACAAAGCAAATTCAACCTCAATTCTGCATTTTTAAAACAAATTCAGCCTCAATTCTGCAGATTCAAAACAACTTCAACATCAATTCTGCAGATTTGAAGCAACTTCAGTCTCAATTTCTTTTTCATTTTTTTGTTTGCACAAATCAATGGCCACTCATTGAACTCATGATTAATTTGAAGTAAATTCAACCTAGATTCTGCAGCTTCAAAGTAAATTTAACCCGAATTATGAGGATTCGAAGTGAATCCAACCTCAATTCTGCAAATTGAACAAAATCAACCTCAAATCTGCAGATTCAAAGGAAATTCAACAACAAATCTGCAGACTCAATGATAATTCAACCTAAATTATGCAGATTCAAAGAAAATTCAACCTAGATTCCGCACATACAAAGCAAATTCAATTTAAATTCTACAGACTCCAAATTCAAACCAAATTCCTGTAGACACACAATTTCAAACTGTATATCCGACCTAAAGTCAAGTCAATTCTGCATTTAAACAGTTACAATATTATAGTATCAGAACTAAAATGCAACATTTTCATTAACCTGAGTAATAATACAATCAATCAACTTAAACAACTACATTACCATTATTATCACAACAAAACAACAATTAAACATAATTCAAATAAACTATACACCGGATAAACATCACATTACATATAACTAAACGAATTCATCAATCGATCAATCAATCAGAGTGCGAATCATCATCAGACGAAAACGAAGACGATGATGACGATGATGAATAGAAATTTGAATTAACAGGAAAACAGAAAAACGTCCATAAACAAAGTGCGAATCGACGAAATTGTTGAAACGGAAAGCAGAAAATGAGATTTAAAACTTGTTCGCTGCTTAATCGTTCAGGATTACAAGCTATGTATTGACATAAATCGGCGGAAATATTGGCTACTGCTACCACTAACGGACTGTTCATCACCATCGTTGATCGGATTTTGATTTTTGTTGAATTTGATTTGAAATTGGGGATGGAGAAATGAAATCAGGGTTAAATTACGGATAATATTGGGGGAAATGAGGTGACGTCAGGAAACTGCTATGAGTTAATTTCGGAACATGCTATTAGACGTGACCTTGGCTTAACCGTCTATATCATACATTTTTTATTCAAGTATTCTAGAAAATGAAAATATATTTTATAATTTTGACGTGTTATTTTAAGATTAGTTATTCATTTTTTGTCCTCTAAGATAAACACAAATATGTTAGAATTAAAAAAGTATTTGACATTTTATAAGTTATATTACGTTAACGTTATATAACACGAGGCAAATTTAGACATACTTGAGTGTACTGGTTTATTTATCGATACAAGACAACTATGACATCTAACTCAACTAGAACTTATGAGATGTTCGTTCGCAACCTTCATGACGATCATTAATGGCTTCATGGTAACAAGAGAAGTGTTTGAACCAGCCTCCTCATTAAGCTCATACTCGATTCTTGATTTCACAATACATGAAGAACTAGATTTGTCGTTTGAGTTCACTTTGATCTCAAACCTCACTCTATAGAGACTAAATCCGATATCTAGAAACCCTCCTTCCACACCCTCGGATTCCTTCACCATTGTCTCATTATCTATCTTTGTGAACTTTTCTTTGTATGGCGAAATCCCATACTCTGCACATGTATCAATAGTCATTTCATTTCATTTCATATAATTTAGTACTCCGTATAGGGAGAAATGTTATATGCAAGTTTCACATCCATCATAAATTGTAACGAAACATATACCTTGGTTTGTAGGTGAGCTTGAGTATAGTACCAACACCACCATTGCCCTCAACAAGTTCAAGTTTGTCCAGAAAATGTTTAGCCACGACTTTCCCGAGCTCGAGTGAGCTATAAAGCTGCCAGGCTTTGCTTGCTTCAACCTTAACTTCTACTTCTTCCGATAATGTTCCAAACATTTTGTTTGATTTACAAAAAGACAACTTTGTTTGATTAAATGGACAAAGTGATTGGTTCTATTTGTAAGACAAAGTGTTAGGCAGAGCATCATTTCCGGAGATTAATTACAATTTGACTATTCGAGTAGTATTCGTACTAGGTATCACAATTTGTTTGGCTCATCATTTTTGGAGATTAATTACAATAAGACTATTAGGTATACAATTTGTTTGTCTAAGATCAAAGTTTTTGATCACTTGGACCACATTGAAAAAGCATGTTATAAGTATTATTTTGAGAGTCGGACGAAATTAAATTTATCCGTATGATGATCTAAAGATAGCGTTAATGATCTAAAAAAAAGTTTTTGCGCAATGACTCAACTTTTACATGCCCATTCATGAAAAAGATTTACAAAAGAACTCTAGAAATCCTTGAAAGATTTCATTTTGCGCAAAAAAAAAAAAAATTGTAAAATGCTTCGACTTATTTTTATAAAAGAAACTACGTATTTCAATGAAAAAAAGCTTTTGAAACTCATTTTACTCAAAAACTACACACGCAACATTACAAAAAAGTGTTCGACCAAAAACTAAAATTTTACAATGGAAGTGATAAATGCAACAAACTTTTTTGATAAATACATCAAAGTTATGTATCAAGTTGTCGTACAACATTCATCAAGTTGTTAAAAACTCAGTATCCATCAAAACGTTTAGTGTATTTATCACCATTAGCTCCGATGGTAAAAAGTCCTTGAAGGACTTTTTTTATACAGAAGCTTTTAGAAAAACTACCATTGGGGATGCTATGTACACCCTCAATCTCAAAAAGAATGTAACCAACAACCAATTTCAAGTTTTCAAGGTCAATTGATCTAGCAAGGTAAATCAGTCAACAGAAGAAAGGAAAAAATGCATATCGTTTAGTAGCCTAAACCCAACAAAATCCAACAGACTAACGCTATTTAAACAGTTGAACTCTTTAATTCCTGTCTTTTTAACTAGAAGCCGTCATTTTCATAAGTATGTTCAACTGTAGGGACCTCCCTCTCCAGTAACGTTGTTCCAATAAACCTTACCATCGATCGTGATTTCCTGTATTCAAAGAGCTGAAATACCACAAAAGCACTTATCAGTTTTCTGTGTGAGCGGACCATGATGAAAAACGCACAAAAACTGCGTACCTGTTCCGGGGTCACTTCTTTGAAGCCAAATTTGTTAATCCACATGCTTTTTTTATCCTGAGCTGCCGGAACCACCATCTTCTTAATCTTTAAATACCCGAGAGACCTCTCGAAGCAAGTGAAAAAAATTTGGAAGTAGCCCTGACAAAGCAGTGAAGAGAGACTTTAGTAGGATGAAAGAATAACATATTATAAAATTTATATCCTAAAAATGTAGAAAATCTAAGTAGAAAAGTAGTATTATCTGAAAAATAATACGTGTGCACCTTCAGTTGGTAAGATCGACTGGTAGCAACAATTGAAAATTCCACAATTTCACGCCCAAGTACACGGAACAACCCGGCTGTCACAACTTTGGAGCTGCACAATCAACATAAGAATTGTTACAAATGCAACCACCATCGAAAAGCACATAAATAAACAAAAAGAAAAAAGAAGTGCCACTTTACTTTATCATCAACATCGCGCAATGTACCCCGAAGAAGTCAAAGTCACCCATTTTTCCCCTATTGGTCAGAGAAACAAAAGAGAAACAGTTTTAAATGCCATGTAACAAATACTACAAAACTAATTATTTTAGATATGCTTACCCGTATGTCATTGACGGTATAAAATCATTTCCAGTAACCAAATCAATTACAGGATTAAAGCAATCCTGTTAGCAAGAAAATCACAGAATACAGTTACTAAGTACTAACTACTTTGGCCCACACAGAATTTGTTACCACCAGAATATAAAAATTACTCACGTGAAATATATTAAAAGCTTCCGCAAGCAACAATTTTTGTTCTTCAGAAGCATCCTTGCCTCTAATAAGAACCCATTTCACATCAATGTCAGTGATACTGTCTGTATCACTGTTCTGCAACTTCTCCCTGTGTATATACTTAATATACTCAGGAATCTGGTCTGGGCCAGATGCTACACAAGCTTCAAGGACAGTATGAAGCCTCGAACAATCGGAAGAGCAGAACCATTCGCCAGGTGGCAATTTCTATAAAATATGGATAATTATTAGATATCGAGAAAAACTTATTATTATATGTAAAACATAATAATTTATCTTTTCCGCACAAGAACTTTTTTTTTTTGGTAGCACTAATGTAGAAAAACAACTGTAAAATCACCCACCTGCAGCCGGGCTATCCCCTTTTCCCATAGACAGCCTATATGGTATTCTTTTTCACACTGAGGCACGGAAAATAGATTAGCGTACAAATCTATAAGCCAGCAAACTGCATAAAATACTAATTTAAATACCTGGTCACAAACTATTACAGTACGATCATTAAAGACATTTTCATCTTCTTCAAAATCAATTGTTCTGTATAGATTAAGGATATCATTTCAAAAGGATTGCACAATTTGATATAATATAGACAATCACAATGTTATAATGAGTAAAATGTCACCTGCATATTGTGCAAGCAATCTGCTCTATATCCACTTGTTCATGACGTAGCTGCAGAGTCGATGCATGTTCATGTAGCGACACACCATTTGAAAGATAAATGTTTCCATATCTAGCCATATTTGAGTACGAATATCAGTAAATTACAAAAAAAATAATAATTAAAAGAAACATGTATATGTGTGTTTGGTGGATAACTCACGGTTTTTTGCGGGAGCCCATGCCAGCGTGAGCTTCAAATTGTGAGGGACTAACCTATTGACAAAATTATAACATAGTTATTTCATTTTCTATCCCACAAGGTCTAATGAGTAAGAAAATAGTACCTCAGTACCACAGCAATTACATAAAATTCTATCCCCCTTCTTCCAACCCGTTACTAGTGTCTGTCAAGAAGAGGATGTTAGATACATGATATAAAATGTATTGATCGAATATCGGCATGTCTATAATTCGCTACCTCCCCATGATTTTTGTAATGTAATTCAATGTTGTCATCTAACTTGAGGAATGCCGCCCGATGCATCTTTTGATCACTTGAAGAACTAAAACAGCAAAAGATCCGCAAACAGTTAAATTCCGGCATGTAAAGTATAGGATTGAAGCATGTAGGTAAATTAGAAAATAAAGTGGCTCTAAGAGCAAAGCAGATAGCAAATGAATAAGAATGATAGTGTATTAACTGCAAAATCTAGCTCTGATGCAAAAAATTAAGGCATAACGTTTTGTAGGATAAGCATATTATAGGATCACAAGAGCACTCAAGAGTGAGGATACCTATATAAGTGACCATCTTCAAAAGTACAACTAATTGATTTTTATAAATGGAACACACAAATTTTGTTAAACAACATCTAACACACATTGAAAGGTTTTCACATAGTATTTTAAGATCTGTTTGGAAAAACCATCAAATAAAAAAAAGAAACATCTAAGAGGAGAAAGTAAGAGATGTGAGACGAGAAAACTTCAAATTGGTAAAAACATGAGAAGAATCAACATTTAGAGAATATCTATGAAAGATTCAAGTTTCATTAGATACAAGACATCCGTTTCCAAAAAAGATACACAATGTTTAATGCCTTCAATATGAACTCGATGTGAGAATCGACATCAATACAATACCTTCAGCTTAAAAATAATTAAAATCATGATGATAAAAAATAAAAAGGAAAAGAAAAAAATTTGACAATTATAATAATCATTAGAACAAATAATTCACATTAAAGAATGTTGGTTAGCAACAAGATCCATATCAATTTTGGTTGGGGAGTAGTAAACATGGCACTTCAAATTAGCAATTCTTAGTGGATGAAGATCCAACCAGAAAAAGAAGAGACATTGATTCAAAACACATAACTAAACTTCCTTCTATGTCTATAGATTTGACGATTGTTAAACCGTACTCAAATTTTAATAACTAGTCTATCGAGATACAAAAGAAAATTGTAGTAAGAACAATGACGGAAGATGATACATAAAAAATTTAACCGAGATATAGCATAGATCGGTAAAAATACCGATTGACACACCTTTGATGAAAGAACAGCCGGAGAGAGACGAGCGAATGACCGGTGGTGTTTTGAGACGGGAGCGGCGGAAAGAGATCAATATAAAATAAACCCTAGAAAGGTAGTATCAAAGTCAGCTTTGGGAAATGGCTATTAATGCAATAAAGACGAGTTGTCATTATGGATTTGAAAACTTAATCCATATTTAACCTTAAGATTAAGCGGGTGTTTTAAAGTGTAAACATGTTTTAAAAAAAAGTTGAAGTAGTGGAAACCCTAACGGGCCTATGCCAGTATCACCTCAAGCCCATCACGAGAGGTAAAACAAGTTCACCTAGCAACCAACTCATATGGTAGCCCAACCAACTTATCCACCTTCATCCAGGAATTTTTATAATAACTTACCTTCTCCTTGATGACAATGAGGATTGAACTCGAGATATTTTCCAAATCCCCACATCACCCAAATCAAATAGGTTACATACCGAAATTGAAAACTCAAAATCACAAACCCAAGCTTTCGGTTTTTATTATTTGGTTGATCATTTACATTGTACTAAAGTATGGCTAGGAGATTAGATTTTGTTGAGCTAAATTTAATTTGCATTTTCAGAGTTCACAAAAGAGAAGGACGACTGAGATGGTTTGGACACATAAGGAGGAGACTCCCCACATACATCCAGTAATTCAAGACTAAGCCTAAGGTGGGAGGAGAAACTGAAACTTGATCCGAAGGAGCTTCAAAGGACATGATATCGGACAAGAACAAGTGGAGAAGTAGAATTAGAATACATGGTACCTCCCACTAGACTTTCTTGACGACTTAGTGGCCCTAAATAAAGAAAGTAATTTATTATAGAAATTCATGGATGAACGAGGATCATTTGGTTGGGCTACCACCTAAGCGGACCACTATGTAAGCTTGATTGACCTAAGCGATGGGCTTGAGGTGCCACTGACCAGTAGTTCAACCTTTTCAGAAAACATGTTTACACTCTAAAACACCCGCTTGATTGTTCGAATTAAATGTGAAAAACTTATCAAATCCTTTATGACAATCTCTCTTTATTGCATTATTCATAGCCATTTTCAAAAAGTCAACTTTGATTTTACCTTTCCATGGTTTTTATTTTTTTATTTTTTTTTAGACGTGGTTACGACACCACCTTTAGTGAGCCATTATTCCACGGGGACCAAACTCGCTCCCACACCGACTTGGTAAAGGTAAAGCTCTCCCTAAGGAGATTGACTTGACCCGTAGAAATTGTTTGCACTAAGTGGGATTTGAGGGTTTTGTCTTATATTCATCCCCTTTCATCTCTTTCTGCCACTCACATCTCAAAACAATACCGGTCATCTACTTGTCTCTCTCTGGCTGCTTTGAATCAAATATACGTCCTTTTTACCGATCCATCCTATATCTCATGTTTGGTCCACCCAATGTGAGAGCTCCTCAAAGAAGAAAAAGGTCACCCTGATCCCCATGTTCTTAAGGGGCCACAAGCACAACAAATCTAGTGTGCCCAGGCAGGGATGGTACAGGGATGGGGTGACCTCCTAGGAAGTCCTCCGCTTGTCGCCATAAAAAAGTTGTACGCCCATGAGGCAACGCGGACAATATTCTCTTCCGTACGCCCACGAAGCAAAGCGGACGATATTCTATGATAGTGGTAGGATAAATGTTACAAGCATCTCTTAAGTGGTAGCCTTCCGATACACTAAACCATAAGTTAGGAAATTGATTTAATTACATTATCCTAAAGAACTAGTGAATTATTTAATCATTTAAAATAAACCACACAAAACTTCGATTACAATCAAGGGTCGAAATATGATAAACGGATGTGTTAATTTAATACCCAATTAGCATACGTAAGTCTTTCACATGCCATGAATCAAAGTATTTCTCAAACTGAATTGTATAGGACAAACTCAAGTACTCATCACAAATCATTTAAGGATAATGAAATTGGTCCTTGAGTCAACACGTACCGAAAAGTAGGAGACACTACCCTAAGGGCGTGTTTGGTACGAGTGAACGGTAAAAAGAGAATGAAAACAATTCCATTTGCCTTGTTTGTTGGGTATTAGAGAATGGAAACGCCCATTCCGTTAGTTCTATTCTTTACGAAACAAGGAGGAAACGAGAGGATAGAAGTTTATTAAGCGGGCTCATTCTCCGTGAGAATCAAGAACGGGAATAAAAATGTACACTTTATAAATAAGAACATCATGTGCATTGCACATGCTCTTCAAAATTAAAATCCTTTTAAAAACCCTAGCTCATCCTTCGCTCCAGCGAATTTGGGGATTCATCCCTTAGGCAATTCTTCATCAATTTAATGGTCCATCTCTCATTGCTCATCTTCCTCATCATCATCTGTTGCTTCCTCCTCGCTATATGTTGCACCGTTTTCACCATTTCGTGTTGCTTCGAAAAAGAATACCTTCTCACTTTTGATAGAAACTTTGATGGTTAGTATTTTTAGAGGTTTGTTTAAGATCAGTTAATATTTCAAGGTTCATGTGTTCTTCCATATATAACATCGAAGAAGAGGGGGAATGGTAAAAGCCATATTGGAATAGAATCATAGACTAAGCATTAGAGTGCTACAAGCATATATTTCACTAAATATAGGATTACCTCCTAAAAATTATTTTTTAGTAGTTATAAGCTGTTTTTTACTAAATATACAATGTACTTTTACCGAAAGATAAGTAGTTATACCCCTCAGCTGATTTTCCGCGATTGACTAGTCCTCGAAGTTTTTGTGTCATTTAAAAATATACATTTACCTACTAGAAGTTATTTTGGATCTCACTAGAAGCTAAAAATAAGGTAGCCCCCTAGAGTTTTGGGACACTACGGGAGCGTTTGGTTCGCATAATATTTCCGAAGGAATTGGAAACTATCAAAAGAATTGGAATTAGAATGTGTTATGCGTTTAGTTGGCATACTGGAAAGGAATTCGTATGTCAAATAATGGTGTAGATGACCTGTGATAAATTGACTTAAATATCCTTTTAGTTTCTATAATCTTTCTAACCTTTTTTGTTTATATAGATTTTACACCAACCACTATCATCACCCATTACTGACCAAAACTCTGAATCTATGAAACACGGCCTTTTGCCATGAACTACTCTAGAATCGGACAAACCAACACTAAAACAAACTCCAAATTAAAACACAATGAACCTATGAACACTTGTTACAACCAAATCAGCGAAGTTAAAGAAGATAAATCGAACAACAATGGCCCTAATTAAGAACATCAAATTGAATAAGAAATAATGAAAGGGCTATAGTACGCTATGGATCTGGCGACATGGATGATGTCGTAAAGGCGAGTGTGATACGACAGTCACAATTGTACGTCGTGGTTGTAATGAAGAGGTAAAGGTTAGATAGTGGAACGAGGCCATGGTTGTGGAGGTGGTCGTTGACAATTGTAAAGTAAGGAGGGGAGGGAGAAGGGTTAGCTAAAAGAGAGAGAAGTCATGACATGTTGATGGGCCTGATAAGAAGATAAACTGAACTTTGTAGGTTTAAAGGGATGTTTGGTAAAAATGTGTACATTCCATTGGATTTCTATATTTTCCTTCCATCGAAGGAATGTTAAATTCCTGTACCTAAAGGAATGTGATTAAATGTTAAGAATTCCAATTCCATCCATTACCCAAACAAGCTAATGAATGGAATAGTTGGTTCTCATCCTTCAGAGACTAACAAATGTAATAGGAGCATCCGTCGACAAAAGGATCACCCTAAGATGATCATCTCATGGCTTTTATAGAAGCTTTAACAATTTTTTCAACTTCAATACCAATTCCATGTCCATAGGAATTCTATCAACCAAACAGGCCCTAAGAGTCCTTTAACACACTCATGTCTCACCCTTGTTATATTTCACTCTCTCATATACCAAACTCTCTCCCTAGGCCCCTTGTTTCACTCGAGATACACAAACAAAAAATAACAATGCCAACCATCATCGGACCTTTTATACAAAGTCAAGTCAACTTCTAAGAGCACCAACCAACGCTTACCAATGTTTGGTCTACAATTTTCAATGTATGTATTAAAGGTCTATTATATGGGTCGAGTAGTTTGAATCATGGTGAATATGCCTTTGCTTGAAGACTCTATAGTTTGACATTCGTCAAATTTTAAACATCATCCAACTATTTAGACAAAGTCAAGTCAGCTTCTAAGAGCACCAACCCACTCTTGACAATGTTTTGTCTAAATTTTCAATTTATGTATTGAAGGTCTATTATATGGGTCGAGTAGTTTGAATCATGGTGCATATGCCTTTGCTTGCAGAGTCTATAGTTTGGCATTCGTTAAATTTTCATTTAGCACCTCAAATAATCTCATAAATTAACATGATATAGGCAATAAATCATACACCATGCTAAGTCATCCTATATGTTTGTTGTAAGCTCAATGCAAACCCTGAACCCTTATAGTACAAGACAAAGCATTTGATGCACTTACACCAATTTGGACCTTTCATAGCCTGCCTGAAGTTATTTATTTGACAATTAAATACATAGATGGATATAACACTCATCAAGAGACATATTTTTTAACCCTACATCTAAAGCAAACTCAAGAAATGTATGGTTCCACTCATCAAGCGACATATTTTTTAACCCATTATATCTAAAGCGAAGTCCGGGCAACGTATGGTTCCTCGATAAAATAATATCCATTGAGATATAAGAAATAAGGAAAAATGTCTTAGATGAGCAATAGACAAAGGTCTACTTCACACAGTATTGCCTATACTATTGGGAAACATGTAACTTGAATTAGCAAAGAGCCTGTTACCATTGTAGAAGCCTAGTTTAGAGCAATCTGCCATGAAATTCGGGAAGGTATTTGGCTAAGGGTGACATGGAAAAGCAAAAAGTGGTTGTTGAGGGACCAACAATCCTACAGAGTGAACAAGGTAGTCACTAAGACAGCAGCAAAAAAATATAAAAAAAAAATTGCAAGAAACTCCTTGCATCATCATGACCAGGCCAAGGATATAAATATGTATAGGCACTTTATCAAATTCAATTAGAATATGGTAAACTGAAATAGGAGTATGTGCCAAAGATGCAATATTATTATAAAGCCATGACCAAGACCAAATCTAGAAGAGTTAAGGTTCAAGTCGGGTATAACTGATAACGAGATCCCACTTGAGGGGTGGGGGTGGGGGGCGTGAAAATAAGCTACTTATTGAGCCGCAACCCACAAAATCAAGTTACTTGCACATTCGCATAACAAGGCTAGCTATCACAAGAATCATTTGCCAATAAAAGAGTTCCTCACAGTTTAAAACACATTTCGCTAGGAATACTGCCATAAAATTTACACAAGTGACAGTACCTATGGTGAGGCAGCTAAAACAAAAAATTCAAAAAACATGTTCATAGGTACCACTTCGCTTTAACACATGACCTATCAATTGTAACCCTACAAAAGGGTTAATATCTTATCCACAAATCAGGTCATCAAAAACCTTCAGGACTGAGCAATAGTGAAACATCATGTCTAGTCATAACAAGATTCATGATTTCATGCTTGTCTGTGTTCTTGGTAGAGAAAACCAATAGCTGATATGAGCTTCAAACTATGAGGGACTCACCTATATAAAATAACTATTTCATATACGATAAAAGTCTAAGGCTCATGAAGAAAGTAACTCGATAGTACTAACAGATTAAGAAACAGAACCTCGTTGACACCGTTGAAAACCAGGGAGGCATTCCTCTGAATTGTAATTTACAGTAATGCCATAGAGAAACAAAAACAACTGCATCTAAAAAATTACATCCCTTAGATAGATCAAAATGATTACATTAGTATCTGATTATCTATATATTATGTGATTTATCAAGGAAATGCAAGAACCAAAATCAAATACTAACATCATACGTACTCAAGGCCAATGTTTTACATACTATAGTATTTCTAGCAATAAATATTTTTGAAGTCAGTTGTCTGCTCTGTATTACATATGACTACAGTTATTGTTTCTAGATCAACTCCTTAGTCCATACATTGTATTATTATTTTAACCTTAAAACTGAAAACTCTTTAAATGAAAAAACGGATTCGATATTTCATTTGAAAGAGACAGCTTGAGATTCACATTCATCACAAAAGATGTTCCAATCAACCATACAACAAAGACTAAAGTGCATTTACCAACGATTCCAAATGACACCAAGATCTAAACCAAATTTTAAAGTTAAAACAAAATTTAAAAGATCGACTCTTCACGAATTACAAGAATTGCCTTTATCCATTAGCTATTTATCTACTACATAGCACATTAGACAAATAATTTCCATGAATATGCCAAATATATATTATATAATTGCTCTTACATAATATACATATATATAATACACATATTCACTTTTTTACACAAACACATGTTTTTGTTTTAATTACCATAGGCTACTAGAAGCAAAATTTACAAACAATAAAGGGATATTATACTTATGAGTAAGAAAATATACCTTGCAACAAAAATTGTAGAAGAACATGAAACCTTTGATTTTCACCCTTTGATTCCTCGACATTTGTGAAATTATTCCTTGTGCTAAACCTCTTTGCCAGAACAAATGAACACCATTTATGTTCTTCATCATAAATGGTATTAATATTAATGATGATTGACGATAACGATCAGATGTATAAAACAAAGGGGCCATCAACCTATGTAGGAAAAAAGAAACGCTGAAAACCCTTGAAATTGTGATGTGTGTAGTTATTTTAATAAACTAATAAATAAGAAAAACATAACAGGGTTTTTGTTGTGCTTTTTAGTTAAGGAGTTCATTTTAGAACAAAATAATTTTATTGAAACAAAATTACTGTGTAAAGCTAAATTAACTGGTGTAACAAATATTGTTGCAAGTATTTGGCATAACACATTTACTGCATAGATTGGAAACTGATACTTTTGTGTGAGCGTATTCCTTAAAAATGTTTTGCACACCAAAATGGTATAAAAATTAGATGAATAGATTGTCAATCCTCTAAGGTAATTACACACAGGTTGACTATAAAGCTTTATGTATACTAACATATTATATGTGTAAATTACCTTTGTGTATCTTCTGGTTCATAAACTAATCGTCGTCGGGAATTATTCTCGTGACATTTTTAAATACGCTCTCATCATATTTCACTTTTTATCAGCCAATCATGATAGTTATTTAAAGAGATGGGATCAAACTATCGTTTCTTTTCCTTAGAACAACCAAATCCTCCTGCATAATTGGAAGGAAAAAGCAAATAATTAAGATGATGAAGGAAAAATACAAATTGGTACAAGATTAAATATTTTTTAGATAGCTTTTGAAATTTTAACTTTGTAAAAGCAGAGTATCTTACAACCTTGATGATTATGCATCTATGAGAGCGTTCATCAAGTTTTTGATAGAATGATACTTTGATGTGCGATGCTCATGTATAAGAGATACAAGAAACTACATGTGAAATAAAAGGAGCTAATAACATAAAGTTCATCAATAAGAGCACATTTGATGATAAGGATCCAAAACATGTGATGCTTTTGTAATACGTCGGTTCATGTCTATCTTTTGACGCCTATATTTTGTTTACACCGAGATATTGAGTGTTGGATAATTGACATAACATTAAATCGATTTACATATAAACAGTATGATCAACAAAATGATTTCCACAATTAAACCTACATGTTTATTTGATGGGTGTGGTTTCTTTTTGGGATTTGATGTCATAAATCTTAGATGATAAAAATCCATAAGCTGACTTTCGTGATATATTCCAGATACTTTACTTTTCTCTCAAACAAACAACCGACTATCTTATAGCAACACGTGTCTTAATGTCCAGAGTCAAACATAGTAGCCTTTGATGGGCTACTTTAGTAATTAACACATCCAAACGAAAGTTCAGGACGAAATCAAGGGAATTGATCATGTTTGGATTCTTCAATCTTGAACTTGTCTACAATCTTGGTTTTGGAGACATTCACATCAGTAGTTACCATTTGAAAATGTAGAGATCGATACAAAAAGAGGATCAAAGAAACATATTCTGCATTATGCAAGATACACTTTCTTTTAAACATTATTTGGAAATTGGAAGTGTGTACCACTCTTTCAAAATTCAAAAGTTTTCTGATTACCAGGATGAAACAATTTTTTACTAGTTCATTTACCATTATGTTGCACATAACGGACCACTTGTAAAAATTCAATGACCTACGGTGTTTTTTAAAAAAACAAACAAACAAACAAACATGTCCTATAACACAAAACACTTGTGAAGCTAAACTTCTATACAGAAAAGGACAAATAAATCACTAAACTTCAAATTCAAACAAGGAATAACAAGTCCATCTATATAATTTCAAGACTCGCAATTAGGGTTTTATATTTCATTCAGAAGAGACTGCTTATGGTTCACATTAATCACAACACATGAACAATCAATCACATTGCTAAGCAAGGTAAACTTGATTAAATATGATTAAGAAGGATAGTGGAATTAAAATAAATTGTTACCGAAATTGTAGAAGAACATGAAACCCTTGCCGTATGATTGCTCTGAAATTGTAGAAGAACACGAAACCATTGCCGTATGATTACTCTGAAATTGTAAGAAAGTGTTCGCCGGAACAAACAGAGAGTAAGCCATCATCTCAATTAAAAATTACAGTTTTAAAACTAAACCCTTATGAATTTGTCATGTTTGTATGTTTTACAGTTTGAAAAATAAAGTTATCATTTTCTTTACTGATGTATAATAACCAGCTTTTCTATTTAATTTTTTAATTTTTAATTTTGGGGTTTGTTTGGCCCGTCCCAAAGACACCGTTACTACCGGTGTGTCGGTTGACCGTGTCGGTTCTCTTGCGTCGGCAACACAAATGGTAAGACCCACTTAATTTTTAAATGTTTTTTTACAATACCGTTGGATGATAAAAAATAAAAAATAAAAAATATATCCGTTTTTCAACGGTAATATAACCGTTTTTCTGAAATATTTGAAATATATCCGTTTTTCGCTACAAAGCGGGTTCTCCAACGAATACTAGAGTCTGATTTAGTTTTAGGGTGTTATTTTAATTAATGTATTGTTTTATTTTAATTAATGTAATATCTTTTTTATTTTGATGAAATAGTTTAAATTAAATTTGTGTTTTAAAAATTAAAATTAATTAATTATATGTGTGTCAATTTGAAAGTGTTGATGTGAAGCTGAGAAACACATTCATTGTTGGGAGTGGTCTTAAAGACATCACTTATCGATGTCTCTAATAAATGTGGATACGCATGAAATGATTTTACCTCATTCAAAATTGGAGCTGAATCAAAATTCAAAAGGTAATCTAAATTTATTATGATAGGAGTACAACTATTAATGAATGTGTCAGAGACTTAATGATATCATTATCATTATCATTTTCTGTTTTCTATTTTGGACCATTGAATATTATTTTATAGTTAATCAGTTGGTATTTTACACAATTAACTTATACCGGCAAGGTATCACCGCAAAGTATTAGCTAATGATTTCTTATAACTTTTATTATTAAGTACGTGAAGGACCCGTGACAATGCGGGCTTTAAAATTTGTCTTCGTTAAAAAAGATTAAGTTAAATGATGTTTTGATACCATATAAAATATTTACGAACCAATAACAATAAATGAACTTTTACAAAGTTACCAACCCACATCAATACAACTAACAAATACTCACCTATATCAGTTCAAAACCTAAAATGACCTTCAGATTCATAGTTTAATATTTTTTTTTAGAAACATGCAATTTTATTGATAAACCACTAATCCAAATACAAACTCCAAATGCTTTTCGGATCAAAGAAGTTTGGAAGTTGGACCAATCACGTGGTTATAATCAGGAGTATTAATGTGTCATGTTTGGGTATGTGTGTTTTGGTTTGGCCAGAGCAGTTGGCTTCGATTGTCATTCTTGTTCATAAGCTTTCAGCCAACCGGATTTTTTTCTCCCAGCCGGGTTGTCGGGTTCGATTCAGTCCTTGCCGAGATCTTCATGGAGTATGGCTTGTTTTTCTTTTTAGTCTTGCTGGAGTTAGTAGTGGTGGTTTTCCTTTTGGTTATGCGGCATGTCGTATTCCCAATTTGTATTGTATAATTGTTTTGTGATTAAGTAATATATTTCTCGGGTTGTTTGCCCTTTTTTTAAAAAAAAAAATACAATACCATACAAGTGTGAACTCTCGTCATGCATGATTCAGCTACTATTTACACGACCATCAAGTATTACATCAGTGGCTCAAGATCATATCAATTACAGATTACAAACTAATACATACAGAATGACATCACAAAACCATTGTATTACACCAATCTAGCTCACACCATTTATCTCAGTTGAGAGTACCCATGTTCAATCCACATGACAGTGGGTCATTCACCTAGTCCACTCTAGTTTCACCTTTTGTACTCTAGCTTTTATCCATTCAAAGCTTTGAACCTGAATTTCTTGAAACAGTCCCGCACATCTTAATACCTTTTTTTCCAAACACCTTGGCATTTCTGTTTTTCCACAACAAATAAGTCGTAACCCAAATTACCCCTCTCCACAGTTCTTGAATCAGTTTGTTTCTACCATGACTTCATAGTTTAATACTCAACCATGCTATTCTAGCAACATCCTTGATTTGCTTGCAGAAATCTTTGAATGAAGTCACCCCGTGTGACCTCAGTTCGATCCTTATTTTCTATTTTAGTGCTACCTGAAAAACAACAAAATTATTAAAGCTTTTTCGAAACTCCACCATTGCAATCATTAAAACACCCATCTTGCTCTATGGAGAAGGTTTGTTAAATCGTTTAAATAATTTATTATTTTTATTTAGAGAGCTCAATAAATTTTGTATCAATATGCTAGCACAAACTGGGAAGTGGAGAAAAATGATACATTGAATAACAACCAATGCTTGCAGATTTTTCTTTTTTCTTGAAGGTTTTTCAACTTTCAAAGAAAGGGACGGGATGGAAGACGTGCATTTCCAACCTAAAACGACATGTGGTAAAAAGTAGGCATATTGACCCTATTACCAAACCCGCCCAACCTATTTTGCCACCTCTGACCAGGAACATATAGATAGGAGGTGGTGAGCTGCACATAAGCAATCTGGGTTGATTGAATTGTTAAAGTTGCACAATGTATTGTCTGAAACATGCCTTTTGCAAATAGAGATGAGATAGAAAGTTAGATGTTAAGATATACAGAAAATAGTTTAAAATTAGCTAATAAGATATGTTGTTTCATATTTCAGTATTCCCCTTTATTTTTAATAGAACAAGGGTAATTTTAAAATTCATGATCTTTATAGTCGAATTAAAAATCCCAATCACATATGTTGTTTCATATTTCAGTATTTCCCTTTATTTTTAATAGAACAAGGGTAATTTTAAAATTCATGATCTTTATAGTCGAATTAAAAATCCCAATCATTTGTCAAGAAACAAACAGTGAGCAGTGATGGCAACATTAACCGATTAAGTTATTAGTTATAAACTTGATCAGTTTGTGTTTTAACTCAAATGGGTCAAATAAATAAATAGCTAAATGGCTACCGGGTCAAATGAGTTGAAAGTTGTCCAAACTCTGTTTTGCATGCATACAACCTCCTACTTGTTTTACTCAACGATTTAGGTTAATGTTGTGATAACTTTGTTTTTAAAATCATAATTAACACGCTAATATCTTTTAGAAAGAATTTAGCCGGGAAGGAGAAGAGTTTACCAGTCAAACCAATCAAGGCTATTTGTTTCGGCTTGTACGGAATCCGTTCTCAAAAATTAAGATTAAACAAGTGATAACTTTGTTTTTTAAATCATAATTGATACACATTGCTTTTAAAAGAATTTAAACCGTAAAAGAAAAGAGTTTACAGGTCAACTAAACCAAGACCGCGTGTTTTGACTTTGTTGGGACATAAAGATTAGTACTCCCAAGCTTAATATAGGTTAGTACTGCTATCCAAAAGTTTCTACTGCCGGTTCATTTCAAAGTTTCTACTGCTAGAACAAGAACAAGATTAGTACTGCCAAAAGGATCTCAGAGTTAGTACTGCTGGTAGGATTTCAAGATTAATACTGCTGGTATGATTTCTGGAGTTAGCACTGCTAGACCAGTTTCCATTGTTTCCACTGTTGGTTCGATTTACACAGTTTCTACTGCTACTTGTTTCTACTGCTTAGTAGAGCTGTCAGACTACCCAAAAGTAAAGCAGTAAAGCATATTTTACTTTATGGACACGGAGCATGCTTGAAGAGTTGACTTATGTCAAGATTCTTCAAGCCATGTCCTTTGAAGCTCTAAAACAGATGTATGATAAAGAGCAGGACATTCTCTAGAAAGGTAAGGAGGAAGATATAAGGTGGGAAAAAGAAAAGAAGCTGAAAGGCATGCATGATACACCTGTTCAAAAGGGTCTCAAAATGTTTGAAAGGAAGAAGAAAGCTGCAGAGGGCACACAAAGTGAGGGTTACTTTGAAAAAGTGCAGAAAAGGCAGAAAGATGATAAGGAAAAGGAGGGTGAAGATAGCAGAGGACAGGTAATAATTGATACAGCTGACTGTGAGCCCTTGAAGGTGGATTATCCAATCCAATCATAGATTGGTATCAGACACTAGATAGTGCAAACAGAAGGCATTTTAAGATTGTTAGAGCAGGAGGATCAACTGAGCTCTATAGAAACTTCTTTTCAATGCTCAAGGTATTCAGAAGAAAAGATCTTGATGAGATGTTTGAGGCAGGTATGAATAGGTTTAGATGAGAGAAAGGATATGATGATGATCATCAATTATTTGAGTATTTGAAGCAGATGTACTTGCCTGAAGCAGAAATGAGAATATTTATGAAGGAATTCTCATCTGTCAACTACTGGTATTGTTTTGATAGTTGTGGAGTTCATATGTATAGCCAGTTAGATGGAGGTGTAGGATATTTTCTGATTGGCAAAGTTTATCCATGGAATCCTGCAGTGGTAGAAAGCATGTTGATGCGTAAAGTCAAATGCTCAAATCTGAAAGTTGCAGCAGCTTTGATAAAGGAATTAAAAGAATATCTTAAAAGAATGAGTAAGTAGAAGAAATAAACCCCAATGTAGTCAAAAGGTAAATCTGGAGAAACTTAGTGCTGTTGGGTAGAAAACATAAGTTTAGGGGGAGATTGTTGGGACATAAAGATTAGTACTGCCAAGCTTAATATAGGTTAGTACTGCTATCCAAAAGTTTCTACTGCCGGTTCATTTCAAAATTTCTACTGCCGGAACAAGAACAAGATTAGTACTGCCAGAAGGATCTCAGAGTTAGTACTGCTGGTAGGATTTCAAGATTAATACTGCTGGTATGATTTCTAGAGTTAGCACTGCTAGACCAGTTTCCATTGTTTCCACTGTTGGTTCGATTTACACAGTTTCTACTGCTACTTGTTTCTACTGCTTAGTAGAGCTGTCAGACTACCCAAAAGTAAAGCAGTAAAGCATATTTTACTTTATGGACACGGAGCATGCTTGAAGAGTTGACTTATGTGCATTAATTGCTCTAACGTGTAACAGAGTGTCTAGTTTACTTTTGTGGCATGCTTAACATTGTAACTTGTGTAAATCCTAGGTTTATAAACAAGTGTAAAAGTGTGTATATTATAGATGTGAGTAAGCTTAGACAGACGATTTTTCATATTAGATTAGTTAGCTTCGAGGTTATTGTAACCCTAATACAATCAAGTGTATTCGTATTATTAATCTTAATAATATTGGAGCTTTTGTCATAAAATTTGTGTGTTCTATTGTTCTTTATCTATTAAAATACAAACATCTATACAAAACATACATACAACTTCCAAACTTAACAAGTATTATTCCGCAAATTTCTTGTTAAGAAGTTCAAGCATAGTGAAACTTAATCTTGATCTTGATCTAGTCGATCCTGTCAGACTTTTTCTGAAAAATGACCCCATTTTACCAGACCATGTGTTGATCCCTTCCCCAACCCATCTTGCCATGTCCAGCAGTGAAAAATGACCCCTTTTCAATGTATGTAGATTTTTCTTTTTTCTTGAAGGACTTTCTAAGAAAGGGAAGGGAGGGAAGAAGAGCATTCACTATCTTATCCATATATGTGCAACACATTCCTCATCAAAGACCAACAACAACATTTAAGCTGTAGCATTTATTAGACTTAAAAGTTAAAACAACTCTCACATTAGAAGAATCAAATAATCAGATTATAATATGGCAGAACTTTATATATAATGTAGAACAGTCTTAAATAAAGAATATTACAATATCATAAACAAATTCCATGGGTTAATTTGGGTCATACCACTGAAAGTGTTATCTAACCGTTTTCAACCCGCTAAAGTGATTTATTTAAACAAGTTGGATATTAATTTAACAAGTTAGTTTAAAAAAGTAAGAATTATTTGTAGCAGGTCATCAAGGTCAGCAAAAATAAAATTTTCATTTTGACTATTATCCAAACCAACGGCCCATTTTGCCACCTCTAGTTTTCCGAAACTAAGTTTGATAAACATTTGCCAAAGAATTTTGCGGTTGGATGTACATGAGCATATCAATACAAACATATTCATTTACTGATTCTTTCTGAAATTAATAACTAAGCAAATTTGATTGATTGACTTGCGTTTCTATCGACTACAATGTAAATTAATAAATTTACTTAAACCAATATAGCTCAGAAACAGGTAGTAGACGTAAAATGCTAACAGTGATACAATATAGGTAAGTCAAACAGCTTAACTGATAGCATAGGATTTAGAAGGGAATAATATACACACTTTCCCCTGCTTAGGTTGACCGGTAGCAACGATCAAAATTTCTGCAACTTCGTGCCCAAAAAGACAAAGATCCCGGCTATAACCACTTCTAAGAATCAGCAGAAGAATCAGCATAAATCTTGCGTTAACTATATAAACAAACACATATCATAAATTATATTATACACAATTCAGAACACGTACATACAAAATCTGTCATCTTATCTTAACCTGTCATACATCACTACCACCACATGTGCGGCCATCATCTTCCACTGCGGCAGGAAACTAGTTTTAGTAAAAACATTTAAATCTTATGCATGTATTGGTACTCATAATAACATCCAAATTTCTGTAAAATTTTGTGAATATAAAAGCTATCTGAGTTTGTATTATATAGTAAAGGGGCCAAATGTAACATATGTCCTGAGTTGACGTTGCTAAGAAAATAAAATTTTATAAATCTCAATATATATCCTTTTTGTGATCCAGAAAATCAGTTTATGAAACTTTTTAAATACCCTCTAAATTATCATTTCATTAAACGACCCGTAAGTTCGTATGTCCAATCAAGAAACTAGTAAATGGGTTCTAATCGAACTTGACATGATTTACTTTCAACCAACCTTCAAGCATGGTTGTAACTAAACAAAAAACATTTTTAAAATATTATGTTTGAACTTTGCTTTTACTGTTTAGAAAAAGATTTTAGCAACAAGAAATATGAAATTTGAACTTTAAGTACTAATGTTGATCAACCCAAGATTTTCAACCAGTTGATCATTTACAAATTACAATACTGTCAACAATCAAATACGCTCAACCCAAATAACAGGCAAAATCAATACTAGTTCTGCACAGCTTCAATGATACCTGAAAAATTAAGAACAATGCAATAAAATCATATAAAGTAGTGCGTCACAGAAATTGGATGCAAACCGCATTAACTTATAACAACCAGTTAACATGATACAAAAAACTCCCAAGATGTTTAAGCAACTTAAGTAATCTCAAAATAACAGAGATCATCTTTACAAATAGTCTGACATTTTAAGGACCTCTCCTTCAAGCTGTGTGGTTCCTATAAAAGCCATTATTGTTGTATGCATTCCATGGTATTCTTTCAAGTTCGCCAAAACCACAAATCATTTACCTGTATGTATATACCAAAGACTCAATTTTTACGAGGGAGGTGATAAATACATCAAGTTACATAAATACACAAAAAGTATGCATCAAGTTTTGGTGTATTCATCAAATTGTTGAGTTTCTTTTAAAAGACTTCTTTTTGTTATAAAACAGTTTCTAAAGAACCTTACTATCAATGTTCCCATTTGCATGTACTCAAATAGCTAAAACACCACAATATCACTTATCATTTTTCAGTGTTGAGAATGAGTGAACCGTCATGAAAAACGCATAAATACTACGTACCTATTCTGTGGTCACTTCTCTTAGGCCAAATATGTCAATCTAAATGTCTTTTGCATCATCAGCCGCTGGAACCACCATCTTCTTATTCTTTATATCCTAACAAATGTACAAAAACTAAGTAGCAAAATCATAATATGTGTGCACCTTCCCTTGGTAAGGTCGAGTGGTAGCAACAATCAGAAGTTATACAATTTCATGCCCGAGAACACATAACAACCTGGGTATAACAAGTTTTGAGCAGCACAATCAACATAAAAAATGTTATAAATGCCACCACCAAATTCGGAAAAGCATAAATAAACAAAAAAATTGAAGTGCTGTTTTTACTTTATTTAACATCGCGCAATGTACTTCAAGGAAGTCCGAGGCACCCATTTCCATCCTACTGATTGGAGAAACGAGAGAGAAAGACAATTTTAAATACAGAATAACAAATACTAAGTATTATGTATATGCATTACCGGGATGCCATAGACCATATAAAATCTGATCTAGTAACTGAATCAACAATAGGGTTGAAGCAAACATGTTAGCATGAAAATCACAGGAAAAACGATTACTTACCACTAAAAACATACACAAAATTTGTTACCACCGGAATATTAAAAATACTCGCATGAAATTATCAACAGCTTCTGCAAGGAATGATTTGTGTTCTTCAGAAGACGCCACAAACAACGACACACTTCACATCAAAATCGGTGATACTGTAAGTATCACGGTTCTGCAACTTCTTCCTATGTATATATACTTTATATAATACGGAATGTGTTGTGGTCCACATGCTACACAAACACCAATAACAGTATGAAGCTACAAACAATCTAGATATCAGAACCAACTTCCAAGTAACAATTTCTATAGCAAATGGACAATTATTAGATCCCGTGACAAACTTATTTTTGATGAACTTTTATGTTGTACATATAATAATAAGTCTGTCTCCATATTAATAATTGTCCATATATTATAGGAATTGCCACTTGGCAAGTGGTTATGCTATTCGGTTTGTTCGAAGCTTCATACTGTTCTTGGAATTTTTGTAGCATATGGCTCACAACAGATTCCGGAATATATTATACATAGGGAGAAGTTGCAAAACAGTGATACGGAGAACAGTATCAATGATTTTGTTGTGAAGTGGGTTATTATTCGAGGCAAAGATGCTTCTGAAGATCACACATTGTTTGCTAATATTGATATTATTCATGTGGGGATTTTTTATATTCTGGTGGTAACGATTTTGTGTATGCAAAAGTAGTTAGTACTTAGTAACCGTTAATTATATATTTTCATCCTAACATGATTGCTTCAATCCTATTATTGATTCGGTTACTGGATAAGATTTTGTACAATGAAAAATGGGTAAGCATATATATAATACTTCATTTTGTATTTGTTATTTAGTGCTTAAAATTGTCTCTCTTTTGTTCATCCAACCAATAGGAGGAAAATGGGTGACTCGGACTTCTGCGGAGTACATTGCGCGATGTTAATGATAAAGTAAAACTGCACTTCTTATTTTTGTCTATTTATATGCTTTAATTTCGTGGTTGCATTTATAACAATTCCTATTTGATTGTGCAGATCCAAACTTGTTACAGCCGGGTTGTTCAGTGTTCTTGGGCATGAAATTATAAAACTTCCAATTGTTGCTACCACTCGACCTTACCAACGGAAAGTGTGCATGTATTATTATTCCTACTAAAGTCTCTCATGACTACATTGTTAGGGCTACTTTCATATATTTTTCACCTGCTTCGAGAGGTCTCTCGGGTACATAAGGAATAAGAAGATCATGGTTCCGACAGCTGAGGATTTAAAAGATACATGGATTGACAAATTTGGCTTCAGAGAATTGAGTCCAGAATAGGTACACAGTTTTTGTGCGTTTTTCTAACACACAAAAAAATGCTTATTTTGCGTTTAAGCTATTTGATAATTTGAATACATGGAAACAAAAACATCAACGGTAATGTTTAGTAGAACAACATTGCTGGAGAAGGCGGGCTCTGAATTTAACAAAGTTCATCCGTTGATATACAATAGTCTGTTGGATTTTGTTTGGTTTATGAGGTTTAAGTGACTAAACCAAAAGCATTTTGGAAGTTTTCAACATCTTGATGTGTTAGCACAACAACTTTATACATACCTTTTGTGCATTTATCAAATAGTTTGGTGTATTCCTTGTATAAATTGAGTCTTTGGTGTATATATACTTATAAATGATTTTTGGTGTTTTAGGGGTGGGGGTGGGGAGGGGTTAATCTTAAGGAATACCATGAGATGTATACAACAATGATGGCTTTTGAAGGAACCACACTGCTTGAAAGAGAGGTCCGTAAAAATCAGCAAGATGAGCTCTTTTATGTTGACGAGGTAAATTAAGTTACTAAAACATCTTGGGAGTATTTTGTTTGTGCTAACCAGTTGTTAGTTTACTAAAACATCTTGGGAGTTTTTTGTTTGTGCTAACCGGTTGTTAGTTTTCTAGATGGTGAGATTTTTAGGTAGGGATGTATTAAGTTGTTGGTTCTTAGAATAAGAAACACATTTTCGATTTCTTATAAGTTATGTTGTTTTTATCCAGAATTATGTTTCTTGTTCGAAGAACAAACCACTCGATACACGCCTACCTAAGAAGCTCGCTATCTCCAAAACTAACAAGTTAGCGTGAAACAATGAAACGTGCAAATATATGTACAAGTCTAGCGATGTAACTCACGGTCGCGAGGGCTCGACAACAAGAACTTCTAAGATTAACTGCATGTGTATGTGGTCGATATAATTCCTTTTTGTTGTTATAAGAATATTTGACATGCATATAATAATGTTTATTTGATATTCATTATTAATTAAAATCAAGATATTGTTGCTGATTGAGCTAGATTTTATTCTACTCGACGTGAGAATATCCTTGAGATAGATATAAAGACACATAAAATACGTCTCAAGGTTTAGGAAATGAAACCTGGTCGCCACAATTGCAATGCAAGCTAGCAGTCCTCGAATTTGTATTCTTTAGAGACGACGTAGAGGGAAAAAACGCCTGCATCCAAAATTTACAATCAGCCAAGAGGATTATACTATGATTACGTGATGTATTATATAAAAAAAAATGATGAAGATGGCAGCACATGTTCACTCACAGAAACTGGTCCTCTAGTGTCGTAAATTATTACAGAAAAACTCATATGTTGACACCTTGTTGTTGTGACTTGTGACATATAATACCTTTGTTCTCAGTTATTGTTTATAGATTCATTCCCTGCAGTGAACTACGCATTGTTCAACTTCTTAACCTTGAAACAGAAAACCCTGCAAATAAAAACACCGGTGCCAGATTGCGTTCAATAGAGACTGCTAAGGTTCACATTCATCACAATTGATGCGCCGTTTAGGTAAATTTAACCAAATATAAAAGATTCGAAACATCAATAAGATCTAAACCAGTTGAGATTTCCAGACAAATTTAGAACAATTGAAATGGTATGTTCGGATACACACACTGACACGTACAATTGAAACCTAAGATACCACATTTTTAGGACAAATTTCAATCACAGTGCCGATATAAAACATCACTAAATCTAATTAATTAAAACAGTACTTGAAGTGTGTTTACGTGCAGAAAAAGGAAGAGCGGAAAACCATAAAATGAAATGTTACACATTTAAAAACGTTTGACAGATTCGATCAGTAATCATCCAGAGAATCGAAGCAAAACAAACTCGTTTTTTTGAGAAAGCTAAACCATACCTGAATACGTCCTTAACTCTCTTAAAACCAATTTACACAACCTTTTGCACTTTTAACCGAGAAAACGGCAATAAATAGTATATCAAAAAGTATCTGAAACAAGGAAGATGTAAGTGGGAACAAGAACAAACGAACGAAAACCGTGGATATTGCAAAGAACTATATGATTTAGAGATGTCTCACACTAACTTGAAATACGGCAGTTAGGGTTTTTAGGACGTATATATATAGGTTAAAGGTTAGGGTTTAGGACAAACTTGAGAGAGTAAAGTACATAAATAGTCCCTTATATGTTGTTTTTTGCAAGTTTTATCTTTAGTTGAAACTTTTTTCATGCCTAGTCCCTAAAATATGCAAATATGATTCAATGTTAAGTTGTTAACAAAATGATTAAAATGATCAGATTAAATAAACTGAAAAACTAAATAAATGGTATTTGTAAGAGGTTAATTTTACGACTGAAACAATTCTTTGCAATCAAACATGAAAAGATCGAGTTTTAAGATACATGAAATCGATAGAAATTGATAAATCACATGGATCATTATGTAAGTTAATCTAGTTAGATTTGAGGAATTATGTCTCCTATAATCTTTGCATATGCTTAAGCGCTTATTGAAATTTGAAAACGTTGAAAGATATTTATTAGGTAGTTTATCTTTTGGCTTATAGACTTGTTAAATTTAGGAAAACCGATAAGGTCATTTTATGATTTGTAAGCTTAATTAGCACACGCTTTAATAAGCTACAAGTTTAACTTTATGGACTAGTAATTTGTTAAAAATAGAATTATCATATTTTTTTAAATTCCAATGAGTGCAAAGTATATACACAAACTTATCCTAACAACATATATATCAACTAAAGTTTGGGTTTATCATATATGCTTGGAAAACAAAGTCAAGTTTCTGGGGCTCCAAGAAACTAAAATAAGTTAACCCCTTTCTCATACATTCTGTTTGGGGCAATGATCATTGCAACTATATGGTAAAAAAATGTGTTGGAAATCAAGCGGGATACTCACTATTTGGGATAAATCTTCTTTCACCAAGAACTCCACATGTTCAGGAGATGGGTACCTAGCAATTTGTGGGTATTGGATTTCTCTTCGAATGTAATGCCTTATGGTTATTGTGTATGCTCCTCAAGAGTTGGATAAGAAAAAGAAGCTTGGGATTGAGTTGTCAAACCTCATAACAACGCTAATATGCACTCTATCGATCATTCATGGTGATTTTACAAAGTAAGAAGTCCTTTCGAAAGAATGGGAACCTCTTTTTGGCAACTTGGTCCTAAGCATTTCAATCAATTCAATTGGGCCTTTGTAATCTTCCAATAGGTGGTAAAAGATTTATTCATTACTAAACGTTAACATGGTTCCAAATTAAGTAAAATTGATCAAATCTTAGTTTCAAGCAACTTTGTGGATGATTGGAAAAATGCATTCATGCTAGCCCTTCCAAGAGAATTTTCAGATCATTGTCCGTTGATTCTTAATAGTATGTCGGTTGACTTTGATCCTACTCCTTTCAAGTTTTTTAACTCGTTGGCTCGTGGCTTTGCAACGGAGATCTGGATCAGATTGTTCAAGAAGCTTGGAGTAGTAATGATGTCATTTATTCTTTTCATCCGACAATCCTTTTCAAGAATAAGCTAAAACACATGAAAATGGCAATTAAATCATGTAGAAGCTTGAACTCAAATTTTGAAAACTCTCATCTTAAAGAATTAAAATCCAAGGTATACTAAATGAAGAACAAATCAGGGAGTGGGTTCTTGAACCCTCAAGAAATGGAGGAAATAATTGAATTGTTTGCAAGGAAAAAAATCATGGATATGGAGATTTTCAAAGGGTTTATTGTTTCGTTATATATTAAACTTTACACGTTTTACTATTGTATGAGACATTCTTTCATTTATTTTATTGTATGTATTGAACTTGTAAATATCGTTTATTGTATGTAAATTTTCCCTTTTGGGTAAGGCTAAAAAAGGAAACTTTCCTATTTTGGCCATACCCAAAAAGGAAAGTTTACACACAATAAACGATATTTACAAGCTTAATACATACAATATAAGTTTCAAAGTTCGACTCATACAATAGTAAAAGGTGTAAAATTTAATACATAACGAAACAATAAACCCATTTTCAAACTAAAAGATCTCACACAAAAGGCGATGGCAAAATAGGCGGTTGAGGGTGATGAGAACTCAAAATTCTTCCATGGTTTGATAGATAACAATCTAAGACATTCAAGAATTAACGGATTATCCTCCAATAGGATTTAGATTTCGAATCCTCTTGAAATGGATAACAACATTTTTTACTTCTATAAGAATTGATTTAAAGAAGACAACTTCAGTTGATGTATTTTCTCAAGTCCAACTTAAAGAGTCTTTTGAAAAGTTACAAGTCTTTCGTAGATCTACCTTTCTCCTAGCAAGAAATAAAAGACGCGGTATGAACTTATAGTAGTGATAAATCCCCTAGGCCCGATGGTAATACTTTCAATTCTCTTAAGAAATACTGGGTGATTATTGGCAACGACATCATCTCATTTGTAGAAAGGTTTGAAGATAGCTTTAGATCTAATCCTAGGGGTTTCAACTCATCCCAAAAATAGAAGATCAGCTTCATGTTGGTTTGCAACTCATCTTTCATTATTACTATCATCCCAAAAATAGAAGATCAGCTTCATGTTGGTGATTATCGACCGAGTTGTCAATATCATATAATTACAAGTGCTTGTTAATAGACTTTTTAAAGTTAGTTCTTCGATTTTAAATGAAGTTCAAACGGATTACATTAAAGGTCGTCAAGTAACTGATGTCCCCCTCCTCGTTCATGAAATCATATATTGGGGGGAAAAAGAAAAAAGAAACTTAAGTTTTTAAAGTGGATTTTAAAAAATCCTTTTAACTCTCTAAATTGGAATTTCCTAGACTCCATAGTCCATTACGATGCAAATGGAGAAAATAGATCTATGGTTGTTTATCAATGGCGTCAGGATCGGTTATAGTGAACGGAGATCCTACTAAAGAATTCAAGATCCAAAAAGGTCTTAGAAAAGGTGACACACTATTCCATTGTTTTATATATCATAGCGGCGGAAGCTCTTAATGTTGCTCTTATGGAAGCCAAATGCAAGAACATTTTCAAAGTTACTCGAGTGCAAAAGACAATGTTCATTTTTCTCATCTCCAATTATCCTATGAGACTTTGATAATGAGATAATGGTCGTAGAGAACGCCAAAACTTATCTAGATTGCTCACTTGCTTCTACATGGCTTCGGGTCTTAAGGTCAACCTCTCCTATAGCAAGCTTTTTGGTGTTTGGGTTTCTAATACGGAGGTACAATCCTTATCTTCAACTTTAGGTTGTCAAGCTTTCAAATTTCCATTTTCGTATCTTGAACTTCCCATTAGTTATAATATGTCAAAGTCTTCAAATTGGGATCCCATCTTAATCAAAGTCCAAAACACATATCAACTTGGAAGTCTAAGACTCTTTCATTTATGGGTCATTAAACTCTACTTAGGTCCGTTCTTGGCACCCTTGGAACATATTTATACTCACTTTTTAAAGATCCCTCAAAAGTACTTCATAAGCTCGAAAGCTTGAGAAGAAGATTCTTCAAGGGTGGATCTATGCGTAAAATAAAATTGCATGGGACGCTTGGAATAAAGTCTTGTCCCCCTCAAGGAATGGAAATTGGGAGTCTTCAAGCAAGTAACTTTGCTATGCTAGCAAAATGGTGCTAGCATTTCCTTTGGAACCCAAATTCCTTTGGTGTAAAATCGTGCAATGAATTTACGGTAAGGAAGGTGGTTTCCAAGATTCAAGTTCTTAGCATCCCTCGTTGGGGAATTGAAACTCAAATGTAAAAATGGAAATTTCCATAACGGGTATCGATCTTCCGTCATTATTTAAGAGAAAATTACACGAATCGTCTGCATTGTTCTTCCAAAAATCACGTTTGATCCTTAAGTTCATGTAATATCATTAGGCATCCTTTTATTTGTTATTTAGTTTCGGTAGCTGTCCCATTTAAATAATTATGTTAGGTTTCTCCGTTAAGGCATATAAAATGACCAAGATATCCTCGTTTTCTTCAGAAACACACTAGATTTAGTTTCTAACTTATTGTACATTTCCATATTTAACTAAGTTTTCACATCTTTACTATGTAAGACACTTAAAAAGAATAAAAAAAATCACGTTGCATACTAAATTTCTAGATTTCCATATATGTTTTGAATCTATTCTTGATGTTCTATCACATTTTGCAACCACCAACAGAGTAACGAGATTTTGAATTGTTCTAAACAAGTTTTGATTTTAGCAAGTCGTTGAAATTAGATTGTTCTCTGTGTTAAAGATTTATATCAAATTAGATAATCAATTTATATATGTATCGTACTTTTAATCGATTTTCTCCCTCGAATTTAACCAACAACCGATTTTAACTGATTAGGTTGATTTTTTCTTTGGGTAAAAGGGTTTTTCTGATTAGGTTGATTTAATAAATTTGAAATGGAAAACCTCAACATATCATAATTATAAAAGCTTTAAGAATTCACTTTAAAAATATAAGAACACTAAAGATTGAGTTAAAATAATAGTAACGTTTTTTTTAATCACTTTAATCTCTTTAACATACCTTATAATTTACATTGTTTATATTAAAAATTTTATTAAAATATTTTAACCCCTAAAGTTGATTTGTTAAATAGGAACTACGTTTAGTTTGTGTGTTATTTTGTGTGTGGCTTTACTCTATTACATCGATAATATGCATAGCAATATAATATTTAGAATAACTACGTATTATTACTCTATTGATAGTATACATAGCAATATAATTAGTATAACTTCATAATATATTTAATACCTTTTTGATTAAATTTAAAATTCATAATTTTATCTTGTGAAAATGAATATTACATTTCAAAAGGTTAGTATTATCTTTTAAATGTTAATACTATTACTAAGACTACTTTTTACATCAAAAATATGTATTTATGCTTATTTACCTAGAAAAGATAATTGTGTAGTTGAAATGTGTTAAAAAAACATTTAATTTTATCACAGAATTAGACCATGTTTGAAAAATAAAATTAATTTGAATGGGCAAAATTCCACCTCATTATTATATATATTCCTATTCTTATAAATAAGTTAGTAATAGTAAATTTACCTTTGATAAATGTTAGGAAGGTAATGTTATCAAAACAAAACTCGTATTCAAACTACGCATTAAGTTATCAAATTTGGCCTCATATTCATCCTCTTAAAGACTTGGATTAGAACCATGGAAAAATCTTAATGAAAATCAAACACTTAAACATCATTAGTAACATTAGTATTTCCTTTTCCTAGGTACTCATCTGGACTACAACAGTAACAACATCATCAACATCTAAACGTGTACTCTTTAAAGTTAAGTACATATAATAGGAAGCAATTAAAAGTGAATACCTAGAATAGTGTTCCGTTCAAAATTGCATATATTTCAACATACTTAAACCATGAATAAAACCTACCGTAAATATATAAATATAACTATGTTTTTAATAGTTTACAATTGTTTTTTTAATATTATCTAAATGCATAAATCCTTGTATCATTTCTCATGTGTGTACATCAAAAATATTCTGTGCAACAAAGTGTACGGATACGGATGTTTTTGTACTGTTAGTTATAAAAGAGGGGTTAATTGTGAATATATGTAAAAGTTGAGGGTTAAAATGAAAAATAAAAAATGAAAAATAAAAAATGAAAAAATTTCACTTACTGATTGGACAACATCATAATGTAAATATGTTGTCAACAACACAAATATTATGCCGTTTAAATAATTATGTTAGATTTCTCCATTAAAGCATAAAAAATGACCAAAATATCATCGTTTTCTTCATAAACACACTAGATTTAGTTTCTAACTTATTGTACATTTTCATATTTAACTAAGTTTCCAAATCTTTACTATGTAATATGACATTTAAAAAAAATAAAAAAGTCACGTTGCATACTAAATTTCTAGATTTCCATGTATGTTTTGAATTTGTTCTTGATGTTCTATCACATTTTGCAACCACCCCCACGGTAACAAAATTTGGAAATGTTCTAAACTTTATCAAAAAAAAACTCATATTCAAACTAAGCATTTTATCAATTTTAGCCTCATATTCATCCTTAAAGACTCGGATTAGAACCATGAAAAAATCTTAATCAAAATCAAACACTTAACATCGTTAGTGACATCAGTACTTCCTTTTCCTGGATACTCATCTGGACTACAGCAGTAACATCATCAACATCTAAACATGTATTCTTTAAAGTTAAGTACATATATAATAGGAAGAAATTAAAGGTGGATACCTAAAATAGTGATTCGTCCAAAGTTGCTTATATTTCAATATACTTAGCCCATGAATAAAATCTACTGTAAATGTAAATGTGTAAATGTAAATATATATATATATATATATATATATATATATATATATATATAACTATGTTTTTAATAGTTTGAAATTGTTTTTTTTTATATTATTAAAATGTATAAATCCTTGTATCATTTCTCATGTGTGTGTATATAAAAATATTCGTCAACCTTTTTAAATATCATTATTTTGATACAGCATATAGCAATTATCAAATCTTTTTACTTCCTCCGATCCGATCCACTCAAAGTGTTTACATTTTTATTTTTAGTTGTCCCATTATAAGTGTCAATTTCCTATTTCAATCAATCAAAAAAAATTTAATCGGTATATATGACATTTGATCGATAAACATGATAATTAGTAGAAAATCTTAAAATTTTGTGCTCAGTTAAAATGAACATTTTGACCGGAACGAAGGAGTATTAAAGATTGTGATACAATATCAAATTATTAGTACGGAGTAATACCTTTTGTCAACAATTTTGAATATAACTATATAACTATATTTTTAAATAGCATAATAGTTCAAGGGAGGTTCAAATAGGATAATGTTTATGATAGTAGTGGTAAGAATGAAATTTAAACACGTCTTTTTCTCTCATTTACCACTCAAAATTAAACACACACTTCAACTTCATCTTTCACTTTCTCACTGTTACCACCGCCGACCACCATTACAATCACTAGCCATTAAAGAAACTGCTAGACCACCATATTCGCTGACGAAGGACCTCCGCTGCCGTCGTAACGGTGACATTTTCCGGCGAGATTCCAATCTAGTACATCCGATTCATATTTCCGGTGACACCATCTCCGACAGACCAAACGATCGTTACACAGCCACCACCAATTGAAAAAACGTTCATGACGAGATATCAAGATAGACATATATGTAGATGGGTACGATGATCGACGATGGTTGCAGTGGTGCCGGCTACTGTTGCGAGTTGTGGTGGTCAGAAAATAGCGTCGCCGGAGAACGGTGGTTTGAAGATTAGCAGTAGCTGAAACTGGTGATTTTAACTTCGACTTGTGATTCTGTAAGCATACTGAATCTAATATTTGTGTGTTCCTTTGTTATGTTTGATTATTTGAGGTTTATGGGGTTTTTTTTTTTTAGATTGTAAAAGTGAAAATTGTGTTTATATGTTTATAACCTTGTAAGTGATTAAAAGTGTATTATAAAAATAAATTTGATTTATATATTTTATGTGTTAATATATTAATAACCTTATAACAAATTAAGTGTGTGTATCATAAAAATAATTTTGTATATTTTGTTATTAAATTGTACATTAATATGTTAAATGACATTATAACTAATAAAATATGTATATCATAAAGTTGTGTATCTTTATTAATTTTGAGTTGATGTACTAAAAATACATTACTCAATTTTGTTGAATTTTAAAATATAATTTAATGAAATGATGACTAAAATATTAGATTAATTAAATAGTTGTATACTCATATATTTTTGAAGGAAGATTACAAAAGGGAGTGGGAAGGCGTGCGTGGGATGGACTGAACGAACAGAGTGCTTTCAAAACCACAATGTTAGTTTAGGTTGTTGCCATTAAAGTTCCATGGAATTACAAATTGCCATCGCGTGGATGGTTCAAATTTATTTCTTACCGCCCCTAGACCGATTCGAATAATGTTTTATTCGGTTGCTTCTTCAGTTTTTTCAGTGTCACATTAACACAATAACATTAATTACAAATCTAGTCGCTGTCGGAGAACTTACTTTATCGCGTATCTTTTCCGAACATCTTTTTTAAATCTTCTTGATACTTGTTTATCACATTTTTCCTAGTTTCTTCAAACATTGAAACTTCGTGTTGTCCGAAGTGTGATGGTAGAGGCCTTTGGATAAATTTTCACTTTTTTAACACCATACCGAAAGTACCGCATAAAAAAAACGTTTATATAAGTACCGAATACCGTACCATTTATAGTGGGATGGTATCGGTACGGGAATGGTATGGTACGTTATTGGGATTTCGGTACTAATGCTCATCCCTACTTAGAAGAACAACTTTAGATTAAAAGTATTATAATTTTAAACCATCTGTCCTAATTTAAGGATTATATATGTATAGTGAATTTATATATGTTGATTGGAATTGTAAATGTAATTTTAGTTCTACAAATATGTTATGATTTTTGATATATGTAGAGGTATGATGCGGATATTACTCTTCGTAGTAGGTTTGGTAAGTTGAATGATATTAGAAAGAAGTTGCAAAATACACCCGGGAGAAGCAATATTTAAGAGTACATGTTTCGGACATTGGTTTGATTATGAGGAAAATAACGGAGATGGTCAGGTGGTACATTTGATATTGCAGGCAAGTTGCCCCCGGATGATGGACATCACGAACACATTGATCCCCTGAAATATGATGTAGATTTTAGAATTTGGGTCGAAGGATTGTTGCTTGATTACTGGACTTAGGTTCGGCCCGATTGATTGGAAGGCATATAAATCACTTGATCGCCTGTTTCAACGTGTTTTTGGCGACATTGGTGTCAAAGTTTGCATAGATGAGGTGAGACGTGTTTTTGAGACCAGAGATTTATTTTCCTCCCTATCACACGAAGATGTTGTACGCGTGTGTTTGGTTTTGATGGTGGTGTACATATTTCTTGTACTTGGTGGTAATAAAAGTTCGTTGGTGGATCCTATTATCCTCTATTTAGCTGAGTTTGTGGATGAATGGGACATTTTTCCATGGGGAACTACGTGTGGAAGAGTACTTTCAAGGCACTTAAAGACGTTATCCCTAAAAAGAGAACTGGTCATTTAGCAAAACGTGGTAAAAAGAAGGGACCAAGTTACTCCATAATGAGATTTCCTCACGCTTTTAAGGTAAGATAACTAAATAAATTTAATACTTTTATTCTATCTATATAGTTATACCCATCTATATTGTTGTTTGTTTTACAGTAGGTTTGGATTTTTGAGACTTTTCTCGTTGCTCTAAACTTTTGAAAAGTTGATTTGGATAAGAACCCGAGAGGCGTTGCATGGTCGAAGAGGACTGGGTTTAGCAAACAGAATCATGATTACTTTTATGCACCGTTTCCTGAGAAGTTGGTGCCTGGTAAACTCGATGGTAAAATGTGTGAAATGACTGATGTCGAGTCCCGCATGTCGTGGTAGATTACAAGCATTCCTTATTTTGACTCAAATGGTAGTTGCCTCCTCCACCTCCTCCTAGTTCACGCCCTCGACCTCCACCTGTGTCATGCCCTATACCTTCACTTGTGCCACCACCATTCATTAGTAGTACTCGTAAGGACAGGTTTCCTAATAGAGATGGTATACATATGGCCGAACCAGCCACCGGTTGCTCACGCGTTTCGGTACATGATTATTTTAAGTTACAATCAATGGTTAACAATGTACTTGATCGTCTTAAATTCTTGGAGGAAAAGGTAACGGTAATATTTTAAATCCTTTGGACTTCATTGCAAGCGTTAAATGTAAAAAGAAAATATATATTTTCCTCCAACGATTTAAAATGATCAAGTACATTGTTAATCGTTGATTGTAACTAAAACAATTCATGTACCGAAATGCGTGCACGACCGGTGGCTGGTTCGGTCATATGTATACCATCTCTACTAGGGAACCCGTCCCTACGAGTAGTACTCACGAATGGTGGTGGCCCAAGCGTAGGTATAGGGCATGACACAGGCAGAGGTCGAAGGCGTGAACCAGTTGGAGGCAACTTACCTTTTGAGTCAAAATAAGGAACACTAGCAATCCACCATGGCGTGCGGGACTCGACATCAGTCATTTTACCATCGAGTTTACCGGGCACTAACTTCTCATGAAACGGCGCATAAAAGTAATCATGATTCTTTTTTCTAAACCCAGTCCTCTTCGACCACGCAACGCCTCTCAGGTTCTTATCCAAATCAACTTTCCAAAAGTCTAGAGCAACGAAAAAAGTCTCAAAAATTCAAACCTACAACAAAGTAAAACAAACAACAAAAATAACTATATAGATAAAATAAAATTATTTAGTTATCTTACCTTAAAAGCGTTTGGAAATCCAAACCTACGACAAAGTAAAACAAACAACAATATATATGTATATATAACTATATAGATAGAATAAAATTATTTAGTTATCTTACCTTAAAAGCGTGAGGAAATCCCATTATGGAGTAACTTGGTCCCTTCTTTTTATCACGTTTTGCTAAATGAGCAGTTCTCTTTTTAGGGATAACGTCTTTAAGTGTCTTGCAAGTACTCTTCCACACGTAGCTTTTATCAGCTAAATAGAGGATAATAAGATCCACCCACGAACTTTTATCACCACCAAGTCCAAGAAATATGTACACCACCATCAAAAACCAAACACAAGCGTCCAACATCTTCGTGTGATAGGGAGGTAAATAAATCTTGATATCAAAAACACGTCTCACATCATCTATGCAAACCTTGCCACCAACGTCACCAAAAACACGTTGTTGAAACGGGCGATCAAGTGATTTATATGTCTTCCAATCAATCGGGCCGAACTTGAGAAGCAAAAATCCTTCGGCCTAAATTCTAAAATCTACATCATATTTCAGGGGATCAATGTGTTCGTGATGTCCATCATCCAGAGACAACTGTTTCTGTAATATCAAATGTACCACCTGACCATCTCCGTTATTTTCCTCATAATCAAACCAGTGTCCAAAACATGTACTCCTAAATATTGCTTCTTTCTACATTCAACATACCAAACCTACTACGAAGAGTAATATCTGCCTCATACCTCTACATTTATCAAAAATCATAACATATTTATAGAACTAAAATTACATATACAATTCCAATCGATATACATGTATATTCCTTAAATTAGGACAGATGGTTTAGAATTATAACACTCTTAATATAAATAGATACATACTTGAAATCTAAATATAGATCAATATCGCAAACTACAGTTTAAACTAAACCCAAAGACTTATATGCTTGACAAAGTTTAGTATGCATTTTAATTAGATGTTATATAGTTATGTTTTTACGATTTGTACATATGTCATAAGTAGTTCTTCTAAGTAGGGATGAGCATTAGTACCGAAATCCCAATACCATATCATTTCCGTACCGGTACCATCCCACTTTAAATGGTACGGTATTCGGTACTTAGTACCGAAATCTCAATACCGTACCATACCATTCCCGTACCGGTACCATCCCACTTTAAATGGTACGGTATTCGATACTTATATAAATATTTTTTATGCGCTACTTTCGGTATGGTATCGGTATTTTCCCGGTTTAGTTGCTTGTGTGCGGTACATAAAAATTAGTCCGTCTACCAATGCTTGATTTTTTTTAAAGTGTTTTTTTGAGTGCGTCCACTTGCCGGAATTCGAAATCCCTAACCACCGCAAAACCCTCACAACCATCGCAAAACACTAACACCACCGCAATACAATTTTGAAAAAGTCTGCGGGAATTATAGTTGACTGCGGGATCTAGTGTAAACGTGACATAGTGTTATTGGTTATTAATTACCGCGGCTTCGCTGGTTTATTTCTGCGGGAATGGTGTCTACTATCAAGGAAAAAATGTCTGACAATGATCATGGGGTGTAAATTGACTCGTTGACTGACTACTTTAAAAGATTTCTCAAAAGTTTGATGCCAATTTTAAAATTTAGTTACATTAATTACTAGTGTAAAGTTCAATATACTCGGAAACAATAAACACTTATTGATATTGTATGTATTCGGCATGTTTATATAAGGTAAACATTTTTTTTTGCTCATGTGACGGCTAGATGCATTCTCACGTCATCTGTCATGCACGTCATCAAAACTCGATCTCAAGTCACTAGATTTGCATGTTATAAGAGCTTAGATACATACAATAGCAACATGCAACAAGTGAAAGTTTGATATATACATAGAACTGTTGCATTTAAATACATATAATAGAATATTAAGCAACTTTCGGTACATTTTGAAACGCTAGACCCATAAAGGTCGGATTTAACTAGAATTTAAGAGATGTTCATTCGCAAATTTCATGAGGACAACATAGGGCTCGATGGTGACAAGTGATGCATTGGCAGCAGCCTCTTCCTTAAGTTCGTATTCGATTGTTATTTTCACAAGACACGATGAGCCCGTATTGTCATTCGAATTGTCCTTCACCTCAATCCGAACTCTATAGAGCGTAAACCCGAGATCTAGATATCCTCCTTCTACGATCTCGGCTTCTCTCACCCTCTTCTCATTATCAATCATTGTGAACTTTTCCTTGTAATATGAAATCCCAGATCCTGGGATATATATATATATATATAATCATAACAAATAAGTAACCAGGTGTCAAATTTTACGTCATTTGCTTGCAAAGCAAGTGACTCACTAACTCACTTGAATTGTATCTGTAACAAGACAAACAATGCAAATACAAATTAACTAAAATGAGAACGAATCAAATAGTCAAACATGTCAAACCGTCACTCGGAATTTATTTAGTGGATTTACGAAAAGGTTATTATCGTAAAATAAATAATGTGGTCAAAATGGTCAAACAAATACTCGGTTCTGTTAATTCTAAAATAGGAATTGTTTATGTATATATATAAAAACTGAAGAGTTAAAAATATAAAATATACTGATGTTGATTGATCATCAACATAGTTGTTTCAAGATGTCAATAACATATTTGTTATGTCTATTATTATTGTAATCATATTTAACACGTAAATTAAATCATTTATAACTCTCAAGAAAATTGAAAAAACATATTTTTGTCAAGATACGCAACTCGCTCACTTCGTCATCTCACATCTCAGTCAAACAAATACTTCGTCAACTCGCGCATTTCGTCAAGATACGCAAATATCATATTATAAGGCTTGATCTAGGGGATGCACTCACGTTGAAAGGAGGCCCAATGTGAAATTTGAGTTTGAGGGGATGATTGTTGAATGCAAACCCAAGTCACACATCGCAAACATAAAGAAATTAAAGCATGTATATAAGTTTATGCCTACCCTCTCTATCACCGATTAATTTTAGAGTTGAAACTCATACTGGGCTTTGGATTATTTGGGCTGAAAAAAGTACTTGCACAAACAAAATATAGAACAAAAAACGAAAAGGTGTCCAAAATACAAGTTTCTAGTGATATCTAGTATTAGTAACGCGTACCTGGTTTGAACGTGACCTTGAGGATGGTACCAACGCCACCATCGCCTTCAATAACGTCGAGTCTCTGGAGGATGACTTTGGCAGCAATGTCAGCGAATTTCATTGTGCCATAGACCTGCCAAGCTTTGTCAGCTGCCACCTTCACTTCAACTTCTTCTGACAACGATCCAAACATGTTTAAACTGCCGTATGATGTTTTACGTTTATGGTTGGTTCATCAAGTATTGGAGTATATATATATATAGAGAGAGAGAGAGATGCCATTTGGATACCAAAAGAAGATAGTTTGTGTGTGGTGGAGAAAACAAATTTAAAGATATTTTTAGTTACTGTACTTTTTATGTATTCTTTTGTAGGGATATAGTGTCCGGAATGCACCTAATTTGGACACGGCCTGAATTGTGTGTAACTAACTTTAAATTTTCCATTCTGTGTATCAAATATTCAATTTTAGTCTATTGTGTGTATCCGATGACTTATTTAATCGGTAAACAGTAATTTTACTGACATGACAATTGTATAAGATGTCACGTCAACTGATACATCATTGACATGTCATTAAAAATGTGTCACATCAGCGATTACAAGTAATAACATGTCAAATACTAACGATAAACCAAAATTGAAAGTTCGATACACACAATAAAATTAAAAAATTGAAGTTTGATATACACAATAAGATCGTGTCGAAGTTAGATGCATTTTAAGACACTAATCGCTTCTTTGTATGTTCCAACAAAATTAATTATGGGCGGTTTGTCATTGTGTTTGAAAGTGATCTTGGGACCGCAATAGATGGCATTTGTATGCGATTTCATTATGCCTAAATACTAGAAAGTAGAAACTGATTATTTACGACTTACAAACACAAATCGCTCTCAGAAAACATTGACAAAAATTCCCTTAGCATTTTATCAATGTCTTATCCAAGTTATTTCTACCAGCACTTGTTTGATCACGAGGTAAGGTTGCTGCAAACAGACATTATGAATCATATAGCAAGACAGAAATACATAACCAGAACCCAGAAACATACATGTGAACTCACAAAACGTGAAAAAGCTAGCGGTCAAATTAGCATATGAATTATAAATACTCGAACAATTTTGATTTCGCCATTTCAAGATTCTTAAGAGTACAATTGTTGGGAACCAAACCAAACCAAACTAGAAACCACATGTTCCAAGTCATATGCCTCTTAATTTAAACATATGATTAGACACATTTCTCTTGTTTCTATGTTTCGTTCTTTGTTTCATATTTTTCCTTTCAATTATCAAATCTCTTCCAATTGTACAGCACAATAACTAGAAGATTTACATTTGGCTCATGTGCTCATATAAAATTAACAACCCCCTCCCCAAATTATGTTCTGAAGATGTAGGTGGATTCTCTCGTCCGTTTCACATCAAAATGAGGTGCATTTCATACATTGATCAGCAGACAGTCCGGCCATAACATATGGAAGCAATGTAAAGATTCTTTGACCATTTTTCCTGCAAGATGAACAGAAAATAGTCATCAGGAAAAGCACATTGTCCACAAAGTCAGATTCAGACAACTTGGTAGGCTCAAAGAGTGCTCTGAGAAATGTATTGTTTTCACTTTTAAACTGGTTTTGGTGCTAAGTAATGTTCTTAATCATGTTCGATGACTATTAGCAAATTCGACTCATTTACTATGAACGTGTTAGTATAGGTCCTGCTTTATCTCTAACGTGTAAAAGTAAAAAGATTCTATAAAGCAAATGAGCCACACCGGATGAAACACGTGTATCTTAATGAAAAAAATCTCCAAAAACATTCACTTAAAAAAATATTATCATGCTAATTTTTTTTTTTTTTTTAAATCTCTTGTTAGTTTCACACCCAATCATTTTTCAAAGAACTACAACAGGATGGACAAAATGCATACGCAGGTCAAATCAACCTTGACCCTCTTTTTTATCCGTACTACAAACCTTCTCATTTTGACTTTTACCCAATCCATCCGACCAGACATTTTGCTCCCTCTGATAACACTAGACAGGTCTCTGTCTTATCTTAGCAAACATTCATTTTGGGGAGAGAACAACAGATAAAAACTATAAAAGATCAAGCATTTACCTTCACATGAGTGCTCGGAAAGGCAGATGTTCGCAACGTTTCTTGGGTCTCATCCATCATTTTGCGTCTGGGTATACTCAGTATGAAAGCCGCTTGATCTGCTGTAGCAGCCATAGAAGTAATTCTGTAACCACTCTCCCATCGACGATGTATTCCTTCACTCGGGTACAGAAAATCAAGTTCCACAACCTGGCATCATCACGAAACATATTTATCATGAGTATCTGGTAGCGAATTGTGAAAAATGACCATCTTGGGTAATTGGTCAAAGTTGAGTCAAGCAAGGTCAACCTGACGCACATGAAATCCAATATATAGCTTTTTCTGCTAAATATTCCTATAGATACACTCGCTAGTTGTCTAGAGTAGACTGACAAGAAATTTTACAAAGTATATATGTGCAGCCATACCTGTTCAGAGTATCCAGAGTTTCTGGACATCACAACACCCCAGCGACTGCCAGCGGTCGTCATAGAAGTGACGTGAAAACCTTCTTTCCATTTTTTGCTAATCCACTTGAATGGAAAAGACTCGCTCACTTTATAAGACTGTTGGGTGTAAGGTGTTCCTGAGGTATTAATACATTAAGACAGACTTCATTTAGTTTCAGGAAAGGGCATAAAAAATAATTCTGGAAGAGTGTACAACATCATGTTTTTCTAACCTTTCGACATAACAACTAAAGAACTTCCATTGGCAGAACCAGCAATTGAACTGATGTAAAAGTTCTTCTCCCACTGTTCCATAATCCAATCCTGAGAAGCACGGAAATTGTAATTAGTTATTCAATTAATCGAAACATTAAAACAAAAGCAGCTGTCAGAATCAGCAAAACCTTGTGAAGGAAGACGGATGATAGTTCATAAACTTGAGAACAAAAACCGGTTCCCGCATCCATGATTAGCGCCCAAAGATTTGAAGCTGACGCCACGCAGCTGATGTATAGACCATCTTCATTGCCCTTCTCTACATGCTGACTAAGTCTTGCGTCTGCAACATTGTAGTGATATCTGTGCAAATGCAATGAAACATTAAGGTATTTGGGAAAAATATAACAAATATTATAGATTAATATCTAAACTGTAGAAAATTGTTTGCAATAGAAATGGACTTTCAATGGGCAAATATCTACACAAAACACATTTTCACTCAGCATGATTATTAAGCTAGTTCTGTGACTCTGTCTAAACAACAACTTGCTAAGATTAAGTAAAGCTTCCTGATACAGAAAAATCCGAAAATACAAAGTAACACTTAGCAAAATGGAACTCTATCAGAACATAGCATATGCTAAACATCTTTTAAAAATTTATTGTTGGAATCATTGTTTTCACAGCGCCATGGAAAATTATCGCAGTGGCCCTCCGTCTAGACGCCATGTCAGCACAGCAACCAGTCGGTCATTGTGTGTTACTTGCATGTATATATTTCACTATATTACTTCTTTATAATAGCACCATTTAAATACAAAATACTTATCGTTTACACTAACAGATAAAGTAACAAAGCAATAAATAGATAGGCTAGTTAATAACAAACCAAAAAACTGAAGTATCAAAATTAACAACTTACTATTAAACTAATATACTACTTAGCAAACACATTAAAAACTGATGGACTAAGCAAGTACGATTACCAACATACCTTTGCTTCATTGGACGCCGGGCATTGTAAACAGATACCCATTGTGAAGCAGGACTACCTACTCGAATTTTCTTCTTCGGCTGTTCATCTTCTTCCAAATTTATAAGCACTCTACCCCTCTTCTGTCCAACCTGGTAAAACAGGAACAGGTGGCAGAAAGTTAGTATCATATATTCCTAAATAAGAACTATTAATGTCATCACACACAAAATAAATAAACCTTGAGGGCCCCGTCAATCCTTATTGGTCTCAATGATATATTTGGTTCAATCAGGGTATCAAACAAATTGATAAGTTTAGCATAGTTTGGTTCCTCGTCAAATTTCATATTTGTAACAGCTTCAAGAAATAGTTTGAACGGGGCCGGACAAAAGCAACACATCAGCTCAGGTGAGGTAGCCATTTTCTTTTTACAAACAAGGAAACTCTTGTTATCTCCCTGCAAAATTCAATATTATAGTTTATAAAATGAACTGAAAAGATAACAAACAATTTGTATGATGTAATGGAAAGAAGCAGCAGACCTGGTAGCCTTGCCATGGTAGCCTTCCCTTTATGAGGAATATTAACGTGTATGCCAGCGACTCCAAGTCATCCCTTCTACTACCGGTACGACCTAAATGTGCATGTACACTTGCATATCTTATTGTCCCCCTGTAAAATATATTCATCAATACAAATTCTTGTTATCATTAATATAACGTATTTCAATAGATTCGAAATCCACAAACCTAAATATATCTGGCCGTTGATCATATTCAACATGCTGATTGGATGATGACTCTTTCCATTTTGATGCTGAAGCAATGAGACATTATGTATTAATGATGCTGATTAAACTTGAATAAATATAGATTATAATACATTCCAGCAATGCCCGAACGTTTAATACGATAAATACAAAAAGTTAATGTCACAATTAAAGAAAGCATACCCAAACCAAGATCGATAAGATACAGCTTCTTCTCATCAACTGATCCAGGTTGACCAAGTAAAAAGTTTTCGGGTTTCACATCTCCATGCACAAACCTTAAGAAAAGAAATATATGATTGTGTTACGGAAAAAGTAACCTTTTGGGTGTACTATAGACATATAAGTTATGCTTCAACATGCAAGTCTTACCCTTTCGAGTGAAGCTTTTCAAGAATTGATATCGCCTCGACAGCGATACAAGCCACCATATTTGGTGACATCCTGTAGAATAAATTGATTAATACCTATAAATATATATATATATATATATATATATATATATATATATATATATATTAACTACAACAACAAAATCAGAATCTTTCTTGTCTTACGATTGGCCTAAATTATTCCAAACATCCCATAAACTGGGTCCAAGCATGTCCATGACCTGAAAATGATTGGAAAATATCATGTTAGACTATCGGAAAATTAAGCTGATCATAGGATGAGCAACTATAATGTCCAGTTGACCAGTGAAAATATTCAAGCCAAAACTCACCAGAATATAGAAGTCTCCTTGTCGGCCCTTGTAGTGAACCCAAGGAATTCCATAACATCCATTCAATGTGCTTTTGCATTAAAAAAGTCCACAAATTAAATCATAAATACACTACCGTAAGAAATTTCTTTTGAAACAATTAGTGTGCGACACATACCTGTATACTTGCCACTCATATGGAGGGCCATAGTTGCAACCTTTACTGTTACGGTGCTCAAACTTCAACGCAACCTATAATATTAGCCAAAAGACAAAACAATAGTTAGAAATGATATGTTATGAACCATCAATGAATATATTGCCTTAGCATACCTCCACTGCATCAGGGCCGGTTCTACCACTGCCACCACTAACCCTCTTACCAACATAAACCTGCCCGAAACCACCTTTGCCCAATTTCCTTTCTGTCTTATACATAGGAGAATTACCCACTTGCACCTGCATTAAATCATCATATAAAACGCGATCAAAATAGAAAGCAAATAACGGATAATTATGGAGTACATAAGGAAATAAAACAGTTGTCAGGAAAAATGCTATATAATCACGCATTGTAACCCGACTATGACAGACCACACGTTGTCTAACCAACTGAAATTCTCTCCCGATACGTTCCTCAGAAAGCCCTAAATTATAAAATATGCACAAACAGAAATATACCCTATCAGGTACAGGAGTCGCGTTTCCTTCTTCTTCAACTCCCATTATCTTGTCAGCACTTCCGCCTTCCATAGCAATATCTTTATCCGCAACACCGTTCACAACCGGTTCTACAATTCCAACAGCAGCAGTGTTTGGAACAATCTCACAAGGCGGCTCAGGGTCTAAATCAATCAACTTAATGCCTCTACCTCTACCACCACCAGCTGGCCTCCCTTTTCCTACAGCTGCGGCATTACCCCTTCCTCTTCCTCCACCAGTTTTCCTTCTGGTTGTTCTGTTTGGAGCTGGTGCAACAATATTTTCAGCTTGATAGTTCGGTTGAGTTGCAGGCTGCTGAAGATCTCCAAGCCGTTTTGATCTACGTGCTGCACTTCGAAGTTGTGGCATCGTCACCCATACAAATTACATCCAACTCATTTCCCCCCAAACAAACAGCCTCTTCAATTCTCTTATCAACTATATATCAACACCTGGACAAAAAAAAGACGAATCAAAACACAATAAAATACACAAACTTGTACCTAATTTGATAACATACATCATATTCCAACTAAAAGAACATTAAGTTTCCAGAATGAGTAAAAAGTAGCTTACTTCAAAAGCAAAACAAGTAAAAAAAAAAGGTAGTATATTTAGCAAAATACCAAGTACATATATACAGATTCTATATCAATTTCTTAGTGTTTTAATTCTTTTATAGACATCAAATCTACTCTAAAACGATAGTAATCAACAGCATACAGCATCCACATCTATCACATTTCAAATCAAAAAAATAACTGCAAATTTAAACATAAAATCAAATTCAAATTTAACCTAAAACGCAAAATAATTAATCGAATAATAATAATAACAATAATAATAATCAACAATTCAAAATCAATAAAAACAGAGATAGATCGTACCTCGAGAACTGTGAAATCACGATGATCGGCGATAAATGTTCAATCAACCTGCACATTCAACACCCGAAAACCTTATTTTATAAACCGATCGGCTATCAGATCGATTCAGTTAACCTCTGCTTTCACCTTATCTAAACAAATTTCAAAAAAAAAATCAACAAGAAATAGAAGAAAATGATGAATTGATTAAAATTTAGGGATTTTTAGGAACGAAATGAAGAGAAAACTGATGATAACAATTTTAGGTAAAGAGAGAATCGAGATGAAAGTACGTAAAAATTGCGATGAATTTTTTTGTGATTTTTGCGGCTATCGGTGTGTTTCTCTCTCTCTCACTACTATATAAATACGTACAATAATTACTGTATTTTCTATTTATTTTAGTTTTTGTAGTAATAAACTACTAATATACACTCGCTCTAGAAACAAATATTTTTATTTTATTATTTTATTATTTTATTCTTATTTATTTATTCTCTATATTATTTATAATTTATATTTATAATAATAATAATAAATGACAAGCTTTTTTGCAATGTTTTAAAATCCGATTTTGTAGTCGAACCGGACGAGTGCGGATTTTTGGTCGGACCGTTTGGGCCGGCCGGTTGGACTGTAACCGTTTGGGCCGGCCGGTTGGAAGTAAGAGACATACAAAATCATGTCCACCGAAACAATTTAACAATCTATCGATTTAACAACAATCCAACAAGTAAACTTTGTTCAAAGACATGCAATCTAACAAGTAAACAACATTCTTAACAATCCTACAAATGTTCCATACTTAAACAATCCAACAACAAAACCATACAATCTAACATGAACACATGCTTCAAATTAAATGAGTAAAACATTCTTAATCTAAATCTTAAATAGTTTAACATTATTTAAATCAATAAGTTAAAAAAACATAATTTATAAGCTAGGAATAAAAATATAGTAATACATTGAAACTATCTTTTTAGAAAAAAGAACTTGTAACAAATTAAATCAGTATGTTTAAGTAAAAGAAAGTTATAAATAATAATAATAATAATAATAATAAAATATATAAGAATAGTATAATTTTGAAAAAGTAAAAGTTAAATAAAAAGATCAAAAATGAAAAAATTATTAAATCATGAAAGTCAAAAACGCATATTTATTTATTTAGTATAAATATTAGTAAAAGTCTTTAATGTGAATACATATTTTTCAAGATTATTTGTTTTGAAATTTACACCTACAATTTTCCTTAAATAAATGACTAGTGAAAGCCCACCAATTACCATATTTTAAAAAAGAAAAAAAAATAAAAAAACTTGAACCGGTTCGTACGTCGGTCCGGCCGGCTAGTCAAACTATAGAAAAAACCGGTTAATTTTGAGCCGAATTCTGAAAAAATTCAGTTCAACAGATCAAACCGGTTCTTAAAACATTATTTTTTTTGTCAGTGTGGCAAGCTTTTCCTTTTAACACCTAAGTTATAATTCTATATGTCATCATTAAACTTGCTAAATTTAGTTACAACATTATAGAATTCCTTACTTTTATAATGTCATTAATATTTTAAATAACAAACCATCGAAATTGGAAGATCAACCATATTTTAATGAGTCCATAAATTTTTTATACAATTTTAGATGCATATATATATATATATATATATATATATATATATATATATATGGCTAATTTTCGTAAGAACCTAGAAACACTTCAAAATCACTTTTAACTATCCGAAATATTTTTCTTCAAAACTTTTTCAGTAATTATTATTAAAATAACTTTTTGAAGCTATGATATAAATATCAATAAAAAATATAATTTTTTTTTCGAATCTTTTTTAGAGTCGTTACTGTTGTGATTATTTAAAATAATCACAAAATATAACATGATAATCACATGTGATTATTCACTAATATAATATGATTACCACATGTTCGACATAATCACATATGTCAAGTTATAAAATGTGATTATTTTGAATAAAAAAATATTAAAAATTAAAAAAAAAACGTCAAAATTTTTTTATTGAAAAAATAGCTTCTAAAAGTTATTTGAGTAAGAAACTACGAAGAAAATTTTATAAAATAACGTATTTTAGATATTTAAGTGATTTTGAAGTAATTTCTACGTTCTCACGAAAATTAGCCTTCTTATTTGAACCCACGACTAATATAAATACACACACACACACACACACACATATATATATATATATATATATATATATATATATACATACACACACGATTGAAGAAATGATTTGAGTTTATTGTCTTAGTTCTACCATATAAAATTATATATAATTGTTGCCAATATTTTCCTAGTCTATCCATTTCAAAAAGTTTCTTTACAATATTTGGCATTCTATAAGTGTCTTTTTCTTTGTGAAAGTTCAATTTTCACATCATTTAAAAAATTTATAGACAAGCCGACCTAATATATTCACGATCAATGAAAGGTATAATCATTTAAGTAATAAAATGTCAACTAACCACTTTTACATTTTTTTAGAAATGAATTCATGTTCATAAATATCAGTGTTAGAATTTATGGTTCCGTGCATCGCACGAGATATCCAAGTTTTCATTAACAAAAAATATACAATATACTAACACGTTATTATTTGCATTTTCAATGTAGCAATAACGGGACAACTACTATTAAATGTACAAAAACATAATAATCATCAATTACAATCATAAAATTATGAAATTATTCTCGAAAATCTTCACTCTTCACTTTATATTTCCGGACAACATAACATGATACAAATAGAATCAACAAAAAATATTGTAGTTAGTTTTTATCTTTTACTATCAAAAGCATTAAATTATAAAATAATCTACAAAAGAGTATTCATGTGTATGAGTTCTCACATAAGCAACTGTTGATACATACTTGTGTCACAAAAGTTTGTTTAGAAAACTTAGCTTGATTGTGTTTAGATTAGCGACACTATTGGTAGAATAGCGACACTTGCTAGTGTCGCTTATAGTGACACTTGCTAGTGTCGCTTATAGTGACACTTGGAAGTCTCGCTAAGTCGTCTGTATATATATAGATGATAGTGTCGTTCATATTTGATGGATCGTTTATGAATTGACGATGTTGACTATGAGGTTGAGAGAGTGATTGAGCTTAATTGTGATTTCTGTAATCTTGATTGATTGATCAATATAACAAAAATTTATTTACTTGCTCGTGTTTACAATCGCATTGCACGTATGAAATTAACAAATTCGGATTCCGCACGTTTTGTTAATTTATTCGAATCAAAAGATCATGTAATAAGGACTAACAAGTAGTATCAGAGCTATATCTTTACGATTCGAGGTGGTTTGAATCAGTTTTACATGAATTCGTGATTGTGTTTGGGTTACGGTACAGTTACAAAGCATACGGATTGCATTTTACGTCGAAACTTGCAATTGAAAGTGAATTAAGACAGGAAATATATTCAATTGTTGATTCTACATAGAACGAACTATTACGTTTGTGAATTCGAACGTAAAAATTGGATTTCTGGATTCTACATTTTTGACGACACTTAAGTTCATCAGGCGATACTCGTTAACGATGGTTATCTAGCGTCACTTCGACCTATTAGGAGACACTTTGACCTATTAGGCGACTCTTTCTAAGCGACGGTTTGTTAAGCGACATTTCTATTCTCAGGCGATACTATCTAAGTGTCGCTACTATCAGCAAACAGGCGACACTACATAAATGTCGCTACATTTGGTAAAAACAGGCGACACTTCATAAGTGTAGCTACATTCGGTAAAAACCGACTTGTTTGTGCCGAAATTTTTTTGGAAAACAATGGCATTTTCAAATATGCAAGCTATGTTTGACAACGAGATAGAAACATCGAATAAACCTCTTAGATTCCAATGCAATAATGACTATTCTAGTTGGAAGCTTCGATTTGAATCTTTCATTTCCCATAATGACCCTGACTTATGGATCCCTATTACAGAGAAATATGTAAGACCAAGACTAGAGGAAAAATTCCGAGGTGAAGCTCCTTTAATGCCAATGAAACAATTGACTATAGAAGAACGTATGGAGTTTGACAGAGAAAAGAAAGCCTATGAGAAAATTATAATTTGCTTACCGAAAGATGTGCAAAGATGTTTCAACAAGGCTGAAACTTCTTACGAATAATGGGAAGCCATGGCTTATAGGTTTAGGGGAAACGCTCAGTTGAGATCGAAAGGTTCAAATGAAGAAATTAATGAGAAGTTGGTACAGAAGGAAGATGAGGTTAAAGTTTTTAAATCACAAATATTAACCATTGAGACTGAACGTGAAGAGTTGTGTTCCAAAATTGTTTGACTAGAAGAACGAATTTTAGAACTTGAGCGTCAACAAACGGTAGTAATCAAACTTCAAGAAGATCATGATCTTGCATTAAAAACTGTAGAAGATCTTCACAAGCAAATTACTCAAGTCTCTCACTCAACCAAACCACCAGTCAAGGTTGTGAAGAAGATTTACCCGGCTAAATCTTCTGAACTATTTTCGAAAATGGTTTGTGCGAAAAAGATTTCATAGTTTACCAATTATTCTCTGCACAAGAATAAGAGGTATTCTAAGAAATCACAATCAATCAAAATATTCGATCATCAAAAGGTTGATTGTTGTGATTTCGTAGAATTTGAACGCGCAAAAAGATCGGTTTCAAGATCTTAAAGTCAAAAAGAGCTTCAAAACCGATACAACGAATTTTACTGGAATCTTGTCAAATAAAATCTTTCGTATATTCAAGACAGCTAATGTTTGCTCTTGCACCACCACGTTCTTTCCATATGGTTTAAAGACGAAAAGATTTTGTTCATTTCTCCCCAAGGATAACTCATTCACCATTGATTTCTCGAAAACAATTTAGAAATGAAACACCGTGTTTCAATTTCAGATGGAATTCAATGTCCTTGGATTATATCGACACAACTTACATATGGTTTTCAAAACTTTCAAAGCCTATTGGAACCGTGCTCAATTGGGTTCCTAAAGCTGTTGTTTAATTCTAAAAAAAAATTATGAGCACGGTTTCAGTGACATTTATTAGAAGACCAAAGAGAAAAAGGATGAAAAAAGGAGAACGAAAAAGGGGAAATCAGCGACATTTCTTAACATCACTTCCTTTTCAATCTGTGTGTGTATGACGATTGATGATTATAACACCCCAAACTTTGTAAGTTTGTATTTATATAAAAATGCATTATTTAAAGTAAAAAGTTTATAAGTGTTGAATGTTAAAATACAAATATTATTGAAAAGGTTGGAAATATAAGTAGTTGGGTTAGAAATGTGTGTGAGCTGAAACTTAAAGGGCTGAAAGTGCCAAATGCTGTAAGTTGAGGGTGGAAAATGAAAAGTGCATGATTTAATCTACACCTTCTTCAAAAATCTGGAAGTTTAGCTTCTTGTGCGTGTGTGTGCGTATGAACGGGAAAGGAGGAGAGACCAAGAAGAAATCGAAATTTAAGCAAGGATTATTGAAATTGAGCTTTTAATATTCTAATTCTACATCTCTAGGGTAAGAGCACCCTACCTAACCTCTTAATTTGATTGTTTTGATGATCTTGAGTTATGAACCCTATTTTGGGGTTTGGGGAAAAAGAGGTTATTTGAGGTGGGTATTGGGTGTAGAATGATTATGTAAGTATTTTTGAGTTATATGAACTCATGAAAGTGATGTAAAAGTAAAGGAGTTGAATAAATGAATTTGGGGATAACTATTGAAATTTCACCAAGTATGTATGTATGTATGTGAATTAGATGATGATGGTGATTATAAGTTGTTATTGTTGTTAAATGATAACTTAGTCACCTATAAGTATGTGTAATGTTATGAATTAAGTGTATGAGTAATTAACTAGAGATTTTGGGTGTGTGGGGTAGCATACTTGAATCCTAGCTAATTAGATGTTAATGAGTTAAAGTCTGGTTCAAATAAGTTGTGAATAACTCATGTATATGTATGGTTATGTATAGGTGATTGAAGAGAAAAGAGTGCTTGTGCTTATTTGATTACCATAGTAAGGTAAGTAATGGAATTGTATTTAACTAAGTAATGATATTTTGGAATGGTATGTAATTTAGTGGTAACACTTAGATTACAATGAGTAGTCAAGTGTGTGCCCTTTGTATGTTATGGATGAAGTGTGATCATTGAGATACAAGAGTATTCAATGATCACACTTAATGGTGAAATTCAAGTGTGGTGATTGAGATACAATAGGATTCAATCAACCATGCTCTTGACACCATGGTATGGATTCTTTGAGTCAAAGTGTATGGAATCAAGGATTCTTAATTCATGTTATGTTGTTATGTTATTGTTAATGTTAATGTTACATTTTCCCTTACTTACTAAGCATGTTTGCTTACTGTTATGTTATTGATGTATGTATGTGAGCAAAGTGGGTCACGGGGCGATTTGGGTAAAAAGCCCAAACGAGAATAGTGGTGGATTTGCTACAAGCTAGTAGTAAGTAATCCTTTTAATCATGCTCTGGATAGGTAGAAACGCCCAATTAGTAAAGTTGTTGATCATTTGAATGTGATCATCTTTTGTAATGAAGTTTGCTATGTATAAAGTTTGTAAAGCATTATGTTAAAAAGTTCTTTTGAGTTGAAGTTACCACTTCTGAATGTTGAATTTGTATTGGTCATGTTAAGTGGTTAAAGGTTTCTCAAATGAGTCGTTTTGTTGGAACCCGTCGAATGATGGTTTGAGTGATTTGGTTACTTGTTATTATGCTAAAGTTTATATCTCCAACTTCTGGAAATGTGGTTATCAAGAGTGAGTTAGCATTGTGCTCACTTGGTTGCAAAGTGTCTAAAATGGTTATATTTGGATCAAGCGCCCGAAACCATCATAAATGCGAATTTTGCCCGAAACCATCATAAATGCGAATTTTGCCCGAAACCATCATAAATGCGAATTTTGAAAAAGTGCCAATTGAAGAACATGTGTAATGATATGTGAAATGTGTTTGCAAAGTTTCGTGACTTAGTTCAAAACGAGTCAAAAGTTATGCGCAATTGAAATTGAGTTTAAAATTTGAGTTGTGCAGATTTTCCACCCTACAGGGCTCAGTACGCGATCCCGTAGAAGTGATAGGATTGCGTACTTATAAGTGAAATGATCACAGAAACTTTCCAAGCACAAGTACGCGATCCCATAGCCTTTGGTAGGATCGCGTACTTATTGATGAAATGGTTACACAGACTTTCCAAGCATAAGTACGCGATCCGTAGCTTAGCTAGGATCGCGTATTAGTAAAAAAATATATAAAATAAATAAATAAATAAATAAAATAAAAATATTTGGGGCGTTTCAATGATCAACAACGAAACGCTTGAATCTAAAGATCTTTCTAGGGTGAAAGAAGAAATCTGTTATTCCGGGGGAGAATGCTGAATGCTGAAATTTTGATGATTATTTGGGAGATTCCGAGAATAAATGATAACTAGAATGATGAACAGTCAGATTCTTGAAGGTTTGTGTGAAGTTGTTGCCACGGGGGAGGTAATATTGTTTTATGACCAAAAACTCGCGAGAACGCAAAGTTCAATGAACTTTCAAAAGGGTCGCCAAGAAATTGACATGCGTTGAAAGACAGCTCTCTCATCAAGCTAAGGTTGAAAACTGAAGATTTCTACGAGCTGTTGTCACGGGGGAGTTTGTTGACACATACTTGTGTGACAAAAGCTTGTTTAGAAAACTTAGTTTGATTGTGTTTAGATTAGCGACATTATTGGTAGAATAGCGACACTTGCTAGTGTAGCTTATAGAGACACTTAGAAGTATCACTAAGTCGTTAGTACATATATAGATGATAGTGTCGTTCATAGTTGATGGATCGTTTATGAATTGAGGACGTTGACTGTGAGGTTGAGAGAGTGATTGAGCTTAATTGTGATTTCTGTAATCTTGATTGATTGATCAAAATAACATAAATTTATTTACTTGCTCGTGTTTACAATCGCATTTCACGTACGAACTTAACAAATTTGGATTCCGCACGTTTTGTTAATTGATTCGAATCAAAAGATCCTGTAATAAGGACTAACAGCAACATCGAACCAATCACAATCCGAACTTCATCTTTTTTTTAAAAAGAAACATATATAATAAAGCTAAAAATAGAATACAAAAGAAAGAAAATATAATCTGGAATTCTTTCAAGAAATAAGTTGCTGCTCTTTTGATTAACCAAAAGAATAATGACTCTCACAATTAAATTTCTTGAGACCACTTAGCAAGCTCAACATCTTAGGAACATGTTGTCATAGAAATAAGGATGGTTTAATAATATCTAAAAAAAAAAGAAGAAGAAAGAATAGAGAATAAATTAATTGTCTTAATAAACAGTCAATTTTGATTTTTCAAAATCAAAGATCATAACAACCTACATAAAATCAGTTAGGAATAAATCAGCCTTTAAGTGAGATGGGTTCTGTTACGATTTCACATCGGCCAAGTATGTGATTAGTTGGTGACTTATAAATCTAGGTGTCCATTGCTCCTACATGCTAGCTTTTGAGAGCGAGTTCTACACTTGGGCTTATAGTTTGATATGTGCTTAGTATGTGATATGTTTGTATCATGAGCTATTATGGGATAGGTTCATATCAGTTTCTAATGAGAAAAATCGATAACCACTAAATCAAAATAGTTGTAAAAATGAAACAAAACTTGAAATTAGAATGTAATGGATTGAGAGGTTGAAAAGAGAACCAGCACAAAATAATTAATCACCCTACGGTTAACAATATCTCAAAACGAAAGAGATTAACAAAAGTAGGGGTAAACAATACCTGAAATAAAAAGCCATGTTTTATGTTGACTGTTTACCTACCTTTTTTATGACATACATATAAAGTAGGAGAAATATAAAAAGTTTAGTTAATTATACACATCTACCTTTTTAAAGTGGACAATTAATTTAGAATTTTTTTAAAAAAATGGATTATAAAGAACGGAGGAAGTATTAAATTAAAATTAGGCACACATCTTTTATATTATATAATAAAAAGAGGATACCATGGAGAAGGTTGAGCCATTGATTATGTTTCTTCCTTAATGATCCAACGATTTAGATTTGTTTTTAATAATTACACTTTATACCCTCTAATTATTTTGTTAATAATTAATTATTATAATAATTATAATAATTATAATTTTTATATTATATATTATATGATCCATTCCGTCAGTTCCAATTCCATGCCCTAAACCTCCAATTTTATCGAAGTTATGGAAGATGGCCAACTTCCTGTAATCAAAACACTCGACCCTCTCTGTAAGCTTACTCAAGTTCACTTTTAGTACCATTATTTCTTCTTTAATTTTCACAATATTATACATCTGAAAACTCATTATATATATGTAACCAATTATATATATACATTATAATTAAAATATATCATTCCTAATTATTGTTTGGGTTGTTGTAGGTTTGATCTTTGTACGTGGATGCAATATAGGTCCATTTCTTTAGTATCATCAGTAAGTTTTATTTTATTTTATTTTATATGTATATATGCATTTATGAGGGTTTTGGTATGTGTGAAGTTGGCTAGATCATGAATTAGTAATTTAGTATTGTTTTTTTATGAATATAAACATATGATTTTTGTGGTGCAGAAAATCGTGAAAGACGGTGGCAATGTGTTTAGCATGACAGGTATGATGCAATGTTGCAGTGCATCATCGTTGTTATGTTTGTATAAATTGAGATTTCGTTTGACGAGTATTGTTATTGTTGTGTGTTTCAGAAAGTAGTTTATCATCTGTTGACAGTGAGTTGTATAGGCAGATGAATGAACTTGGACTTCCTATTTCCTTCTCCTCAAACAAAGGTACATATATATCTTTACTTTGTGTGTTTCTTTTTTGTTCGTGTAGCTACATCATTCTGTTTATGCACTTTGTAGAATGATGTGTTGTATCGTTTGTTGCATTTTTTTTCTGCTGGAGTTGGACTATCTAGGAGAGACATTGACATCAACATTTTTTAACTAGGAGGCATTCGTAACCATATTGAAACCAGACAGGTGAAAAAGGTTATTAAAGTTTGAATTTTAGGGTGATGGTATGAATAGACATACTGAATTCACTATTTGGTAATCCTTTTTGTATGTTTCATTTTGTGACTCCTTAGTATAATATGTAATTAGCTAGCTCTTTGTCATGCGATGGGGTTGATTACTTTGTGATGCGATTGGGGTAGTTCTCTTTTGGAAGGCGAGATTTTGGCATTCCTTATTGTGGTTCCGAACATAGACTTTGCTTTGGTCCCTTTATTCTAATTTTAGTTTCTCTTTTTCTATTTGTTGTTTGTGTAGAGATGAACCTACACATTGAAAGCTACAATAGCATTCATTACTTTGATGAAGTTCTTTACATGTTAGTTTTAAATTTCTATGCAATATTTAGCTCAACATCTAGACTCCCTCTTTATTTTATGAATGTTGCATCAACGGATGACAATAAAAAAACAGATTCTTTGGTTTTTTTGTTATTAAAAGATTGTCTGTTAAGATATTAGATTTACTAAGTGGTTCTTTTGACTTTCTTATATTTACTTTATGTTTAAATTTTATTTCGTAACGACAATATTAGGGACCAGAGACTTGCCCATCCTCAAGCAAGGTTGATGCCTAAGCCTAAGCCGAGTAACAAGGCATGCACCTCGCGTAAAGATTACTTTTATCCATTTTGACTGAATCCTCTTGATTCTCGTGGCAGTTTATGTAATTATCATATTATTTTCTCATTCCGAAAGGCTATTTCCTGTGATATAGCATATTCCCGAGTTTTACATGGTGGTAAACTCATTGGTTGTGGGTGTCCAACTCCATAAAAATTCTTAGGCATCATGTTTTAGTTGTATTTTACTCTTCCTGTTTTTATATGTTTAGCACAAAGGGTTATGTTTAACAATATAACTTCTCAACTCAATGTGACGTAGCTTGATGATCACGTTATTGAAGTATTTATGAACCAGCTCTTCAAAGATTATAAAACCTGTTGCAAGTTTTGGGAAGAAAGCACCGCTTAAAGTGAGGTATATAATCCGGCTAAAGTTTATGATTGTAAGTTTTCATCTAGTATGTAGTTGTGTGCATGAAAATTTTATCTTTTTAATACTGATGGTTAAAAAAAGTCGATGAGTTGCAGGCTCCCTCAAGTATGTGAAGAAAAAAAACATATGAAATTACTCTACATGGGCCTCTAACTTCTTATGTGGCTACTTATGTACGTTTTTTACCTAAGTCTCTGTGCTACATCTTTCACAATGTAAGTGTTTTGGTTATTTGCCACATCTTTCACAATGCAAGTGTTCTGGTTATACAAATATTATGCATGAACTTGAATATTGATTGAGAAGTTCAAGTTGCGAAAAGGGGTCATTTCTCTTATACGGGCCAAGTCAGGTCGGGTACCGTTGACATGCTATCACTTAATCAATTTTTAGAAATATTTAATGAGTAATTATATGATTCCCAAAAGAACATTATTTGTTATAATAATTTAATTTTGTTAATAGAACAATTTAGGAGGTTTTATGCATTACATATATAAACTTTAACTGACTTTCCACGTATTTGACTCTCAACTCTTAATTTGGAAGCCTTAGTAAATGTTACAAATATAAGTAATCTTACTTACTCTATCCTAATTAGCAATTGTTTATGATTTGTTCTCTTAAAAACTAACATGGCATCCTCTAACTTAGGACCTTGCAATTGTGATTCAACTCTCGAGGTTTCTGATATGTGTGATTAATATCAATTTTACATAAAATTATATTTGATAATTTTAAGAATCTATAAATTAATGAATTTGAAATTAGAGCTATTATACAAAAGTTTACGTCTTTTTTTATCAGTTTTGATTTGACTTTTGTACAATGTTTATTAGGTTTTATAATTTTCAATTTAGAACCTCATTGTTCTTATTTAAATAAAAAATATTATGTAATGAATATAGTAAAAGAAGAAATAATACACCTTAAACAAATCTTATTTAAATATGAAATTTATAAACTACTAACATTCAATCTTTTTAATATACAACACAAAAATAAAAATCAACATATCCTATTTTATTTTTATACTAACACAATACCTATATCAATTATCACACTTTACATTTAACAAAAAAATTGATATCCTATTTTATCTTGAAAACACAAATTATAACTTAATATCATTAAAAACTTAAATTAAGTCGGCCACGTTATTGCAAGTCTTAAAGTTATTAGAGAAAAACTAAAAACCCTACCAAAATAATTGGGTATATTTTAAATGTTATTGGCTGACGATTATATTATATAAAAGTCTCTTTCTTGAAAGAGTTTCATTTGACTTCAAGTTTTTAATTGCAAAATCTACAAAATCAAATGTTGAATCCCGCGTTGTTGCGGAACCTCACCTAGTTAGATAAATTAAAAACAAAAAATTGATTTAACATTAAATTAAATTAATAATTATAATTATAACTAATATATAATAAGACGAATGCCACAATGAGATTAAATATACAAGTTTATTTTTAATTTTCACTTAAGGAAATTCTTATAGGGAGTATCATTTGTAAAATAAAAATAAAAATTAACTAAACCTAGCTTTTATGATTAAATTGAATAAATTATTTAAAAGATACATCTTATCTTAAATTATATATAGGAAACCCTATAATGATGTCATCAATTAAAATTTTCAATTAATCAATTTAGTCCCTTAATTTTACTAAAATTTTAAAATAAAACTCCTTAAATTTCTCAAAATCACTTTTTTTTTTTCAATTTTGATACTTAAGTTCGGATAGATATAACAATGATTAAATTAAATTATATGATAGATTTGAATTTAATATAATCGTACAATTTAAAAGTCCAATCGTAAATTACATGTAGATCAATGTTATCAACTAATTAAAATATGATTTTAATTTTGGTTTCTCGATCCAATTACTTCTTCAGAGATGAAGTAGATCTATTTAATTTTTGAATATTATTTAAAACAGAATATACAAATTAATATTATTATTTTGACGATCCATATTAATCCTTAAAATTTCGATATAATATTAAATTGAATTTGAATCACCATATAATATAGAATTGCTTATTTATTTATGTTTACCATCTTCTTTCACCTTTTTGTTTAAAGCTTCAACCAACAATCAAAGTTCTCCGGTAACAGTATATCCTTAAGGAGAGGATTAAACATCATCTAAAAAAATCCTTAATTATATGATTGATTTTGTAGGTGTTGTTTTTTAAGTAATTTTTATTCTATTATTCTTTAATACATGTGTAAATTATGTACTTATATCATGTTATTTAGAGCTACATGTGTAATTATGTCATATTATTTTCTTAGTATATACATACTTTTTTATGCTTTTTTAGTATATATTGTGAATTGTGAATGTGAATTGATGCTCTTTCAAAACATTGATCAATAAAACAAGGTTACAAACTAAAAGGATCAATGAAATGTTATTAACATAGTTGTAAAACTCGGCCAACTCAGTGAGTACTCGTGACTGGGGGGTGGTCCGAGGCGAGTCGGTCTAACTCGGACTGAAAACTCAGTCCACTTCGGACAACGCAAAAAACTCAGAAAAACTAAAAAAAAATCTGTCAAACTCTGGATTACTCGGTCAAACTCGGGTAAAGTCAAACTTGATCAACTTTTTAAATTTTTTTAAAATTAGAGTTTTTAATTTAATTAAATATTTGTTTCAATTTCTTTTCCTCCAGTACCACTCTTTAATGTTTTTCACCATCAATCTTCACTCTCTAATCTATATTTAAACATATAATTTAAAATTTATCATTTAAATGCAAAAAAAAAAAAGTCAATCCAAGTACTCCCGAGTACTCCTCACTTATGCCGAGTACTCGCTACAAGGTCCGGACCGAGTACTCTCCGCCTAGCGAATTAAAAAACCTTGGTTATTAAAGCAAATATCAGTTTAGGTAGTCACACGGGTAACATAACTTATATTACAATAATGCACTTATTGTTCTATGATAAAACAATATCATTCCAGTTTAATCGAAGACAATATCATTTTGGTGGTCTTTTATAATTGCTAGCTTCTATAATTATTTGCTTTTGTAAAATGAAATCCCCTTTATAACTCTATATGTTGTTTGACTTATCTTAAATATCACGGGCATAGTCGGACTTGTGTTGGTGTAAGGAATTGCACTTGCTACACACGAACGACAAATTGTAAATTTTTGTGAAATCAGTTTATAGGTATTCTACATCTGTTTAAGAATTGAAATTGACCAACAAAAATCCATATCATCCTTAAAATTAGCTAGCTAGCATGTTGTGTAGCAAAAGCAAAGGTCAAAAGTTCGAGTCTTTGTGGCCAATTTCTTCATTTTTTTTAATATTTTGTCAAAATGTTAATAATAAAATAAAATTTTATCACAACTACTACTATTTCAAAAATTGAAGCTTATTATTCTTGTAGAATTTTGATTCAATAAAAAATCTTGTAAAAACTTTTCTTAATTAATACAAATTCAACAAATTGCTCACCAACTAAATTTAAATGTTCTAAGATGTAGTACTTTGAATTCACGGCTTAAAAAAGGATTACATATTCACATCAAGTAATGACTTGACTACACACAACTGACTTTCTGCAATTCGTTATCACATTTTATGATTTTATAGAAGTTTTCTTTTGTTTTTAGTGTTCGAGTTTCCCTTATGCTTTATGTTTATCAATAGATGGTATGATCATTTATCGGGTTTACCTTTTAGTTTTGAACCATATAGTTGCGAAACGAAGTGAGCATTAAATTATTTTGTGCTACCCGTGATTAGAATTTCTATCTCCACCACTGGCTACAGGCTAACAAATTACCGTCTATACACTCGAATTCGCATACAAAAAGTAAAAATAATATGACACCAATTATATGTTGAATCTACACACTACTTTAAATAATCAAATTTCAAACTTCATTGCATATTTTTAACTTATATAAATTATAGATTTTTATCATATACAATATTTATATACTTATAAAATGCAAATAGGAATTCAACCACCCGTGTGACCCGTGTATATACACGGGTTTGAAATTTAGTTTCTAATATAGCTTTTGATAAAAATATTATTTATAATTACATTATAGAGTTAAGTTCAAATGAAATATAAATTTTGGTGAGAATGTAGGAATCAATCTCAGTCATTCATTTCATCAAACTTCATTTTTTCCAAATTTTTAAAAATTACGTATCTCAAAAATGTCTAAGCGAAAAATTATAAAAATTGCACAATAAAATCAGTGTTTTTTTCTCTTCGATTATATATTTCACATGGTATATTTTCAACAAATTTTTTTCTTCATTTTTTGGTGGATTTTACAAATTGTATAATATACTATCACATTTGATACCGTGTATTATCACATGTGATATTCGTTGGTATCACACATGTGATATTCATTGGTATCACATTTGATACTCGTCGGTATCACATATAATAGTAAAAATGAAAAAGAAAAAAAAATCGTCGAAAGTATACTTTGTTAAATATCTAATGGAAGAGAAAAAAATGTTAATTTTTATGGTGCAATTTTTATAATTTTCTGACTTACCGTTTTTGAGATATTTAAGTTTTAAAAACATGGAGGGAAATGATTTTTGTTACTTGTGTCACATTCTTATTGGTTCCTCAGTTCTCACTAAATTTTGATGTACTTATTAAAACCTTACTCTTTAATTATATGTATTATTTAACTCATTTCTAATATAGACCGCGTACAAAAGACTTACATTCCTGAGTAACTTGAACAATGAAGATCTTATTCGTTTACCCATATTAACCCAGCCCTTTTAAAGATTTAAAATAGCGTTTAATTTTTTCACATATTACTTTTAGCATCTTCTAAATGAAACATGTTATGTTCTATATTAAAGTTAAGTATTGTCTTTATAGACCGCGTACAAAAGACTTACCTTTTCGAGTAACCTTTTTCGATACCCATATTAACCCAGCCCTTTTAAAGATTTAAAATAGCGTTTAATTTTTTCACATATTACTTTTAGCATCTTCTAAATGAAACATGTTATGTTCTATATTAAAGTTAAGTATTGTCTTTATAGACCGCGTACAAAAGACTTACCTTTTCGAGTAACCTTTTTCGAGTAACTTAAATCATAAAAGCTCATCCGTTTACCCATTTATATGCTTAAACAAAAAAATATAATATTTATCCAACCCTTTTTGAAGATTTAGAATAGGGCGTTTAACTTTTTTAATTTTAGTATCTTCTAAATGAAACGCATTATGTTCTATATTAAAGTTAAGTATTGTCTTTATACTTAGAAAATGAATCAGTTTTTACACATGTTGTACTTGCAATACTGTTTACTGTAAATCAAGCATCGGGTTCTAATTTTACAAATGTGACACTTATTAAAATGTTGTATTTTCTATACAATTTGAAACACTTTAGAATGAGTGTTGTCTTTTAACTCTTACAAGCGTAACATTTTTTAAAGTGTTGCATTTTTTCTTTAAAAGTCGCAACACTTTATAAAAAATGTTGCATTAGATCTTTACATGCAACACTTTTTTTGACAGTGTTGCTCTATATCCGATGTTGTGTAAAAAGTAATATTTTGAAAAAGTGTTGCTACTAAAGTGTTGCAATAGACTCATAGTTCAATAGAAAGAAATATTTCAAAAAAAAAATTATAAAGAAAAGTTGCACACACATATATTTCATACAATAGAGTAATTGAGCAATAGCTCAATTTTGACAAACTATTTGTCAAATTAAGTTATTCACTCTAACGGGACTAAGCTTTTCGGGAAAAAAAATACAAGAAAACCTCATTTGAGATACTAAGTGGTTATGAAATTGATAGTGGTTATTTTACTTGTTAAATTACTTTTACAAAATAGTAATGTATATACGAATTCAAAATTTGTTAAAGTTTAAATGTTAACAAAAGGAGTGAAATTTATCAGTTTAATTTTCTCTTAAAGTAAATAAGTGAGAGTTTATTTTTGTAAAAATTGACTTTTGGTGTCAATTATAATTGAATTTTGACCACTCATTTATGTGCTTTAAAATTAAACTTATAACTTCAAATAACTATGTTTCTTCAAGATAAATATTAATGTAACCTAAATGTAAAATAAATGGAACTGATGCATTTTATATGATAGTAAAAGCATAAATTTAGTTTGTTTACAGCAGTTCACGTAATACTTATGGTGTCCAACCTTTGACCGAATAATCACACGGAGTCCGAATCCACCGCTACATACACTCGAATCAGGTAAAACTCTACCAAAGTGAGACTAGCGACCACATAAGGGTTGTCATTCTTATTCTTTTATACTCGATCTTGGCAAGATTTGAACATTAGACCTCCAATTCTCCGATACTTATCTCAAATATACCACTTTGACAACCCTTTATGGTTATTCACGTGATATTTTGAGACATAAGATATGGTGAATTAGAGATTATTAATTATTGCATGAGAGGTCATTTCTTTTTTTTTGAAGACAACAATATATTATTTAAACTAGGAAGACGTTAAGACTTATGACGACGTAACAAGCTAAGCGAATCTAAAAATATGTGTTCCTAGAACCTTACTCCAAACCAAAATGATACCAAAACATACAATGAACATACAAACTAGCACAACGACCCTATAATACTAAAACATATCATGATCCTTCACCTTACCACAACGGACCCTATGATCCTAAAATATACCATGATCGTGCAGAAGTATCACAATAGACCTAGAGAAGAATCCCCACCAACCAAACACATAACCATTTAAAGGCATGACCCGATAGAGAGCATGAAAATGGGCGAGAACTGACCATGACGATGATGAAACCCACCAGAACATATAACCAAACAGTTCCAACCACACAACCAATTTGAGTGGTGGCGATGTGAGATATAAAGACGGTTAACAAAGAAAAATGAATGATTGAACCAAGTATTCTGACCACCTTTGCTGCCCCTTGACCATGTTGAGAAATCTTAACTAGAACTAAACCCCGACCACCAATCTAAACAACGAGAACCAATACCAACCGCAATCAAATCACGACCTTATTTTTCCATTCAAACCACCACCTACTAGAAACTTGACGCCTATTGGAAAACTCGACTACATGTTGTCTAATGACTGATCGCCAGAAAAAACGAGCCATATATAAAACCCTTGTTTGATAAGGCGAATATGAGCCTCCTTGCGAATCTTGCTACTATTGTTGGAAAACGAACCTTGATATCATTGCCCTTAAATGACTCTTGACGACCTTACCAGGGAACTAACGTTAAAACCTGTAATGTTTTCTAACGACCACCAGAATGAATTGGGGAGAAGTATATACGAGAGAGAGTGAACATGAGAGTCCCTCTGGACCGCCGACCTAAACTGACGACCAGAGAGGGAGGAAGTGTGGAGGTGGTTGTAATATCCTATGTTTTCTTTTCATCTTTTACTCGGGGCAAATAAAATAAAAGAGAATATGTGCATATCTATCCTTAAAGGGGCATATATGTAAATTAAAGAAGTGAAAGTGTAACACCCGTTTTTAAATTTGTTTATGTTTATCCTTTTGAATAGAAGGAAAGCGGTCAAGTTGTCAAAATAGTAAAGCTTGTAGACTTGGGTGTAATATTATTTGAAGTTTAGAAGAGATAAAATGTGTGATTGTGATCCCATAAGGATCGTGAAATCTGGCCGAACTCTTGCGATAAAACCACACACGACCTTATTTACCTTATCAGAATTACAAATCTAAACACGAGAGTGAGAGTGGCTGAAGTAGGAGAAAAGTAAGCTCGTGTGTGCAGTATTGAGTTTCGGTTGCGGCTTTCGATTCCGAGAATCCCGTTTCGCTAAGGTGATGATATTGTTAAGAACTATTCTTATTATTGTCGAGTTTTTTATCGTGTGTAAACAACCTCTTTTGAGTTCTCAAGTTTTTCTAAAAGTAAACTGGTTATATGGTACTGATAGAAGTATAAACATGATTAACATTTGAGTAAGAAGTTACAATGGTCAAAAATAAAATTTATGGGCTCTGGTTATGGTAATGGGTATAGAGCTTGCCTTTTTAAAAAGGACAGAAGATGGCCATAATAAAATATAATATATTATCTAGAGAGTTGCACGTAGCTAGGCATCCTTGAATATGAGTTTACCGAATATTTTATATAAATAAAGGTAAAGGAATATGGGGCCAAGTTCTAATGCACTTGGTTGTATTGTTAATTAGTTGTTCGTTTAATTAATCGAATGAGTGAAACATATGTCATGTCTCCTGTTACATTTAGTAAAATTAATGAAAAGAATGATGACTAAGTTGCTTGCTAATATTATACTGTAATGTTTTTACAAAGTTTGGTGACTAATTGCAAGTTAACAGTTAACCGATGAGTTTTAATATACTGATAGAATGTAACAACTCATCCCACATTGGTATGAGAGAAGAAATTTAAGTTCCTTATAAGTCTAAAGTAGTGAATTACTAGTATCCTTTCACCATGGTTTTTAGTTGAATCTGAAGAATACCCGAGTAGTCCATTGCTTTCGGCTTTGAGGGGCGTTACATATGGTATCAGAGTCGTAGCCTCTCGGGGTGTGACGGGGACGCAACTCGTGCATCTCCTGAGGTATGGATCCTGGTAATTGGTTATGTTTCGGCCTGATGAGGACGTCAGGTGTTTAAGTGGGAGAGTTTTTAATAACCCGTCCCACATTGGTATGAGATAAGAAATTTAGATTCCTTATAAGTCTAAAGTAGTAAGCTACTAGTTTCCTTCCACCATGATTTTTAGTTGAACCCGAAGGCTACCCAAGTAGTTCATTGCTTTCCACTTTGAGGGCGTTACATAGAAGATGTTCGATAATGAACTAAGTCATAAAATAATTAACTTTAAAATCTGTTAAAAAACTTTCATTATAAATATTTTTGAATTATTAAGAGACGAGTTATGAGTTATTACAAGACACTCAACCAATCAACTAGGGATCTTATATAGAAGTGGATAATTGGCCTTATATAAAAGCTAGTATACTTTATTGAATATGTAGGAGACTAGTTATCGGGTCGACAAGAACTTAATGAAGGTTTAAGAGTTTGAGCTAATTATCAGGTGAGTTTCTAACTAAGTTACACTTATTCCATAAATTATTTATTTAAATTGATGTTTAAGTGCTTTATGTTCTGACATGCTTATAAACTTGTTATCAAATTGTATATGTTACAATTATGTAAATTGTGAAAAGAAAATTGTTATTAAATTTATTGGTTATCCACTCTTCAATAATAGTGGAATCGTATAAAAAGATGGCTCAAAAGTGGAAAAGTGGGATGTATAAAACTACAGTTTGCCATCAAAAAGTGAAAAAGTGGTAGATGTGTAAAACTACAGTTTGACATCAAATTGTTGAAAAAGGAAAAAGTGAAAATTGAAATCGGGAAGAGATTGTTGGATAGAACCTTTAATTATTTATATGATAAAAAAGGATATTGGAAATGGTTTCTTAAATGTTATATTGAAAAGCTTTATAAATGTGTTGTCGAAACTCGTGATTCTCACATGACTTTATAGTTGACCCAAATGTTTTAAAAATTTTACAACTCGGGTTAGGGAACGAAGAAAAGTGTAGACTAGAATTGCGTGACAATATTGAAGAAGATTAAAGCATACACGCTTTCCCTGAATTGAGGTTAAATGGTATATACGTACTCTGATAAAGTGGGTTGTTTCAGTAGCAGTGTTTTGCGGGGTTATGCTTTTTTTGTAAGAGAGTAAGGAGTGGAGAGAGAAAATTTTGAAATAGGAATCATGTGAATTCTTTTGAAATATCAAACATATATATCTTTTCACCAGGGCGGAACTAGGATGGAATCTTAGGTGTAGCATAACATTTTTTTCATAAGATTTACATTAAACATAAATAATTATGATCGTACGATTTTAACAAAATATATGACATCAAAAAGTACGATTTTATTTAAAAGTACTATTACAATGAAAATGTTGCAAGCTCAAAAGTAAAACATAAACAAACTAGCAGATTACACCTTATAGTTGTCCTCGACGTTCGCCTAGACGATAGAAACGATCAATTATAACTTCAGTCGTAGCATTGTCAAGTGCTTCTTCTCTATAGAACAAACCAAAGCATTATTCAAATAATTATCTTCCATTAGATTTCGCAAATGTGTCTTCACAAGCTTCAGTTTAGAAAAATATCTTTCAACAGTCGCTGCTGCAACCGGCAAAATCGAAGCTAATTTCAGCAAACGATAGACCACCTGAAAAGAAAGATGAATTTTCATTTCCACCATCACTCAAGCAAGGTCAGCTATATTATTCAAGTTAGCAAACCTGTCACTACTACTCATAATCTGATAACAAACCTCAGCTTGAGACATAAGAGATAACCTTTCATCGACACTAAAATCATTTGGATACATCTCGCTAAGCTTTACTAAGTTTGATGCGTCAAAGTTAGAGAATGAATTACATAGGCTTAAAGTCATCATATTTTCAAGCAATTCAGTATTTACCTCACTAAACCGATAACCAAACTCTTGAATTTGCATATCCAAAACCGTATTAAAAATCTCAACCTCAAAATGATATTGATTAGTGATTTTGGTCCTTCGATTTCTTGGAGCAACATACAAAATCTGTCATTTTCACCATCGGAAGATCATGTTTTTGATAGAACGAACATACTTTCTTCAAAAATAATGTAAACTCCATTTTTCTAAACTCTTGCAATGCTCGTTTAGTTCCTCTTACGAATGAAGCCGCTTACAATTATATCTTGATCCTTTTATCGAAGATGTCGTGACAATACATCTGTGAGCCCTAAAATGTGCAACAACAAGTGCAAATAAAACACAAAATCGAGTGTTTTGAAATAGGACAAAATACCATATGCTTGAGTTTGATTAGAAGTAGTAGTGCCTTCCTTTTCAACGTATTTAAGCACCATCACAACTTCCGGAAACAATTTAATCAAACTAGTGATTGTTTTATGATGAAAGCCCCAACGTGTATCTCCAGCTCGTGTAAGAGAAAGCTCTTGGTTCAACCCTCTTCCAGTTTCAGTTTAACCAATACTTACTTCTTTTTGAATTCTTTTTCTTTGAGTTTCTCGCATTATGTCTTTTCGTTTGCAAGAAGCACAAACCACATTCGTGACTGTTGCTAGCATATCACAAAAGTTCACCACACCATCACGTTTTTTTTGCAATAGCCACAACCACTACATGAAGTTGGTGAGCAAAACAATATATATAATATGCCGAGTCATTATCTTTCAAGATCAAAGCTTTCAGGCCATTGAACTTACCGCGCCTATTGCTCGTTCCATCATATCCTCGTCCCCTAACCTGTGTCATATATCAATATCAAATGATAAAACATATAAGAAGATAATTTATGATTTAATTTAAGAATTAAATTACAATGAAGATAACTTTGATCTTTGACCTTGTTCCAACTCAATCTATACTCAATAAATAAAGAATCAGTGACCAATTTAAGAGTTGAAGCACATGTATCATTCATATGAACAACACCAACAAATCTTTCCTTAACAACTCCACATTTATCAACAAATCTCAAGACCACTACCATTTGTTCCGTTTTAGATATGTCATTAGACACATCAAGTAATAATGCTTAGACATCATCACCAAATTCTTCACAAATGGATTCAATTATTCTTTTGCAAAGCAATCAATAATGTCTTTCTGAATTTTTGGAGATGTCAATTGATTATTCCTGGAAGCGTTTTCTAATGTAGCTTCACGAATAGTCTCATTATCTATGAGTAAGCTCAATATTCCAAAGAAAACTCCTATAGAAAGAGAGTTTTCACTCTCATCATGCCTACGAAACAGTAGTGCATTTCTCAACAAGAATTGAATGCTCTCAATTGTAGTACTTAATCGAACTCGATATTTATTCTTCTCAACATCAGTATGCTTATGAAAAGCAACATCAATGGATTGATTTTGTCGCATTAGATACTCTCACTTTTGGAGTGCTTTATTATGAAAGCTATCAACATTACCCAAGTGTACTTTTAAGGCTGATTTTTTGCTCCAAGTATTAAAGCCTATCGTCACAAATGTATCACTCCCTCCTTAATGACCAACATAATCTCTAAACAAGTATCAACATAAACAAAAGGTTTTGTCCGCTTTTACACTATATTCTAACCAATTAAATTCATCAAACCACTTCACCACAAAACGTCTTCCTTTATCTCCCCCAGATTTTGATGGAAACTTATGACCACGTGGTTGACATGGGCCTCTAACCCAATATGTTCGCCTTATTTCCTCTCTTTAATTAGCATTATAGTCTAAAATCCTTGGATATTGTTGCATACATTTTCTCTTTAGGTTCCCCTGTATCATTGTTACGTACATTTCTTCCTTTTATAGGTTCTCCGCCATCACCATTATCATTACCATCAGCAGATGGTGATTTTCTTTTAAAGCCAATAGTTGTTTGCTATAAATAAATTAACGAATCAAATAATGACGAATTATTTTCACAAAATAATAGTAACTTCATTCAACTTAAAGCATCATTACTTTAATGTAATAAATAAAACTATCAAGTTTCTAACCGGTAGTCTATTACATTAGATTATTATAATTTACAAAATCAAAAGTTAGAGATTGATAAACCCATATATACATTCGTACATTCGAATTATAAAAATTAAAATTCACAAAATTGAAACCCTATAAATTTAATGAAAATTTGAAATAGTGATAAACTGATAGCAAGGTACATATACTTGACGCATGTCAAATTGCCGATTCTTGAGCTTTACTCTAATTTTGATTTCAATTTTCAAAATAATTTAAACCTTGTTCGTGTAATTTTGTTTCGTCCCGCGTTTAGAAGTTTGGTGGTTTTTGGATATTTGAATTTTTTTACTTTTTGAGTTAAACACAAGGTTAAGGGGTTTGTTTTTTACTTTAAAAATAGATGGACTTAAAACCTTTTTCTTTTCAATTAAGTACAGGGTCATTAAAGGACATTTAAACTATATATATTGGGCTATTCTTTTGTGATAAAAATAAGTTAGTAATTTTTTAAGGAACTAGTTGCAAAAAAAAATTTACTAGTTGCATTTATACTAAAAGATATATTTTTTTAAAAAATTTACACTACGCGATTTTTTCGACCAATAGCACGTGCTACCCTTGCTGATCTACTAGTTCCGCCCTTCTCATGGTAAATCTTTTTCATGCATTGTATATACATATATATATATATATATATATATATATATATATATATATATATTTATCTATAACCTAATGTAAATTAATTTTTGACCATTTTACTCGTAAGCAAATGAATTAAAAAAGGTGTACAAATCATTACGTTATTGTTAACCTTTTGAAAGTTGAAGAATTTAGTTTACGATTGCATCTCTATTGTCATCTACATTATTTCTTATATTCAATTGACAAACTACTTTGTCTTTTTCTCATGATATTTAAAGCATTTTCTCACGGGACTTACTAAATATGAGACCAGAGAACTGAATTCAATCGTCAATGAAGAGGATTTGATTGAGTATCGAGGAGTCAAGGTAAAATTCGAGTGGCTGAAGCTGAAGCAGCTACTTTCGAGGTAACGGAAAGAAAAGCAACGACTGGAGTGGGAGAGTTAGAGTCGAAAAGAGGTTCCAAGTATACTGAGTATCATCCATGTAATGATCGTGGTGAGGATTCTTACTCTTAGATCCATTATTCAGAGAACTAGAATTACGACAAAAAGAACTTTCTAGTTCGGGAACGCGAACACAAGAGGTGCATGGCCGTCGTCAGCTCGTGCCGTAAGGTGTTGGGTTAAGTTGTTATATAAATAGGTAAATGTTCCTTTTCATTATGGATAGCAATTGTACGGCCAACGATTATGAGTATAATGGTAGATGCTCGAGATGATATCTCACATTAGTACTTTTAATTTTAATTTAATCAAATTATCTTTGCATATTAATATCTCGTGATAGCTCATATATTATTATATACCAACACTATTATCAACATGAGCATATTATTATTTGATATTATTATGATTTTATTATTATTTATATTTAGTACCTTATTATTGTATTAATTTTTTGTTATTGTTGTTATAATCAAATTCACCAAAGGTTTTGTGTGATAAGTTTAGTGATTTAAACTTTTAAAACTTTTTTATACTACATCGTTAATATGATTAAAACTTCTATATATCTTAAACCTAAATAAATAATGTGTTTTTATTTAGAATAGTGTTTATTATCATAACTTGAAATCATAATATAAATAGAATAGAATAGTAATTAAATATATGCCTAATAACAAAAGTGTATAGTATATAATTATATATTGCTTGCAATAAAAATGAATCGGATATATGGAACAAATAACAAAATTGAAATGCATTAATCGAACTCAACATGTGTACAAATTAAATCTCAACGCAATAGCGTTGGCAAATAATAACTAGTTTCTATCAATCAATAGAAGCTTTTGTCAGTGTGTACTAAAACCACTCCCAATCATCATTTCTTCACTTTTTTCTTTAGTTTGATCAACTTAGCGTCCTGTCAACACACTCAAAACTGATGAAAGACTGATTAAATACTGCCAAATGTCCTTTCATCAGTTTGATTACTGAGACCCTCTGACTATTAATTTCTTTTTTAAAACACAAATTAAATTAAAACTCTTTCATTAAAATTAAAAAATATTACATTAATTAAAAAAAATTAGAATAAATAAATAAAAAACATTATAATAATTAAAAAAAACATCACGATAATTATTTATAGTGTATTTGAGGTTGGATAAAAGGGTTAAAAAATTAAAAAAAAAATTCAAAATAACGGCTATATTATCGTTATATTTAAAAAAAATAATTTCCAACGGCTAGTTTGTATATTAGAAAAAAGGAAATGAGCCCCACCCGATTCGGCCTCCCTTTCGTCGAAAAATCGAAGAATCGCAACTGATGATGCAACTGATTAAACGGTGTCATCGGTGTCAGTTTGCCAAGGCTTCAACCGATGAAAGCCGTTGGCACCGATTTAAGTTACATATTGTTAATGCATTTCTTTAACTGATAAAATAACTAACATTAACTTTAACTTGAGGATGCTTATTTAAATTTAATATATGCTGTCTAACAAAAATCAATAACTAGACTAGATAAGTTGGATATTCAAAGGGTGTTTGGAATTGTTATTTAAAAATAAATTATGCGTTTTGAATAATTAAAATTAAATAATTAGATGTAAGAAAACGTATTCAAAGAATTTAGTGTTTGTATTTGATTTTGTGGTTTGATATAGTAATAATCACATTATAAGTTGTTTTGATATTTGGCAAAACAGATTATTTACTTACCTGACCCTTTATCCATCTTATAACAGTATCTCATAATTTCATAATAAAACTATAGTACTCCGTAGGTAATTCAAACGAAAACGCAATAGTGAACATAAATTAACAAAATAGTAGTATAAGATATTTTTAGAATAGTATAAAATAGTATTAATTGTGACAATGTATGCAACACATAGGCAACATATAGGGGTCTTTTGCTTGAGTTTGTAATGTCTTAAAAAACTGTAGTTGTATTATTCAGTAAGATAAAGACCATTAAAATGTTTTAATATTTTTTTTCTAATTATATCTTAACAAAGCTAAAAAATCGCTTATTCGACAAGTTATTTACAATTATTTAAAACTTCTAATTGATAAAAAAAAGTCCTCTTACGTTCTATCTCATAAATAGATTTTGATATGTTAGTTTACGTATTAAACAATATTTCATTTCTCTTTTGGTTCATGTATTTTATTTTATTTTTATTTCATGACAATCTATTTATATTGTGTTGAAATTTTTTGTAATTTTCATTTTTAGTAAGTTGAGTTGTTTGTAATTCAAGGTTCTCTTCATGAAATTTGTGTCCCGTCAAAAATTGATGAAACACATGTATTTATGTTTGTATTTTTTATTTATCAAGCAATCTTAATGATTATGTATTCAGATTTCAGCTATCAGCTTTTATTATTCAGAACTGGTTATCAGATTTCGGCTTTCATTAATTAAAAAAAACAAAAGACCCCTTAGTGTTTGAGGATAAGTCGATAATTTATCGGACACTGATAATTGTGTTACACTTCAGTAAGCCAGTAAGGAGTGAGGTGATATATCAAAAACCAACAATACGCATATATTCAGTTATCTAATTTTTCTTGACAAACACTCAGATTACTACGTATTATAATCGCAATAATCTAAATCTAAAAATCACTATTAAAGCGCATTCCCAGAATAGAAAATATGTTGACGATCCATTTATTTTAACATTTATCAAAGGGACTAAAAATGTACACTAGCTATATAATCGGGGACTAACTTCATAATTACCTCAAACAAAAACGACCCTTCTCAAAACACAGCGTTACATTCACGGCAACACACACACAAACACGCCGGTAACAGAACAAAAATGACGTCTTCAAATCGAAAACCGGAGATCAGAAAAGACACAATTAACAACCGGTTCGTAATTCTGTCACCGGCCCGATCACGTCGTCCATCAGACTTCAAATCCAAATCCAAACCCGACCCGAACTCGACTCAATCAACATGTCCGTTTTGCGCCGGAAACGAACACCAATGCGCGCCGGAAATATTCCGGTTGCCGGAAAATTCAAATTCCGATTGGAAAGTGCGTGTGATTGAAAATTTGTATCCTGCTCTAAGTAGAGATGATAAAGTCAAACCGGAATGTTGTGTGGTCAACGGTGAAGTGAGTATTGGTGGGTTTGGGTTTCATGACGTCATCATTGAGTCACCGGTTCATTCTGTTCATTTGCCGGATTTGGAACCGGGTGAAGTTGCGGTTGTTTTGCTTGCTTATAAGAAAAGGATTCAACAGTTTTGTGGAATTGATTCAGTTAGTTATGTTCAGGTATAAAGTTTCATACTGTTTTATAAATTTATATGATTCTTGTGTGTATTTTGTACTGCAATGTATATAGGATGTTGAAATGATGTATAAATTATAAGACGAAGATCAAGAATCTAATCTAATTAATCATAAAGTTAGAAACTTTATTTGTTACACGAGCTGTTTACATTTAAGAGTACCTTTTTAAAATTGCAAGTTGGTCAATTTTCATAAAAATTAAGCTTAAGAGGTGATTTTTGTGAATCCATATTGGCATTTTGAAGTTTGGTTTACTTGCTTGATTTAAAAACATGTTTTTATATTTGTAATTTTATATTTTATATGGAATCTATGGAATGTAGGTGTGCGTAATGGCGTAGAATGTTCCGTATGCTTATTAGCATGAAAAGAGTTTACTTCCAAGAATACACATGTTATTTCATTTTCATGTTTACTAAGGAAAAGAAAGCAAGTTTCTTTTATCCCAAATTAATTGATGTAGGGCTTAAGCTGTAATCTGACTTTATGAAGTGAACACGTAAGGATTCTTTTTTGGAAGACGCAAAATACTTCATTCGAGTGTCAGTAAAATGGAGATGAAAACTTATGTTGTTTGCCCTTGAGGCACACTTTGTGATTTGTTGGACTAGTGGTCATTTGGTTAACTGGCCTTTTGTCCACTTCTAATTTCACAAGTAATTAGTTATCAAATGTGATAGGAGAATTTTGTATTAAAACAATGCTACAGTGTTCTTGACTTTAAACTTTAGTATGTTGTATTTGTATACACCTTGTATAAATTGATCAATGACTGCTGAACTGGTTAAACTGTATTTTAGCTGAACTTTCTTGTAATACTCATTTGAACGATTTTATGAACAAACGGTTACTCAAACTAACCTTATGTGATGCATTGACTTTGACAATATAAAGATCATCCTTCCTTGCAATCCTATATTACGAAGAAACTATTGGTCTATTCTGCACGTTCAACTCTCTTTATACGTCACTTTCAAGTAATATCGTTTGTTTATTTACAAGTTTATTATAATTATAATATATAAAATATATATATATATATATATATATATATATATATATATATATAATATAACTTGATCTTTAGTTTGTGTAATGAAGGTGTTCAAAAACCATGGTGCCTCAGCTGGAGCTTCAATGAGCCATTCACACAGTCAAATTCTAGCCCTTCCAGTAGTTCCTACTACTGCCTCGACTTGCCTCAACAGCATGAAAGAATATCATAATCAAACAGGAAACTGTATTCTTTGCAATATTCGCACAGACAAATTCTTAATTGATGAATCAACCCATTTTATTTCCATTGCTCCATTCGCCTCCTCTTTCCCTTTTGAGACATGGATCATTCCTCGCTATCATTCCTCTCACTACCATGAACTTGATGAAGATAAGGTACTTCAGTTCTTATGTTTGTTATTCGTTTCAGATTTTATTTGTACATGCCAGAATTTTCAATAATGGCAGGTTGGGTAGTGGGTGACTGGGTTCTGGTCAAAATGGGTATATTTAGTCCTGGTTGGTAGGGGTCACCGGGTCAGGTAGGTTTGGCCAAAACACTTCTTTATTCGTTTTGCTTAAAGAAATATATTTTTTAATAAAAATTATTAATGTCTCAAATATAATTCTAATAACTATAAACTTAAAATAACAATCTATTCTTCTAAGCAAGGCGATTTAGGAGATTGTATGCATAAGATTATTTTAAGAAAAAATTCATTTGGGCAAATTTCAACCATTTCGAGCCATTTTTTTAGTAAATACAGTCATAAGTAAATAGGTTGAAATTGGAAATTCAAATGAATGTTAAGAATCTTTATGGTTCATTTTTGCAGGCTGTGGATCTTGGAGAGCTACTAAAACTTACGCTTCAAAAGTTGTCCTTACAGTTGAATGACCCACCGTATAATTTCATGATTCATACATCTCCTCTTCACATCACTTCTTCTCAATTACCTTACACTCATTGGTACATACAAATCATACCACAGCTATCTACAATTGGCGGTTTTGAAATGGGAACAGGGTGTTACATAAACCCCGTTTTTCCAGAAGATGCTGCAACAATCCTAAAGGAGTTAGAGCTTCCAAATAAGAAATGAACTCATTATATGAAAAGTTATCATCTTTTTTAAATTTTCATAGTTGTTTGTAAAGAAAAGAATTGTGCTTATCATAATGTATTTCATCAGGCTACAACAATTTCCTTTTACAGAACATGAATCAATTCTTGTACCAAAAACATGGAACAAAATCAGGTAGGTACAAGATTGTAACAGCCTTCATCAAATTCTCGTACCCACAAGAAACAGACTACTGCAATCAACAGAACGAATAGCCCAGAAGCAATGGTGACAGCTGATGGTATCTGAGATTTTAGGTTAGCCTTAACGACAAGTTGTTGAGAAGGCTTAAAATTATTGTTTGCATTAAAAGGGATGTCTGCAGTTGAAGACATAGATTCTGAGGTACCGTTCAGCTGTTCTGCATTAGTGAAACTTTCATTGAGGTCGCTGTAGACACCGTTTTTGTCATGACTTGAATTAGGACTCCAATTGAATTTGCTAGAAGATGGGCTTCTGAATCTTCTGCTTTGGTTATCTGAGAAGTCATCATTAGTAACCTGAAGAGACTTGACTAGTTTTCTAGGAGTCGTCAAAAGGTTCATGTTGTTGACATTAACATATGATCTTGATCTCTGTAATAAAAATCAGCATTAGATAGACTAGTTAATAAAGGTGGTAATTTCGACCTGTTTCCAGTTATGTTCTATCATCAATTAAATAAATTGGTAAAACATAAAATTAACAAATAGATATTGAAATGGGTCGAATATGTAGTAGCTAGGGTATTCTGAATGCATGAAACACAAAAACTAAAAAAATGGAATATAGAATCAATATCCTCATCTATGTCCTGCTTAAGTTTCATATTTCATTAACACTGAAAAAAGTAGTTTTAAAATCATTTAATCACACAAAATGTTTATAGAAAATTTGTAAAAAGTTGGAAGAACCAAATAAGGGTTACTATCAATTCAATCCAACTCAGGCATATTTTGACCCGTATAAAAAATTACCCACATTGACCCGTTACCAATCCTGTGCCATTTACCTGAGGACTAGGCGTAGCACTTCTTGAGTAGCCATGAGTCGGGTTTCTTTGCATGAATACCTGATAATCGTCTTCATAATCTCCTTGGGTCTCAGAGCTTTCAACGACGCTTCTAGTAGAGCTTCTCGAGTTACCATTATTTGGGCTTCTCTGCAAGAATCCAGAAAATCCATCTTCATAATCTTCTTGGTTCTCAGAGCTTTCAATGACACTTCTAGGAGTGCTCATCTCACCCGAAAACAGTCCGTCTTTCAAAGACACATCCACATTGCTCCAAAGTTTTCGATTCATACTTCTCCTATCAGAATCACCACCATCTCGAGATGCAAAACTGATTGCAAATGGTGAATACACCATCGAATTATAGTCACCGTAACAATCCATGGTTTCTGATCGAGGTGAACTAGCGACCGGTGACTGATCTCTTCTACGCTCATGTCTTGATCCTTTCTCGATCGTCAAGATTCTTTTAGCAGTTTGTATCGCTTCAAAAGCCGCCCCTTTAACATACGCCATTTGATCATTTTGACACTTCTCCATTTCTCCAATCACAAAAGCTAACTCAGACACTATACATTTACAGTCCAAACTCCTCATCAGATAATTCACCATTTGAATAGCTGACAATCGTTTTTGAGAATTCCCTTCATCAACACCCATGTTTAAGATCCCAACACCAGACCGAAGTAACAATCTTGCATAATCTTCAACTACCAAACCGTTTTGTTTAGCTAAAGCCATAACTAAACCCATATGTGAATTCGCCTGCATAGGCTTGTCTAAAGCTGCAGCTACCCTTTGACAAACTTCATTGACAATTTCACTCGAAGCAAAACGCCAATTATCCGAATCCACGAGAGCTCTTAAACAAAGGGCAGCACCAGATGATAAATTCTCCTGGCTTGCTAAAAGAGAATCCGAAAGAGGCTTACAAAGAGAAAGAATAATTTCGCGTTTCTTGACTTCAGGTGTCATGGGGTCTATCCCATATCTTGCAATGGCGGGGACCACTTTAGAGCAAGCTTGATGAAGAGCAAACGAGCCTGCGCTAGAAGTCAACGTCTTGATAATGGTCAGCATGATGTTGTCGATTTGAGGAACGATTTTGGTGCCATGAACACGAGCAAGAACTTCATACAGCGAAATTGTGTATTCACCGGATGTTGATCCGGTTTCTTTAGTCTCAGAAACTTGAGCAAGAAAGATTGGAATCGCCTTTGAATCCAAATCTTTTACATATGATTTCAAAGCTTTCATGGCTGATTTTCTACTAGCCGAATCTTTATCCAGATTTTCTAACTCACGTCTTAGCACCGGGCTCAAATTTCTCCCCATTTTGTTATAACAAACTGCAAATTAAACTACATTTTATTAAATCAAATTCAGTAGATGTCAAAAGGCCATGAATTGACCACAAGAATAGCTTCCTGTACCATTACCTGTTTCTTAAAGGTTTTACCAAAACAATAAAACAAAAACGAAAACAAAAAAAATATATCTGGTGAATCAATAAACCCTATACACAAATCCCACATATATGATGATATATCTGGCGATTCAAAGTCATAATATTTTGAGTTGTTAACCAATTTCTGTAATTACTTCATTTATTTACAACTTTTATCATAAATCTCTTTTGAAGAAATTATAATTAATTTCTAAATTATACTCCTCAAAACACTGTTTTTTATTCAAGTTGGCATTCCTACAAGAACTACAATATCAAGAAAACAAAAACCAGAAATGAATTGAAATCAAGATGGGTTCTTTCACAGCCTTCATATTAAAATTAGTATCAACAATTGAAAAAGTATAGATCTAAAAAGTGGCAAATCTTTACGGGTATTACATAACTTTTAACAAGAAAGTAAGCTAAAACATCAAGATCCAACTACAACTGAACAAACCCAGTAACAATAAATTCAAATTTAGCAGCAAGATTAAAACTTTATTGGAAGATAATCATACCTGTTTGCAAGAACAAATCTTTGGAAGATACTTATGCCTTCAGCCTTCACGAAATCAAGTTTTATAATAAAAACAAGAATCGAGAATGAGATTTGATTGGGTTTTGGACCCCCGAGTTTTTAGTTGGAATGTAGTAATTGAGGTGTGTTTTAATTTGAAATGAGTATGAGTATTTTCCCCCTTTTTTTCTTGATAAAATACTACTACTATTCTTTTTTTTAGGGTTTCCAAGCTATTGACTTATTTCAAATAGTTTTTCTCTAACTTTTGTCTTTTGTGTTGTTTGACAAATATGCCCCAACTTATAGAGAATTTTATTTTTAATGCTTTACTGTATTAATTGATTTACAGCATTAAATTAAAGGATCTACCTTTTATTTATGGAGTAATATTCTTCATGGGTTTTGTCTAAAATAATTTGAAATTCGAACATTAATGGGTGTGTTATAGTTAGGCTTTTTAAAATGGAGTTTTTGACTAAGGATTCTGATATTTGTAGCTTGAAGGGCTCCATTTAAGAATTAATTTATGTAAAATTTAGTGGTACATTGAGTTTTTTAGGTGCAGTTATATTCAGGGGGTGAGTGATTATTATCAAGGTACAAACAATTTATGCATGTCTGAATTTTTTATTTATAGCCGTGAGAGCTATGTTTAGTATTTTCCTTTGAGTAAAAGCATGTCTCTATGAAACATATTTACTAAAAGCAAGTCTGTTGCGAAATATATCCTTAACTAACTAAGGTAGTACTCCGTAACATTGTTTTCTTAAACTTTTAATTTCTTTTCTAATTTTACACGATTACAGTTTCACGGTTTTGATAACATTAATCTCCACAATATTTCGATCACAAAACTTTGATCGAATCAAAGACTTCTTTACAATGAAAATCGATCTCAAGCTCCATTACACAAGTCAAACCCAGTTTCACTTTAAGATGCAAATTGCTTACACATGAAGAACAAACATAAACCCGTATTCGATGATACTAGTGATGCATCTTGTGTGTCGTCACTCGGATATCGCATGTACATCACCTCCGTCAGTCATACCATCACTAACGACCTTTCTTCCCGTTTCTGAAGAGGTATGAATCGCTTAGGAGTAATATAATTGCTTAGGAGAAGACGAATGTTGATTAATTTATACTATATAAAAAAAAGTTTTGCGTATAGTCTTAGAAAGAGAAATAGTAAATTATTATTATACCTTTTTAACTATCTCATTCAACTTTTAAACATTTAAATTGAATGCAATTTATTATACAGATTAATATCTCATAATTATTTTTGTTACAAATGTAATTACCGCATAAATATTTTTTCTTTTTTTCATAACTTATGGAGTATAACACATTGATGGATATTTCAATAATGAAAAATCATATATTATTAACGAATTATAACTCACTTCTATCTTTACATCTTTTATAATACTGTATAAATAAAGAATTCGTTACGAAATTTTAAACTATTAAAGAAGAGATATGTAAAATTTATTTACTATACTTTTAAGTATGTTATACAACATTTAAACATTTAAAGTGAATTCAAGTAATTATAAAAGTTAATATATTACTGCTATATAAAGGATTTGACCATTTGATTTAAAAAAGTAGAACTTACTATATTTATACAAGTCAAATGCATACCTACAAGCATTTTATAACTATATATTAGATATTTGTATCTTAGTTTAATTTAACTTTCAATTATTATAATCAGGGATTGAGATGTGGACCGACTTAGATTTGCTGGTCAAAAGTTCACAATCTAAACCTGAAATAATTTGATAAACGAGTTAACTGGTCAAAAGCAACCAACCCAGATACGACCTGCATTGTGCTGGTTGGCCGGTCAACCCATTGACCAAGACTTTAACCCAAACGCTATCAGATAAATTAAACAAGTCGGCAGGTTGAGACTTGAGAATACAACTCTTCCCCATTTATTTTCGTGTAGAATTTCAAGTTATATCGAGAATTATCACTGCAAAATAGAATCATTTAAAATACAATGTATATAAAATAATGTACAAATTGGTATAGCATTATTGTTTTAATTTTTTACTAAAGTACGACATGTCGTTAAACGAACCTACTTTAAGTAAAAAAATTTATCGCCGCTGCATTGTACGGGCAAAATACTAGTTGTTGATGAAAAGGATGGATCAATTGTATTTGGGGTTTAGTGTTTTATGTCTTTGTTGTGAAGAGGAGATAGAGAGTATTGATCATTGTTTCATTAGATGTAAAAATGTTAAAGAGTTTTGGGCAAAAATATTTAATTGGTGAGGTGTCGATCAAGGTGGGGATGTTGCTATTGAAGACCTTATTATGCACGAGGGTCTTGGATCATTTTCGAAGATAAAAAAAATGTTTGAAGGGCAATTATATTGGGTATCGTTGTATTTGATTTGGTCCTATAAAAACAATAAGGTGTCTAAATCTAATATGGAGGTGGTCCCAGATTTGTTTAATGAGGCGCAGACTAAAGCATTTGGGTGAATTTCAAATAAAGATAACAATAGTAAGTTGGCATGGACTTTTTGAAAAAATCGTACTGTTAGAATCATTTAGCTGTGATAATGTTGTTGTTGTTTGGTCATCTGTTATGTTGTTTGTCCGAGGTTGCTGAAGTCTCATCAGAAGATTTTATTTTGAGCTGCTATTTTTTTGTTTGTGTGGATGGATCGGTCAGTATGGTTGTTGTGAGATTTGCATCTTTTTAATAATGTGGTTGGGCACTATGTTTGGTTGTGTGTGTATGGGTTAACAGATGCTCACGTGATTAAGTATCATATTGTACTTTGCTTTTTTTCTTTATGTTTTTAGAGTAGAAGTATTTGGTCAGGAGTGTTGTTTATATGTCTGTAGTTTGTCTAAGCTTTTACTTCATATTATACCTTGTAGTATAGAGTAAAATTGTTTACAGGTGTTAGAGGTGTTAGAGGTCAGTTGTTGTGTACGTGTAGTTGTACTTGTACCTTGTATTTTTGCTTTTTAATATAAGGTAGTCTATATTTAAAAAAAAAATTCAGATAGTTAAGTACTATGGCGGCTCCGCTCTTGATTTTGAGATGAAGTTATTTGACGAAAGAAACTGTAATAAGAAAAAGAAAAAGGTATTAAATAAAATAAAAACCTAAGGAGCTAAACTTACCTCGGGTACTATAATAAGAAATTCACAAACCACTTGTAAGTTGTAACTACATACTCGTACAATATTTGCTATACTGATGAAAATTAAAGAAATATCAAATGGCACTTGTATACGGGTGTGAAATCTAAGTACAAAAATAAACGATATAGCGAAATATTAATGATTTTTAAAATTTATCATCGAGAAAATTGGCAAATCTTTTTTTAAGGGTATTCCCGTTTATAACAGGTTACCCCGGAGTGGTTGAGCTTATGCTTGTGATGTACGCGACCTAACTGTTATCGTGACTGTTTTCGAAACTTCCCCTGACCATCTGGTAAATATTTACCGATGGAGGGATCGAACTCGTGACCTTTAAAAAGTCATTTGGACATCTTTACCACCAAACCATCACCAAATTGTTTAGCAAATTGGCAAATCTAAAATAGTAAAATACTTGTATTCACTTGGAGGGAATGTTTTACAAGGCCAACATAGTAATTTCATAAGTTGTTATTTGGGCTATACATATTTGACTTTTGAACCATTTGCGTTCCCGCCCTCCTGTTTTCAATATTACGATCTTTAATTATCTAAATACGAATCAGATTCAAATTAAACAGCAATACGTGCTTACGAAGTGTGCACAAAATACAAATAAACTATTTTTAACTTGTGTACACACGATACGTAGACGTGTAAGATAAAATTGTATGTCTCTATATAATTTGTGTGCATTATCGAGTCATCTACTATTATTGTACGTTTAAGCTTGTTTTACATATGGTCGTCTAAGTAAAAATCTAATTTTCAATTCGATTAAAATGTACTCCTATGTACATCAATTGAGTCATTTACTATTATCTTAAGTTTAAACTTGTTTTACATATGGTCGTCTAAGTAAAAATCTAATTTTCAATTCGATTAAAATGTACTCGTATGTAATTGAAATAGATGATTTAATTAATCTTTTTCTAAAAAAAAGATGATTTAATTAATCGTGTGCCACATAATAACAATATATATATATATTGCATTTTAAGTAATGAAATTATGTAATCATTACCACCGTAAAATTAAAAATAATAAAAAAGATGTTTATTATTTGAGTCACGATATTTTTACCATTAATTTTGATAAATTCACCACAACTGTGTATTAAAAACTTGTATTGTACATATAAGTGATGCATAATTATGGTGAATTTATCAAACCCCTTAATTATTATTTATTGATACATGTGGGGCGTTACATATGCATTATTATAATACATTTTTAAAATGAATAATATTAAAATAATAAGTTAACAAACGCATTTATAAACGTATCAATAAAAATCAGATTTATAAAATTATTATTAAGTTAATTTGCATTTTAATAGTCACTTAAACCAACGCGATAATTAACTCACTTTTGGTTAAATCAATCAATAAAACCAAAATTAAAGATGATTTGATTCAATACAAATTGTTCAATTGAAGTACTTGATTATTTTCGTATTAAGAAGGGTGTTTGGTTTGTTTATAGGAATGATAATGGTGTTTATGTTAGGTGAAATGTGAATGACAATCGATCCAGATATGTTTGTTTAGGAAGTAGTATCACAATATGAAACAATTATCTTATACTACTTATACTACTTAATAATGCATTTGAGGTAATATCTTAAAATATGTTACAATAGAGAAATATTAAATGACTACTTTGCCCTTCACTTCTTTAACATCTTAATCTTAATCTTAATATAATTAATTACAAAATTTAATATATCATACTTGCTTTCAGTTACATAAATGTAATCAAATATTTTTATAACATATTTAACTTACATATAGATTTTGATGCATATAAAATGTTAATTACAATTATTTATGTATACACATCGATAAAAAGTGAATATCCTTTTACAAATTATAATTACTATCTCCCGTCGTCTTAAAAAAGAGATACTTTAATTTTTATTACAACCATTTTAATTATGTTATTCATCATTTAAATACTTAAAACCAGTTCAAAAAAATTTAGAGATTAATACTACTTTATAAAGAATTTTCTATCGATAATAATAAGAAAATAATACTACGTAGAAATTATTATTCAACCATTTTAGTTAATACAACGCCTAATGCAATTAGTAAAAGTATTTCAAACAATGATTTATTATTGTTGTTGTAGTTACAAAAATTATTATTATTATTATTATTATTATTATTTTGTAACCATCATTTATCTAATTATTCCATCTAATAGCTTGATTAATTATTTTTAACTTAATTTTTTGAACATCTAATTATTATAATTAAAGGTTGCAATTTGATCGAGTCAAATTAGCAAGTTTGAATTTGCAGGTCAAGTTCACACTTAAACCCAAACCGAATTGATATAAAAAGGTTGCATTACGTGTTTAGAATATCGGCTCAAACGGGTTGATATGTTAGAATTTTTATAAAAATTATGATTTTTTCTCTTCAGGTTGGTTGATCAACATATTGACCATACCCTTAACCCATACTAGACCGAAAAAAATTAAATGATTAGCGAGTTTTGGGTTAGCAGGCTAATTGGTTGAAAATGCATTTCTAACCGGCCAATTTTAATTTCGTAATATTTTCGATGTGTCAAAAATTGTGACCACTAATTCTAATCATTTAAAAAATATTATTATTTTAAGAAAATATATTATTATTATTTTATCAATTCTCAAGAAAGTACGACATGTCGTTACACAAAACAATTATCACAATAAAAGAAATTGTGCCGCTACATTGTACCGCTACATTGTGCGGGTAAAATGTTAGTATTACATAACAGAAAGCAAACATAAAATAACGAATCATAAAGGATATCGAAACCGACGCCTGTTTTGTAAACAGTTCTCTTAAAATATATTCGCGTATGTTTTTTCATGGTACAATGGTTTAAAGCTGTTGTACAGCCGGAGATGACAAGCTTTCCCGAAATTTCACGAGAAAATGTATGTAATTGAGTTGCTGGTAACGAAAGAGAGAAGGCTGTAGGTTTTTATGTGTATATCGAATGGAGCCATGGGTACCATTTATACTGTAAACCAAAAACCTGCAGCCTTGGTTTGGGTTTGGTTTTCTTGGGGTTGATATCGAATTTCAAAGCCTCACATAAAACAAACAGATTTTAATGGGATTCATTCTTATACGGATACGTTCAATGGAAAGTTATATTGAACAACCTTATCTATGACCTACACAAACGCATCTTTTTGGTCACAAAAACTTTAAATCTATTTTGACACACGACATAACTTTTATTGGCACATCTTTAAGAGAAATTTATAATTAAGAAACTTAGGATACAAATGTTATGATCATGTGACATGAATATCAATAACACTACGTGTTCACGAGAGCTTCTTAATAAGGTAACATACATTTAAACTAAGCTAGTATAAAATGAGATATCATGTTAGGAGTGTTAACAAGTAGAACAATTAACGAACTACTCAAGCTCGAAAAAATTTACTACTCAATTAGTTTCGATTACAAGCCGAGTTTAAAAAAATTAATATTTGACTGGTTAATTCGAAAGCTCGTTTATTTTCAAGTCAAACTACGTGATAAGAATATCATAAAAATTTAAAACTATAATAATAAAAGTCTATCTAATAAATTAGAATCCAACACTTGAATTATAAACTATTAAACGAGTTTGTCTGTTCGAGTTTGTAAACGAGTTGTAAACGAGCAACTTAAGATTTAGTTCATCAAAGAAGTATCTCAATAACTAAACTGACGTAGAACAAAAGTGAAGTAAACCCAAGGGTGATAAACTAGGAATAAACCCAAGGGTGATAAACTAGGAATAAACCTCACGAGATAGAACTATAATTTAAAGAGAAAATATTATTAAAACTTTATAAATAATGAAAAATAAACCTAATATTTATAAGATTAACTTTCTTGAATAGGAAGAAACATTTTTTATTCCTAAATACCTAAAATCCTAACTTGATTAGGAAACAAAATCTTAATCTTTATTTAAAATTAAAAACTAATAATTAAATAAAATAAAACTCCTAAAAATCGCTAAAATCCGGATTCGCGCAACACCGATTTATAGTTTAATCGGTGCGGAGGAAACCTTTAATCGATGAGCCTGATGTAAATTTTCAGGCACAACACCGAATAGATCAGTTTTTAATTGATGCGGCTTTTCCTCTACATCGCATTCATTTTGCACGCGTTTCTTCACACGTTTCACATGCTCCTATTGATCCAAAAAATTATCCGTCAACTCGTTTATTGTGTCCTCATCATAAACTAGTGTCGAATTCGAGTTCAGACGATAAGAAATTATTCGAACTCGTTTTATGTTTGAGGACACATTTATAATGTCTTGAGATAAAATGTGTATACCGTGTCCTCATCATAACTGTGCATTTCTTGAGATAAAATTGTGTTCAACCAATGCACGAGAGCAAACGGCACAGCTTACTGGCTAAACGATAATGTCTCTGTTTTATGTTGTAATTGTATTGTATCAAACAAGTCGGGCATATACGCTTATAGGACTTAAGTTTAAAGTTGTTTATGCTCAATTTGCTTGCTTTTGCATGTTTCTTAATTGATCGTAGCAAACTTAAAACAAATAGGTAGTTCATGAATTTATTTCTCCAATAGATGACCTCAACTAACGTAAAGGAGAAGAAAGAGAGACAGGGTTGACCAGATGAAACAGTTTTGGCCTTGTGTGACTTCTTGAACAGATATATCGCGAAGAATGGTCGAAATTTCCCATTCAAATGGGCCGAACTTCAGTCAGACTTTGAGAAATTTATTGAGCACAAGTTCCTTAGCGATAAAGCTTTAAAAAACAAGTACGATAACATGAAAAAAGACTATAATCTATGGATATCATTGAAAAACAAGGCAACTGGTGGTGGTTGGAATGAGTCTACAAAGACACTTGATTGCGATGCTGATTGGTGGGAAAAGAAAATTAAGGTTAACATATTATTATTATTGTTGTTATTATTATTATTATTATTATTATTATTATTATTATTATTATTATTATTATTATGGTTAGATCTTACGGTATATTTTTATATTGTGCAGGATGACAAAAATGTCAAAAAACTTCGTAAAAACAACCATCGAAAGAACTGCAGGAAGCATGGGATTTTTTGTTTGGGGATGCAGTCGCTAGCGGTATAGATTGTGTGGCAGTCTCCATGGATCCAAATACTTCAAACCAGGCACATTATGAAGATCTTGAGGATGAGGAAGATGAGTTTGATGGTGGTGTACAGGAGACTCAAATATTTAATAATTTTTCTGCTAACTTAGACGACTTAGAAAGTGATGAGTCGCCCCATTTCTTTAGACGTTTTCGAGATCGGGTACACCATGAAGATGCAACACCAACAAATCAAATGGGTGTCTCTAAGCAAAAGCATAAGGCTACCGAACCTAAACCTGCGAATATGAAAAGGAAAGGGAGACAATCATTGGGTTCTATTTTGTTTAGGGAGCATATAGCTCAAAGTAGTGACACACAACAACGTGTCTTGCGTGTTATAGAATCAAAAGCGGCTAGCATCAATAAGTCTAGTATGGATGCGGTTGTAAGTGTGATTGACCACTTAATAGAAGCAGGGTTAATGATAAGAGGTGATGATATGTGGTTGTTAGCAATGGATTTATTTGAAGAGTCCGCGAAAAGAGAAGCTTTTATGACTATACACGTTGATGAGTGTAGGATGAAGTGGCTGCAACATAAGCGAAACCTGACCAATTTGCTTTCGCCCCAGTAACTTGTTTGATGTGTTCGTACTATATGCAATTTTTGAATGTTATTTGATGACTTATTATGTTAAAAAGTTTGAAATTTACGTGACATATTGTTATTTTAATAATGGGTTTGTGGTATTGACTTCTTATAGGATTATTATGGATATCAAAAGAAGAAAGACGGTAAGAAAAATGTCAGTTGTAGCATTTTTATTGGATTTGATCATCACAGATGATCTCGCCGATGAGTACTATTATAAGCATATTTATAAGGAACCATGCATGACATCACCTCTAAAAGGGGAGGCTTGGATGAATGGTGTTTTGAATGGTAATCCTATTCGTTGTGTAAATGCTTTTAGAATGCATCCAAACGTTTTGAAGAAATTATGTGGAGAACTTGAATCAAATTATGGATTACAATCGAGTGATTATATGTCTGCTCTTGAAAAGTTAGGGATATTTTTATATACACTTGCATTAGGGTTGTCTAATAGGGATGTTATGGAGCGTTTTCAACGCTCTTGAGAGACTATTAGTAGAGCATTTCACGAGGTTTTAGAGACCATAACCGCTCGAGGTGTAGGTTTTCAAGGTCTAGCACGTGATATTATAAGGCCAAAAGATCCAACATTTCATATACCACCTCAAATCATGAATGATACAAGATATATGCCTTACTTTAAGGTCAATCTTTTTACTTGTTGATTTTAGGTTTTAATGTGTTAGACTATCATTATCATTTATATATTTTTTTAACTTTCATTTTAGGATTGCATTGGATGCATTGATGGTACGCACATAGGGGCATGCATCCCCGAGAAGCAACAGTTGCGTTATATCGGGAGAAAAGGGATACCTACTTTCAATGTATAGGCAACTTGCGATTTTAATATGTGTTTTACATTTATATCGGTTGGATGGGAGGGATCAGCACATGACACACGTGTTTTTCTTCATGCAATCAACACACCATCAATGAACTTCCCAACACCACCTGAAGGTATTCATTTTTTTTATTACTTATATGAATTATAGTCCACTTATTATTTATTTAATCAATTTAATCAGGGAGATATTATTTGGTTGATAAAGGATATCCAGATAGAAAAGGATATCTTGTTCCATATTCCAAGACAAGGTATCATAAATCTCAATTTCAAAGTGAGCCGCCAAATAACATGCAAGAAGCTTTTAACCGCTCTCATTCATCTCTACGTAGTCATATTGAGAGGTCATTTGGAATTTTTTAAAAACGATGGAGAATCCTTGATAGAATGCCTCAGTTTAGTGTGCATACCCAAATTGATGTTATTATTGCTGCATTTTCTTTGCACAACTATATTCGAAATAGCTCAGAAGAAGATATGATGTTTACCGTGTATGAGCAACATCCAGATTATATACCACGTGATTCACTTCCTGATGTTCATGTATCCCAAACAAACAACGAAAATCTATCTGAAGGAACATCTAACGAGATGAGACAGATCCGTGATGAAATTGCTACATTAATATGAAATGCACGTCAACAATGATTTATACCCAGCATATTGCATTTTGATTTATTTTAGTTTTACTTTTATATGAGAAAATGATGATTATGTTATCGAATAAATAACGTATTTTATTTATATAATAAATAATATTTGTTAAATCTATTTTTATGTATGTTTATCATATAATTGATGTCCTTTTATGTCATTTTACATATTAAAGTTACAGTTACAGCTAGTTTGCCAAACAAGGTTATACAAATAAATCTACAGCCTACAGTTACAGCTTACAGCTACAACCTACAGTTACAGCCTACAGCCTACAGCTACGATTTACAGCTAGTTTACCAAACGGATGTTGATTTTGAATTTCTCATTGGAGGTGAAATCCACCATCATATTTCCGTGAACTGAATCAAAGGATCTTTATCATTTAATTATTTTTTCCTTTTTGTGGAATCATCAAATGGGGGTACCAAGTTTTAATCGATGTATTACAGGTAGTTTGTTTGAGATGAACGATTCTTTAGTTTCTAATTTTGTAAATTATATACTATATAAATCAACAAGCAGTATTAACTCGCGTATTGCAGAGGTACAAAAATACTTATATTAGTTTATGAAATAATTTGGTATCTATGCAACTTAAAACTCAGTATGGCGTATGTAGTTAAATTCGGATATTCGAATAGTTTAAGGAGCTATATATGAACATAAACTTTATGTTCATTGGAGAATTATTTTCTCTGCCAAGATAATAAAACTACCTAAAATGTTTAAAGTCTGCCTTAGAATTAGATGTATATAGTTCTTATTTATTGATTACAAAATTACTTTTGAAATTGTTTAAGATTTAATTTTAATAGTTTTTACCCAGACTCATTTCTATTATTCCCTGACATCCACACATACCTATATACTCATAATCAACTCATTTTACGCAACCTCTTATTGATCATGAATAATTTCTTGCCTATCCTCTTATAAATATTACACTAAAATACTCAAAAACTTTTATTTAAAATAATTCTGGTGGTTATTTATATCAATTATATTTATAATTAAATTATTAAATTTAATCATCTAAAATGAATATTATATAATTTTATAAAATAAAATAATTTTTTTACTATTAATATAATAGTAACTCCCGTCTAGCATTTCTACTAAATATATGAGTTTCTAATGTGTATGTTCATCAACTAACTTATTAACTTCAAAATCATACTTTCAAACACAATATATCAAATATTCAACCATTTTTTTCATTTACATCGTACAATTTATTACCTTAAAAAATAATATATTTGTAGCTCGTACCATATCTTCCAACTCCGAATATTTTTATCACCTTGAAAATTAACCTATTTGTAGTTCATACCACGTATTACAACTCTAAATATTTGATAAACGTAATAAAAATGAAATTACTCTATAAAACTCAAATTAAAATTTATTATTTATGTATATCGAGTGGGTCGAATTAACCTCGAGATGTTAGTCTCGACTGATACAAAAAGTTATTAATTCAATTAGATGAATATTTAATCAAATTAATTAAATGTTAATTTTCTAAAATATCCTTTAACCGTAAATTTAAATGGTTTGTTCATATTTTTTGTCACTCTTTTATATATATATATATATATATATATATATATATATATATATATATATATATATATAGGAGTGGGATAAAGGGAGAAAGATTTTTAGAGAGAGAAGAGGAAGAAAGATTTTTATTACTATGATTCAGTATTTTTATTCTAAAATTCAACTTTTTATTACTATAAACTTTTGAATCATAGCAACAAAATACTAAATCTTATTAATAAAATATTGAACCAAAGCAATAAAATATAGCATTATATTAATAAAAATTTGAATCATATCAATAAAGTATTGAATCATAATAAGAAAAAATTCTTCTCCATCTTCTCCATCTTCTCTCCCTAAATTTCCTTCTTTTTTGATCCTGTTATATATATATATATATATATATATATATATATATATATATATATATATATATATATAGGGGAATGATCAAGAGGGAAGACTTTTTTTTGGGAAAGGAAGAAGTGGTTATTATTCATCATGAAGCATCTTACAATTACCAATTATAACGTCAACAAAAAATTATTTTTACTAATAAATAGTAATCAAAATTGATGCTATAATGATTATATTAACGGATGAATTTCAGTTTTAAGTCATAACATTAGTTGATGAATATTTATTTAATAAATAATTAACATTCAACGTGATGAATGTTAACTAACATTCATTACGATGAATATTAAAACATCACATTATCACATAATATTTATAATTTTAATATTGATCACCATGAATGTTTACTAACATTCACCACGATGAATATTAACGATTTTGAATATAATATTCATCAATCGGTGTTATAACCTGCATAAATAATTTATCAAGGAAGCTTAACATTCATAGCATCAATTCTAATTAACATTTCTAAATTTCACTTCGTTTTTTGTGAGATTTGTATGGACGAAGGTAATATGCTTCTTGATAAATAATAACTTCTTCCCCCTTCCCCCAAAAAAAGCACTTCCCCCTAGATCATCTGTGACAACCCTCCATTTACAGTACGGAACCGTACATTTCATTCATGCATGTTTTAGGCTAATTCCCTACGTAATGAAAACTAAACTATTTTTATGCGATAAGTGTAGTAAAGCCCACTAATTAATACGCGAAGTATTAGAATTTTGCAATTTTGCAAAATTACGCGAAAACAATCGAGTGTAGCCCGACAACTACACGATCGTTGGTGATACGAATTTTATAAATAATGTAAAACTATTTTAATAGTAGTTATTTACTTGAAAACATTATGCTATAAAGATAAAGCATGACGATTAAACGAAAACGATTATACGTTTTATATAAAACGTACCGAACGCAAAGATAACGCGCGAATCGCGCCCGACAACCAAACGAAACTCGATTTATATTTCAATAACTTAAAATGAAGTATCTTAAATAAAACTTCAATAAAAAAAATTACGCGATTAAATCGTTAACGAAAAACATAAATAATAAACGTTTAACGTTTAAATGAACGACGAAACAAACGAGTAAACGAGCACCGCGCGTAACGCAAACTTGGGGAACAAAATTTAAACAACCCACAACCCATGTGGGCCCCCATGACCAGCCATCCCACACCCCATGCCCCTCTCCTTTGCCATACCACATTACCTCCCATACCTCCCTTACCCTTTCACCTTCATTCACTCAAACACACAAACATTTTCACACACTCAACCTCTCTCTCTTTTCTCTCCTCTCTCCCTGCATTTTCCAGCCGCCACCATCATCACCACGAACCACCACAATCACCACCACAAACCACCATAGCACCACCACTTCGTATTGCAAGAAAACGCGAGAAAACGAGCTTACGACTTCCATTTCTTCTTGTTTTCATCATCTCCTTTGTAAGAAACTTCACCTCTCTTGTATTTTACTTAGAACATGTTTATTTTCATGTTATAATGTCCACTTAATAAGATCTTGCCCAAAAACAAAGTTGAAAAACGTTTTGAAAACACATAAGTAACGACAGTTTTCTGGGCAGAAACTTAGTCTGTCTTCAAGGAGATGTTTCGTACTCAAAATTTAACAAAAAGTGACCAATCAAAAATAAAAACTTAAGTTTAAGAAGTTAACTTTCATTTTCAGGTGGTTTCGTAATTTTTTGACACCGTTTGATACCCGAAAACGAATTTACAAAAACATTGCGCCGGATGGACCTGATGGTCAGATTTTTGTACCAACTTCTCGAGCTCATAACTCAAGCTACACAACTCCAAACGACATGAGGCTTTTTTCTAGAGGTCACAAATCTTATTAGCTCTAAAATTTGTATGATCACGGTTTGTGAGGTTTTGTAGAATTCGCACAGTAAATAGATCTTTGAACGTGTGTCTGGATTCGTCATTTTTGGATGTCAGGGGATGTCTAATTAATTTACCAACTTAACATTAACTAAAAATTATGGAAAAATTATTTTAAGTAGCTAAGACATGGGGGAAGGTCTGGAAATTTTCTCGGATTTTATCTCGAAGTTTTGACTAGTCAAAACGAGCCACGAAAAACGTATAAAAACTGATGAAACCAAAACCAGGGGCTGTTTTGACATGCTTTTAAAAATGACACTTTCGGGTTTATCAAAAATTATAAAACTTAATTTTTATGACTTTTCAAACATATTTAAGGTTTGGGTAAAAGTTTCGGGTCAAACCGAGCACGTTTGACCAAATCAACAAAAACGAGCCTCAAAACGATAAACGCGAACCAACTTATAAAAACGTCAAGATTTTAGCCCGGAATGAGTTAAGAAAGCAACTTGGAAACACACGACTTATACTTTTACGATGTATACAACGAAACATGAATAATAATCATATCATCAAGGATTATTATATCGAAAAAGTCACCAACGTATCGTACACATTTTAAAACACAACGATCTTTCGAAACGAGTGAACAATTAACATAGTTTGGCAGTTAGCCAACTACTTATATAAATTATCTCTTGCGTTTAGAGCGTTAGGAGACTTAATTTGGGCAACCACTTGCTAGCTTTCATACTTTAGCTCACGAGCTGAGTTCACAGCCCCCACTTTTACTTATTTTACTGCTTTTAAACTAGGGGTAGAAAACATAACAACTATTTTGATACTATATGCGAAAACTTGACTTCTTATGAATGCTTTTATATGATTACGAAATACTATTTGTTTACGAAATGATTTGCATACTATTTTGGGGAGCATGGACAACGAATCCTAGTACGAACCACGATTTACATGTGTAGTGCATCAAAGACCTTATGGCTACAACTATAATCATTAGCTAGGTGACTCTAGCCACTGAATATACGGATAGTACTATCGGGGTGACGTCCCTTCAACTAAGAGCGGAGCGTATATTTACATGTCCGATTAGGCAACAACGAATTTGTGTCGTGGCTTGATTATGGGTTGGGTTGCGTTACTTTAACTCGTTTGGTTTAGCTCACCTTTCGGGGGATCTCGTCTATGCCTTCCTACGAACAACGATTTAGGAATGCATTCCTACGAATTATACACTGGAATGATTTTCCAAACGTATACGAATGGATGTGTTTACATCACAACAACGAAACTATACTTGTGGATATCCTAAGGGACTCCTACGGAACATATTTTGGAAATGCGTTTCCAACGAAACTTTTGGATAAACTCCAACGAAGACGAAATTTATATGACTGGTATGTCAACGAAAACGAAACTTATTTGACTCGTATGTTAACGAAAACGAAAACTATATTTGATCATTAGTTGATCACCTTTTTTTTAACTTGTACGTCAACAGTTACAAACAACTTGGTTTAACAATGATACTAAACCTGTGATTTCACTCAACATTTTTGTTGACGATTTCTTCTATGTTTTTCAGGGAATTAGCGCTCATGTAAGACTTGCATGCATATTGGAATGACAACCCCCCAAGACGAATTAGGATGCCACTTTTGAAACATGTTTACGAAATCCCGGATATTAAGATGGTGACCATTTAAACTGATGTATTTCAACAACACTACTACTACGACTTGTAAAGTCGTAGCTTTTGTAACAACTATATTTATGGCATCTTAATCACTTTGTTCTGCGATAATCATATGCTTTGTGTTGTAATGATCCTATGCCGTCACGATCCCCGCTCGTATACAAATGCTTCCGCTAATCACTCGCTAACCGCGAACTTACTGTTTTGGGGGTGTGACATCATCCCACTATATATATATATATATATATATATATATATATATATATATATATATATATATATATATATATTGGGATGATCTAGAGGGAAGTGATTTTTTTGGGGGAAGGGGAACCATTATTATTCATCAAGAAGTATATTACATTCGCCCACACAAATCTTACAAAAAATAAAGTGAAATTTAGTAAATCTTAATCAGAATCGATGCTATTAATGTTAAGCTTACTTGATAAATTCTTTTCGCAGGTTATAAAATCATTTTATGAATATTAGACCCAAAATTGTTAATATTCATCATGGTGAATGTTAGTTAACATTCATGGTGATTAATGTTAAAATTAAAAATATTTTTCAAATAATGTTATGTTTTAAGATTCATCCTAATGAATTTTAGTTAAGATTCATCACGGTGAATGTTAATAATTTATTAAATAAATATTCATCAACTAATGTTATAACTTAAAAAAGAAATTCATCCGTTAATATATTCTATAAATATAGTAGGGATCTACTGAGAACTAATTAGGTGTGAGAACCATTAAAACCACTTAAAATGTAATTAGCGTACAATTAGATAAAATTCCGGGCAGGGGCAATTTCTCTGACCCGCTATATTACCTAGAACCCTCTAATTTCAAAATTACTTTTATATAATTAACATTTAAATCAAACAAATTATATCATTGAATTTAGTTTTTCTTTCTATTCGAGCTGTTGTATTTTAAACTTAAAAAGACAAAAATAAAAAAATTGATGCATACACCAGATGAATCTACTAATTTAAATGATAAACCTACAAAATAGAATATATAAAGAACAAAATGCCACTACAAATAATATATATATATATATACTTTACATAATTAGCATTAAACAAATAATAACAACAACAATAACTTTTATTTAATTCTCTAATCACCAAGATTTACAAAAACAAATTTACAATTAGAACGCCTAATCTGAGTGTACATATCCTATTGATTCTTATACGGGTGTTCCCATTTGTCGTCACATTTAAATACTTTTCATGTCGGATGCGTTGGAGGTACCGGATAATGTCCTTGTAAGTCCACTTTTACAAAGACATGAAGCTACTGATCTAAATCCACAATTCCCATCACCGATTACATTATGTATGTTCGTGACGTATGGTTGAAACATAACTGGAATTTGATCCAATAATGGATCTAAGAAAAATGTTCGGTGTACGTAAGAACTATGTCTGACAGGTTCTTTGTTCAAATCCGGTAAATCAAACCCATCAATATTTGACTTGTTGGACTAACTACGTCTGGGAGGATCTTGAGGCGGTGCGTGAAACTGTTTCGCCTTTTATTTTTGTACCTTCACACTAGGACGTCCACGAGTATTTATGTGAACGGTGGGTTCTTGAATCCAAGCTAGCATGTCCAACTCAACGTCACGACGAAGATCGCCATTTAGTGACGATAGACTACGCGAAAAATCAAGCGTCTTCCAGAAAATGTCAATCGACTCTAGTGGAATAAGCAGACCTGCATTTAAATAACTTGCAAGTTCGTGCGCACATGGTAACCCAAAACATGACCTCAGCTGACAACCACAATTCTCAAGAGTTATTTCAAGCCTAGTGGAACGGCTAAGTTCAACGTGAATTTTTTTTATGTCAGTAAGAGAAACCCAACCTCATAATAGTGGAACGGCTAAGTTTAACTTGCGTCTCCACAACTGTATCAATAATAGGCACAAATGGGTCTAATCTTGATTGTGAGGAACACAAATCTAGTTTCACCTTTGCGTGCTGACTCTCGACCCTGTTTGTCATTGAATTTCCAAAATTAAGTGATTTATCGGTTGCCACCGATACAAACATGTGGGCGTATTTGTTTAACCATATCTCCTTTAGGTATGTCAACACATCTGAAAATTTAAAAACATATTTGTTTTAAAGGTTGGTGATATATTCGTTAAAATGATTGTTAACTAATGAAACCCATGTAGGAGCTTTAACTAATGAAACCCATGTAGGAGCTTTAACTAATGAAACCCATGTACGATGAAAAGAATCCCATTCATCATCCGACTTAAAATATTTTTTGCAATTCCTAAAAATATATTGCCAGATATACCATCTACAAAGTTTTTATTAGCTCCTGAAAATATTGTTTCACATGCACTCATTAGAGCCAAATCTCTATCTGTGACGATAACACGCGGTTCATACGTTTCGCCAAGGGACGACTTTAGACAATTTAATGCCCACAAAAAGTTACTTGTCTTTTCTCTATCTATCAAAACGAATGCTATAGAGAATGTTTTGTTGGTAGAAGTAACACCAACTATTTCAAGAAAAGACAACTTATAAAGATTCGTATTGTACGTAGCCTCCATCATCAAAATATGCGAAAAGGCACGCATTATTTCATATGAAACTGGATGGATCCAGAATAATTCTTCTAATTGATTAGTAGAATCATTTGTACGATACTGAAATTCATATTCTTTTACTTTCAAAAATGACATTACAACATGTATAGGAGTTAGATTTGCTTGACAGACTGTGCGAAGTTTTGCTTTTGCATTGTATATCGTTGTGTTTAACGAAACATTATCTGGATTCCGCTCCTTCAACGTCGCAAGAATTGCACGAGGCTTTACATCATTTCGTGACAAATATGAAACTCAACGAAATTCATCATCAATCAACCGCATTGCATATGCATGACCTTCCATATACATTATACTTTGATGATTGTGTGCTGCATTGTCTTTGAAAATTTTGCTATCATTTCAAATTTACAGTCAATTTTTTTACATGGAGTACTTTTTTCGGGCATTGTTTTACTTCTATATACACCGCCACGCTCACACATAAATATAATCTTGGCGGTGTAACCATTTTTTATTTTTGATCTTTTGTTGATAATAACTTGTCTATGAGAAAGTGCCTCATTTTTCACCCATTCCATTAATTCTTCACAATTACTGAACACCTGAAATTGAGTAGTCTTTTAGTCATAATCTGATAACATAATATGATTTAGAGTACCATTATATGAAATATTGTTATACCTTATTGGTGGAAAAATCTGACACACTCAACAAATCTTCTTGTAAGAATTGAAACGTACGAGATTGTTTATGATGTTATGAATCGATATAAGTTTAGAATGTTATGAAAAATGATTCGACATAGATTCGTTTATATAGGAAATTTTTTTCACTTTAGTCTCGTCAAATAATTTAAGCATTTGCTTTAGACCCGTCAAATAATTTAAGCTTTTGCTTTAGTCCCGTCAAATAATTTAAGCTTTTGCTTTAGTCCCTTTAAATAATTTAAACTTTTTCTTTAGTCGCGTCAAATAATTTTAAATTTTTTTGTAAAATTATTAATATTTATTATATATAAATTATCTTAAAAAATGAAAGTAAAAAATAAAAATAAAAATTATATTGGATGATGGGTGTTATCTGACTCGTCGGACTCCTCTGCAACCTACGTACTACACGAAAAATAATTTGGGGGTTTACCCATTGTGGGTGACTCCCTTATTTAACTGCTGTCCCTCGAACACCATTAGTGTAGTCAACACAGTCCAAAAACTGAAAGCTACAAAGACAGAACAGTAAATAAAAAATAGTTTAATTTCCTCCAAAAACAAGCTTAGAGGTCTGGTTCAACAACAATTGTCACAAGGTCACCACTCGCTTCTTTATTCCCACACATCACTTAATTTTACAATATGCATCTAGTGTATGCAACTATAAGACACACATGATTCACATTATAATAATATGCATTTAGTACGTACATCTGTAAAACACACATAATGATAACAATATGCATCTGTAAAATTATAATTCACATTATTTTGAGTAGATGCAATATATACATATATATTAAACATGTATTTAAACTCAATATCAGGTTATATCGAGTATCTATTGTATGCATCTATTGTATGCATCAACTCAGTATAACCTAATTTGAGTAAATACTGATTCAATTGATTACGGATGTTCTTCAATTGACTCAATCGATATTCTGTTTTAAAATTAATTAATAATCGGGTAACAATTGAACGAAATTGATTACGAATTGAAGTTGAATCTTTGGGTCCCCGTGAATTAAAATATAATAATCTCTTATGTGGTTGGTTTGATTAATTTTGTAATTAAGATGGATGTTAGAGTTTCACTAATTAAATTGACGAATTGCGCGCCCTTGACCTTTATAAATTGCCCGCCCCAAAAATTTAGTTCACACAATTCGTATCGTAATTGTAGTTCGCAGCGGATCCGTTGACTATATATATATATATATATATATATATAAAAAGTATTTTAGTGTTTATCTTAAAATTAGACTCAAATAGATGAAATTACTAAATTGTCCCAATAATAATTAAATAAGGCAAACAATCAAAGGAGTATAGCGAAATTAATTACTCCTATATAAGGCAAATATCAAATAATAAATCATTGAATTTTAACGTTGTCTTTTAAAATAACAATTAAGAAGATATTACATTCAAGTTAAACACGAAAGTTACGTTCATACTTTGTCAAACAAAAGATTATATAACCAACATCAGTTAAATTCAATTTACTTACTAGGAATAAACGAAATAGGTATTCCGCTGCTTTGCGTAGGTATCCAGTTAGTGTGTGTGTATATATATATAATTTGGATCAAATGTGAACACTTTAAAAATAAGAACGGCTAAAAATGCCTCAAATTCACAATTACTCTTGATAAAATCATTAGATATACATTCGTACATCTCAAATATGCAAAGAAAAATAAATGCACATTTCTAAAAATGCACAAAAATCGAAAAAAATGATTGATGCATAATTATCTCTATTATTGTGCATCAATCGTTTTTTCAATTTTTATGCATTTACGAGAGTAAACATCAATTTTTATATCGCTTTTTCAATTTTTATGCATTTTTATGCATTTATGAGAGTAAGCATCTATTTTTCTACATATATTTATATTTGAGATGTATGAGTATGATTATAATGATTTTCTTGGTTAGTCGTGTGATTAAGAAGTGTCCTTAGACGTTCTTATTTTTAAGGTGTTTTATCATTGGAATTCTACCCTATATAGATGGTTCAAATAAGACGACTAATTTTCATAGGAACGTAGAAATGACTTCAAACACACTTTTTAACTATCCGAAATACATTTTTCTTCAAAACTTTTTCAATGATTATTATTAAACTAACTTTTAGAAGCTATGATATAATTATAAATAAAAAATATTAACTTTTTTTGAACTTTTTTTTACAATTGCACTATTGTGATTATTTTAGATAATCACAAAATATAACACCATAATCACATTTAATTATTCTCTAATATAATGTGATTATCATACATTCGACATAATGACTAGATAATTACATATTTTTCATGTGATTATCAATTTATAAAATGTGATTAATATGAATAAAAAGTTATTAATATAAAAAAAACTCTCAGTTTTTTTATTTGAAAAATAACTTGTAAAAGTTATTTGATTAAATAACTACGATAGAAAAATTTTATTTTTAAGGTTGGGATTGAATCGATATATTTGTAATCAGGTTGACCACTCAACCAGTTTAAAAATATTTTAAATACGTTGTTTTTAAATAAAGTTATTGTTTTGTTAGTTTTTAACAATGATTGTATCTATACATTGGTTGTCTTTGATCTTCTATGTTTGCGTTTTTTTCCTCACGTTTGGCGTTTTGAGGTAACTAAAAAACATTATACATAGTTATTTGCACATTGGATGGTATCCAATTCGAACTTTTATGATCTTAATCTCACAATGATAACACCAAGAATAACATTTTGAACACGTATTCAAATATTTGACCAAAAAACGACTCATTGACATGTTCACCTTAAACTGCCCTGCTAACCTGTTAAATCCAATTTTTTAAGCAAGTTACCCGGGTCGCATTAGGATTGAAATATTGAACCTTTTATTTAATTAGGTCAGATTCGAGTTGAGTATTTTTGACCTGCCAACTCGACCCAACCCAAATTGCCACCGATAGGAGGAGGTATGGAAGCACATATAATAAAAACACATAAAGGCCGAAAGACGTATAGGCGGCAAAAGGATATGATCCAGTTCTTTCCTCAAGATTCTCATTAGCAGTGTAGCAGAGTAATGTTCCCTAGTTATGTATATTAGTATCTACAGCCATCTCGTGTTGACAGGTAATGACACTAGTATCCCTTACACATACACACACACATACATAAATACACCCATACTTCATAAGGCTTTCAACAACTGTTTCCTGGAAAGCTACTAACCGATTGTTGGGTTTTCCGGGCGAAGCACTCGCAATGATACTTGTTCCATATGTTGGACTAACGCTCAAAGCACAACCAACAGTTGGGTAACACAAAATAGTGATCTAAAAAAACTGGGTTCTAGTAACCCGATTCTTAGTTCTTTTAACATAATCCTATCTGGTTATATGACCTTATTTAATCTATACTAAGGTATATGGTAAGTTGGTAACCTTTTCTTTCAAATATAGCTTTCTGACATTTTATTGCAACAAAATGAATAAAACAAGAATTTCGCTTTATGCAAAAATTAAATAAATCAAAGATAAACTTGAAACATAAATGTTTTATTAGCAATCGTAGTTCAAATCTTCTTATGGTGGTTTTGTTTTTTTCTTTGATGATAAAAATATGATTTTACAGCAGAAACATCAAATGTCATTCAAAACGCTTAAACTGGCCATCTTTCTAGCAAGAAGTGACATAAATTTGATTAAACAGAATTAAACAGAATTTCTTGAACCAGTTTGATTATAAAAGCAAAATATAGCATCACTTCTGAACTCTTATGCATGACTTTTCACTATAAACTATATTTCTTGCAAAAAGAAGAAGGGGGAAAAGGAAGTTATGAACACCAAGTTTTGCAGGTTTATTTGACAACTTTTATAAAGTTGAGTGCTATTATGCACTTAAACTTTACAGTTATAAACCAAATAGAATGATTTAAAACATGTCACAACCCAATTAAACAGATGTAAATCCCAAGGCTTCCAAAACATGAATTTCCTACCTAACAATGCCAAGACATGACTCCTTTGAAAGTAGATGAAAGTGAGAAAATTGGCAGATTATATGATTGTTATACAACAAATATACAAACTACAAACTCACTTGTTACAGTGGAAGTTGTCTGCAAGTCGGGCAATACCACTTTCCCTTAAACCTCGTCTCGGGTGTGAGCCCAACACATGAGTAATGAAACCACTCTCCACCTTGACACTGTCAACACCACAAAAATTTATATCAATTTACACCATCTTATAAAATTGTTAAATAATGATAACAGAAATAGTATTAACATAATATGTTTGTGACCTTGGTACTAAAATCTGTATTTGAAAGTCATTCCTCCTCTTGTTCTATGACTATTGGTCCCCTATCATCTTTATTTTACCAAGGAACTGGTTGGTTCATTTTTGTTTAGCATTACATAAATATTTTACTCAGGTATAGGGATGAAGTGCTGAAGAAATGCTTTTCTAAGCAAGCACACATTGGCCCATGATTATGCTTTTGCATATCAAACGAAATCATATTTGCCTTGCAAGCGTGCTAATAGCATATGAATATTGTTACCATTAGATGTTGAACAATGGATGAAATGGGTAAACATGTCAAAACAAGGAAATAATTAATTACGGTAAGGGTCAGGTGGAGCTGACCCGAAACACAAAGAACGTTTTTTTATAAGCAATTACTGTGTCAAATACGATTTAAAATAATTAAACAATAAAGGAGGCTTATGACGTATTAATACACTTTGAGGAGAATTTCAACCCAGTTGCCCATTATAGATAAAAACATAACCTGAATCAACCAATTCATTAGTATATGGGTTGAAATTTAAACCTCTAGTTACCATCTTAGCCAATGAATTCAATAAATAGAGTTCGACCGTAAAAATAAGCAAGAAAGGGAGAATTAACATTGTTTGAATTGGGTCAACTGAACTAGCAACCCTCATACGGCTTGTTTCGTCTCATAGCAACTTTACTCTCTTTTCCATGGATCTAGTTCCTTGCTAGATTGCATAATACTGACAGACGTTCAACAAAACAAAGAAACAAAAGAAAGTAACAGCAACTTACATTCTCATTGTCACAAGCAATCATATCACCAAAGGAAACCTGAAGAGGAAAGTCAGATGATGTTACTCTATTTATTAATGACTAATACATAATTTTGATTTCTTTAAAAAGGGTGACATTTGGATAGAAGTCAGAACCTGATGACAGACACAGTAAGTAGGTTCATTTGGATCAATTGGTTGATCCATCTCCAAGGGAGTGGCGTAATCCCTTTTGAAGCCACCTGGTGGAGGCATGAGCTCAAAATCCCTATCCCGGTGGTCCCACTCCCTTTCCCGGTAATCAAGCTTCTTAGGATGAGGTGTTATATACGGTAGTTTCCGCTTCTCATTTTTAGGAATTAAAGGTAATGGAGGAAGTATTGCCGGTTCATCTGCTGGTAATTTTCCCTCTGCACATAACAAACCAAAATTTTGTTTTAATTAGCAAGCTAGCAACCCTATATACATATCAAGTCCTAGTAAAGCAATAATTTTCCTTTTTGGCTACTTTACTTGAGATGAGAAATCGAATTTTTTTATCAAACAACAGCCCAATTGTCAAGTCCAACATCACATTATTTGTGGAAATGGAGAGATAACTAAAAGTAAATCAAACCAAACCTTGTTTCAAATCCTCAGCAAAGTTGTGCAGATCCTCATCGAGACGTTTTACATGACTATCTATCTGCAAGTAAGTTGATATCAACAGGAGTGGTGGAACAAGCTTAGCTTTAGATATACCAAGACGCGACACATAAGATTAACTAGCAGAACGTATAGCACATAAAATGTTAGTTCCCAGATTTTTTATAGTGTTATATCAAGATGGAACGCATAAGACTAACTAGCAGAACATATAGCACATAAAATGTTACTTACCATATTATGGTGATATATCTACATAAGATTAACAAGCAGAAAATATAGCACATAAAATGTTTCTTCCCATATTATAGTGCTTTCCAGTGGTCTTTGCTTACAAGGACCATAGAAGAAAAGTTCACAACTCCGAAGATATATAACAAGTTCCCATATTATAGTCCTTACCTGCATTTTTTGCCAATTGAGAATAACATGTTTTTTCTAATAAGTAATTAATTAAAGTAGCATGTAGTTGTTAGTAACCCAATTTTGGATGATGACATATTCAGAGAGAATAAACACAAACACATAAAGCATGTGACAGCAGCAAAACTGCATCTGTTCACAGAGCAAAGGAAGTAAGAACTCACAAGATCATAAGCTTGTCGTGCCAAAAGGACCTTCTCGGTACATAAGCTTAACGCACTATCTTGGTTTCCTTCGATCTCTTTTTTCATCTTCTCAAAAGCCATGTCACCATCTTCATGATAACCTTTATTAGAGTTTTGAGAAGCCATATCCAAACAGTTCTTCGTCTGCTGCCTTGTTTGATTTATCATCGCTTTAACACAAAAAATTTATACCCTTGATCAACTCACTTAACAATAACCAATCTCTTTCTGGTTTAACTAAATGTACACCTTGTAGATTGTTTATGTAAACAATATATATTATATTTCTGATTTCAATTATAGTAATCCTCGGCACTTAACTGTCAATACTAATATACTATCATCATATAGTTAACGGATACAGTCATTGTATCCCCATACAAAAATTTACACGTACGAAGATACGAACATAGACACATAAATTAGTATGCATATGTGCATCGCGTAAGGATCGATTTTCATAAACTCGTGCCTACTGATATGATCATAATAACATTTCATAGAAATAACTAATAAGTCTCCAAATCAATGTTATATAAAGAAACACATATAACGATGTGTATATACATACATATATAATTCTTGATTAACATTGTGACTGCATGTATGCACATATATACACACACATAATGCACAATTAACATTGTGACTGTATGTATATATGATACTGCATAATTAGCATACTGTATGTGTACATAATTATGATAGAAGATAAACATATATACATTGAGATCGTTCATCAAGTTCTCTAATGGTGTTAAGAAGCCTCTGCAACTCAGCTGGCAATGTGCTTGCATCTATAGCACAATATTCAACACATAAATCAGAACAAAAAAAATGATAGCTTATAATTTTAAATTCGAAAAATTTAAAAATTATGCGTAAGAAAGCTTACACTCCAAGTAATCGTCAACGAAAACACCAGTTCTTGCGATTGCCATAATTGTGAGATCTGAGCGCGCGTAATTTTTGAGCTAGGGTTTACAAAGTTTGAAATAACGAGAAATTGATTTCACGGGGAGGGAGGCAAAAAAGGAAAATTAGGGGAAATTAGTGTACGTCGTCGTTTTGATTTGGTGGATTTTGATATACTGACAATTGTAAGGGGTTATTTGGTAATTTTAGAGGTTACATAAAGTGAATTTTGATGTTTTTGGCGTAATGGTTAAAGTTACAAAGTGGTCTCTTAACCACTCGTATTGGATAAAGATCGGTTTGTTAGTTGCCTACAAATATGCGTGTAACAAGTGTAAACTAAGGATTGAATGTGTTCATTTCGTGACTTATAAGGACTAGAGTTGAAAATTCATTATTTTCTCAAAAGTTTTCATTTTTGAAAAATAATCCGTACACTAAAAATGCAAGAATTTTGTGTGCAGCAAAGCTAAAATAAGGGATCAATCTTGTAAATATTAATAAACTTCGATGACAAAAACTGTAACTTTTGTTTAAAAAAGAACATTAAACAACACCTAATATTTGTCCAGTCAACTGCACAAATATTATTTCTTCATTTTTTATAAAACTACATTTAAAATTATGTGATGGTAAAAATTTTGAAATTTATTTAATCCAAAGTTAGGTATTCGAATATATTTCAATTCAAATCCTCATTTATCATCAATTTCCTCCTAAGTTCTTACGCTGGATACCACGCATAACAATTTGCAAACAGCGTACATAGTCGTATTGACAATATGAATGTCATTGTAGTAGCAATGAGCCAATGAGTCAACGAAGATGATAACTATTGGGTATGTCATATGTGAATATTTTGATCCTCTTTTGAAAATGGACGAAATGCAAGATCACACACGGCATTATGATCCTCTTTTGAAAATGGACGAAATGCAAGATCACAGGCGACTTTCAAATTTTGAAGCATCAAAATTTGCTCCATAGTTATTGAATATTAATATATATTCGATTAGAATAAGTGAAGTTTTGTTAGCAACTAGTATAACAAATGACATATCTTTCAAAAGAGGTTCAAAATATTTGTATTTTTTTTAATAGGGTTAACTTATTAACTTAAACCAGTAAACATCAATCAACTGCACTCGAACGTTAAATTTTCAACCTTAAATTTTTCTTAAATGAAACCTATTAGAGATCAAAACTGTTTGGATTCAAAATACAAACAATAGGTTCCTTCTTAGTTGGTTCAAATGGATTTGGAATCTTAAATACGTAAGAACCAACAATCTATAACTACTGTTAAATTTATAAGTAACTTTCAAACTTACCTTGTTAAATAAATATGGTTTCTAACTTGTTTTGTTTAAATGCAGATACTATAAGTTCAGGGGCTCTTATGTTAAATATGGAAAGTTATTTGTGCTGGCTTCAAGTTAGTGTGACAGATTTATCAAGTTAAATTGGAAGCAGGATCTTGACTCTTGAAAGCGAGTAAAGTCTTCAAGGGCTCAAGTTGTAAATTATGCATTTAAGTTAATAAAAATCTTTTATTTTGTTTTTTTTATTCTTCATAATTTTAATCATATATATATTCAGCCGCTCTAGTTTTCTCCGTAACCCTAATTTTATTTTTAATCGTCTTGATCAATTTTTGATCTTACTGTGAGTGCACGATCATCACTTATTGGTGTTAATTCATAGAGTGTTTTTTTTGTAGGTGAGTATTTTTGGTTTATTAATCGAGTGTGGTTATTCATAAAATGTTTCTGTTCATATTCATATTCATATTTTGTTCAACTACTGTAACCTTTTTTCATTTTTTTTTCTTTTTACATGTTACATTTTTGTAGGTTCCCAGTACCTTATCTAACTCGAATCGTTACGTTCAATTGAAAGGTGGAATTCAATCAATTAAATATAGTACGTAAATCACAAACGAATCAAACACAAATCACACGTGTATATTGATAATATAATCGATTAGCTTGTTACACAGAAAGATTACACAAATGCTCTAAATATTCCCAGATTCGTCCACCTTAACAACTGAGCCGAATGCACCTATTTATACCGAAAACCTAACTGACCTGCGACACAAAGGATGTGTCGCATAACCGACTCATGCGACATAAGCCTTGTCGCACATGCGACACAGACTCTGTGTCGCCAAAACAAATAACGTAATTACTTATATAATTCAAACTTCGTAATTACACAAACAAAACTATTACAGACTGAGACCAACTGACAGACACACTAAATATGCACCAACAAACTCCCCCGTCTCTTCATCTTGGTCTTCAAAAATCTTTGAATTAGTTCAAGTCTGCAGGGAAGTTTCCTCCTGCATGTATTCCCTTTTGCTACACAAAGATCAACAACTCTTTGAAACTGCAAAGCATCTTCCTTGAACTCTTTAATAACACCAATCTTGTTTGAATGCAGAGTTTCAAGATCAGACTTCGTCAAGTTGATTAGACTTAATGGATCATAAACTCTTATCCTTTTGGATTTCGCTATCCATGCATGGTCAGGTTCACCCTCAGGAATAAACACAATCTCAGCTTCCCCCGTGGTAGTATCATAATGCCAATATCTCAATCTTCTAAGAAAGTTCACAGGCAACTCCTCCAAAGGTATTTTCTTTAATGTCTTAGGAGATTTTTATACAATCTTCACCCAGGGCTTGGATGTCACTGGATCGATTCTGTTCTTGTATATATACCGTGTTCCCAAGTTCGGCCTCATCAAATAGAAGATTTTGTTGTTAATCTCTTTTCTGACAATCCTTTGGATCTGATCTCCCATTTCATCTCCGAATCTATTAATGATATTGATTTGCGCCAGATGATTCATCTCACACATAGGAAGTGTACTGAGCTCCTTAAAATTCCTTCTGAAATACTGAAGACCATCCTTTCTTTTGACAATGATAAGCTTGTTGATCTCGTCGTATTTCCATCTGATAATTTTACCTTTGCAAGTAGATTTAACTTTGTATATCTTACAGGTCTTTGACGGTTTAGCAGCAGTAGGAACCTCACTTGATTTAGCAGCAGTAGACGGCCCTGCTTCTTCAACTTCTTCCATATCAGATACTTCCATTTCAGTGCCCAACTCAACTTCATCTATGTTCACTTCATCTTCATTAACATTCTCTTGCTCAACCTCAATGTCATTATTATCTTCAACATCATCATTACCATGAGCAGATTCATGCACTAAAGACCCAGTTCCAAATATCAAAATTTTAAGATATGACAAGTCAGCCTCAGAATAGTCAACATTCAATGGTATCGGTTGACCTGGAGCATAATCAGAAGAAGCATAATAATCCAAAGAAATATTTTCATTAATGTCTGAATCATTTACATTATCAGTTTGAGTTCCGGCGGAGGTCCTAGGTGTTGTTTTTAAGGCTTGCTGGCCTGATCCCCCCGAAACATCAGCTAGGGACTCCAATTCTAAAACTCTAGCAGCCAAAACAGAAACCCTAGCAGCCTGCGTCTCTAAATCTTTGATTTGAGCAGCTTGAGCCTCGAGAACAGCAGACTGTGATTGAATCAAAGCAGCTTGAGATGTCATCGTTTGCTGCATAGAGTCCATACGTCTCATTAATTCTTGAATCACGGACGGAAGAAGTTGGACAGGAATATCCACACGTGGGATCTCAACACGTGGTCGTGAGGATAAAGATGTAGATGTACAGCGAACCAAGGGAGGTCCCCAATCTTCATCAGTAGAATCATCATCTGGAACCCTCTTCCCAGTAGATGGAGGCACATAAATTTGTCCTTGTCGCATACGCCTTTGAATCCGTTTATATCGACGGGGATGATGGCGACGAATATTTTCCATTTCTGCCGGTCGCGGAACCGTTCCCGGAGAAGTAGGAGGTGTCGATCCACCGTCAGAAGAATCCTCATCCATTTCTTCAACGATATAAGGCTGATTAGCCTCTAAGTTTTCCGGTTGAGTACCAGCAGGCTCTTCAACATGAGTGAAAGCCTCAATTTCCTGCAAAAGATCCTCAGCCTGCTGGTGTGCTGTATGAACATGCACATTTACAAAAACATCCTCAGATTGTTGAGGAGCAGCAACACCATCCAAATAGCCATCGTCAGCCGGAGGGACATAGCCCTCATTCACAATATGTCCAAAAAGTGGGACATCAGCAGGTAATGGAACCCCTTTTGCATACTGACCGCAGATAATAAAAATTCTGATGTTCATTGGGGTTTGTTTGAAGCGGTGAGCTACGTTTACTGGAAGACCCGGAAGAAGATTATTCAGTAGCAGTTGAATAAAGCGCGGGTACATATTCCATCGATTGTCCCCGGCGTGAACATTATCAACCATAGCCTTAAAGATATAGCCAGAGAAATTAAACGGCTTCTTATAAACCAAGGCGACCATAGCAGAGGCCGTAGAGTGACTCATTCCATCGAAGCCGGCCTTCCTGCTAGATAAGCACACAATCATTATGTGCATAAGATACCTCCAGACCCTTGTGAGATTGGCCTTTCGGTATTGATCACGGGGAATGCCCGGATAACCCATACGATTCATGCCGCCGTTGATGAATAAGTTCGGGAAGAGAACTGGCATGTTAGTATGGTCATTGAACTGGAAGTATTCGCGAATAATCTGCTCCGAAATGATAATCTCCCGATTAGCAACCTTGGAGATGAGACGCGTATATGGCAAATCAGAATTGATTGCCGCATTTTCCTAGAAAGGACCCACCTGGTCCTTGTATATCGTCGTCTGTGATGTGATAGCAGTGAAGATACGGGAGCGACGTAAGAATGCGATCATCGGCCTAAACGGGGCAGCCGAGTCCCTGTTATTATCAAGGAACGCCACTATGTTGTGTCGTGGCTCCCAGTCATTTGCATGTACATCGATATCTGCCATTGCTACTTACAAAAGAATAAATAGAGTTCGAAAAGCGTTAGCATTAAAAGCGTACACAATATATTTTCAAAATTAAAACAATCTGTGTTTGGCGACACAGAGGTTTGTGTCGCAACATGTGTGCGACATAAGCACCTGTGTCGCTATACAATTTGCGACATAAGAAATTGTGTCGCAGAAATCAATTGCAAAAATGATGCGACGTAAGAGCTTGTGTCGCTATTCAATGAAGCGACAGAAAGGGTTGTGTCTCATTTTGCAATAAATTAAATTAATTTAAAAAGGGCGACATAAGACTTATGTCGCAACTTGTGTGTCGCAAAAGAAAGCGACACAAAACTAGTGTCGCATCTCATCAAGCAAATCGAATTAATCTGACACAACTGTGACACAAGGGCTTGTGTCGCAGGGTGTGTTGCAAAGACGAACACAGACCCAACCCAGAAACCACGATGAACACAGTTTGGGGCTTTTCGAAAACAAATACACCAAAAGATGCGCAGAGTTGTAGAGATCATGAAATCATAAGTCTTAACATTTAACATGCACGTAAATGCCCCTAATTTTAACCAAAACCGTACCCCCCAAAACCCGTAATTGCAATCAACGATTAAATTAAAATTACACGAGGAAAGGAGGGAAAAATAGTACCTATCGATCGAGAACAATGAGTAGAACAAGATTCACGGGGTGGATTGACACGAAAACACGTGGAAATCGAAATCGAATCATAAAAGTCACTGCAGTTCTTGTGTCGCAGTAGAGAGCTTGTATCGCTAGTTGTGTCGCAAAAACAGTGTAGCGACTAAGAGATAGGATCAGGCTTTTATACCTTAGCCCTAAATAGCGACACAAGATGCGACATAGGTAGTGACACATAGCTTGTGTCACACCTCAGACAGTTAGTAATTTTGATTCGATTTCAAATTTCATGTTCGATACCCGATTCGATATTAACTTAGAGACTTGGTGAGACTAAAGAAAATACAGTAAAATTAAACTTAAAAATTAATAATTATACAAGATTTAAAATAAAACCGCTGATTCTATTTTACAATCAACGAAACCTCGTAAAATGTTTTTGGTGACGGAATTGTATGAGTCTGGTTTGGGATCATATCAGGCCAACATGCAATTATTAGAAAATAGTAAGTGTTATTCCAATGCTTAGTAAATTTGTTCTCTTTTAATTTACCTAACATATTTAAAGTAGTTTTTATAAAAATTAGTTCAAGATGATTATTGATATTGTTGTTGGGTCTAAAGATGGCTAGAGAACATGATTGAAGATTAATACTGCTGGTTAGACTACAATTGCTAGTTACTACTGATGAAGAGGAGTTTCCACTGAAAGAACAAAGTTAGTACTGCCGGGTAAAGTTTCCACTGTTAGATTAAAGTTAGTACTGCCGGGTAAAGTTTCCACTGTTAGAACAAAGTTAGTACTGCCGGGTAAAGTTTCCACTGTTAGATAAAGTTAGTACTGCCGGGTAAAGTTTCCACTGTTAGAACAAAGTTAGTACTGCCGGGTAAAGTTTCCACTGTCAGTACAAAGTTTCTACGGGTGGGTAAGTTAATACTGTTTATAACTTACTACTGCTTAAGTTAATACTGTTTATAACTTACTCAGATAATGCTGCTTTTCTGTCCATAAATAAACAAACATCTGAAAATCTAAATCAATATAGAACTACTTCTATGAGTTATAGAACATCTTCCAATGAAAAACCAAATGACTCAGTTCTAGAAGCTTTTTTTGCTAGTCATGTGAACTCTTCACTAACTAATAGAGAACTAGAACAAGTAAATCCTGATGATTTAGAAGAAATGGACTTAAAATGGCAAATGGCCATGTTAACCTTACGAGGAAAAAGATTCATACAAAGAACTGGTAGAAACAACTTTGCATACAAAAGAGATGATGGTGCAGGTTTTGATAAAAACAAAGTTGAATGTTTTAACTGTCATAAACTAGGTCACTTTGCTAGAGAATGCAGAAACACAGAAGGAAACAATCAAAGAACTGGAAGTTTCAGTGGAGCTCAAAACAGAAGTATTCAAATTCAAAACTCAACTGCATTAGTATCACAAGATGGACTAGGTTTTGACTGGAGTGACCATGCAGAACAAGAACTGCACAATTTGGCACTTATGGCAATCACTGAATCAGAACCTTCTTCTGAAATTCCTTATGAGGTACAGAGCAAATTATGTTCTTCTATTTGTAAGAAAACTGTTACACATTATAGAGATCATAATGCTAGAATACTTAAGGAATTTGACAAAAGTGAAATCATGAACAAAGCATACATCAACACCATTGAAAAATTTGAAAAAGAAATCAAATCATATCAAGAAAATGAAACACAATATGATTATGATCTTAAATATGCTAGATGGGAAAGAGAATGCTTACAAGATAAGATAGATGAGCTCAATAAAATGTTGATAGAAGTTAAAGTTGAAAAGGATAGCATTAAGCTAAAAGCAAGTGATTTAGATAATGCTTCCACTAAACTTCAAAATCTTCTAAATGTTCAAATTCATGATAAGCTTAAAACAGGATTAGGTTACTCTAGTGTTCCACCACCTTATTACAATAATTATTTTCAAAAGACTAAAATAGATACAAGTGACTTAACACAAGAAGTCCAAACTGAAGTTGTTAAAAGTCTAAAACATGATAAGGTTGGAGAAAAGAAAGAAGTGGTTGAGAAAACTGAAAATAATACTGAACTTACTAAGCTAGCATCTAAAATTGGTAAAACTAAACTAGCAGAGGGTAAGAAAATGTTTGAAGAAAAGGAAAAAATGAATCAAAAATCTAGAAATAGATTAGGATATGAGAAAAAGGAAACAAAAGCAATGAATAGAAGACAAATTGTTAATAATAACTGTGTTCATTGCAAATGTAAAGCAAGCTTCTCTTCACAAAAATTTTTGAGCCCAAGAGGAAATCAAAGAAACTGGAACCAAATGGTTTCACAAAAATTGGGACAAAACTTTTCAATTATAAAAAGGAAGAACTGCTTTATATGTGGAAGATCTAATCATCTTCAACATGACTGTTTTTATAATCCTAAGAATACTCAAAGGATTGTACATTCAGCATGGAAATCAACTAACAGAGTCAATCAAACAAGTTTTAAAAGAAACTCTGTTAGTACTGGTAAAGAAATGAAAGCAAAGAAAACAAACAGTAGTAAAACAAAGAAGACAGTATTAAAAACAAATATGCATATTAATGCTGCCAAACCAGTTAATAATGTGAGAACAGTTAATACTGCTAGGCATTTTAATACTGCTAAACCTTTTAATACTGTTAATCATACTACTGCTACTTTAAAGAAAATCATTTCAAAAATCAGTTGGTGTTGGAAACCAGTGGCAACAGAAATTTCAAACACCAAAAGTGCATCAAAATCAATGACCTTCAACAGAGTTGATTTCATTGATGCACTTGGGAAGCCCAGAACCTCTCTGGTTTGGGTTCCCAAAAGAAATTAATTTTATTTTCTTTTAATGTGCAGAGCAAAAGAAACTTACGGCATATTGACAGTGGATGCTCTAGACACATGACAGGAGACAGGTCCAAGCTACAGAATTTCTAATCAATCAATGGTGGACATGTAGCATTTGGAGGTAATTCAAAAGGAGGAAAAATTACAGGAAAAGGTATGGTAAAAGGTGAAAGACTGAACTTTAATGATGTTTACTTTGTTGAGGAACTCAAATACAATTTGTTAAGTGTCAGCCAAATCACAGATAAAAGGAACCAGTTCTTTTCACAAACACAGAATGCTTTATTCTTTCTGAAGATTTTAAACTTGATGAAAGTAAAATTTTACTCAGAACTCCCAGAAAAGATAATGTCTATTGCTGTGATTTGACAAAATTGAATCCTCAACAAAATATACACTGTCTTTTATCAAAGGCTTCAGTTGATGAATCTGATCTTTGGCATAGAAGGATGTGTCACATGAATTACAAAACAATCAACAAACTTGTTAAAGGAAAACTTGTCAGGGGATTACCTGAGAAGACATATTCATGTGAAAATCATTGTATTGCATGTCAAAAGGGCAAGCAACACAAAACTTCTTTTAAGACCAAAATTTTGAATTCTAATTGTTCTCCCTTACATCTACTTCATATGGATTTATTTGGACCAACAATTGTAAGGAGCATAGGACATAAATCATATTGCTTAGTGATCATTGATAACTTTAGCAGATTTTGTTGGGTCTTCTTTCTTAGAACTAAAGATGAGACAGGTGAAATACTTAGATCATTTATTACTAAGATAGAAAATCAAACCAATAAAAAGGTTAAAATCATTAGAAGTGATAATGGTACAGAGTTTAAAAATCTTGAGATGGATAAATTCTGTAAATTTAAGGGAATAGAAAGACAATTTAGTGCTCCCAGAACTCCACAACAAAATGGAGTTGCAGAAAGAAGAAATAGGACACTAATTGAGGCTGCTAGAACTATGTTAGCAGATGCTAAGCTTCCCATGACCTTCTGGGCAGAAGCAGTTAGTACTGCTTGCTATGTTCAGAACAGAGTGTTAGTTGTCAAGCCTCACAATAGGACACCATATGAGTTATTCTTTGATACAATACCATTAGTCAGCTTTCTTAAACCATTTGGATGTCCTGTCACTATTCTGAATACCAAAGATTACTTAGGCAAGTTTAAGAGCAAAGTAGATGAAAGAGTCTTTGTTGGATATTCTACTCAAAGTAAAGCTTACAGAGTATTCAATCATAAGACCAGAATTGTTGAAGAGACCTTAAATGTGACCTTTAATGAACAGTCTGTTAATACTGTAGTAAAGGGTCCAGAATGGTTGTTTGATATTAATTCACTAACAGAATCTTTTAGATACATGTGTGAATCATCAAATGCAGGAATAACTGAACCAGAAGTTACAGAGAAGAAAGAGAATAAATCAGAATATATTATCTTTCCTATTTGGTCTGTTGATCCACCAGAAATATCTCAACCATCTCAACAGGATGATAAAGAAACAGAAGAAGTATCTAAAACATTTGATACTGCAGAAGATCAGGGAAGCAATACCAGAACCTTAGAAGATAATGCAGGTGAAGAAATGACTTCTGAACCTATCTTTTCTTCTAAAGAAGCAGACAGTGAAGAAACAGGAAGACCAGACATGAATCTCACAAATTTGGAAGTTGAAATTCCTGTATCTTTTCAACCATCTGCAAGGGTTCAACTCAATCATCCTCTAGAGAATGTTATTGGAGATATAGGGTCTGCAATACAAACAAGAGGGAAAGCTGTTGTTCACCAAGATTCGGAAAGTGAAGTTTTATAAGTGAATGTTTATTTGCAGCTTTTCTTTCACAAACAGAGCCTAAGAAAGTGGTAGAGGCTCTAAAAGATCCAAGCTGGGTTGAAGCTATGCAGGAGGAGTTGCTTCAATTCAAAATACAGGAAGTCTGGTCTTTAATAGAACTTCCCACAGGAAAAAGACCTATTGGTACTAAATGGGTCTTTAGAAACAAAAAGGATGAGAGAGGCATAGTGATAAAAAATAAAGCCAGATTGGTGGCTCAGGGGTACACTCAAGAAGAAGGAATTGATTATGATGAAGTTTTTGCTCCTGTTGCCAGAATTGAAGCTATAAGATTATTTTTAGCTTATGCTTCTTTCAAAGATTTCAAAGTTTATCAGATGGATGTTAAAAGTGCATTGTTATATGGCACAATTGAAGAAGAAGTGTATGTTTGTCAACCTCTAGGGTTTGAAGATCCAAAACATCCAGACAAAGTTTATAGGCTTGACAAAGCTTTATATGGTCTACATCAAGCTCCTAGAGCTTGGTATGACACTTTGTCGATTTACCTGCTGCAGAATGAGTTCAATAGGGGAGCTATTGATAAAACCTTGTTTACAAAGAAAATCAATAATGATATTCTTCTTGTTCAAATCTATGTGGATGATATCATTTTTGGATCCACAAGGGATTCTCTTTGTAAAGAATTTGAAAAACTCATGCATCAAAAGTTCCAGATGAGTTCCATGGGAGAATTAACATTCTTTCTTGGACTACAAGTTAAACAGCAGCAGGATGGTATCTTTATAAGTCAAGGAAAGTATGTAAATGATATTCTGGAAAAGTTTGGGTTCAAAGACGCAAAGATTGCAACTACTCCAATGGAAAAACAGAAGCACTTACATGCAGCTCTTGAGGGGGAGGATGTGGATATTCATCTGTACAGATCTATGATAGGATCTTTATTATATCTAACATCTTCAAGACCAAATATTATGTTTGATGTATGTGTTTGTGCCAGGTTTCAAGCAAATCCTAAATTATCTCATCTATATGCAGTCAAAAGAATCTTTAGATATTTAAAGGGTCAACCAAAATTGGGCCTTTGGTATCCAAAGATGTCATCTTTTGATCTTATTGCATATACAGATAGTGACTATGGAGGATCAAATATGGACAGAAAATCAACATCTGGTGGTTATCAATTTCTAGGGAGTAGATTGGTTTCATGGCAATGTAAAAAGCAAACCACTGTCTCAACATCAACAGCAGAAGCAGAGTATGTAGCAGCATCAAGTTGCTGTGCACAGATACTCTGGATTCAAAATCAATTGATGGATTATGGTTTAATTCTTTTAAATACTCCTATTTTTATTGACAATAACAGTGCAATCAGTATTATTAATAATCCTGTTAAACATTCAAAAACCAAGCACATTGAAATCAGATATCATTTTATTAGAGATTGTAATGAGAAAAAGTTAATTCAAATTGTTAAAGTTCATACTGATAATCAATTTGCAGATCTATTCACTAAAGCATTTGATGTTGGTAGATTTACATTTTTGGTTACAAGTGTTGGAATGATTAATCTTTCGTAAATGATTTATCTCATAAAACTCTATGGTGCTTGTATAAGGATTAATACTGATACACTAGTTAGTGATGGGTTATAGTAATTTTAATACTGTCAATATTAGTTACTACTGCTACTTATCAAGTACTGGTAGACCAATTAATACTGTTATGTATTATTACTACTGTTTTCACTAATTAGTACTCTATCCTATTTATATATACTATTTGTTTTCTGTTAAAAATAAATAAATAAAAGATTAGTACTACTAAACCTCTTAGTACTGCTTGTAATAAGTTTCTACTGCCTTGGTCAGTTAGTGCTACTTATAACCAGTTAGTACTGTTAGCAATATTAGTACTGCTCTTTAACTCAGTGTGAGAGTTAATACTGCCGGTTGTTAATACTGCTTATACACTTTCTACTGTTAAAATAGAACTATAAGAGTATTACTACTGTCTTCACACTTTCTACTGTATTTGATACTACTGGCATTTGAAGTTACTACTAGTTATCAATTACTACTACTAGAGTGTATCTTTCTACTGGTTGAAAGTTACTACTGCTTTCAATAGATATGATACTTTACTACTGTTAGCATAGTTAGTACTGCTTTTAAGTTTCTACGGATTGCAAAATTCTAGGGCTTGACAGTACTACTTATACAACAGTATCAAGGCATCAAAATCACTTTCATTTTCTCAACAGCAGAAACCTAAAACAGCAGAAACCTCAACCACCTTCAAACTCAACCTCTCTCAAATCAATCTTTCAAAAGCAATGGCGTCTTCATCCTCCTCATCTACAACTCTCCCGATTCTAGATAACCATAATATGATTGCATATTTGGTTAAAACCCAGGATGCGACGGACTTTCATGAAATCATCGATTTCTTGAAGGAAAGTCACATCCACTATGCCTTGACTGTAAACCCAACAGTCTACTTTAGGCATATTAACTCCTTCTGGAACCACGCCAAAATCGAATCTATCGACGACACTAAACTCATTGTGTCGAAGGTAGAGGGCAAACGGGTGGTGGTCACAGAGGATTCTATCCGCAACCATCTCCATCAAGGAGATAATACAGGTATTTCTATGCTTTCAGGCACTGAAATTTTTGAAAATTAAAAAAATATGGGTTATGAAGGGGATCTTACAAAATTTACTTTTTACAAAGGGCTTTTCTCTCCCCAATGGAAATTTCTAATCCATACAATCCAACAGTGCCTGTCCACTAAAAGAACAGGTTGGAATGAGTTTGGGAGTGCAATTGCTTCTGCAATTGTATGCCTAGCCACAGACCAACTGTTCAATTTTTCTAAAATGATTTTTAATGGGATGTTCAGAAATATTGAGCAATCCTCTAAAATGTTTTTAATGTATCCAAGGTTTGTGCAAATCTTCTTAAATGAAGAAATAAATGATTTAAATGCACACTCCAAAATTTTGAAAGTTCTGTCTCATACTCCCAAAGTTTTTTCTAACATGAGGAGACAGAACATTGGATTTTCAAATAAGGTCACTGCATTATTTTCCACAATGCTTAGTGTACCTGCTACTAGGGATGAGGGAACAGAAAACCCATCTGTATCCCAACCCACATCCACTAGTAAGGCTCCCAAAAGAAAACAAGGGACCTCCAAGCCTACCAAAGCTAAGAAACAAAAACATGATCAACCTGAGGATCCTCCCCTCAATGAGTCTCAGTCAAATGTAACAGAGGAGGTGGTCCATAAGGAGTGGGGTGACCATTCTGGAAGGGCTGACCCTACTGCTTCTAGCCCACTGGCAGAGCAGGACAGTGTCAACATCAATAAGACCCAACCAGAGGCAACTGCAAATGATGAATCTCCTTTAGGAGATGATTCTGCAGGTCCCAGTACCAAGAACCAAGGGGCCTCTGCTGATCAGGCTAGGCCTGAGGCAGCAGGTAACACTTCCAATGACTTACCAAGGGATTCACATCCTGAAGGTAATGAGGATAGATCTTACCAAGAATTGACGGGTATGTTAGAGTACATGTGGGAAGAGGTAAAGAGTCACAGGCAAGTAATCAAGAAGCAAAACAGGGATATCTTGAAACATTCTGAGTTTGTTGAGCAACAGCAGCAACAAATAGAAGAACTAAAGATGTTGTTGATCAAGTGCCTAGATGAGAAGAAGAAGTACATCTGGGTACAAGATTGTCGCACCCCCAAATTATGATGCAGCGGAAGTCGAGTCGGGGCGCGACTAATCATGGATCATTACACAAAGTTAAGGCAAACGACTTTATATGAGACGTTTTGAAAATAATACAAAGTAATTACATTAGTAATTCAACCGTTTACATTAAGATTTGAGTTCGCGGATAGTTCAAGAGATTCTAATACATGACCAATGTTACAAAATAGTAATGCAAGAAAATCTCTGATGTTTATAAGCATGCGACTCGAGCTATCGTGTCCTGGGGTAGTCCTACTCCTGTTGTGAACCTGAGAATACATACTAAAACGGTCAACATAATGTTGGTGAGTTCATAGGTTTGAAACAGTTATCAAAAGTTGGTAATAATCACAAGATTTCATCAGCGTTGCACGAATGCGAAAATAAAAGTATACTATTGCCATGAGTCTCACAGTTCGACGCTTAACCTAGTTTTTGCCTCGGGCAGACGTGTAATCCAATACATCTGTAACAGTCAAATATTAATGCGTCCGTGGGTCGGCTAGAGCGACTAGCCCGGATGGGGATTTCAATCCCCGATAGATCTATCCAATAATACTCGCGCTCATGCGATTAACGAACTATGATAAAGTGAGGACTTTGAGTGGATTAAAGGTCTCATGCAATCCGTATAAGAGTTGTTTCAGTTACTTGTGATTATAATAAACAGTGTATGTAATCTCACCCCATAGTGTAAAACAGTAAAAGTGGGGCTATGAGACTCACCTGAGTCTTGTAAGCGTGCGTTTAAGTTAATAAACGTTTGTCCAAAGTGTAACCTTCTGGTGCCCTAAACGCACAAGGTTATGTATGAGTGAATGTCTCAAAAGATCATTCATGCTAGTTGTCCACTCAACTAGTTATGTCCAAGTGTTTGTTCATTGTTTGCGTTTAGAAAATATGTATGACCCGTTGGTGATGTTTTGTAATAATAATTCTCGAAGACTTTATTATTATGTTTGTTTCATTTTATACTTAATAGAGTATATGAGTTTCATATACGTAATAAGTTATATGTGAACGTTCGTTATTACGCGTGTACGGTACTTTGTGAAAACAAATTTAGAATAAGTCTGTGTTATGCGACACAATGGTTGTGTCGCTATATGTTGTTGCGACATGAGGGTAGTGTCGCTGAATGTGAATTTAAGAAAATTTTGCGACATAGGCATTAGTGTCGCAGGTCATGATTTTTCATAAGTACGCGACACAAGTCATTGTGTCGCTAGTTTCAGCGACATCGAAATTAGTTGGCGACACAAGGCATATTGCGACATTAGTACTGTTTGAAATTTAGCGACACATGCGTTAATACTGTTGGTTGAATTTATTGCGACACTAACTTAGTGTCGCGAGTTAGTACTGCTTTATGATTTAGCGACACAAGCTTTGTGTCGCAGATTAGTACTGCTGTCATTACGATTTAGCGACACAAGCCTTGTGTCGCAATAACTCTGGGCCTTCTGCGACACAGACGGACTGTGATGTTTTTGATTTTTCGGGAACTTGCTCAAATGTGCTCGGTTTGACCCGAAACTTTTAGGGAAGTCTTAAATATGTTATTAGAGCTTAGAAAAGTCATCGTTACGTTCCGTGGTTGACCCGAAAGTGTCGTTTCATATTTATTGCAAAAACAGTCCATGAGTTGTTTTCTTAGTTTTTGGGTTGTTTTCGGGGTTCGTTTTGACTAACCAAAGTTTCTAAGTAAGCTCCAAGAAAAATCATAGTTGTTCCTACATATCTTAGCTACTTCCAGTAAAAATTTCATAACTTTTGGTCAAGTATAGCTCACGAAATCGTCCAAGGATTAGACAAAGGTCCAGCAGGTCGACTTTTGGACCTTTGCTCAGTGTTTGGTTCATATCTCACGATTTACAAAGCTTCAGAAAGAGTGCGAGTACAATTTTGAAAGGTAACAGAAAAAGCAAACTTTTCCAAGTGGTTTCAGTCGTTTTGGAGTTGTAGATCTCGAGATATGCTTTCCCAAAGTTGGTCGATTTTTCTGTTCAAAATGGCAGTCCAGACACATTTTCTTGTAAATCGTTTTCGTATATCAAATGACTCAGAAAATCGTCAAACCACTTGGGTTCGAAAGTAGACTTCTTGAACTTGATTTTAAACTCAAGAATCGTTCGATTTGGTTAAGAAATGAGTTAGATATCATGTGTCAAAGTCGGGTTAAGTTTTTGTCCGAAGGTTAATAGCTTTACCCGAAAGTTTTTAGCATTATCTTTTGGTTTTCGGTTTAGATCTTGGACATAATTAGTATAAACGAACTTCTAACATGTTTATTAACATCATCCAAGGAAAATGAGCAAGGTTTGAAGAGATTCTTACAAAGAAAACTTGATTTAAAGTCGAAATGGAGAAAAGTGGGCTGCTGTGAATGTTTTCTTGTTTGTGAGCTTGTTCTTCTTCTTCTTGTTGTTGTAGATGATGATGGTGGTGACTAGAACTCTTGGAGGGGTTGAGAATGGTGGCTGTGGTGGTGGAAGGAGGCTGGAAATGGAGGGAGAGAAAGAGTAGAGGTGGAAAGAGGGAGTGAGTGATTTGTGTGTGAGAAATGAAGTAGTAAGGGATGGGCCAAGGGGTTGAAGGGGGAAGAGGGCTGGTTGGGCCTGCTTTTGGGCTGGATCTGGTCGTCCTTGGGCCTGGACCCATCGTGGTTCTCGGGCTCATGATTTGCTTCTTGATCTCGTGTTACGTTCCTCGGTCGGTTAAACGTTAATCGCGCGCGTTATAATTAAATCGTTAACGTTTAGTTCTCGTGTTTATATTTGAACACGACATTGTTATTTTAAAGTGGCAAAATGTTCTTTAATACTTTATTGAATCTTTTAACACATTTGCCGGGTTTCGTTCGGTGTCAGGTTCGATTCGTGTGTTTTTGTCGCGTACGATACGTTTTATAGGAAATGTGAAACGTTTTAAATATCATCGTAATAATATAAGTTAAATAACAATTATTTGTCATAATTATATTATTTAATAAAATGTTTTTCACCAACGTCCATATTTATTGTGTCGGATTCCATCCGATCGAATTTTGCGTAATTTACAGTTATTACGTACGTGCGTATAATACAATATACAAGGTGTCCCGTAATTAGTCCTATTTCACACTAATTACATGTAATAATGATCTATGATTAATCACTAATGACGGCCTAATTTGTCGGGTGTCACAAAGATGAAGATATCCCTGTGCCTGTGACTCAGGAAGAAGGTGAAAAGGAAGCAGAGGCTGAGCCTGCAGAGGCTATGGGTGAAGTGGCAGAGCCCAGGGGTGAAGAGGCAGAGCCCAAGGGTGCAGAGGAAGAGCCCAGAGTATATAAAAGGAAGGAGAAAGGGGTCTCATTCTCTGAACATACAGAAACATTTTCTGGAGGTGAGATGCCCAAAATAGACCCTAAAGATAAGGGAAAAGGTCTATTAGTTGAAGAAGAGCCTGCTAAGAAATCCAAGGGAAAGTTTGGGGGATTCACTACCAGGGAGGAGCAGGAGGCTCATGATCATGAGGTAGCCCTCAGACTACAAGCAGAAGAGCAGGCTCAATTCAATGAGGAAGAGAGGGAGCAGGACCTGAAGGATCTGCTAGAGAAGAAGAAAAGAAAAGAGGCCGAAAAGAGGGCAGAGGATAAGAGGAATAGAAAACCAACCAAGGCACAGCTGAGAAAAACATATGTTGGTAGATTGAGAGGATTGATTCCAGATGGTGAGCTGAAAAGAATGACATTTGAAAGATTGGAAGTTTTGTATCAGAAGGAGGTGGAAAGGGAAATGTTAGAAAGGAGTAATAAGGAGGGTGAGCCAGAGAAGAAAGGAGAAGAAGAAAAAGGAAAAGAGGAGCTAGAAAGAGATGAAGCACAGCTGCTTGGTCTACTGATCTTGAGGGATGATAGGGTGAAGGTAGATCCATTAGCTACCAAGCCTCCAAAGATAGTAGATTGGGATCATGTACAGCTGGTGCATAAAGGACCTGAATTGACCAAGATTACAAGGGAAGATGGAGCTACAGAGTTCTACAGGTCATTTCAGGAAATCTTGAAGAAATTAGATAGAGATGATGTAGAGAAGATGTATGAAGTAGGGAAGATGAAGTATGAGGGAAAACAGGTTGGGAAGGTATTGAATAGACTATTATGGGAATACTTCCTCATGATGTTTGAACCTAAAAGAGTACCTGATATCTTCAGTAGATTCTCGGTAGTCAAGTTTTGGATATACTTTCCAAGATCTGGTGTCCATCAAGTTGCCTTAGAGAATGGAGATCTTCTATTCATGCTTACTGAAAGACAGTACAACTTGAATCTGGGGTTAATGAGATGCATGATTCAGGTCAAACTAATTACTCCAGAGGACTCAGAGACTGCAAGAGCTCTTCTTCATATGATCCTAAATCAGATACATCAGAAGGCTGAAGCTTCAAAAAGAAGAAGGTAGTGTATTAGCATCCCTGGATTTATTTGAAGATTATTGTAGAAACTTGAATCTGTAGGAGACAGATTAAGTTTAGGGGGAGATTGTTGGGTCTAAAGATGGCTAGAGAACATGATTGAAGATTAATACTGCTGGTTAGACTACAACGGCTAGTTACTACTGATGAAGAGGAGTTTCCACTGAAAGAACAAAGTTAGTACTGCCGGGTAAAGTTTCCACTGTTAGAACAAAGTTAGTACTGTCGGGTAAAGTTTCCACTGTTAGAACAAAGTTAGTACTGCCAGGTAAAGTTTCCACTGTCAGTACAAAGTTTCTACGGGTGGGTAAGTTAATACTGTTTATAACTTACTACTGCTTAAGTTAATACTGTTTATAACTTACCACTGCTTGAGTTAGTGCTGTTACTTGGAGTTACTACTGTTCTTTAGAAATTAGCACTGCCCGTGTATTTTCAAAAAGTTTCTACTGTTTATGATTAGAGCATCTTTCTAACCATGTGGGCTAATCAAATATCTTCTCTGCAAAAGCAAAAAGCGTTCAGTAAAGCAAAGCATGGCTCAAGACGATAGGAGGATTAGATAGAAAGATACTTTTCATTAATTACTGTAGCGTGTAATTGGAGCTCTATAATTCTATAAATAGAGCTCCTTACCTTCAATAGAAATAGATCTCAGTAGAGTAGAAGTGAAAATATCATAAGTGTATTCAATAGATTGATAATTGTCATTTGTAAGCTTCAAGGTTAATCATAACCCTGATACTTAAGTGTATTCGTATTATTCAAAGAAATAATATTGAAGCTTTTGATAATTACTTTGCTTTTACTTGTTATTAATTTATGCTTTAAAACAGATTTAATTTTACTTCTAAAGTTATAGATTACTATTCCGCGGTATTTCTATAAATATTCAATTGCTGAAATTATTGACCCAGAAGGTTCAATTCGATCCTGTCAATTGTTATCCACTTAAACAAGCTACAGTTAGATGTCTGAGCGGTCCTGTTATTGTTAGTATGTATATCGTTTTATAGTTCACACCTATGACATATCCCTAAAAGTTAGTCATGTACAGACTTTCATATTTGGAGAAAATTATAGGAAGCTCATTTTTAAGAATCAAGATATTGGTGACAGGTCTGTACTTTCATACAACAGAGCGACGTATCTTGATTCAGTTTTAAGCAAAACGATTTTAGTCAAAATATTGGTGACAGGTCTGTACTTCCGTACAACAGAGTGACGTAGTTTGACTAGTTTAGATGTCTGAAGATTTGAAGACTTAGCAAGTGCATTGACTTATGTTTGCTTATTATTGAAAGCTATACTGACAGAGACCAGGTCTGTACTTTCGTACAACAGAGGAAACAATCAGTATACCCCCCAAATGGTTTCATATAAAATCTCAAAATATAGAAGTATGACAAGCTAATTTTTAGAAATTAAGACATAAAGTCGTACGTCATAGAGTGTTTATTACAAGAGAATAAAGAAGTTATTAGACTTACTTCGTAATAGCTCAGACATCTATGTAGTTTGCCTACCAACACATTATATGATGAAGCTAATGTTAACAAAAACTATTTCAAATATACTAGATAAACCTACTGATACATGAGACATAAACCTTAAAATTTTCATTTTGTGCATGTTACCTGATGTACTATCATATCCCATATTGTTTACAGACACAATTCAACGTCTATTTTAGAAATGTTGCAACTATTGTATTTCTTTAATAATAATCAAGTATAAAGAGTGGTAGTTGCGTTTTTTTTTCCTTGTTTTTTTTTAATAATTAAAGAAGAAATATAAAACAAAGTTCCAAGTCCCCAAATTAAAAATGACCAGAAATGGAAAGTTAACTACCCCCAAACTAACCATTCCAATCATAGAGACTATCACATCAAATCGACTACGCAAAAATGCCTTAGTGAAAAGGTTTGCTTTTTGTTTGAGCGTAGGGATTTGGACAAGGTCAATTAATTTCTTCTCATAGCAATCCCGTATGAAATGAAAACGAATTTCAAATATGTTTAGTTTTTTAATGTTGTACAGGATTGCGTGTTATAGAGACAGCAGCTGAGTTATCAATGTGAATAGGAGTGAGAGTTAAAAGTAACCCATAGTCACGCATTTGATGCTGAATCCACAGAACCTGAGAACAGCAACTAGCAGCGGTAATATATTCTGCTTCAGCTGTTGAAGTAGAAACAGTTGTCTGCTTCTTGCACTGCCACGAGACCAGACGGTTTCCAAAGAACTAACTTCGTCCAGTAGTTGACTTTTTGTTCACATTGCAGCCACCATAATCAGAATCCGAGTAAGCTGTTAAGTCGAAATTGTCCTCATTTGAGTACCCAGAGATGGTCTCCATTTAAGGTAGCTGAAAATTCACTTAACCGCTTTCTCGTGAGAAGCTTTAGGCTTTGCTTGAAATCTTGAACACGGAGATACAGCAAACATTATGTCCGGCCGCAATGTTGTAAGGTACATGAGCGATCCTATCATAGAGCGGTAGGTTCGCTGATTTACATCGTCTTTTTCATCCGCCGGTCCAAGTTTATGATTCGTGTCAATGGGAGTTCCAAAGGTTTTACAATCAAGCAGCTGATATTTTGTCAAAATGTCTTTGACATATTTTGATTGATGAATATAAATGACATTATCAGACTGCTCAACTTGCACACCTAGGAAGAACTTAAGCTCTCCCATGGCACTCATCTCAAACTTAGACTTCATGATATTCTCGAAGTCTTTGCATAGCACCTCATTAGTCGAGCCAAAGATGATATCGCCCACGTATACCTACACAAGTAACAAATCGTTCCAGCCTTTATGATGAAAAGAGTTGAATCTATCTGCCCGCGAGTAAATCCCTGTTCCAGCAGATGTTGAGACAACGTTTCATACCAAGCCCTTGGAGCTTGATGAAGTCCATACAGTGCTTTGTCTAGTTTATAGACATAATCAAGATGCACTGAGTCTTCGAAACCAGAAGGCTGTTTCACATAAACCTCTTCATTAACCTTTCCGTATAAGAACGCACTCTTCACATCCAGCTGATAAACGCGAAATTTCTTGAATGAAGCATAGGCAAGAAAAATTCGAATCGATTCCAGACGCGCAACTGGAGCAAAAACCTCGTCATAATCCAGACCTTCAATTTGAGTAAATCCTTGTACAACCAGACGAGCTTTGTTCCTAACAACTACTCCACGATCATATTTCTTTACACGATATTCCCATCGCGTGCCAATATGATAAGATCCTTTCGGTAATTTCACAAGTCTCCATACATCTAATTTCTTAAACTGTTGGAGTTCCTCTTGCATAGCCTCCAACCAGTATGGATCTTTCAATGCCGCATCAATCTTCTTCGGTTCAACTTGAGACAGAAAGGAGGATTCTATTTCAGCTAAGAGGCACTCTTGTGAATTTGATGAAGATGCTTTCACCTGTCCTCTTGTTTTCACCCGATCATCCAGATTACCAATAATATTCGTAACTAGGTGATTCACATTCACACGTGAGCTTGGAATTTCATCAGGCACAATGACAGTATCCAAGTTTGTAGAATCTCCTCCGGAAACAAATATTTCTGCATTGTAATCCGAAACTAGTTCCTCTTCATCATCAGACTAATCAGGCATTTCATGTTGAGTAGATGATTCAGGTGCAGATTCTGTGGTTAGAGGAGGTGGTGGAGTAGTCGTTGGAGCAGTAGGTGGTGTTGCAAATGGCGTAGGTAAATCAGAAGATATATCCAGCCCATGTAAAAGAGTCACCACATGTTCAACATCATCATCTTGTGGAAGATTGAACGAGTCAAACAAAGCTTCATAATCAAACAGATGTTCGGGTCCCTTTCCTTGTGGATTTTCAGTGTAACGTAGGCACGTTACTTTAAAGTGTTCTTCCACACGCTTTGTAGCAATATTATACACACGTTTGTTAAGAGAGTTGTTTGAAAAGCCCAAAAATATACCTTCACTTGATTTCTCACCAAATTTTGCAACCCTCTCCTTTGTGTACATGATAGTGCAGGGACAACCGAACGGTTCAAGAAATTGTAAGTTGGGCTTACGTTTATTAATCAATTCATAAGATGTTTTGTTTCGCTTCTTAACCGTCAAAACCCTGTTAAGAACATAACATGTTGTGCTGACCGCTTCTGCCCAGAAAATAATAGGCAGTTTAGAATCGGCTAACATGGTCCTTGCAGCCTCTATGAGAATCCTGTTTTTGCGTTCAGCAACTCCATTCTGTTGTGGAGTCCTTGCAGCACTGAATTGATGTTCAATGGCGTTGTTCAGACAGTACATCTCAATAGTTGAGTTCTTAAACTTGGTACCATTGTCGCTTTTAAGTCTCTTGATCTTCAAGTCACATAGATTTTGCAGTTTATCGAATAAGTAGGTAAGAATCTCCGGTGCCTCATCCTTAGTAGCCAAGAAATAAACCCAAGAAAACCTCGAGTAGTCATCAGTAACTACCAGACAGTACGATGCACCTCCAATAATTTTCTTCCTTACTGGCTCAAATAAATCCATGTGTAGTAACTCCAATGGTTTTTCAACAGAATTCACTAACTTTTGCTTATGGGCCTTCTTATGCTGCTTCCTTTTTTTGCAGGAAACACAAAGATCAATTAGCCCGAAGGATTGCTTCGGTACTCCACGGACAAGATCATTTTTCACCAAATAATTCATCTTTCTAAAGTGTAGATGACCCATACGCCTGTGCCACAGTAGTAATTCTTTTCAGGAGCTTTAGAAAGAAGACACGTGAGCTGCTTTGTTTCAACAGTGCTCATGTCCAGAATATACGTGTCTCTCTCCCATGGTGCTCTCAGTAGCACCCATTACTCGGGAATAACAAATCCCGGCTTCAAAATACAGCACTTTGTGTCCGTAAAAACAGTAGTGTACTTTTTGTCGCACACTTGAGAGACACTGAGTAAGTTGTGGTTAAGTTGTTCCACAAAGTTTACTTTTTCAAAACTCACTTGTCCATTAGTGAGTGTACCTTGACCAGTAATAACACCTCCCTTATCACCAGCAAATGCAACATATCCCCCATCATAATCATGAACTTCAGACAAAAGAGATACATCGCCAGTCATGTGCCGTGAGCAACCGCTATCAATATACCATTTACAATTCTTTACTGCTTCAGATTGATGTGGCACCACAAACACAAAGGATTAATTAGCAACGGAGACCCAAGCCTTTACAGACTTAGGCACTCCAGTAGAATCATCCACAATGATCACATCAGTCAAAATTTTATTCTTAAGTAAATCCGAGGTGTTAACTAATGTGTCACTGTTAGATGAAGAATCACATTTAGATTCTTTAATCCTCCAAACCTTTTGAGGTTTGGGTGGTTGCTTGTCAACAACTTTGAGCTTCTATCAGTTGATTTGGTTGGCTCAATTTTGTTGAATTTCTTAGCTGATGGGGGAGATGGAGAACCTCTCATTAAAACAGATTTATTTGAAAAGTTTCTATATTTAGAGGTTCTTGACACACCTCTCCCAAATCGCTTTTGTGCAAGCAACGGACAATCATTAATCAAATGACCTTGTTTCTTATAGTAGAAACAAGATCTGTACTCAGTAACCGGTTGAGAATGAGGAATAAACCTCTGAGGACGACCAAAGGAAGCATTTACCTGGCATGCACACTTATGTGGATATGCAGAGGTTGATGCTTGAGAAGAAGCGTTAGAAGATTTTTGATTATTTTGCTTATTATCAATTGGTTTTAAAATCTTCATTTTAGGCTATGCCTTAGCTTTGGCCTTATTTAAAAAATTATCATTTCCTTCTTTGTGAGGATATGATTTTCAATTTTTACAGATTTCTTCTCTGATGGTCCGTATTCCTCATCAGTTATATCTTCAATCTCAATTTCCTCCTTAAAACTAACTGGAGGATCAGACCTAGCCTTACTAGATTCAGGTTTATCAACATTAGGCTTAACAATCTCTTTGGAGTCGTGATAGACTCAACGTTCTCAACCTTTTGAGCCTTGATAGTTTCAGGCTCACTAGTTGTTGCCTTAACTAACTCAGGCACACTAGTTTCAGGTTTCTTAAACACAGGTTTTACATTTTCAGCCTTAACTGACTCAGGCTTACTTATCTTTATGCTAACTGCAGGTTTAACAGGTTTTATGTCTATCTTGGAGTAGAGAGGCACAAAATCATTAATCACTTTCCTTACAGGCATAGGGAGATAATCATTAGGCTCACTAGTTGTTGCCTTAACTAACTCAGGCACACTAGTTTCAGGTTTCTTAAACACAGGTTTTACATTTTCAGCCTTAACTGACTCAGGCTTACTTATCTTTATGCTAACTGCAGGTTTAACAGGTTTTATGTCTATCTTGGAGTAGATAGGCACAAAATCATTAATGACTTCCCTTACAGGCATAGGGAGATAATCATTAGGAGGCGGGACTTGATGATAACTAAGTCCAGTTTTACTTTTGGTATCACCCGTTTGAGCCTGAAGGATTTCATCAAAAACTAGAGAGGATGTTGAAAAGTTAGACAATTTTCGCTTTAAATCTAGAACTTCAGCCTGAGAATCAGCAAATTCTTTCTTTACTAAAGTAAGCATATCAACATAACTTCCTATTTCATCTTGTTATTCAAAAATTTTGGTTTTTAGTTCTTTTTTTTCTTCAAAAATAGCTTTTAACTTTTTATCAGATGCCTTATCACTTTCTCTTAACATTTCGTTAGTTTCAGTTAATTGTGCTATGCTAGTGTTAAGGCGTGTAGTCTCCTCTCTATATCTATTAACCTGATTGGTTAGCTTAATGCAAGAAATACAGGATAAAGGTTCATCATCTACCTCATGTACTTCTGCCATAAGAGCTTTATTCTCTTGATTATCATCTTCAGGATCAGACCATTCCCAAGCACTATTTGACAGCATCAAAGCGGCAGATACCATCGCCTTCTCTTCAGCCTTAGTCTTCTCAGCTAATTTATTTTGAGAAGGTTTGGATAACCCAGAAGGTGGATTTTTATTTCTGTCACATTCACGAGCAAAGTGTCCATAGTCATGACACTTGTAGCATTTAACCTTGCTTTTGTTGAATCTCAAACCCTTGTCTTCTGGATCCGTCACCGACTTCCTGCCTAACTTCTTCAAAAAATTCTTTACTCTTCGTGTGAGCATAGCCATGCTCCACTTCAAGTCCATTCTTTCTAACTCGTCTTGATTAATTTGACTGAAATCTTCTTCAGTCAAGTCCACTGTACTGTTCTTGTTAGAAAGAAAATCATCATATGCTGTAAGAAATGCTGAAAAGACCGCAGCATGTTCTTCAGTTGCAGCAGAAGAAGTTCCTTGCAAATTAACATAAGTACCACTAGTAGTAGTACTTGCAAATCTACCAGTTCTGCCAGCCAAAAAGGCAGAACCAGTTGTGTCAGATTTGGACACTGGCACATCAACACCATACAACTTAGGATTTTGAACGTTGGCAGTAGCCTTCGTTTCCTTACGCTGCATCCAAATGCCCAATCAAATCTTTCAAGGCTATTTCCATGATATCAACATCATTTTCCATTAACAGTACTCGAGTATTCCACTTCTTAGGTAAGGAACCTAGAAGTTTCTTGTTGACATCGGTTCTCTCCAAAACAACCCCTCCCTCACTTAACTCATTAACAAGTTGTGAGTATCTAGAGCACAAGTCTTCAAGTGATTCATTTGGCAACATGTCAAACACTTCATATTGTTTCTTTATTAGTTCCAACTTGTTTTACCTATATTTTTCACTTCCACCACACCTTTTCTCAAAGGCTTTCCATAAATCATACGCAAGCTCATGATGTCTAAGTTGCCTCATGAGTAGTTGTGGTAGTGCCATTGTGATTGCAGCATGTGTTTTCCTTTCAGTATCATAAGCCTTGCGTTCTTCAGGAGTCATGGATTTTATAGTCTTAACTGGAGCTTCTCCGGGAAAAACACCAGTTCTAAGAGGACGTTCATATCTTTCTTCTAAATAAATTTGCATATCAGGATTATTGAATGCAATGAACGCCTCAAACCGTTGACGCCATGATAGATAATCCATCCCAATAGTGAACATGGGAGGCTTATTAGTACTCCCCACTTCACTATTATGTTTGAGCATAGCTCCGACTTGTTGAATTGAAGAAGATGTAGAAGCCATTAAGAATAACCTGCAAAAGAATTAACACAATAGAAAAACACAAGTTCTGGTTATGCGACACATAGGTGGTGTCGCAGAAGCAAACGACAACACTAAGGTTAAGTTGCAAACAATTAATTTAATAAATCAAAGTAGCTACACAAGAGTTGTGTCGCAAGATATGTTGCAGAATATAGCTTGTGTCGCAACCTTATGTCGCAACAATAAAAAACACACAAAGGCTTATGTCGCAAGCCTACGTCGCAACACAAGGATCGTGTCGCAGTCTAATGTCGCTGAAACCCTAAATACGACACAAGGCCATGTCGCAGAAACCCTACAAGCGACACAAAGGTTGTGTCGCAGCTTGTGTCGCAACTTCAAGGAGAGCCGCAGCTGTAAACCCTAAAATTCGTAAGTTTCGAAACCCTAACGAAAATCCACGAACGATCGAAGAATCCTAACACCCAGATCTTCAAGATCACCCAGAATATGATCCAATAACACTTTCTATGAAGATCTAACACCAAAAACTATTCGATTTCAACCGAAAACACGTACTAAAGCGATCCGATAACACCAAATCTGAAGATTAAAGCTCTGATACCACTGGTAGGTTCCTAATACCTGATCTAACTCGAATCGTTACGTTCAATTGAAAGGCGGAATTCAATCAATTAAATATAGTACGTAAATCACAAACGAGTCAAACACAAATCACACGTGTATATTAATAATATAATCGATTAGCTTGTTACATAGAAAGATTACACAAATGCTCTCAATATTCCCAGATTCGTCCACCTTAACAACTGAGCCGAATGCACCTATTTATACCGATAACTTAACTGACTTGCGACATAGAGGATGTGTCACATAACTGACTCATGCTACATAAGCCTTGTGTGGCACATACGACACAGGCTCTGTGTCGCCAAAACAAATAATGTAATTACTTATATAATTCAAACTTTGTAATTACACAAACAAAACTATTAGAGACTGAGACCAACTGACAGACACACTAAATATACACCAACAATTTCTTTAACGAAATTCTAGTGTATCATACCCTCCATCTCAAAATAAGTGTTCATATTTTCATATTCGTTTGTTCCAAAATAAGTGTCTATTTTCATAAATAATAAACTAACTTTACCAATTTACCTAATTTATTTTTCCAGTACAAAAAGTACGGATAAGACTGATAAAGATTAGTAAGAATTCTTTTTACCTAAAATATATGCAATATATTAAGAATATAGGTAAGCCATGATTAAATGGAGAGATGTATATATTTATGATGATTAAAGATGATTTATTTCCCAATAACTATAACTTAATTAACTGAAAAGTACGTCGGTAAGAATTTATTCTAGCAAGGAGTAACATATATTTATTGGGTCTCATGTTAGTTAACCGGCAATGGTCATCTAACAATTATATGTATAATGTTTGTAAATATTCAAAGACGACCCTCGTAAATATTTAAATTTATTATTGTTGAAATTTAGTAACAATAACATATATTTATTGGGTCTCATTTTAATTAATTTTAATTAACTACAATGGTTAATCCACATTCTCTATGTACAATGCCTCAAAATATTTGAAATTTAGCAACGAGTAACATATATTTATTGGGTCTCATTTTAATTAATCGCAATGGATAATCCACATTCTCTATGTACAATGCCTCAAAATATTTAGAGACGAAATAGTGCTGCAATAGTGTGACGGCCAATTCTATTTGGACACTCTTCTATTCCTGGACGCACATCCCCGTCAAATCAATTAAATGTTTTATTTTTTTGTTTTTTGTCTATTTCGTCTTGTAGCTTTTTTAATTATTTATAGAATATAAATTTTTATAAAAATTATGAAATATTTATAAAAGATGATTTTTATTATATAAAGCAATTTATGTTTTGAATTTTTTTTTATAAATCAACCATTCATTAGTCAATCAACTACATTTTTATTAAATATATTAGACAATAATTTACAATACTCAATCGACTAAATGAAAATACATAAAAATAAACTTCTATCTTCTAAACATAAATAAAATCTGCAGGATTGAAATTTTTTCTCGAGTTTTGTTGAGTGACATAATTTTTTTATAAAAACATATTATTTTTATAAAAACGTATTATTTTTATAAAATATGAATCCCTTAAAAATATTAAAACAAAATTATGAAAATCGATTTGATAGTTAGAGAGGGTGTATAATTAGGAATTTGGTTAAAAACAAAAAAAAAAAAAAAAAAGGACGATTTGATGGGGTAGGGGGTATGCAATCAGTAAATAGAGGTGTGCAAATAGTATGCCCCTAGTTTGACACATATGACATACCTTGTTTTCCCTCGATTATTAAAGCACGGGAGTGAGACGCGTTCAGTATCACCGTTCAACAAGTTGAACGTCGGATCCTAGCGTTCACCGTACCTGGCCGGTGTTCAAGTCCCCGACTTTTTTTTTTTATAATCTAACGGCTAAAAATTTAAATATATATATATATATATATATATATATATATATATATAATTTTCAAAAAAATAGCCGTTAAAGGGAGCGTTTTGTTGACTTTTTGACCTTTTTTAAAAAAAAAACAAAACTAATTTACATTATAAATAATACCCTAACCCTTCTTCATTTTCAAACTCAAAAACTCACTTTTACTTACTACAATTCTCCAAACAATGTCGCAAAACCGGAACGATTCACCATACCACCTCCAATCGCAATGGAATCCATTTCCACCAATGTATAACCCCTCAACACCAAACTCGTCAAACTCCCAAATGCCCGGATTTGGTCAAACATATCAAATACCGCAAACGCAAGTTACTCAACCCAATTTACACCAAATCCCCAAACATTCGAACAATATCCCCAAATGACACCCGAACGATACCACAAATTCATGCTATGGAAGCAATCACAAGCGTCACCATTAGAACATTCGGCCGAAGGCGAGACACCTACGTCGTCTCACCAAAGAAAATCCGTGGGTAAATCCAAACAACCCGACGAGCCAAAAAAGAAAAAGGTAATAACGATCCGCAATAGTTGGACGACCAAAGAAGAGTTACTTTTAGCTCAATGTTGGATTAGTTTATCCGAATGCCCTAACTGAGGAAACGACCAAACATCCGATTCTTTTTGGTACTTAGTGTTGGACGAGTACAATAAGTGTAAAGACGTCGAAAAAGTAGTCCAACGTGACAAAGACGCGTTGTCGTCTTAGTGGAAATATTTGAACAATAGGTGTCAAAAGTTTAACGGAATCTGAGAAAGGTTGAGTCGTAATAAACATAGTGGTGAAGCCACATAAGATTTTTGGTTGCGTTGTTTGGAGGTGTACAAAGATAAGGCAAGTGCAAATTTTGGTCATGAAAAAGCTTGGAAATTTTTTAGGGATAAACCAAAGTGGTTGGTTCCCTAGCCGGTTGTAGTCGGCCCCCTTTTGGTGATGTAAATCCGCGGCCACCGGAAAAAATCAAGGCGTCCTAAAAGTGCCAAAAAATCTTCCGATTCCGCCGCTTCATCCCCCCCCCCTCCTTTTGATAACTCGATCATTTCAAACTTTGAACAATTGACTCAAAGTAAAACGAGTGTATATCGTACGCGAGACATAGCCGAAGAATGAGGGTATTGAAGATGTCAACGAACGACTTATCGGAAGTTGACATGTGGTTTCTTAACATGGAAAAAGAGAAGATTCGGGCCAAGTGGAGGCGATCGACATCGGAAGCGGGATCGGAAGCGGGAGACGTGTAGAGCCTTAGTCGTTTTAATAATCGTCTTTTATTAAATGTCTTTTAATTATTATTTTTTATGTCTTTTAGTTATGTATTTGTAGGACTTTTAATTATTTTATGAAAGTACTTTTTTTATTTAATGTGTTAATTATTGTTTATTTAATATTTGAAATAAATAACAATTAAATATATCAATTGAACACTGAACCTCAGTGTTAATCAATATTCCTGATTTCAGCTTCAGTGTTTAACTGAACACTGAACTGAGTAGCAGGCATATGACAACAACTCCTTTTGTTCTTACGCAAAAAAAGGTAAGGTGCATGTGGAGACTAATTAAGGTTTAGGCCATAATCTGGCATCTAAATTTCTTGGTTCCTTTTGGCAACGGTGACGATGACAATAGTGGTGGTATATACGAGTGGTGGTATATACGATGACAATAGTGATTATATAAACACATTTCTATAGATATGTAAGATGCAAATAAAATGTTTAAATGAAAACTAAATACTTCCCCGTTCCACTTTTATTGTCCCATATGAATTTTTGTTGAATTTAAGATAGATTAGATGAATGTCAATTTTATCATTATATTCAAGACAAATTTGATTAGAAATTTTTCTGAAATAAATGATTGACAGTAATAAATGAAGGTAAATTTTGCATATAGAAAATCTTTTTAGGACAAATAAAAGTAGTAGGAGGAACAATAAAAATGGATCGAAGGGAGTAGTAAATTAAATGGCACACATTCTTGAAGATAAATGAACCACTATTTGAATTGAAATATCCACAAAGATATAAAACTACATAGACATCGATTAATTTTTACTATTTTTCCAAACGTATTTTTGTAATGATATAAACAACAATGACCCAAATATTATATATACCAGCCAAGAAATAATGGGTTTATTAATTTTGTTATCTTTATGCATTTGAGGAATTAGTTCAATCTTTTTGTTTATGATGGTGGTATTAACTATTAACTAAAAGGAAACTAATGATATCATGGTTAAAAGGGTTACAACCATCGTAATCATCGACTGAGGACCGGTTAAGTTTGATGAAGAAAACCATGATTGTGACGGTGACGGTGATAGTGATTCTGATTCGTATGGCTTGATCTGGATATTGAACTTGCAATGATTCGTGGACGGGTCTTTGTCAACTTCATAGGCTAACCCTCCAAAATCACAACTAGCTTTCGATTGGTTAGCCACTTGAAAGAAAGCATTCATAGCATACGATGTCTTCTCATCGTCATCTAGGTCGCCACACGATCCACCGTCAGCAGTTGCACTACAATCGGCACGGTCACAAGCATAAATCCTGATCTCTTTGAGTTTATCTTTGTTGTGAGGCGCATTTGGCTTCAAAACGCACCATTTCTTATATTGGTATTTGACGTGTTTGGCTCCTACCAACATCTTGTTTTTGTGTGTTCCCGCTGATAAGCTAGTTTTGAACTTTGGTTGGCCTGCGTAGTCAAACAAACCCCAATGTCGCTCATAATCCCCAGGAAGTGTACTTTTTGCATCCTCGTCGAGGAGTCCAAAAAGGTACACTTCGATGTAACCAGGATGCAAAGGTGTCCCTTTGTTACCCATTATTCGAGGCAAAAACCCATTATAAAATCTAGAAGCTAGAGAGATATTGGCCCACTTATTTCCATCAGTGGGCCAACCTATCTCCCCAACTACTATAGACATATTTTGATGACCAATTTGTTTCAAAGCCGATACACAAGTGTCGTAATTTGCATAAAACACATTTGTGTACTCAATGTTGCCATCTTTAATACCCTCGCCACCATCGAAAAAAGCGTAGTCGCTTGGAAAACCACCGTCCCCGATGGCAAGGCTCATAAAGGGGTAGATGTTGATGATAAATGGAGCGTTATTCTTTGCAAGAAAATCCACTATCTCTTCGACCTCGTCAGCAACATCAGGACGAAAAATCCCTGCAGACGGATATGGCCTCCATGGTGGGGACATGTAAATATCCCCGTTGAACGGAACCGAGGCCTTGATCTTGTCTCCGAGTTCTGATTCATTAAGGGCCCTTTGGATATTCTCTAGTGCGGGTAGCGTTGAGTCGATAAACCTATCCTTATAGTGTATTAGAAATGGCTCATTACCAACGGCCACACTCCTACACAATGATAGATAATCTGTTAGTTATTATTAACAGAAGTAAGAAATAAATAAATAAATAAAAAAAAGAGAGAGAAAAAAAATACTCATGAAAAATCTAAGACTTTTTGAACCACTGGTAAGTGGTAACAAATGGTGAAGGATCTGATTTAATGTATGCTAAGTAATCTTGAACAAAACAAGTTGTTTGTGGACAAAATTAATAAAATATTGTGTTAAGAAGTCATAATGTACGTTATCTTGACTTTCTTGTCAACGTATTTGACAACGTTGTCTTTGACCCATTTCACGGCGTTGCTCTTTATGGTCATAGCCTCCAGTTCGAGATTGTTGACGCCCACCATGACCTCGATATCAGTATCCACCAAGGAATTTAGGACGTTTGGATCGGCGTCAAACAGTTTGACTTTCTTAATTCCATTGTCTTTTAACATCTGTACCACCGTGTCAGGTGGGAGTTGGTGATTGGATTTGGTCCCCCAATTCACGCCCAACCCATCAGCATACCAACGAAAAAGACTTAATATGATCGCACTTACAAACAAGAGATTTACCATATTTGGAAGCCTTGACATTCCTTTTCCCCTGACATTCACAAACCAAATCAAAACAAACACCGTTGCTAAAACTTTACATATGCATTTTAAAAGGAAGAACGATAAGTTCATTTGAATGGTAAAACGTACAAAGTTAATCACTCTGCAGTCAGTGCAAACACGACCATGAGATTCGGTTACTGGCCTTGAGAAGTTAGCGATATAGGGAGGTAATCGGATCAGGCGTTGTTGATATTGAGGTCGTTATAATGTCGATTGTGTGTAACAATGGCAAGACTTTTCGAGACTCGTTATATAGGAGTTTCTACTTCCTTTTGTCACCAACACTTGCCCTTAAAGTATGGGACAGAGATCCATAAATAATGCCTTAATTAGTCCCTTAAAATTCCTTCTATTATAGGAAATTTTGTTCCAAGGCTAATAAGAAAACTTTCTTTTTTGTCCTGAACCATCTTAACAAAAAATAACAATTTTACCCTCTCTCTAAATTAGTGTTAAATAACTATTCTTATATTGTATTTGAATGTAAATCCTAAAAGAAAGCCTCCAATTTAATAGAGTTACATACTAAAATAATTTTTGTGACACAAGAAGTATTGTACTGTAATGTAAGACACACGGAGAGCAAGTTGAAAGTACAAGTTCAAACATTACAGAACACTGCAATTTGTTTGCAATCCCTCAAAATGTGCAATTATTCAACCCAATTTGACACCGACTTCAAAACAAAACAAGTTGCCGGCAGGGTTCTGTAATTTATACACTCATTACTTCTTCTCCAAAACCTTGCAAATAAAAAACCATGAGCCACAAATACCATTGCATAAGCTGTTACTAAAAATCTGCAGAACCTAGATACAGTAGATTTCATTGCCCATTACATCATCAAAATGGCCTTACAGACAAAAAAGCACGTTTAACATGTTGCCATCACAAAATACCACAGAAAATTGGGAGCATAGAATTTTCAAACATGGTTTTTTCCATATCATAATAAAGACTACAGTCATAATTGTAATAACTTGACCACCGGTTTGTTGACACAATATAACACGAGAACCACGAAAAATTATAAAAAAAAAACATAGTGAAAATAAAAACAGTAATTCCCAAAAAGAAACAGACAACAACTTAGACCTGAGCTGTGCCTTCGGTAAACTTAGGGTCCTCACACCTGTACTTTCCATCAGGTCCAATTCCGAAGCCTCTTGGATCAGCAAACACATTCTCCAACAGTTGGCTTCTAGATGGAGCAGGGCTTTCATCTGCGAACTCCACAGCATCCTCAACCACTTCGTCTATCTTCTTCTCGATCGCCTTCAAGTCTGCGTCAGTCGCTAGCTTGCTTTCAATCAGATATTTCTTTAATTGTGTTATCGGATCACGGGCTGCATAATGGGCCTTCTCATCTGCCATGATCAAAAATCATGTTAGTTCACCAAATTTTACGATATAAAGTTTAAAACTTGCAATATTTACAAACATGACAAACTCACCTGGGTCACGAAGCTCATCAGGGTCTGCCAATGAGTGTCCTCTAAACCTATAAGTCTCACATTCAACCAATGTCGGGCCTTCACCTCTTCTAGCCCGCCCAATAGCTTCTTTAGCAACCTCCCTCACCTTCAACACATCCATACCATCAACATGAACTCCCGGCATACCAAAAGCTGGACCTTTCTTCCAGATTTCTGGATCCGAAGTTGCACGCAGATGAGACATTCCAATTGCCCACAAATTGTTCTCAACAACAAATATGATTGGCAGTTTCCATAGAGCTGCCATGTTCAAGCACTCAAAGAACTGGCCATTGTTGGCAGTCCCGTCTCCAAAGAAAGCCAAAGTGACATGATCACAATCAGCTTCTTTCAAAACTTCCCTTTTGTACTTGCTAGTGAATGCTGCACCAGTGGCAACTGGAATTCCTTCTCCTATAAAAGCAAATCCACCGAGAACATTGTGCTCAGCAGAGAACATGTGCATAGATCCACCCTGCCCACGGCAACAACCAGTTTTCTTCCCAAAAAGCTCACTCATGACAGCGCGAGCTGGTACCCCTTTGCTCAGAGCATGAACGTGGTCACGGTAAGTGCTCACAACACTATCCTCCTTCTTCAAGAGCTTAATAAATCCTGAAGAAACAGCTTCTTGGCCATTGTACAAATGAACAAAACCAAACATTTTACCCCTGTAATACATCTGTGCACACATGTCCTCAAAAGCCCTGCCCAAGTACATGTCCTCATATACCTCTAAACCTTCTTCTTTCGTAAGCAACTGCACACACATTTTATGACAAAAGACTTCAACAGCTTCCAAATACGACTAACATTTAATATTACGTGGCACAATAGCATCAAAAATCATAAAAATATCTCGAAAAGGCTAGTTGGGCCACCATCTGTACAGGCCACAAAGTGAACTTTAGTTACCTATGAAGTATAACCTAGCTAGGTAATGTACTTGGTGGTTTGTGTTGCCGGAAAATCAATAAACATATCATCGCAATCGAGATCCTTTTTTCAATTAAACGATTCTAATTCACAACTTAATTCAATCTTTTAGGCATTTTACTAAAGTTGTACATCATAATCATCAATTGGCCCTAATCATGCAATTCTAATTTTCCTAAATACTGACGTGTCAAATAACAACAATTTAGACCAGATTAGTTACAACAAAGTAATAAACGTACGGTCAAGTATTATAATAAACTTAAACAAACTATAATTCTCTAGCAATTTCAATAAAACACATACATATTAAAGAGGTTTAAAAAAACTCACAAGATTAGAAGTAGCTTTAACTTTTTTTTCCTTGAAAACATCGGAAACAGCAACAACGGTAGAAGCAGAAGATCGACGTGGTGAAATGGATTGGGATTGGGTTACGATTAGGGTTCGGGTTGATCCAACAAACGGAGATGATAATGATAATGAGGTGGACTTATTAATATTACTACTAAACGGATGCGTGGATGCTTGAACAGTGAAAGGTTGAATAATTTTGATTTTGGCTCCAACAAAAGCCATTATTATATTTGGCTTTTGATTGATTCAAGAGAGAAATTGGGGATCGATTGAAATTGAAGATTTGAATAAAAAGGGAATGGCGGAGAGAACAAGAGTGAGTGAGATGTGGAAATAACCGTCTCCGTTGGCCTGTAGCCCACCTGTGTTTAATTTGTTTCTTCTGTCCACCCAACTCTTAACAACTATGGAACTAGTAGTCTAGTACTATATCTATGAGTAAATTACATTAATGATCCCCGTAGTATATCATATGTAACAGTTCCGGTCTTGGTGAAGGGAATCTATGAGAGAAGGTTCTCGACGAACCGGGTTCGAAATAGCCAAGCCAATAAGTAGAAGGGCCCTTGACTTGAGTTTTCCTTTCATGTCGATCATTGTTCTAAACGACCATTATATTTCTTCGTTTAAGTCTCATTAGATGCTTTTCACATGAGGGTATATTTGACCTTTCGACTTTCACTCAGGGACTGGATTGTTACATATGATATACAACGTGACCATTTATGTAAATTCACCCATGGACTGAGACTGTTTCTCACGAATGTACCGAGTGGACAATTATTCTGATTATAGGTGGCAAAATGGATGATACGGGTTGAATAGGTAGCGTTGATTCTGGTCGTGTTGACCTGAAACGAATTTTACTTACGTTAATGACTCGTATATGGCTATCGAAATTATATTATTTCACTGTTAATGTTGTCTTTTTAACATAACTTAGGAGCTACTTACGCATTAAAATACACTTTGGATGACTTGGACCGCATCGACCCATTTCCTACTAAGCTAGTTAGTTTTTTTTATAACTATTTAAGCCATTAGAGGAAAACACCAACCTGACTCATTTATAAATAGATGAGTCAACAATACACTAATATTAGAGTATTTTCTTCTTCGGGCAACTAGTGAAGGCCACCCCAAATGGTGTCCCCACCTTTTGGTATCATGGACATGGTTTAGTTCCAAGAATTGCTCATTCACATCAGATGTTTCAACGTTTGAATCTAAAATGAAACCAAGTCCAACACACCTTGTGTAAGGGCTCTGCAATAAATTTAAACACAGGTTTAGTAAATGAAGAATAAAAATAATGGTTTTACATCAGTGCAGTCCGCCAATTATTTTTGAACATCAGCATTGTGTTCTATACGTGCATGACTTATGAACCTTGACTAGACAAATACATAAGAGATGGCAAGATGGGTGGACGGGTAATGGGTCACAAACAGTTTGAGTTGAAAAGGGCTAGTTTAGGTTGGATTGAATGGCTAACCCTCTTTGTTAAATTGTTTAGAAATTACTTATAAATTTAAATGGGTTAATTATGATAACATACGTAAATATTAAAATAATAATCTAATTCGGTAAATAAAACGATTTAGGAGTTGTGCATTAACAATAGAGTGATAGACATTGGGCAACTTTCAACCAATTTGACATGTTCCCATTTAAGCTATTTTTTTCTTTGATTTCACCCATTTGAGATGAAACCCTGCCCAAATCAATACACTCATAGATAAATAGGTTGAAACTGTCACCGGTAGAATGCATATGCTTGGTAACATGATTTTCTATCTAATACTAAAGCTCAAGTATAAACCTGATAGATGTGATATTTTTGGCTTCAGTAGAGACAAGTCCAAATCAACCCACTCATAGATGAATATTGAAACTGTCACCTGTAGAATACATATGCTTGTTTATAATTAAGTACATATAAATTTGAAGATGCGATATCCTTAGCTTCAGCAGAGAAAAGTCCAGCTAGCACACCAATCTCGTCCACCTCCACCACCCACCGGAGCCCCATGCTTTTACCCATTTCATGAAATGCAAAAAGTAGATAACACCCATTAAATAATAGAATCATATATGTATAAAGTAATAAAATCATGATTTAAATTATGTCACTTGTCTCTTTAACCTGATGATCCCCGCCGTAACAGAACCTGCAAATAACATGTTATCAACATAAAGTAATAATATGATATATGAGGATTTGAATTTCTTCAAGTAGCAGCAATGATCCATATTACATCTTATGTATCCACTTCTTTTCGTAAAGTCATCAAATTTCAAGTACCATTGTTGAGGCGTTGTTTTAACCCATACAACATTACTTCAATTTGCAAACGGTATCCACTCCGCTTGTTTCAAATTTTGTTTTTAAATGATATGTGTACATGAGAGCAACCTCATTGAGTGAATTGCATGACTAGCACACTTGTAGCCCCACTATTAAATTATGTGAGATATTTTGAGCCTTATTGGAAAAACACTTATTTTTATTGTTTATATATTTCGTTTGCTATTGTTCTAGAACTTGCTCTTGTGATGCATTTTGAGACCGCGGTGAGATCGCGGAAATGTGATATAGGTGAGGTAGTATGATAAGGAGGTATTTCTTAGGATTTTGACTGTTTTGATGCATAATAATTTTGATCTTTTAACCGGTTATCGAGTCTGTTATTAATCTCATTTGGTTAGTACAAATCTCTATAATCTGTCAAGAAATCTTAATCGTTTAGGTTTCTATTTAAAACCAATTATATCTCAGTCTACCCAGGTCGTACCACTCATTTTTAATGCTAGAAACCCCTAGAAAACTTCCACATACACTACATTACTACGTCATCATATTAGCCTTATTTTTGTGTAGCCATCACCCGTACCATTTTTTCTTAAATGTTGCCTAGTTAGATTTTGAACTGTTTTATTGAGAAAATGTGACTTTTGCAAACTTTTTGAAAGGATTCTTAAATATGTTAGGTCGAAAATTGTGCTTAATTGAAAGTAATGAAATTGTCATCTTCACAACCGGTAGTCTTCACATCCAGCTGCTCTAGATGTAAGTCTTTGGCAATAATAATACTAAGCACCAATCTAATGGTAGTCATCTTCACAATCGGCGAGAAGATTTCATTATAGTCAACTCCCTCTTTCTGTTGAAAACCATCGACCACTAACCTTGCTTTGTATCTCCTTTTACCATCAAGTTCTTCTTTGATCATGTACACCCATTTATTATGCAAAACCCGTTTATCACGAGATAGATTTACCAACGACCAGGTCGTGTTCTTCTCAAGTGAACTCATCTCTTCTTTCATAGCAAGCTTCCACTGTATGGATTCTTTCAAACGCATTGCTTCATAATAATTTTCAGGTTCACCATTTTCTGTTAAAAATAGATAGTTTGCTGCAGGAGACCACCTTTTTACAGGTTTGGGCACTATAGTGGAACGTCTCAATGTAGGAAGTATAGGTGTGGCACACTCATCCGTACCACCAGTATCATCCACATTCTCTGAGCTCCCACTCACTTTAGATCTTTCTCCAGTCTCTGACTTTCTCCTTCACCTGACACCTCACTGTTATTCGACAATTCATGGTTCCCTGAACTCCCACTAGGACTCACAAGATCATCAACATGAATATCATCATATATAACATAATCTCGTTTCGGAGTTACCGGTACCTTGCCACCGTAAATTGTGCTCTCATTAAAAGTGATATCTCTGCTGCGAATAATCTTCTTAGAATCATCATCCCAACATCTGTAACCCATATCATCTTAACCATACCGAATAAATGTGCATTTCCTTGATTTTGCATCAAGCTTATCCCTGTTCACATCCTTAGTTTTCACATAAACATTGCAACCAAAAACTCTAAGGTGTGTGAAAATTACCTTTTTGTCAAGCCATACCTCTTCCAGAATTTTGAAATCCAACGATGTTGAGGGTCCCCTATTAATCAATAAGCCGCTGTATTAACCGCATCCCTAGAACATCTTATGCAAACCTGCATGCAATCTCATACTCTTTGCCCTCTCATTCAAAGTCATGTTCATGCGTTCAGCAACATCATTTTGCTGAGGTGTTTCAGGAACTGTTTTCAACATTCTAATACCGTTCTCAACACAATAATCAATAAACTCTTTATTATTGTATTCAAGTTCATTGTCAGATCTGAAACACTTAACTTTCAAGTTAATTTCATTTTCAACAGCAGCTTCCACTTCTTAAAGGTAACAAATACATCATATTTATGTTTAAGAAAATAAACCCATACCTTTCTAGTGGAATCATCAATGAATGTGACATAATACCGAGAACCACCAATAGACTCCACCGATGTAAGTCCATAAACTTCCGTATGAACTAGCCCAAGCTTCTCCATCTTCGGTGTAGACCCCGATTTCCCAAAAGTAACTTTTTTTTTCCATAGACACATGGTTTGCAAAAGCCAACTTCAACTTTTTTCACATCTGGAATTTTTCCAATAGAAACAAACATCTTCATACCTTTCTCACTCATATGCCCGAGCTGTCAGTGCCAAAGAGTAGATTTAGCAGCCCCCACATCAACTGTAGCATGTAGCTCATCATCATCGGGTACCTCAACCATGTAAAGTGTTCCCCTCTTATGTCCACGAGCTACAACATAATTTCCCTTAACCACTCGCCATTGGCGATTTCCAGAGGTAACATCACTACCTTCTTCATCCAACTGACCAATGGAGATAAGTTTCCGTCTAAGATCCGAAATATATTTCACATCCTTCAAAGTCCAGTTAGTACCAAGGGAAGTCCTTAAAACCACATCTTTAATTCCTCTAATATCAGTCTCTTGTCATCAGCTAATCAGACCTTACTGCGATACGACCTGAAATTCTTCATTATATCCTTGTTTGGGTTTGCATGAAACGAAGCTCCCGAATCCCTGATCCAAGACTCAACTAAACTCTCAACGCAACAAACTAATGCGTCATCCGTCTCATCAGTCGCCAAATTCACGTCCTTAGCCTTCTTAACAGTCGGGTTCTTACACTCAGATTGATAGTGACTCATCTTATTACAATTCCAACAAGTGACACTCTTTTTGTTCTTAGAGTTACTCCTCTTCTTGGATTTTGATCTACCCTTCTGATTCAACCTTTCAGTTTTCCTGCCCCGGTTGTCTGTACTTGATACATAACCCAATGAATCACTAAAATTCCGCCTTCGGATATCCTCCCCTAGAACCAAATCCTGAATTCCATCAAACGTATGTGTAGTAGTCCCAAAATCCTTTCCATCAAATATGTCGATCTTAAACGTTCCTTCGTCCGCCATTGATCCCAAACTTCAAATCTTAAAGCTCTAATACCAGTTGCTAGGAATTTAGGACCCAGAAGCACACAAACAATTGAACAATTGTAACCGCACAATCAACGAACGGATAAAGTAAATGCGTAAAAGTAAATCGACATGAGGGAATAACGTGGTTATATGCAATCGGGGCGATTGCTTTAGTCCACGGCCAACTATAGAGTTTTTTGTATTATTTTCGTAGCTTAGGGTTTATAATAAAAGAGGGTTACAATATATAGTAAAGAAAAAACGAGTTTGGGCTTGCTGCCCAAGTTTTTAGATTCGGACGGGTACCCACCGAGTAGGCCAAGGTACACGTCGGGTAGTCATATATACCAACCGGGTAAGCTATGTATCCGCCAGGTAAACTTCTTCCACCAACTTTATGTGACGTGTTCTTCAATAGCTACCCGTTTCACTTGTTCCTACCAGTCGGGTAACAAAAAAGTACCAACCGGGTACTAGGGTTACCAGCCGGGTACACTCCAACATCACCAAAATCAAGCTCAAGCGATCCGGTTTGCTCGTTCTTCACTTTACTCAACATAGATTAGACATACTAAGCAGTTAAAACTTAAAAGACGATTGAGTCGATGTTATCGAGCTATCTGAGCTTTAAAATTGAGGTCAAGATAGATGACAACTGTCACAAATTATTTTTATATAAATATTTTAGCAATTTGAAGCCTGGTTCGAGGTCTATTAAATCATCCACGAATCGAGCTTAAACTTGCATCACAAAAGATCATCGAGCCATTGAACCAAGTAGCCGACCTTAAGATTAGGCTAAAGTGGCCGAGCTGAGATCAGCCATGCCAAACTCAAATTCGGCCAGACTCATTTGCTGCCCAATACGTCTTCAGCAATATGGTTATACTGTATGACATTCTTTCAATACTTAAAATCAGACGGCATATAGAAATCAGGGTTTATGCAGCTCAACAAAAGACTACAATCTTTCTCAAAATTTCTCAGATTGTCAAAGACAAACATTTTCCGAATTCATATATTTATATATACATCATGCTTCAAATATCAGAATACAAGTCAAACATGCAAGCAAACAAGGAGCAGAACAAAAAGCAAGAACTGAAGTAAATCTATAAGTAAGTTTCAGGAAAATTTCGATAAACAAACGTATTGCCAATCCGTAGAACACCAATGACATCTCACAAAATGACAATGATTTATGTATCTACACAAAAATTGAAATCTATAATGAGAAAAACACAAGAATGAGCGAGTATACGAAAAGGTAAGCCGATGCACGAGAAGCCGTTGAGTATGTCCCGACAATCTGAATGTTAAAACTGCAAGTCTCCGTTGATATATTAAGCGTTGTCACCTGAGCCAAACCTTGAAAATTACACGCCATCTCGTCTTGATTTTGCACTTGAAAATATGCATTAAATGCATAAGAAGCATTTGCATTCGCATCCAGCCCGTTACATGAAGAACCATAGCCGAGTGGTGTACAGTCAGCAAACGTGCACGCAAAGTTTATATTCTCGCCGAGTTTACTCAAATCTTTTGCATCCGGGTTAAACTGGCACCATCTCTTCTCTTGGTAACGCACGTTTTGGGCCGCAACCAATGGCCCGTTTTGACCTCGACCCGATATATCCATGGCAAACTTTGGTTGCCCGTCGTACCTAAAAATTCCCCAATGTCTTTCAAAGTTACCGGGGGCAATACTTTTAGCATCTTCATCGATGAGCCCGAAAAGGTACACTTCTATTGCGCCGGGCCGAAGTGGGGTGCCTTTGTTGGAGTTGAGTCGAGGCATAAGGCCGTTGTAGAACCGATACGCCATGTTAATGTTGGCGTTCTTATCGCCATCAGTGGGCCACCCGACCTCCCCAACTATAATGGGCATGTCACCGTACCCTGCGGCCCTCAAAGACGACACTAAAGTGTCATAATTAGCATCAAACACGTTCGTGTACTGAATCCCGTTATCAACAACAGGCTGACTTACACCGTCAAAAAAAGCAAAATCGATCGGGAAATTATCGTTTCCATAAAGACTCAAAAATGGGTATATGTTAACTGTGAAGGGTGCATTGTTTTTCGCTAAGAATTGGACCATTTCAACCATTTGGTCGTTGATATCAGCCCGAAACCGACCAGCAGAAGGGACCGGGTTATCAGTTGGAGAACCATAAACATCAGCATTCGAGGGTACAGTGGCCTTGATGGTATCACCGACCCCAGCTTCATTAAGGGCATTCTGGATATTTTGAAGTGCCGGAAACGTAGTTTTTTGAAACGAACCGTTATACGCTTTCAGGAACGGCTCATTACCGACGGCGACGTATCTGTCACAAAGAAAACGGAAAATATTAACACATTACGATTAAATACTAATTCATAAACCCTAAACCCTAAATACAGTGATTAAATCATTTAACTGTAAGCATACTTCAACGATAACAAAACAAAAAGTGTCATAAACATTAGAATCTTAACAGACAGAATATATAGTAGTATTAATTTTAAGATTACTGAATTAACGAAGTTAAATAATTAAGAAAAAGGTACATGCTGAGATCCATATATTTTGGAAGTTGTTTAAAGCAACAATAAATTCAAATAAATAAGAGAGATGCTCAAATACTTTGTTGTACAACTCCTAATGCACATTGTACAGCTAGCAATTATTACAGGTTGTTTGGGTTTGCTAATTTGTTGTGCTTATTCTTAATTACTTTTTCTAAAATATCACAACTTCAAATTGTTTTAACACCTGTTGCATTTTAGTTTATTTTAAGGGGCACACACTTTAAGCATTTTTTAAGCCATAAAAAACTTGTACTGTTGTACATATGCAATCTCAATTCTCAAATAACATCAAATAATCAAATAAAATAATAAAATATAATTATCATTTAAATAAACAGAAAAATATAGAAATAAAATTGATGCACCGCAGGCACCTCTATTTTTCTAATCGGTGATCAATCCACCCTACATTTTACATTTTGATAAATTCACCAAATATATACATTAACAAGTTGTACTGTAAAACTTATTAATTCATATTTTGAGTAGATTTATCAAATTGTGAAATATCATTAGCCATTTTATAGACTTGCATAATATCCAAAAACAGGGTTTAAAACGGACAGTCGTACACCTATCAAAATACAAAGTACAACTATTAAAGCACCAATCTTGCCACTAACACCTGGCCTCAAATCTCTCCACTTAAACATGTCTAGTGTAACCTTTTCCAATATCTACTAGTAGGCAACAATCCACTCAAAATTACAACTTTCTATGCATAAAGTACATCCTGTCATAGCTTCATTACTCCAGAATTATATTCTTTTAAAGTTTCAAGCTTTTGAGCCTCTATCAAAGGTACAACTTCCTAAGGCAAATAATCACAAAATTTTCCAATATTCCCAACCTAAAACAACCATTATGTAGGAAAAAAAGGTACAACAAATAATGCATAAAGTACAACTTACTTGATATTAACACCTCCATTAAAATTATATCTTGTAACATTCCGTTGAACAAATTTCTTAGCACGACTATAATCATTCATAGCCAAAAGTTGATCATTTGGAATCGCAATCATAACTTCAATCCCAGAACCTGCAAGTGCACTCATCGTTGACGATTCAGCATCAAACAGTTTGACTTTATTAATCCCATTATCTTTCATCATCTGCACCACTGTTTTCGGATCCATCTTATGGGTTGCCATCGTCCCCCAGTTTACTCCAACCCCTTCTACTTTTAAACATATGCAAAACAGGCCCATCAAGAATACAAAAACTACACCTTTTACCCCTGACATTTTTCACCTTCTGGGTATCGATTGAATGCGAATCAGATCTTGTGGGTCGTGTTATTTTGATGAATAATTTCTGGGTTTTGGTGGGTTTTTGGAGATGATGACGAAAGCAGAGAGCTTTATATATAGTGTGTGTTTTTGTGTGAAGATATAAGGTGAAAAAAATGGCGGTTGAGAAGATGGGGGGTGAAAAAGTGGCGATTTTTTCTGGGGGTTTTCGTGAAGAAGAGAAAGTGAGATCGTGGAGATGTGTGTGTGTATCGAAGGATTAAAAGTCGGCAAAACTTGCGATAAAGTCGGTGTGTGTGTGTTGAAGAAGAACAAGTGATTCTTGAAACAAAATGGGGAGAGGAAAGTGAATGTTTTAAAAAGGGGAAGAGAATTTGAAATTGATGAAAAGAACGTTGGTGGATTTTTGTTTGGATATAAAAAAAAAAAAAAAAAAAATAATAATAATAATAATAATAATAATAATAATAATAATAATGGAGATATTTTGTTGAGGGTATTTAATTTAAGCAATTAAAGTAATTAAGAGGGTTGTTTTGAGTTTGAAATTTAAACCACCTTTATTTTATGAATTTTTGCATTTTTATATATCCAATGTATGATGTATTCGTATAGAACAGGTATTTCGAATAACATGTCTTTATTATCAAGAAAGTTGGATGCAACACCTAAATTTAATTTTATATATATAAATAATAAATAAATAATAGAGAGAGGTTTAAATAGGAAAATTTCTTACGGTTAGAATGGTAGGAATGCATATTACGATAATTTTAAGATTTGCTAAATTTTTTAATAAAATAATTATATAAAAAATTATTAGAATTTTATGATGTTTAATAGCAGATAATTTTTTTTAAAAAAAATATAATACACATCATAAAAAATTTAATGTGTATCGCATAATCAGTCAAAAATTAGTGATACACAACTTTAATTTCATATATATATATATATATATATATATATATATATATATATATATTATTTATAAAATCAATTTCATATTTGAGAATAGAATTCTAAAAATATTGATATTATTTATTTTGCAAAAAGTGTATATATAATGAAATTAAAAATGAAAAAAAATCGTTCATACGGTTCCTACCATAAGGAATGATTCTACAATAACTCTCCCCATAAATAATATTGTAACGAGTTGTTAGAATCAAAGGTTAAATCTTGAATATATTGTGTATTTTATTTTTCTAAAATTATTTGCTCCAAAATTAATATTTTAACGTTTTGAATATTTAAATTTTGGGTAGATTCTCAATCCAGAAAAATCTTATAATTTCACTAAAATAAATAAATAAACGAAATTTATTATATCGATATTTTTTCGCTACAGACCTTTTAAAAGTTTATATTACAGTCGGTAGATTAAGTTTCAAATTATTATAGCAAAGTTCAGTGAATATAAAAGAATCAATAAAAATGCGTCATGTTTAATAAAATTCATTTTCCTTCATTAGTTTAAAAATTAAATATCTCAAAAACGGTAAGTCGAAAAATTATAAAAATTACACCATAAAAATAAGCGTTTTTTTCTCTTCGATTAGACATATCACAAAGTATACTTTCGACAATTTATTTTTCATTTTTGATGGATTTTATAACGACTATCACATGTAATACCAACGAGTATCACATGTGATACTATATTGTACAATTTGTAAAACCACCAAAAATTGAAAAAACAATAAGTTTGTCGAAAGTATACAATGTGAAATGTCTAATCGAAGAGAAAAAAATGCTGATTTTTATTGTACAAATTTTATAAGTTTTCGCTTAGTCGTTTTTGAGAGATTTTTTAATAAAAAAATTGGGGTGAAGTAAGGTTTGATGAAAATGAATGGTTGAGATTGATTCATCAATTTTCACCAAAATTTTCATTCTCATTTGAAAACAACTCATAATTAGTAAAAAAAAACATATACATTAAACAATATTTCCTATTTTATTCGAGAATCATAAATAATTAGTTTTAGGATAATGATATTTCTATCATAATTTTTGATAAATCCAACATAATATACAATTATTTATACATGTAGTACAACTACTTATTGCACAATTTTGACAGATATATAAAAGTGGGGGTGGAAATATCATATTGCTCTTACTTTTAACGTTGAAAGTAATTAATTTTGTTTATAAACATGAAATTCAGTTTTTATTAAAAAAGTTCATTGTTATATTCAATCCCACGATGTTATTGCCTGAAATTTGTCACCCAAATCAAATAGAATCAAATAGTTACCATGTTTTTATTTAGTACCTTGGTAAACTGTATTAATTGTTAACACTTAACATAAGTGTTTTATAATACAGAAATACATTAATTATTGTAATTTATTCACTTGTTATCTTGATATTATTATGTTAAAATTACATATAAGATTAATTTAGTGTGTTAAATTAACTTCTATAATGACAACCTTAACACTAATGTTTGTGTTATTATTGGTAGATTCAACCAGAGTAAAATACAGGCTTCGGAGAAAACATTTCGGAGTAAAACAAAATGGTGTGGAGTCAGAGAGTTAATCGCATTTTGAGCGAAAGAAAGGAGACACACGATCTCAGCTGTTGATTTTTATGATCAACGCTTCAGATTCGTTGCATCTTAACAACATTATACTTTATGTAGAATGTAGTGTGCACGTAAAATGCAATGTTGCTAATTTGAGTTGTTAATCATAGAAATCAACCTCTGAGATCGTCTGCGTATCATTCCCTTCAAAATGCAGCAGCCCTTAAAACCTATCCAACAAAATTGAAGAAACATATATATTTATAATCATCACACTTCGATACTATGTGTGTGTTTTGACGATACGATTCTAATAGATTTCAGGAATTCGAGCTTCTACTTTTAATAAACTTAATAAATGAATAATATTTATTAGACAATAAAATAACAGTATAAGTTATTTAAAAGATATTTCCCTACAATTTTCTTAACATATTTATATGTTTGATTAACCCTTGTTAAATAATTTCCGGTCAAATGCTCAAACCACATGTGACTGGTATAGGGTTCAGTTTCAGCTAATTATTGTCAAATAAATTTTTTCAAAACTATTACATAGTTACAAAACTTATAACAAACTAGTGTGTTTAACATGTGCGATGCACGACATTGTAAATATCATAGCATATATCATATTCGATGATTGATAATTCTAAACAGTAACTTTAGATAATTGGTACAATTTAATTTTTATGTTTATTGAAAACTTAGTGATTAGTGATAGATCATTCCTTTTTTTATACACACAATCATGATATAAGTGTGTAGGTAGTATATCAAGTATCCTTCGAAATACAAAGAAGTACCGCATAAAAGTATTGGTTTTAAAACGTGTTTGAACAATGCCATAAAAGATTCGAAAAATATAAAACTCACTAAAAAAATAAATGCCTAAAAATAAGAAGTTTCACGAAACTTAATATGTTTATAATAACATTGCATATATGAATAAACCGGAACCTCGAAGCACTGGATTTTCAAACATGCAATACTCCGAAAACATTATAATCAATCAAACTTATACATCAAATACTAAATTTAAAATAAAATGATATTGAGATCTCATAACACCGAGTTCTCAACTCATACCTCATAAATCAAATCTAAAATAAATCTATTATATTGATAGTACATAATATAAAGAAAATTCAAAAAGTTATTACTATTTACTATATATATAATTTGATTACATCTACCTATTTATAATTTAAAGAAAAATTTCATCTCTTTCAGTTTCTTAATCCATATAAATATGGAACATTGTAGACTTTATGGCAGATCAAAAATAAACCTTTCGTATGTGTTATGGATGAGCTAAAAACAACATCTTTTACCATAATAATTGTCATACTATGATAATATGGATATAATCATTAATTTAATTAACTACATAATTAAAACACGAGGCATACTATTTGCACACCCCTATTTACTGATTGCACACCCCTACCCCATCAAATTGTCCTTTTTTTTTTTTAATCCAAATTCCTAATTGCACACCCTCCCTAACGATCAAATCGATTTTCATAATTTTGTTTTAATATTTTTTTGGGATTCATATTTTATAAAAGTAATACGTTTTTATAAAAATAATATGTTTTTATAAAAAAATTATGTTTTAAAATGTTTTTTACTAATTTTTTTTTTATAAATAAACATTATTACTATAATAGTAACAACTCGACATGCTTTCCTATTCGGTCAAGTCCTTTTGATTCACAACATCATATAGTTATTGCAATAGCTCTTGTGTTTGGCAATCATTATGTGTCGGTGGAGTTACAGGGACAATACCCGATGCCTCGAATTATGACACTATGGCGTTACTATAGACAACTGTGTGCAGCTGAATGGCAGACCATGTATAAGAATCGCTTAGATATGTACACTCAACAAAACTCGAGAGAAAATTTCAATCCTGCAGATTTTATTTATGTTTAGAAGATAAAAGTTTATTTTTATGTATTTTTATTTAGTTGATTGAGTTTTGTAAATTATTGTCTAATATATTTAATAAAAATGTAGTCGATGACCAATGAATGGTTGATTTCTAAAAAAAAATTCAAAACATAAATTGCTTTATATAATAAAAATCATATTTTATAAATATTTGATAATTTTTATAAAAATTTATATTCTATAAATAATTAAAAAGGCTACAAGACGAAATAGACATAAAACAAAAAAACAAAACATTTAATTGATTTGACGAGGGTGTGCGTCGATGAATAAAAAGGTGTGCAAATAGAATTGGCCTTAACACAATTGACATTGACACATAGGATCATATTCAAGTCACACTAACTATAAAACTTTATGAGATGATCCACGTCATAATTTTGCTAATTTGTCATAAAATTAAAGTAGCCATATAGGATTAGAGGATACTTAAATAGTATATAGGTAAGATGCATAGTCCAAAGCAAAAGAAACATATTACCAAAATCAAAATAAAATCATAATATAAACACATAAACGTTCATCACGTATAAAAACTTCTCTATGTCAATTTATCAAATACATGGTGTGTGTTTAATAAACTTCCACATTCTTCTTTATTTCAAATGAAAACCGATTATATCACTTAATAACTTAGTTATATATAAATGTATAAACATTATTTAATATCTCTTAACATATTAAAAAAAGAAGCAACCTTTAAAAAATGTCCTTGGAATCTTGAAAGTTATACGTTGAAATATGGATAGTTCACCCAACCTTCAAGGTTATTAATTAAATTTGTAACCAAAATTACTTTTATTCCTCTCATTTATAGACTTATATTAATAAAAAGAAGTTAGAGAAAGAACATGGAGATGCCACATTAAATAATTGTACACATGTCAACCGAATAGAGCATCCATATTTGACACGTAGGATCAGGATAACTTGAAATGCTTCTTGGGGAATACCCAATTAGTATACAGGTAAGATACATCCACGTTTATTTTACTTTAAACAAAGTAGAAGATAGATGGGTATTAGGTTCGTAACACGTGTTCACTTCCATAAAAATTCATAACATGTCTACTTCAAATGGTCAATTACCCCGATCAACAATAACGTCTTAGTATGGTCTATTGGTAATCTTAATCTTAAATCTTAAATATAATATAATAAACACATGTGTGATGTATTAATTTATAAATTTTTAATTATTTTGAGTCTCTTAATTTCACTTAATTTTAAAAACAAAATTCTTTAAAATTATTAATTTTTAATATAAGAATTTAAGGTTTAAAAATATGTAGAGTATAATAACATATGTTGACACTTTATACATTTGATTTTAAATATAAAGTAAAAGTAATAATCTAATATGTTTTCATGTCGACATCTTAACTTGATAAACTGGGAAATAAGTAATTTTAACATTAAACCAAGGACACTTATATGGTTTGATCAAAAGCTTTATTATATAGTTGAGATTATTCACTTTATTAAACACCTTAATAAGACTTGTCTCGAATACAAAAACAACCGACTGATTGACTCTTTGTTAACAAATTTACTTGATAAATTGTGTTTTTCCTTAACTCTATTATAGAACTGAACTCGATATTATCTTAATTCTTTTTTTAAAAAATGTTAATTATTTGATAACTTAATCAAATAACACCATATCGTTTGAGGTTAATAACATACACAAGGATTTTTTTTCTTTTTCAAATGAGGTTTCTTTCTTAGAGTGAAAATTGAAGTACATAATTTCAAACGCAGTAAATAATTTCTCTGTGACAAGGATAGTCACCAAACAAATAAGACGACAAATGTGATGTATAAAGGGGTTTTACAAATGATATAATTTATGATTCGTATTCAACGTAATCGTTTATAATTGCAACCTACCATTATTACTTTAAACTATTCATTTGCTTATGTATAACTAGATACTATAAATAAATGTATTTTGACTTGTATGTTGAAAATTTACGATCTACACTCTCAATTTCAATATAGACTATCTAGAAATATTTTAATTCCAAACAATATTGAATATCTCTTAACTCATAAAAACGTTTTAATATATCACATAACATATAAGGATTTTAATCAATATTTTTGAAAAATAATTACAAATCATCATCAGGACCGTCTATATACGAATTTTAGGATTAGTTCTTAATATAAGTTTAAAATTGGCTTAAATATTTATAACTATTCATTTATTCATTATAAGTTTGACACTATATGTTATTAAGTTGATCTTGAAGACTACATAATAATCATATCTATTAAAATAATCATTTATATAATATATTCGTCTTATTTAATAATAGAGTATTAATTTGTACATCGCACAACACAAAATCACTTAATCAGTACAACCACATCAATTTATAATTCTCATGTATATATCAATTTTAATAGTGTACAAATCTACTATAAAAGACTAGGAATTAATGTTTTCATTCATCCGTCATCTAAGAAAAGAGAAATAATTACTCCTTTTCTTCAGCTGTAAATTTTAAAGACTTATAATCAATATACACATATTATTTATAGGCACAAAGTATAAATGGCACGTTAAAGAACAAATTTTTTTGGGTAGGGACGTTACCCTGATAAATTTATAAAAGATAAATAAGTTTACAAATGAAAAACGTAAAGAACAAATTAAAACGTAAGTTTAAACGCACTTATCAACTACTTCTCAAGCAATCTCATTTTATGTTTTGCTAATCGACTAATTAGTGTACTTTGGACCCCCAAGTGTTTGACCTAATAACTGTTAATGACTTATAAATCATAAGAGCATACGTAGTCCATACTATATCGTAGTATATATGAATAATTCGATGAATTGTTACATCAGCATTTAATTTCTCGTAAAACTTTTATCATTCGACCTTTGTGATCTATACAGCTATATAAAGTTTGATGGATTGGTCGAACTAGATCTCATCGACTTCTTGATGACCATCAACTATTCAATACTACGATAACAAGTTCAAGTATCAAATAAAACAAATTGTCAAATTTTCCCCTAATCTATTAAAAATTAAAAATAAGATTTGTGAAAACAAACATAAATAAGATAAAAAAACATATGGATGTATCATGGATGGACCATTGCATCGACATCTATAACATGATGTGCATTAAAATTGTGCCATGTAATGTTAACATCAGGTGAAATATTGATATATAATATTGGCGCCTTCTAGTCATAAAAGACGGTTTTCCTTGCGTATGTCCGGTCCTACAATTTTATTTAGACATAAGAAATGATATAAATAGTATCATGAGGGTGAACAAAGGGTCAAAGGATCTCAACCATTAATTTATCTGATTAACGGTTAAGATTCGATGCATTTTATAAACACTACCTCTTGATTAAAATACAGTATAAACGTAAAATGAATTGTTGCAAATCTGACCGTTAATCACAAAAATCAACAACTGAAATCGCCTGCCACTTTTTCCTCTCAAAATGCATTTTCCCCTCTAATTCCACATCTATAATAAATAAATATAAATAACGATAATAAAGTAAAACAATAATATCAAAATAAATTTGTGTAAAAAATCGTTTAGAAATGAGGTATGGTCCGACGAATGAATCCAATTCTTATAGAAATGTGGCTAGAATGAATACATATATCTTAATCTTCTTTACTATATATAAAACATCTATACTATTATCTTAAAAATTAAATTTAACGTTGTTTAAAGTCTAAATTACTCTTACAATATTAATTATAAAATTTCAATAAGACTAATTGTTTGACCGTTAACTAAACTTACATGACAAAATTAAAATGTATATTTACAATTTATATTAACTAATTGTTATCTTCAATCATATAATTTTAACTATAAAGATATTTTTTAATATAATCTGTAAAATTTAACTTGAGGGTGTAATTTTTTTTATCAACTGTCATAAAACGAAAACATAATCAAACATCACAAATAAAAATAATAATCGATTACTCGGCGTGAGTATGATGCTAGTTGTCTTATTGTCTTAAAGCGGTTCTAAGAATATGAAAATGTGCATGTTTTATTTTCCGTTTGTAAATTATACATAAGATTTTTAAAGATTGGAAGATGCTGAAGCTTTTATTAATTCATATAATTCCATTTGTGAGTATAATTATTTTTATGTAGAAAGACTTGAAACATAACAAATCTAGTAGTGGTAGAGACGTGATGCTTATAATTATTTCAATAAAAATGATTTTGACTACGAATTTTATATGGTGATTAACTTTTGATATGATGGTTGACTTTTGGGATGATATGCAATCGAAATTTCGTTTGGTCATAACTTGGTTATCGAAGACATGTATTGATAAAAATTATAGAATCTTTTTTATGATAGGAAGTGTAGAATAATTTTTTTTTATTTTTAATTTTATCATACGTACATTTTTGTAAAATAAATAATATCAATATTATTAAAATTTTATTCTCTTAAATAAAAATTAATTTATATATAAAAATATGTATATATGTGATACTATCACAACTTTTTTGTGCGATACACACTAAAATTTTTATAATATATATCACATTTAAAAAAAATATATATCGCATCTTAAACAACATACAATTTTAATAATTTTGATATACATTTTTTATCAAAAAAGTTATATAATTTTAAAATTAAAAATAAAAATATACGTTCCTGCTGTTGGCACCATAAGATGTGTTCTTATTTAAACATTCCTCTTAATTATGACACAAACATAAATGTCATTTTTGTGTATTTTTGCAAAATATAATGCACTAGGACTATTTTACAACATTTCTCTTGTTTTACACTGATTTGAAGCAATACAATTCAAATTCATCTTTATTTCGCATAAACTTTCCTACAACATTTTGAACAAGAAATATATCACTTTGAAAATACAACTACATTCATAAAATATTGAAGAAAATTTATATAAAAGTAATTAATTAGATATTGAGTAAGGATCAAGAGGACAACACCCATTCGGAGAGAAAAGAGGGCAATTTTGTAGGCTTCTAGGAAGCGTCACGTGTCTAACAAAAATTTTCATTTTGACCCTGCCACTTTACTTATATTTGAAAAGGTAGAAATAGTGGAGGGGTGTAGGTAAAAATCTAATATTATCTAGTTGTTAATATTTTAAGTTTTGTCAAAATACATCTTTTAAAATTCTGAAACATTTAAGACTATTGATCTTGAAAATGAAGGGTCGAGATTTGTTGTGATTTTCATAAGAGGCTTGTTCTCTTGATCCCAAATCATAGTCGGTAGGATTTAAATATGATACTTTGAAAATTTATTTTTGTGCTAACGGCGTTGTTTTGTAGTGTTTGTCATCCGAGCTTAGACGAGAATATATTCACTTTTCCCAAAAGATTAAATGTTTTCGTTAATTAATTTTATCTTTTGCTAGAAAACCTTCTATTTTAAGTTATTAACTAGGTGAGTAATTAGTTATTACTATATGTTATATGTGAGTAATAAAGCAAGTGTAATATTAAGAACCGATAGTTATGAATTTCATTTTTCGGATAAAATAATGGTTAGTACTTAGTAGGGACAAAAGTTAAAAGTAGAATATATAAATAAGACATAAAAAAACTAGGTTTGAGATCAAAGAAGACATAAGGTTTTAGGAGGGCAAGAAGGGACATAAGATCCAGACCTTCATTTTCGAGATCAATTGCACCACCACTACCAGTAGTAGCTGGACGCGAACGTGGTCAGGTACCTGGCAATGGTTTTATGAGCTACACTAGCATTTAGAGAGAATGGAGTTGGCACACACGCAGCGGTTTGATCGGATGGAGAGAGAGTATTGACATCACATGGCCTACTAGGATGGGATGCTTCAGCAGTTGATGACCTTTCATTCTTTCCCTATCAGCCGTATCAGCCATATGATTTTAGCGGCCCATCCCACCAGCAGAGTGACGATGACGATTCCGAGTAGACACGACCGGGTTATCATTTTTTTGTACTTTTAGATATTTCTGTTATTTTTTATTCTATTTGTAAATTAAAATATTGTATTTGTATTTGAAAGTTATTATCTTTTGTTCTGTTATGTTTTAATTCGTTTGATTGTGACTCCTGATTAGAATTTTGATACTTTATGCTGGCATTAAGTTCAGCGAAGATAGTCGAGGATTATTTTATGAATGCATCAGGCTGGCAGTCAGTTCAGCCAAATTTCTTCCTCTTCTTATCTATCTTCTTCGCAACATATCAGGAGAGTTTTTCTGTTCCACTTCTTTTATCTCTTTCACTTTATTATTATCTATTTTGTACAATGAGGGCATTGTACAACGTAAGTGGAGGGAGGAATATAGAAAAGAAGTGTAATTGTTCTCTACCTTTTAATCAATTGAAATTTTTGTCATATTACTATTGTTGGGAAATGATAGTACATTAGGAGCATGTATAAAAATGGATTTCTTAAATACTATTTATGATGTGTTGATAGGCCTAACTAACAATTTTAAATCCAATTTTTTCAATTTTACACATAAGTGTTCGACATCTTCATTAAATGATGTATTGATAGGCTTTCTATACAAAAGTTTTTTAACTTTAAAAAATAATAATCTAACATGAATATAATTTTATGTGGAATACAAGTTGATATATGACTTTGTAGTCTTAATTTCTGTATGATATCATAACATATGCTATAATTTTGGGGTTTAAATTGAAATCATTTGAAGATACACTGATCGATTCCTCTGTTATACTAAGTACAGACCTGGTTTCCATCAGAATATCTACTAAAAAAAGCAAAAAAATGCTTATACAAATTTACAAAACGTAAATGATTAATCAAATTATGTCGCTTTATTGTACTAAGGTACAGACCTGTCACCGCTGGTTTGATTAAAAATTGGTTACACTATTACCTGAGTCAAGTTAAGTCGTTTTGTTGTACTGAGGTACATACCTGTCACCAATGTCTTGACTTTTATAAAAATGATTTATCAATTACTCACTCATTATATAGAATTATGTTATGATTTGATTACAGGGGTATATCACTTGTAGAAGCCATAAGTGATGTTCATAACTAAAATAATATGGTTTTTCATAAATTTAAGTATAGAAGGTTTAAAGCGGATTATAATATCGATAATCATGTTGAATTGTCAAAATTAGAAATTTTCGTATTTAGATGTTTGATGAGGTTTATAGTGAATAGAAAATCATCAATCGTAATAGATTTAAGATTTCCTAATGAAAGCATCTTCAATCCTAATATGATCCCATTGTTAGTGTTAAATTTTTAGCGAAAAAAGTAATATGTACATTTATCATCTCTTTAGATTTTCTTGGGAGATAAATTTCTAGTTGATTCTGAATTGATAGTCTACTTGAGGACAAGTAGGATTCAAGTGGGGGGATATTTGATAACATCAAATAAATACATATTTAATTAATAATATTTCCTTATTTTTAATACATTTATATTGCATTTATATGATTTTAGATACTTATTTCGTTCGTATTTGTAAATAGATGTAATTATGGCTTGAATCTGAAAAAAGAATGGAAAAAGGACTTAAAACGAAGAAGAATCAAAGAAAAAGGATGAAAATGTAAAAAGGAATTAGAGTTGAAGCTGACCGCGGAAGGAATATTCTGGAACCCGAGCCCAACCGCCAGTTGGAGGCTAACGGGCCTTAAGTCGGTTAATCGCACAAGCCCAACCGCCGATTAGAAGGCCAAACCGCCGGTTGAAAGTCGGTTTCAAAATCTATAAATAGAGGCATTACCCCAGCCATATACCATACGAAATAACCAAAGCCTAATTCGACTTAGGGGTTTAAGGGCAGCTTTAGGCACGAATTTGGAGCGAAGAATTTTAGGGTTTGAAGGTTTTCAACCTTCACGAAGATTGTTCGGGTTTTCGGTTTGGATTTCAATTCTTATTTCTTTTAAACAATGTTATTTTGTTTGAGTTTAATTATGAATTCTTGTATCGTAGCTATGAGCTAATTTTCTATTTGTGTTTACTCAGACATTAAACCTAGATGAAGGTTTGAATGTGTTTTTACGTTGGAATATTAATTTTATGAAGATTATTGTGTTTATCCGAAAGATCCATCTTATTTAACTAATCTTTAATTGTTACTTAACAAGATTAATCAACCTTTTATATAACGTAGTCTTGCCTAGGTTTATTAGTTATTTGCAATTGTTCAACTTGTTAAATAGTTGTGGCTTGAAGCTTTAATCGACGATAGGTTAAGAATAATAATAATTATTGAACATTATTTAATGTGGCAGTTGTCAAACGACGATTATTAGATACTTGTTGATTCAAGGTCACTAGGATAAATTGCAATAAACGGTTGAAGTGCTTAATTAAATGAAGAATAGGTAGACAACACGTAGAAAGGCTTTCTTGTGTATTCATAACGAGTTTTATGTCTTATATAAACTTTATATGAATTGTTAACCGGATAAAAGTGAGTTTCTACAAAAGATTTATTCACAATTGGATTATCCAACGGTTTAAACATACGTGATAACTGGAATCTATAGTATAAAAGTCTAAGTAAACGCATTCTTTATCCATATTGGTCTTAATCTACTTTTAAATTATTTTGTTTAATTTAAGTTTATAATTAGTTTCTTTAAAAACGTTCGTACGGAACTAAAACGCAACATCTTTTACTTGTTAATTAATTAATTCAATTTAATATATCGTTCCCTGAGTTCGACACTCGGATTTACCAAAACTATATTATTATTCGATCGGGTATTCTTGCCTGTATTGTGTGATAGTATTGATAATTCCAAAACATAATTTATAACTTTTTAAACGTTATCTAGCACACATCATTCTTGCATATTAAAAAAGTTTTTTAATTGAACAAATTTTTGAAAAATTAACGGGTTTTTGTTGGGCAATTTTTCGAGCAGGTCAATAACTTTGTTAAAATTATAAAATAGTCCCTATTCCTTGCCCCTTGCCCCTCTGATCCGAAACTATGTTGAGAAAAATACATAACAAAATTAAATATCAATTGTTTTTTAAGTAATTACTAATTTATTGATCCACGACTGCGCGAGGTTAACACAATTGAGTTTTAAAAGTTAACAGTTATATTTAAAAGAAACATAATGTAAGAAATATTACCAATGACCTAAAGTTGTTTGTTGCATCTATAATTTTATAAATACGTAGAAAAACAAAGAAAGAAAAAATATATAAAGGAGACATACCAATAGGGGTGTCAGGTTAGGGTTGACCCGACCTAAACCCGAATCCGATAAAATTTATAGTGTTGGTTTTAATCGGATTGAAAAAGCTTATCCATTTGACCTGAACCTGATAACCTGATATTGTTACAGGATCGGGTTAGGGTATGTTATAAACCTTATCAATCAACCCAATAAGACCCGAAAATTTGAATGCACTATTTTCAAATTTTGTTTTCTTAAAGCCCATAGGCCATAGTCGACGAACCATAGTATTGTATTACAAGAATATTCTGTTTCTTAAGCATAGTTGATAGAGTTTTATCACAAAATAAATGTTTTTGCTAATTAATATGGAGGTATGATTTTAACTTCTTTGGTAATGTATTTATGAGCATAGGCAAAAGCTTTATATCTCATTATAATAAATCGTAGAAACTAAGTGCTTGAGAATAATTATAGTTTCTACTTCTGTCTACTTTTCATGATTGTGAATTGAGTGTTTGGAACTTTTTTGTTGGGTTGATTTCAATAAAGCAGTATAATTAACCTGAGTGATTCCATCCCGATATAACTCGTCCTAATACCAATCCAAACCCGATAACCCGATATCTTATGGGGTTGAGTTGAGGGTTACTATTTTCTCATCCAAAATCCCAGTCAACCCGATAACTCGACCCAATACAATGTATGTGTCAATAACCTTAAAGGTTTAATATCTGACTTTAAATTCATAAACGTGTATTATTTACTTTCAGTTATTAAAATTTACTGATAGTGTAGTGTTATGATGTTTGTTAAAGATAATATTTTTAAATCTTGTATCTAATTTATAATAACGTATAATGTATTTAAACATATTTAAAAATACACATAAACTTTTGTATTGTACGTTTAGTATAAATTTGTATTTGTATGATTATTTAATTTTTGAAACAATAATAATACTAATATTAAATGTTAAACTGATGCACTCAACGATTTCAAAGAAAAAAATACATACCTCAATCAAAATGTCATGTCGTTGCTAAAAAAAATCATATTAAAAATTAATGTAGATAAATCTTTTTAATATTAAGGGTTTATTTATAAATTACAAGTAAAAAAACGTCATGCTATTTAAACTATAAGGACTCGAGAAAATAAAAAAAAAGGACCGAAAGTGTCATTCTCAAATAGTTGTGGGCACGTCTTTAAAGAATGAAAATAAGCCAAGAAATAATCTCCATGAATGGAACTTCAATCTACGATCTAAATTGCTCCATGATATCCTCTTCTATTTAGATATATTTGTATTTTCTTTGAGTACTTTTAACCCTTTATCTGTTCTTCATATCTATGATCTTTGGTATATCCACTCTGCCATTAGTCACATCCTTAACTAGAGGTGTTCATCGGTTCAGTTTACGGTTTTCTCGATTTATTCGATTCAGGTTGTTCTGTTTTTGGAAATTTTTGAGAGTAAAACTGAAAATTGAACTGAAAACCGAATTCAAAATTGTAAACTGAACCAAAACCGAACAAAAAATCGAATTCGAATTCGGTTCGGTTTCGGTTAAAACCGAAAAATAAAGAAAAAAATCCAAATTTAATCAAATAATTATAAAAAATGTCGACTTGTAATTGTTAGTGTGTTTGAGTTTCACTAGTGTGAAAAGTGAAAGATGTCAAGTTAATTTAAAGTTGAAATGTGAATAGAGTTGTTTAAGAAATTTAAATATCACATATATACTATAATAATTAATAATTTAATATATTTTTAATTTGAATTCGATTAACCGAATTCTACAATCTAAACAATTTCAAATCAAATATTTAACACCGTTATCCTTAACCAGTCAAATAATTTTTCATTATTGAATAATTTGATGACCGAGGATCATGTAGCCATGTACTAACAACAAAAACCGCAATGAGTTATTTTTTAACGGCTATTTCTGAGTTTGACCGAGTAATTCTGACCTTTTTGAATTTTTACAGATTTTTTGTATTGATCGAAGTTGATCGAGTTTTCAATCCGAATTAGATCGAGTCGCCTCGAATTAGCCCAAGTCACGGGTACTCGGCGAGTACTCAGTCGACAACCATGCTTAGAGTTATAGTTAGTATGAAAAGACGTGATTATGTCGACTTAAAAAGAGGAGATGATGTGGGGTAAGGGTGGTTCAATTGTGCCACGAGCAGGCGACATGTGGGAGGAAGAACCACTATGTTTAAAATGAAATTTAAATGCATATTAAATATAATAACATTAATTAATTAAAAAAGGCGATGATTTTCGCAAAAGTCGACGTCCTTTTTCGCAAACTTCATATCTTTCTAAAGTTGTCGACTTGGTACATCACATTCTCACCCTACTTTTTGGCTTTATTCGTGCATAAATGAAATTGATTTTTCAATAAGTTAATGCGAACAAAATTTGGGCACACTTCTTGGTACAAAATTTAATTTTTATAAGTAGTAAATATAGATAAAATGATTTAACTTATATCTATTATGTGAAGGAAAAAAAATGCATTTTAATTCGCTTACATTTCGTGTGTTTTCTGTGAATTGTATGTGACTTTCTTTGTAGGTGTAATATTTCTCTAAAAAAAGTAATATTTACTAAAATTAGCCTAAAGATATGTCTAATAACATGAGAATCACATCTATTAAGTTCAACTTATTAGATTTTGAGAAAAACTTATATCAACCGATAGATGAATTATGCCTAGATCTATATATTATTACTTTAATATTTTCGTTAGTAAGAATTTTGTTAACCGTACTTCTTACGGCAATATATGATTAGACATATATTTAAAAGGACAATGATATTTTTACCATTATTTTTTATGAAACATTCTACTGTGTATATAAGTAGTTGCATTTAATAGTGAATCTATCAAAAATTACGGTAAAAATATCATTACTCTATTTGAAAATACGCTAAATTCAAAACTCAAGACTTTCACTGACTCACTGTTGATTTTTGTTGACAAATTTATAAAATGGAAAATGAGTATTAATAAGTAAATCACACTTCGCACTTCAATTCAAGTGACTTTATGTTTTCAAAGTCAAATGCTTAACTATTTTTTAAAAGAGTTATTTACCTATTAGTATCGAGATGGCCACATATATTCGTAGTGTGAGTATGTGAGTTCTTGGCCTTCAGAAAAAAAAAAAAAAAAGTTGTTGTTAGCGATATACAATTTAAAATAAACTTTTTTCCATCAATTATTTCAATGAGGACATATTTTTCCTTTATATGCACCGTCAATTTTTCTATTTCTATTTTTGGACCAACAACCTCAAATTATGTACGCCCTATGAGCAAAAAATGATTTGATGTAGTTTGTTGAATATATCGTACGCCCTATGAGCAAAAAATGAAATATTGGAAGCCCAATTCCAAAAACAAGTCTAAATTATATACTTCTTCCGTTCCGAAATTATAGTTCACGTTTCATTATGTTTGTCATAATTTAATTGGCCACTTCCATAAATAGATAGGAAAGTACGATCGTGATTATCATATTACCTTTACTTGAAATTAATATTACAAACTTTAAAGAAATCAGTAATTAATTGGTTGAGAGTAAAACTGTCATTCTACAAACAGTAAAAAAGAAAAAGCAGTAGTAATTATGTTTTTGTTAAACTGTGTGTTATGTATCGGGTGATAATTATTTTAGAACGGAGAGAGTAGTAAACTTACAATTTGACATAAATTTGATGATGCAACACATCGATTCATGATTCACCAATGTACTATAGAGAGAAAATGATATAGACACATTTCTTGAGGATTAAAGCTCATATTATCGCATAAAATTATTGATCTTATAAGATCCACGGATAACCCAAAATATTTGTACGTCACACGTATTATGTGTATATAAAAGTAAACCCGTAAATGTATACCCGCAGATTCAAAGGTTAGACAAAAAAATTATCACAAAATTATTAAAATCTTGTTGACATATTTTTTTAATTACTCACTTAAAATAATTATGATCAATATATGAATTTTTTTTGTTTGATGTTAAATACCAATTAATTCATTAAATTTGGTTGCTTGACATGTTATATGCCTAACTAATATTTATACATGATTAATTTCAGTTGAGGTTGTTAAATGTGTATGTATAATGGGCATGTCATGTTTTAACGACTTTAGGTTGGTCCCAAACTCCCAATTATAGATTTTTCTAACTTACTAGTATTTGTCAAGACACTAATCTAAGCAAATAGCGTTTAGTTAATGGAAAGTAATTAGGCTTGTTTCCATTTCAATCATTAAAAATACACGAGGGTATTTTATGTACAAATTTAGAAGTTCAAGTGTAAAAATTGTAAATTCATTAATATTTTACAAATTTTTTGAGTTGCAACTATTTTATAAACTTCATATGGGCCTAAGGTTTGCTATACAACGTTTTTCTTTTCTAACATGAAACTGAAAAGTTTAAGGGGTTGGTGACAACAGCATACAATTTATATGGATGGTTGTAAGAGTCATTTTCATTTTCCGTTCCATCGTCATCATCTGATATGTCGTTTGACTAATTTCTACAAATAATCGTTCGTTCGTTTTGTTTTCGTTGTTGTTGTTGTCGTCGTTTTACATCACAGTATGACCGGTTAGATGAACTTGAACAACACGTCCATCTGCAGGCTTCAATCAAAAATCCAATCAAATCGATCTTCATTTATTCGGTACCTTTTTGTTGTATGCTTCACTACTTGAACAACACGTCCACTATATGGTGCCATTGTAGATTACATACTACTACAATAATTGCACTAAAATATAACATATTTTCACATTGTTGATTGATGGATGGAACGTAATTGTTAGGATATGATTCGGTTTCCTAAATTAGTGGGATTGAACACCAAGTTAACTTTGGTGGAAGTGAATTTGATGGACAAGTTATCGTGTTGCCTATTTAAATAGGAGTTGGTTGTAGGTATCTGGTGAGAAGATTGAGAGAAAAAGTGAGAGCATATGAGATGTCTCTCTCAGTCCGGTGTGATGGTCTCGGTGATTCAATAACGATGTCGCGAATTCCTTTATTGTAATCAACTGTTGAGAGTGGTGTGGTTATTTTCAAAAGTGTCGAGAGTTGAACGTTTCCAATTTTGTAATATCTTTCATATATTGGATGTTAAGTGTCATACGTGTCCCGAGTTTTTACTCTCCCTTGAGAGGTTTTCCACACGAAAAGTGTATGGGTCAGTGTTTTCTGTTTTGTGCGTTTAATTATTTATATACATGGTTATGTGATTTGGGGCGGTGGTGATTGATCCCAACGAGCCGTATGAGAGAGGGGTCCCAACAACTGATATCCGAGCGAGGTTCATGGAGAAGACTAACATAACAGGGAGGAAGTTAATACGGGAGAGAAAACATAGTGCGGTTCGTCATATTATGCGCGGTGTCGGGAGAATTGACGATGTGAGTTTGTTAACCGTCAGATCGTAGTGAAATTTGAACTGTAGGTTTATAAGAGGTTGTTCAACAATCTGACCGTTGGGATTGTTGTTTGAAGATTTCGCTAGTGATACTAATTGTCGAAGTTTGCTGCAGTAATTTCGTGGGTTTCAGCGCAACTGTGAAGAAAAGAGAATTGCAGGTTCATTTACCGTTGGATCATCGTGATTTTTGGACATGGGTTTCAGAACACATAGATCTCAGATGGTAGAAAATTTGATAATGATCGGACCATTAAATAGAGAGATCGAAGTTGCTGCTACTTTGGAGAGGTTTTCCAGTGCGATCTTTCGTTTGGAGGAGAACTATATAGTTGATGAAGTTGAATCAATGACGTGGATGATATGAATTTCAAATATTATGAGACTCTGTGGAGCATGTTGATCGCAAGGGTTCCTTGTGTCGAAAGTTTTTTGAAAATGAGGTTGTTGGGCGGCGTGAACCGGTAAAGAGAAAGCGGCGGTACAAGATGAAGATCAAACTCATCATCGTTGAAGAGTAGAGTCATGTCGGAGATATGATGAAAATCTAGGGAATTCGAATCAAGGAGGATTTGTTGGGGGTATGATTCGGTTTCCTAAATTAATGGGATATGCAAATCAAGTTAACTTAGGAGGGAAGTCAATTTAAGAGAAAAGTTATTGTGTTGCATATTTAAATAGGAGTTAGTTGTAGGTATTTGGCGAGGAGGATGAGAAAAAAAGTGAGAGAGTATAAGAGTCATCTCCCTCCCCCGTGTGGTGGCTTGGTGATTCAATAACGACGACGCAAATTCCGTTATTGTAATCAACCGTTGAGAGTGATGTGAGGATATTCAAAAGTGTCGAGAGTTTAGAATCTCCAATTTTGTAATATCTTTCATATAGTGGATGTTAAGTGGTCAACGGGTTTCGTGGTCTTTACTCTCCCTTGAAAGGTTTTCCACGCAAAAAGATTGTGTGTTCGTGTTTTTTTGATTTGCGCGTTTAGTTATTGAATTATGCTGCTACAATTGCTTCAGCGAGAGCTGCTATTGGTATTGGAAATGTCCTTAGTTCCTCGATTCATTCTGTTGCTCGGAATCCATCATTGGCTAAACAATCATTTGATTATGTTCGCAGGTAACCATCACGACAACATAAAAAGGAAGGAGTGAGGGTCAAATCTCAGGGACAACTTTTTAATCTATTCTCCTCTATCTAGAGCAATCACTACGAACATGCGCTAACCTCATATATCACTTTGATCGACCTCTTATTCGGGCAATGGCGGGTCCATCTATTAGATCTGCTGGTCTGCTCGGAGCATTCGGAATCGATCTAGCTGCTTAGCTTATCTCATGTGGTTTGGGCATACGGATTCGACTAGCTATCACGTGGGTTGCATTTGAATGCGGAATCACCTGAAAGCACGGGAATCTGGCTTTGCATTTGCTAAAGCGATGCGCATAAAAGAAGTTTTCGTAGGAAAAAATCTCATATATAAGAGAAGAAGATCGAAAAGTAGAAACTTTTGAAAGCGCACTCACTCTTCTCAAAATCTCATAAGAGAAGAAAGATCTACGCTACGAAAAGGAGCGAGTGGAGAGAGCATAAAGAGCTTACTTATAAGGTACAAGCTTAGAGCCTTGCGTCACTCTGGTATGCTGATTACTTCGTTGGGTTCACCATTCTCTTTCTTTCTTCAATCGTTCCGATCTGGACAAGTGGGTTGGTTCGTTTCGTCCTCCTATCTACGCAATTCTCTGTCTCGTTCGTGATCATGTTGGGCGAAAGGTAGTTGTAGAGGAGCGGCTGTGAAAGGGCTCTTACCCCCTTTCCATTGAAGTAGGGAGGGCTTCCTTCCTCACCATTCCGGCCTATTATTAATAGGGATTTTACCGATGCTAAAGGTAGCTAGAAAGAAAGGGATAGAGCTTTGAAATACTTAACTCGGAGCTGGGGTGGGAACCCAATCGATGTGTCAGAAGAAGGCAGTGATGAAGTTGGTGGTCGTCTGTTAGTGTTAGAGATTCAGATAGAGGAATGCAAACTAGCATGGCTGTGTGATTTAGTGTGGTGGTGATCGATCCCAACATTAATTGCATCATGATCATGTAAGGATCATAGAACACGTATTTTGGTTATAAAGAAAATTTGAATCAAGTTTAAGAATAGGATGATGATTTGTAAGCCACTAAAATTTTGACATACACCGCTATTTGGTAAGATTTATAACACATTAAGTCATATGTATAACCCCACTAAAGCATGAATGTTAGTGTACACGAGTGGTAGTGTATGGTAAGATTTTGGTCGGGTACAAATTACCCCTTTAAAGATAACATATAATTGTAGAAAAATGTACCTTTTATCGATGACAAAATGTTAAAGTAAGTTACATTTTAATGCAATAGAACATTTTTTGGTTTCGACCCGCACCATGTAAGGAGCTCATCAACAATTGTAAGTTTTTGTATTTCTGAAAAAAAATGTTCAGATTTCCAAGTTTAAACTACCAGTGTCATGCATGGAAAGTATTGCTGCTATGAAATCCATGAGAAAATGATTGAAGTAAGAATTTTTCTGAATTTATGGATAATGCAAGTAAGTAAATAAAAAAATAAATAAAAAAAAAAACCTTAATAAGCTTAAGAAGTAACTCTTCAATCAATTAAGTTATTCAATACAGAAAGTCATATGATTATGTTCTTCTACATTCATCACTCTAGCTAGTAAATAATCCCAGCAACTCATGTTGCTATAAAACCGAACCTCCATGATTCATTGATTGAAATATCTCATGTTTCTTGAACTAATTTATACTACAAAAATTCTTTAAAATGTAACACTGGTTCAAACTTCTTATCCCCTTTGCATTAAATAAATAAGATGTTATAAGATTGTTATACTAGTATCTGTTACCAGCTAAGTCCATTCAGATCGAAATGCTTACGACTTGAAGCTGCATCATTTCCATCTTGAGAATTTAGGTGCAACTTCTGGCCAAAATATGGCATTTGAAACTTTTGTGGCATTTCAGCATTCTCTGGCTTTACTGAATCTGTTTTGCTTTGATTTTGATCCATTAAAACGTTGTTCTCACCCCTATCAACAAATATTTCCTCACTCGTGTTCCATTCACTACTTTTAAATCCTCCAACACTCATGGACAGATCACTTGCAGATAAAAACTTTCTTCTTTTCGTGTCTTCACACCATACATTTTCAGGCTCACTGTCAACATTCTTTGACTTTAAAAGAGTCAAACCGAGCATTTCTTGTTCAGTTTGTTGGCCTTCATTGTACGTCAAGCAACTGTCAATAGAACAATCTGTTGGTTGGTTTGTCTGTGTTGACACGTCTTTGATTCCCGAAAATGCAGAAGTTAGGCAGTGATTCGATACTTTTGAGACTAATTCGGATAGTTGTACCTTTGCAGCTTCTAGTCCTACTGTACCTAAGTTTTGTCTTCCAAGTGTTTCTTGCGCTTTTTCAAGAACTGATTGTAAGTATTTTCCTTGTGCTTCAATGCGAAGCTGCAAGTGTCTCTGTACCTATTTCACATAGCGCAAAAAGTTCATTACTTCAAAAAAAAACAATTGTATATTTGTATTAATTATCAGAAGTTATATATATTAATCTTTTTGCTGTATTATACCTCAAGTTGTTCGTGTAGCCGTCTTTGAACTTCAATTTGCATCTGTATCGCTTCACTTATCTGCAAGTTTCTGAACAAATGATTTGTGTCACTAAAACGAACATTATTGAAATATATATACTTTGTATTCAACTTATACATGTAGAGCTGAATAAAGCTTCTCTCTTACTTATTCGTTTGAGGGCAAACATTTAAGTTAGTCATATGAGTTTCATTTGTTTCAGCGATGGTGTCTCCTGCTGATGCGGCCATTTCTACAACCAAAATCATTGTTATCAAGATGAATTATCCTTTTACCATAAATTGTTGCAAAACAGCTTATAATGGATTCTTAGATTTCTTACCAATTTTGTTTGATCCACTACTATTTGTTTGCCTGTATAGATTCTTACTCAGCCTGTACTTCTGCCAAGCAAAAAAGCAAATTAGCTTCTTTGCCTATTTAAAGTCATTAGAAGGGAGAGCAAACAGTATAAAAATGTTAGAAACTGATATTTAATTTCTATTTTTGGTAACCAACTTATTCGGCAAAAATACCATCAAACTTTTTTTTTTATTTAAGATGATAAACATTTTTAGATGCCATGTCATCATCGTCACCAAGTCAGATTACATTACTTGAAATATTTGAAACTTGGTAACCTTGAACCAATTTTTTTTTAAACTTTCTGGTATACGAGAATTTGGTTACTTAAAATAGAAATGGGAATAACGTTTGTCAACTACTTTTTATGAAATTTGCCTTTGAAGGAACTCTGGTGGGCATGTGTGTTACCTGAAGATGACTCTTTAAATGGTATAAAGTTAGCCCTTGAATTCCCATTAGCTTCAAAACTGATTTTGGAGTAGCCTCTGTAACAAAAAATGCAATAAAGACCAATAAGTTTATAGTTTTTCCTTCACTTGCAATGTTCTTTAAAAATCAAAAAACTTCTCAGAAATGCACTTACTATCTGCACCTCCAAGCTGGTTGACCGCTTCAATGAACCGTTCATGGAGGTCGGGTGTCCATTTGAGTCTAGGCTTAGCATCAGTTGAAAGAACAAGTCCCAAATCGCCTCCATTATTCCCACCTTGCAGAAACAAATGTCTTTCTGGTGTAATCGACATTCCTGATGAAGAATGAATGTTCTTTCCTTGATGATGATACATCTTTCATACCCAAAAAAAGTATAAATTAGTCTCATCTTAGCAACATACAATAATACATCAATGTATACAACTAACATATTACACACTCAATATGGTACCTGCATACTTTATTGTCTCTTTGAGCCTTGATCTTCTTACACTACAAATTATGAAACTTTATAACTCTTATCGATATCTTATTATCCTATATGACCACTTAGCCTCGCCTTATAAAGCAAATGGAGAATGGGGTTGGGGTGCTTTCCAAGTGAAGCATAGAATAGAATCTTGGAGAGATCTAATGAAAGAACAACATTATACTATACCATAATACAATCTTTGTGGCGATTTGTACATAATCTCACGTTGATCGAGTATTTTGCATTGAAACCCCACTTTATTAATTCCTTTGCACAATAGAACACTTAACACCTTACAATGGGTACCAGAATAGATCCACCAATGTGGTAAAGTGAAAAGAACCTTATTCCAAGATTTTTCTGACCAAAATTACAGGGTATATATCCACTTTCTTGGAAGTTATCGTAATTCTCATTTACATCATCTTTTGTATCTTGTAACATTAGTACTAATAACAATCATCTATCATCTTTATGTATGTATTTAGGATATAGAAAATGACATAAAGGAAATGTGGACTTAAATTCGAAGAATTGGAAGAAAATTATGTTGACTAAAGCATCTGCAAATTGGAATCGATACATACAAGAAAAGGGTAGGAACAATAAAATAAAATAAAAAATTAAGAGATGCTTCTGTTTAGAGGGCAGGTATAGAATAAGAACACATTCCTTTTTGTCCCCTTCAATAAGTTTGGAACTTATTCAGCCTACAAAGTATTTTAAATTGATAGAAGTGGGCCCTCAACCAAAATCTTGAAATTCTTCGGTTAGTATAGGACAGCAGGCCGGCCTTCAAGAATATGAACTGGGGTAGGACCCTTTGGAAAGAACGAAAGGTCAAATAACGAGTTGTACTTGACCGCATACATGAGTTTGATGAGTAGAAGCATACATTGTATGAATCTTTAGACATTTTGTTTGATATATATGTATCACTAAGACATCATTTTCTTGTCTTTAGTATTTGTTATGTTTTATTTCTCTCAAAATGTAGTACTTATGTGAGTATAACATAGACTGTAAATTATATGATATCTTCATGTTAGTTCTAACATAACTTTTATAAAGATTATGCAGTTTTTGAGAATCTTTAAGCCTTTAGATAAAGTGCAAGTGAAAGATATTCCTTAATTGTTTGTTGGCATGTGGATAGGAATAACAATGTTCAAGAGGAACATTTTCTCTGCATCTCTAACTAGCTCGTTTTGAATTTAGGCCCCCTTTCATGAAATTTTCTCAAGTTCTATAAGCTTTATTCTTGTTTCTCTATCAAGGATAAGATGGCATCTTTAAAGATCATTTAGATTTTTTTTCCTGAGTTAGCACTTGGTAACCAATTCAAACATTCTAATGTTGCATGAAATTCGACAACTGTACTTCATCTAAATGGGAGCTTTCAAAGTCCATAAAAGTTAATTTATATAGATGGAGTTTGTGTCAACATCTTACATATAATATCCATTAACATAATTCTTTTTTGTGAGAATAACCCAATATCATCCTTAGTGTGATTGTGATCATCGGTTGAATGAAATTCATATTTTCGTGACCAAACCAAGATTTTACTCATAGAAATGAATCCAGTAGGTCCATATCAATCTTTTCGGTTTAATCAAACATTGGATACATAAATTTAGTTTTTGTTGGTCTGCAAAGTTTAATAATAGTGGATTCACAACACATTTATACACCAACACCATTTCTCAACTTCTGTCACAACTTTCACTTCATGTCATATTGCAAAGTACTTTTGTAAAACCCAAAGAACACCGTACTTGCCGCATATTATTCAGTCCATAACTTTGCCTTTAAGGGTTTACTTGCATCTTTCTCTCTCTCCCCCATTGAAAAAGCGTACTGCATACAATCATAGTACCATACAACTTAGAGGTGGCAATTTTGACCCATTTATTTATGCATGAGTCGATTTGGGTTGTATTGTATCTCAAAAGGGGTAAATGGGTCACACTAAAAAGTTAGGGGTTACAAATTGCTGAATGTCTATTTTTAATGCATACAAGTTCCTAAATCATTTTTTCTGAAAGACTAGATGATTAGTGTTATGAAATTGTATTTGTAAGCATATTATCGGATTAGCTGTAACTGTAAAGAAGGTTCAACCTGTCCAATCCCATCCCATTTTGAAAGTAATAAAATATACTCGTTTCAACCCGACCCGTTTGGACCCTTACTGACCCTTCCCATATTGACACCTCTACATAAAACCACACCATTATGCTGGCATGATACAAGAAACCAATCAAATTGATGCAAAAAATAAGGTAATTGTCTCACACATGTGCATAACAACACGATATAATCGTTGTATGCAATATTTTCTCCTCACATGCAGAAAGATATATTGTGTACAGAACCTATCTTTTGGCAATGACCAAGGTATGTGAAGCTCTTCTTTCTTTATTCCTATGTATATATTCTATCAAACTTTAGAATCTTGGTAGAACATGGGTACTTGTTCTTTTTTGTACTTGTATTTACTTTTTTTAAGGCTCTTACTCATATATTCTTTAAGTTCTGTTTTGAACACAAGGTGAAGCTCACATAAAGGAACATATCAACGTATCATATTTAAGAATCATATTCCAGTTGGACTTTATCGAGCTATTAACTTTAAGACACCTGTTAAACCCACACGTGCATGGGCGCATGGCACCCGATGGAAGAGAAAACGAATAGAAAGGACTATGGAATGTTATTCTTTAACTGAGAGAATGAAAAAGGAAAAGAAAGAATAGAAAGAGAAATTCTTTAGGAATGGAATTTTGGAATCACATTTTAAGTAAAGCCAATAGGTCTTATTCTCAAGTCAAGAATTTTGGGTCTTATTCTTTTCTACTCAAGGCCACAAAAAATGGGTTCCCACCCATACACATCGTACCTTTTACTATTTTTGGTTAGATTATACTCCATCAGTTTCCATGAGAATCACCATTAATTTCATTGTAGGACATCTCACCAAAGTTGCAGCATTTCACATCTTGTAATTTTTTTATTTTTTATTTTTGGACCCATCTTGTAACCTTTTTAAAGCTAGAAGTTACCCATTTACAACCTACAAAGTTGAGGTGGAAAAGTGGGCGAGTCAGGTAACGGGTTTGGGTTGAAACGGATTATTTAAAGTAAGTCAAAAGGGATCATGTTGGAGCACAAACATTTATTACGGTATATACATTTTTGTAAGTAATTAATGTGCTAATCATGAGTAGAAAACCTATGTTATATCAGCAATACATCATCTTATTTTTTAATTTAAAATGACTTAGAATGTTGTAAGCTTTAAAAGATGCACTTTGGGCAACTTTCAACCTGCTTGACATATTTGCCACACATTCATAAGTAGTAAATGGGTCGTAATCCACCTCTACTGCAAAGGACTGTTGACGTAAACTCGGGTCCTTAATTGAATAGTATTTAAGACATATTAATCTATGTGTGTTTGTTTGATTGGCCTCACAAGTCATAACTGTTGATTGGCGCTTCAAAGTCCAAATGTATTCTGCTCTCTGTGTAGCCCACTATCTTTTGCAGGAACATACGAATTCATTATCACTTAGTTTAGCCCGAAAATTTCACTTGCCTTTTCGTCATAGCGAATGGTATGCAAAACTATGATTACTGGAACAGAGTTGACTGTCACCTCTCTCTTCAGTTCTGTGCAAGTCAGTAACTCGACGCATCAACTTAATTGTGTGACCCAACATTTTTACTCAAAGTAACTAACCAGAATCATCACATTATGTAGTGAAGGGAATGGTAAAAATTGTCACTTTGAGTGTCATATGAATTACTAGCTAGGCATACATCAAGAACTAGTAATGCATTGCATGGCTTCCCGAATCTTTTGAAAAGATATATGGTAAGATTTGTTAAGATGTGGGATGGTGGGCTTTTGTTGCAAAGGAATCATGTGCCACCTTTATATTAAATGGGATATAAGCTAGGTAATGAACCTAGCATATAAATGTAGGTAATTAAGTTAATTATATGAATTACATAAAGCACTTTATATGAGGTTGGTTTAGCTTTGACAACAACCATACTAGTCCTATTAGGAATTGAAACTATTACTATGTATAATCAAGAGATAATCACTCAAATTTAAGGCCCTGCAATGATAAACATCATTGGGTTGTCATCTTAAATGGTTTTGCGTTCATCTTAAGATAATTTTATGAACTATAATCATGTTAGAGCACTTGACCTTTAGAAATGAGAATTTAGTGCGTAGTTTGGTGTTTATAACGTAAGAAAATTGATATTTTGATGTAAAAAGTTGGCTAAACGTCACATATCAACCGTCAAAAATAGTGTTGGAGTTAAAATGGACCATTTTTAAACTTAATGGGTGATGGGTGATTGCCATGTGTATTTTGGTAAATTTTAAGGCCAACTTTCTGTGCGCAGATATCATACACAGTTGAATAGCTAGAATTAAATTGGTAATAGAGACTAAAATGTAGTAATTATCTGTAAACAAATAGTGATTCAAATAAAATAAAATAAAATAAAATAAAAAAGAAGAAAGAGAAGTGGGCTATTAGGAATATTTTTAGAAGAATGCTTAGGAGAATATGACATTTTTTTTTATTGTTTATCAATAATATAATGAGCTCAGAATTGTTAAGTACTAGAATGGTGAATGCAATATAAACTTTGGGAATTTGATCTTTCAAGGACCTCAAGAGAATCTACAGAAGGCCAAATTAATGAAATGTATACATACAAACCCTATTTTGGTGCAAAAATGAATGCTTGAAAATAATCGATGAACATACTTCTTACAAGTCGAGTCAAAAATTTTAAAAACAAGGTGACTCGGACCCCGACTCTTAAATGACTTTGACTCTGAGTCTTGTGCAACTCTTATGAATCAGAAAATCAGACAAACTTTTAGTGTAATGTAATACCAAATTTAAAAGGACAAAGTAGAAAAAGGACTCTTACAAGTCGAGTCGAGTCACGAGTCGCGATTTAGAAATTGAGACTTCGAATCACGAGTCAAGTCACGAGCTAACAACTATTATGCCTCTAATACACAAATGTTTGGATATTAAAACATGTCTATTTAAGTGTATGTCCCCTTATTACAAACCTCAAAAGGGACAGAAGGTCGTATCAATGCTTGAAAGAACGCCTAACTAAACTTTTTCGATTTTATAAATCGAATCTATAGCCAAACAAGCTCATTATAGTTTGGTATCATATGTCGTACGTACCAATTATAGGAGTTATTGTATTTATAGATATATATATTCTTGGTGTATGCATGGTTGGGCTTTAAGAAAATATCAAATCCAGAATTTGCATAATGGAGGTGAAATAAAGAAGCATCCATCATTGAATCAAGTTCCACACTATTATGGGGCTCTAAATCTTTCCCCTTGGTCATTTACTTTTTTCTTTCTTTCTAATGGTTTTATGTTAATAATGAAAAATGTAAGAAATGGCAAAAATAATTTTAAATTTTTTAACTTGGCTAACTATATGAAATATTCATCTCTTGCACTTGCGGTTGCTGCACGGAAGATTTCTCTCATCTTTTAAACACAAAATCATTCCACTTTAGCATCATTTAGTGTGTCCAATATATGTTGCTAGCAAATGGCATTCAATTACAAAATGAAATGATGTTTAATTTTGAACTGTGTAAATAATATAAAAAAACAGTCAATACGTGTTATATATATATATATATATATGGTGGGGATCTTGTGATAACTATTGAACAGTGAGAACTGTGAAAACTTTTTATTCCCTCATTCAGACTTGCCCAGACCGCCAATTCAATAATTACCCCAAATTTTCAAATCAAAATTATTTTAATACGAAATAGAATTTAAGCAAACAAATTAAATCATTCAATTCAAATTTTCATTCTCTTTAATTTGGTGTCAGTCAAACATTATTTTTTCTTTAAAATAAATTGGGTGCAAAATCATGTATTGTTTTGCACCTGTTAATTTAGAAGCGTAGTTAAGTGCAGATCAATGTAGGTGCAAAACGGAGTTAGATGCAAAATGCAATTAGGTGCAAAATGCAGAAATACAACTAGGTTAAAATGATAAAATGAAGAATATGATGAATTACTAGATGCAATTTGTTACGAAATAATAAACAAAGATAATTAAAGTCCATTAATTACAATAAAAACATAATGCACCTAAATTTTATAGATGCATAACTTCATGTTCCTCTTTAATTAGAGATTAAACAATAGTAATAAATTTTACAAGAGGAAAAAATCACATTTTGTGAAGTGGTCTTGCATCCACTTCATTACATGATGCAACAAGACGAAACATAAAGAAATAATATCTTGGTTTCCTCGTTTTTGTTTCACGGATATTGTAACCACAATAATGCAAGTATACACTTACTTATCTTTTTTCTAACAAATAAACTTGATTCAATTTGATGAAATAATATTTATTGTTGTGTAAAAGTTCTCGCAGTCTCCGAGTAGTGATCGGAAAGTGGCCGAGACCGTGACGAATCGTGATGAAATAAAGTGCATTTGTTTTGAAAAAATCCAGTGAACTCCATGATGGCAGGGGTGAGTTGAGACGCATAAAAGTAGAGGAAAGAGTCTGTAATTCTAAAGAGATGAAAACTTGAACTTGTAGAGAGAGAAAGTGATTTGGATTTGTGGAGGGCGGATCTGATTTGGGGATCTTAGGAGGGGTGGGTGAGTTAGTTTAAAAATTTAAGGGATAAATACGGTTCTCACAGTTCTCATAGTTGGGGGAGTTCTCACTCGATCCCTCTACTATATATATATATATACATATATATATATATATATATATATATATATATATATATATATATATATATATAGGGTTAGATTCAAACGAGAATCACAAAAAAGCTCAGAATTGCGAGAACTTTTAAATTACATTATTTTTATACATGTAAACGCAACAAATTACATATAAATGTTATTTAATGTTCATATTATTGAAAAAATAAAGTTAAAAATTACTAAAAATATGTTAAATTATTGAATATATGAAATGTTCACATGTGCACAGGTTAAATGTGCACATGTGAACAAAAAATATAAATTTGATTATAAAGGTTTTTTGAGTTTTTATCAAACTATTTTGTTTTTAACATTAATCTACATTAATAATCACATGTGATTGAATCATTAAACATGTGAAAATTCCTATAATTTAAAAGTTTTTGTAGTTCTGTATCTTTTCTAATTCTTATTTGAATCTTTAGCTATATATATATACCTTAAATATAATATAAGATCCACCTTGATGATGTCATCAAATCAAATTACAATCAAATTTTTTAAAAAAAATTCTTCATTTTTAATACAACCAAATACTAACACATGTGTTAATAATTATAAAATCCACCAAAAAATGAAGAAAAAAAACTCGTCGAAAGTATACCTTGTGAGATATATAATCGAAGTGGAGAAACGCTGAATTTTATTGTGCAATTTTCATAATTTTTCGATATGACGTTTGTGAGATAATTAATTTTCAAAAAGATGAGGTAAATGAGTTCTTGTACAAATGACACAATCTCATTGATTCTCCCATACTTTAAAAATTTGTTGTACTCTAATGATCTCATCTCTCATGACGATATAGTATATTCTTGAGGTGGGTTCAATGTATAATACTAAAAAAAATGTAGAATTGGATAACCAATATGAATGCTCCATTTTCTTTAAAACCCAATTTCCACTCGATTTTTTAAAATTAAATATCTCACAAACGACATGACTAAAAATTATAAAAATTACATATTCGAAATCAACATTTTTTTCTCTTCGATTAGAGATCTGACAAGCTATAGTTTCAACAAACTTTTTTTTCTTCATTTTTGTCGGGTCTTAAAAAATGCGATTTATATAATCACATGTGATTTTATGTATAATTACATGTGATTTATGATAAAAATATAATATTGGTACACAATTAATTCAGATATGATTACGATTTAATATTCATTCACATAAATAACTATAAATAAGATTTTAAGAATTGCATTCGTTTACGACCAAAATCACACGTGATTATTGATTTGAGGTTTAATCACATGTGTTTTTCATATGAAGTATGTGATAATAACTGATAATTCACATGTGATTTCACCTTTACATTTATTTACATGTATAATTATAAAAAATTATTTGAAATTCGTATTTGTTTACACTTTATTCACATGTGATTACTAATTTAATGTTTAATCACATGTGATTATAACTAAAAAACTTTCTGGAGGTTTATTACATTATCAAATAAATTATTTTTATGTGATTTTAAACTTATAATTTGTAACTTTGATGATTCACATGTGATTATAGCTAGTAATTTAAAACTTAAAATTTGATTGTAAATATATTCACATGTGAGTGTTAAATCACATGTGATTTAACATTACGAATTTCACATGCCCATTAGAAAATGGAAAAAAATAATTCGTCGGAAGTATGTCATGTGAGATCTCTAATTAAAGATAAAAAGATGTTGATTTTAACGGTGTAATTTTTATAATTTATAGATATACAGTTTGTGAGATATTTAGATTTAGAAATAAAAGTGAAAATTGGTAATTGAAATTGAGCAATCCTATTGGTTCCTCCATTCTATATTTTTTTAGCATTCTACATTGAATTTTTTCTATTCTTGCATTTCATATTTATAGTTTTAAACAAGAAGCAAATATCGATGGCATAATATTTAAGGTTTATTTATGGTATTTTAGGACTAATTTATGTAGAAATAAATAAATGGTAGTTTCCAAAAGAGTACTTGTTTATTTATGGGAACATGATTATTTATGGACAAATATTGTTATGAGTGAATAGTTTCTATAATTAAAAAATGTTAATTTGGTTCATTTCATCGAATATAAGAATAATTGTGTTATTAATGTTCTTTAAAATTGTAAGTCAATGAAAGAAAATTCTTAAACAATTTATAAGGATGTATCCCTAAATTGATAAATGTGTTACATGAAGCATGAAATAAACAAATCTCACAAATACTAGAAAAATTCTTCATTTAATAATAATAATAATTATTATTATTATTATTTATAAAATAAATAAAAATGACTTGATAATGGTAATACGGAGTAGGATATAAATATCCTCCTATTTATTATTCAAAGAATTACTTCAAATATGCCTAAAAAATCCACTCTAAATTCATACTTTAAGCCTGTTATTAAAGTATTCCTATCTGGCTGCCGTCTCGCTACAAAATGCCTTTTATTAAATCCAAAATCAAGTATGTCATGCTCAAATTAATTTCGGTCATTCCCAAGTTATTATATTATTACTGTAAAAACGACCCAGTTCAAATATCACAAATTTATCATAGGATTCACCATATTCTTTGATCCCTTTAATTTCAAAAATTGAAGGGAACAAAGAAAAATAAAGTAAGAAATGGAGAGCATAATGTCAATACCCACATGGCAAATCTCTTTTTTATTTGGGGTTTTCGCATGGACTCTTGTATCTTCAATGTTTAATGTGACCCAAAAAATTAGATCTTTAATTCAACCTTGGGTGTATCGTTGTGTTATATGTGGTACTCCTACTATTCTTCAGATCCAGGTAAAAAAATTTCACAATTGAATGTTTGATTTTGCATTAACCCATGTTGTTAATCTAATAAATTTGTGATTTTGTTAATCTTTATGTTGAATTTTATTGATTTTACCCTTGGATTTTTGGTGGTTAGTGGTGAATTTGCAGCATTGTAAGGATATGGATATACCCATGTCTCTGCTTTTATAAATTTGCATGTTATTTGTGTTAGGTATTTGAAGAAATGGGTGTCACTAATCACATTTAATTTCCATGTTACTTGTCTTGAATTTTTGGTGATTTTACTTGGGTATAATTAAACTTATCAATTTGCTTGTTATTGGTGTTAAATTGTTGTTTTTTACATCAGTTTTACTTGAATGTTTGCAGAGATATCAGCATGGTTTTTGGGATGCTTTCTTCTCTGGTTTATCTTGTGTTGTTTCTGTGCCTTTTTATACTGGCTTTCTTCCCTTGCTATTTTGGGTAAGTTTTCTACCTGTGGACATTTATGGTAGTGTGATGTTGGTGAGGGTCTAGGGTGTTTGGGAATATCATTTGCAAAAAACCCATTGTTAAAAGAGTAGCATTTATAACCAAATTTGGCAATTCATTTCCAAAGAAGGAACATAGTTGTGAAAATGCAAATGAAAAAACAAACCTGCCAAGTTTTTCATTGTTTTTGCACTTTCATGTGTTTCAAATGATACTTACTCCTCATTAATTTGCTTCTTTGTAAAGCGTAAATAATTTCAGCTTCTATCATAAGTTTTCCTTCTCACTAAATGCACATTTGCTTAACTGTACTAACATTAAAAAGGCATTATCAATCCAGCCAAATCTTCATAGTTCCCAAAGAAAATTTTGTTATGATACGAGACTTTTTGTTTCTTTTTTGTATTGAATGGTGTTAGTTGTATGTTGTAGAGTGGACATGGGAAATTGGCAAGGCAAATGACACTTTTGATGGCATTTTGTGATTATTCGGGGAATTGTATAAAGGTATAATGCATTGATTCTTGAGTTAATCTTTTCTTTGAAGTTTTTTTATTCATAATCCCTAAATGTTAAATACTTCTGTGTAGGATGTGGTATCGGCTCCTAGACCCAAATCGCCACCTGTGAGGATACTAACCGCCACTAAAGATGAGAAAGAGAACGCATTGGAATATGGATTGCCATCTTCTCACACTCTAAATACCGTTTGTTTATCTGGGTATGTAACTACTTTTCAACTTTTTTGCATGTGTTGGTATATGATTCATGAACTTAGACAGTATTTCTGCATATGGTATACATAGCTTCCAACCAATTTTCTAATGGTTGACCAAGAAATTCTACGAGGCTATGCTTGTGACAATGTCTTAGAGTGTTCAAATTCCTCTAAGAAGCCCTAGTGGAAATAATGTTAATTATCCTATAGATAGTTCGTGAGTTGGTGAAGATATTAACATGTTAAAGCAGTGTTTAGCTTTCTAATGTGTTTGTAGGCTGTGGATAATAGAGGCAGTTTAAAATGAGTTGAGTCTGGTTATGTTTTACCTCTAACTGTTCGAACTGGTAAAAAAAATTAAATTCCTTTTGACCCGTTACCCAACTTGTCCATTTTGCCACCCTAGTTGTAAAACTAGATGTGGGTTGCTAAGCTTTGTGTTGGAATAGAATACGTGTATACCCATAATCTCATTTTTCAAATCATATTCTCTTGATGGATTTTCAGGTACCTTTTGCACTATGTCTTTTCATGCCATGAAAATATGGATTCATCTTATCAAATAGCAGGATTTACATGTGTTTGTTTGTTCGTAGGCCTTATTGGTCTCGGTAAGTGTTAACCATATTATTCTATCAGTTCCCCTTATCTTAATTTTCATCAACACTCCACTTGATTCCTTCATTTTCTCTTTATAGGAAGAGTATATCTTGGCATGCATAGCGTGATCGACATTTTTGGTGGTCTTGTTCTTGGACTAACGATTCTTGCATTTTGGCTTCATGTTCATAACCACATCGACAATTTTGTAACTTTAGGACAAAACGGTATGCTTTCTTGTACTAAGGTACACACTTGTATTTACTACTCCGTACATGCCTAGTCAAAACACTATAATTGTACATGGTTACTTTCTCAATCTACCTTTATACATGATACTATTTTCTACATTGTTCAAAAACAAACGCGACATTCGATGAAAATATCTTAAATTCTTAATAACTTTGTTTGAGTTTCGATCAGATTTCTTAAGTAACCACCAAAATGACAAAATAAAGGAATCTTGTACTCAAAAATTGCGCCTTAGTGGGAAAACAGGTCGTTCTTAAAGAAATATGCAATCCCAGAGTTATTAGGAAAATAGAAATCTGTTGAAATATAATTTTCATATGGATGTGGTTTTGAATTTGGTTTTTCCAATTAGAATCGTTAGTAACAATTGACAATTTACAGCTAATGCTTTTGTTGCAGTTACATCCTTTTGGATTGTGCTTAGCTTCTTGTTGCTCTTTGCATACCCAACACCTGAACAACCAACTCCAAGTTTTGAGTTCCACACGGCCTTCACTGGCGTGGCATTCGGAATTGTAAGAATATAACTCTTTTGTATACACCTGACACCTCATGAAAATCGGAACAAGTTTCCCAAAGACTCTTTTTGGGAACTTTTCAAGCTATGAACTACTTATTTGTGTTGATTACAAAAAGTTAGTGATCTACAAAATTTCTTGTTTTGTCCTTATAAAGGATCTTCTAGACTTTTGACAAATAAGTAAACATCTCGAAAAACTATATAAACATTACGATTTTCATGGGGTGATATAACTCTTGTAACAAAAAAAGGTTTTTCATTCGTTTGGGACATTCTTGTACATGTTTAATATATTTTTTCCCACCTATATGTATACATGTATTGTAAATGAAAACAACAAATGGAACATCACAAAAAATTGTGTTTTGGATCATGCAGTTTTCATGAAGTCGTAAAAATTTAAAGCTCTTGAAAATTATATTCGTGTAAAGTAGGTAACTTAACAAAACACCAACATGAAGAGCGTTATGCAACGTAAATGCATGCAATTTTTTTTCTTGTGTCCCTTGCTCAATGGACGAAAATACCTTTTTCATCTTTTAACACTAAATTACTCCGTATCAAGTTGGTGACCATGATAGTTTTGAGCCCCATGCCTCATGTGCAATTGATTAAACTACCCTTATATTGTTGTGCCCCTTATTTAACTCGATACGACAACCTAAAGATACTATGTGTTGATGATTATATTTGTACATTCATATCTGAAGATCCAATGAATTTGTTACTTCTTACAGGTAACCGGTGTCCAACAAACTTACCATCAATTCCACCACGAAAATGTGGCTCATTTATTTACTCCTCAACTCACAATCCCGGCCTTTGCTACTAGAACCCTAATCGGCATCCCAACCATCCTGCTCGTTAAGTTCTGTAGTAAAGCTCTTGCAAAATGGATCCTTCCCATTACAGCCAGTGCACTGGGGATCCCAGTCAGATCATCTGGTTACGTTACAAGTTTGGCCATCTCTTCGCCGGTCAAAAAGTCAAATGAAGCCAAACAGTCTGATGGGTATATTCAGAAAATGTTTTTTAGCAGGCAGGAATCGTTTGATGTTGATACGGGCATTCGGCTGCTGCAATATGCTGGTCTTGCTTGGTCTGTGGTTGATCTTGTTCCTTCTTTGTTCTCTCAACTAAACTTGTGATATAATCAATTATGAGATTTTCAAGATGTGTATGAACTGTAATTTAACATTATGCAACCTTTTTTTGGGTAGTTGGTTTCTTTGGAAATCTATATATGTACATATTACTTGATAATACCATATTAATGCTGTAATAGTGACTTGTATCTCTTGTAAAAGTAGTATTTTTGCTATAAATTATCAAGTTACTCTTGGAAGATTATTTTTAAGTGTCTTTTTGTGGCCAAAATTGCAAATATGAAATTGATTTAAAAGGGTTTTGATTTTTATAAGATCAGACATTTTGTACATGTCAAAGTAACCATGACTGGCTATAGGAAATTAAACGTGATGCAAGCTCTATGTTTATACGATGTTAAATTACAAGATGATACACAACTGGTTAAGCCTGAATGATTTTAAATTGCGATACAATATGACGGGTGAACTTTTCTTTCATTTTATAATTTTTTAAGGGGCAAAGGTTATAAAATATCGTTAATAAAGTATCAAATAACTATTATAAAGGGTTTATAGTCCTAGTTTAATCCTTAAATTTTAAAGATGTGAGATTACATTAATGTCCTTCTATTGATTTAAACAATATGGTAGGTCTTTAATCAAACTGAAAAGTTTAAAATTCACTTGTCTCTTTTACATTTACAGTAAATCAAAAGTCAATAAAATGGCGTCTTATATACTTACTAATATAATGTTTGACAAGATATTAACAACTGTTATTACATGTGTCAAGAATATTATTCGCATCAACTTTATAACCGTTAATTCATCATTTACAAATTTAATAAATATTTTCGCTAAATTGTACAGGTACCCAACAAGTCCGTTATAAACCATTTAGAACACTATTTTAAATCTTAATTTTTTAAAGATCAAAAATTACTTTAATACCTTTAATTGACCACACATATATAGAAAGTGTTATTAAATTGATTATTTAATCTATCTTTATATACCATCTAATTTAAGCAAATATCTCTACTCTCTCGTACCTATAATTCATCTTAGTAATTGTCTTCAAATTTAACTCAAATCAAGAAAATGTCTATATTGCCCGTATATACTTATCTAATTTAACATTTGAATTCATTATTATAGAAAAAACAGAAACTTTTGACTACATTAGGAAGACGAATGTCAATAAATACATTACTTAAATAGATAAAGCCTATTAAAAGAAATTAAATTAAATATAGTACATTATCTTACCAGTAATGCTCCTAATCAACTACATTATTAAAAATGTATCAGAAAATATTATAGAACGAACAAATATTTTATTAAAGATTATTAATTTTTACTGCCGCATTGTGCGGTTTTTAAATACTAATACAAAACATAAATTAGTACCCCTTATAAACCATTTAGAACACTATCTTTAAATCTTATTTTTTGTAAGATCGAAAATTACTTTAATACCCTTAATTGATTGACCACACAAATATAGAAAGTATTATTAAATTGATTATTCAATCATCTTTATATACCATCTAATTTATTAAGCAAATATAATACAAAACATAAATGTTATCTATGGACTATGTGTTTGAGAAAGACAATTTCAATCTACATAGCAACAACAATTTGCCCGATTAATGTGCAACTATCTTTTATATGTGTTCGCTTTACGAGTAATGAAGTAACACTACTACCGTTTTACTACTTAAAAATAAAATTTTATTTTTCTGCTGCATTGTGCAAGTCTTGTACAACTATTAGTGAAAATAATTTTCTGGGTATGTTTAGTAAAATCAATAATTTTATATTTTCACTTTTCATCATTAGTTCGTCATCTATAAAATTTTAAACTTATCAATAGGACATACGTTTTTTATTAATCAACTAGATTTCAAAATCCGTGTATACACACGAGGCCGCTGAATGTGTATTTGATTTTCTCTAAATATTCAAATGATGTATATGATAAAGTTATAACATTTTATATGAGTTGAATAATAAGTGTAACACCCCGAAATTTGAGATATTATTTAATAGGTATAAAATACTTATTATTAGTTATTGTAAGTTGTGAATAGTTAGTTATGTGTTATATTAAAAAAAATAATGAGACTTGAGGGGGTGAAAATGTTATAGCAATTAAAGATGTGTCCTTTATTAAAATTTAAAACTAGATACATACATATACATACATACATACACGACATACATACATATATACAAAATAGAAAGTTCGCTCCAGGAATAGAAGAATCGAGAAAGAGGAAGAAGGAAGAAAAGATTGGGTCTTAATCATTAATTTAAACTTGGAGAAATCGAAATTGTAGCTTTTTGATCATCCCTAACATAACGTAATTATTGTTCTTCTCTATTTGACCTAGAAATTTGGAGTTTGAGAATTTGGGGTAATGTATAAAACGAAATAAAGAGTGAGTTAGGTTTGATTAAGGTTAGTTAAGCTTAGAACCTGTGTTACTAACATTAATTCAAACCAAAAGTTGATAAATTAGTTAGTAATTATAAGTGATTTTAATGGGTTATGTGAAATTATGTTATTTATGACTAACTTATCTTAAGCACTAATTAGAGAGGTTACTTTGATGCTAATGGTGATAATTAAAGTCATAATTCAAGTAGTTAAATTATAGAGTGGGTTATGATTTTGAATTAGGAAGTTATACTTAGTTTAACTAAAAGTCAAACCTGATCAATCCAAGGGGATGATGGGTTGATGATGATGATTAGTTGATTATGATGATTATTAGATGCTAAATGTGTTGTTATATTGTTATGTGATATTGATAGGTACTAAAGACGTGAAGTTACTTGTTGATCGTTGAATTGAATTTGCCTAAAATTTCAAGGTGAGTGATATGGGGGTTATTTGGGTAATGATTGTGTGTTTCCGGATTGCATACGTGCAAGAGGTTCACATGACCGACTGGAGTTGTTATTATATATTCATGTTGATGTTGTTATTGATTACGTGTTGTAGAGATTAGCTAACTTATGTTAGCCTATGTTGTTGCAAGTTGTTGCCAGTTGTTACACTTTGTGCACATTGTGAGTTGATAGCGGATCCGCCTAAGTGGTTATAATCTCTACAATTGCTCAGTTGTTAATTGCTAGTTGTTTGTTGTGCATTACTCAAATGATTGCCTATATGCTCACTCAGTGAAATGCTTACCCTTTTTAGTTGTTTGATGTTGTAGGTGTGAGTGGTTCGGGTGAACTAAGTGGGCAACGGGAGGGCAAGGCTATTGCAAGGAAGTAGCGTGGATAAGGACTTGCTAAGTCCGGGTTTGGCAAGTTCACCTTCTTTTAAATATCGTTATGAATGCCTTGTTGTGTAAATCGCCCATATTAGTGTCTTTTGATGAAAATACTTAGTTTGGTTATGATGTCTAGTTTGTCATGTTCAGATGGCAATAAGTCAAACTTTTAGTTGGTTATGAGTTTGTATGCAACTTTAGTAAGATGAATGTTGAAATGAATGATAAGTTAGACATTTGGTTGTTTTTATATAGCTGGTTTTCAAATGAAAATACTCAAATGGGTCGTTTTTGTTAAAATAGTCGTAATGATGGTTTGGACGATTTTGTCGCAGGTATTATGGTTAAAGATATAAGCTCAGATTCTGGAAAGTGTTAAGTTAAGCATGGGACTTGTTGCAAGTAGAGGTGAACATTTTCGATTTTTTTGGCAAACCGGTTCGGGTTGGAAAACCGGACTGGTTTTGGTCAACGGTCAAGATCCGGCTTTGCCAAAAACCGGTTTGGAACCGAACCGGTTTTGGAGAGTAAAAAATCCAAACCGACCCTACCCGGTTTGGACGGGTTTGGAACCGGTTAGGTTACAAAAACCGGTTTGGAACCGGTTAGGTTACAAAAACTGGTTTGAAACCGGTTTTTCTATATAATTATGTTTTTTTTTCGAGCGTTGAGCGTTTTAGTGAAAACAACGTAATCTTCAAATTTTTTTCTATAGAATATTAGTACATTAGGAATGGAAACATAACTTAACAATAACCTAAAACAAAGTCTTCTAAATCTTCATAAAAATATTATTGAGACCAATAATTCTATATAATTAGGTTTTTTTCGAGCGTTGAGCGTTTTAGGGAAAAACAACGTAATCTTCAATTTTTTCAATAGAATATTAGTACATTAGGAATGGAAACATAACTTAACAATAACTTAAAACAAAGTCTTCTAAATCTTCATAAAAATATTATTGAAACCAATAATTCTATATAATTAGGTTTTTTTCGAGCGTTGAGCGTTTTAGGAAAAAACAACGTAATCTTCAAATTTTATTCAATAGAATATTAGTACATTAGGAATGGAAACATAACTTAACAATAACTTAAAACAAAGTCTTCTAAATCTTTATAAAAATATTATCGAAACCAATAAGTCTTCATAATTCTTCATAATCTTCAAAATCTTAAACATTTATTAATCTTCAAATCTTCTAACATCTTCAAATGCGTAATCTTCAAAAGTCGAAATCTTCTTCGGAGGTAGCCTCGCGCGAAGCTTCATCAAGAGCAATTTCCTCGTCGGAAAGTGATATTACCATACCCGCTACCACCTCGACATCGTGTATATCTCCTTCGTATTCCATTTCACCTTCAAGACTTGAAACGTGTTGTATATGTTCTGTGGCGTCTAAGTGATCCTTCAAGAAAATACACATCTCTAATGAGGCCGGTGTGAGTCTTGTTCTTCGTATAGATAATACCCTGCCACTAAGAGAAAACGTGGATTCCGAAGCTACCGTAGAAGTTTGGACGATTAGTAAATGTCGGGCCATGATGGTTAGAACGGGAAATTGAGATTCCCTCTCTTTCCACCAAGCCAAAATATCAAATTGTGTGAATTCATTGGGTACAATAGTGGACAAAGAATCCGTTCCGGTATATCTTCCATATTCGCTAGTGGCCCTTTGGTCACCATCATCCCTTGCCTGTTTATGGTTTTCTTGTCTTAAACTATTATATAAGTTAATCATCGGATCTTGGGTAGAAGATGAAGCAAACATTGTGGAAACCGAACTAGAAGAAACATTTGTTGTTGAAGTATATTTTTGAAAATAATAGCTAAATAAATCTTTAAAACATTTGTTAATTTTGAAGTCATTATAAAAATTTGATTAAGTACCAAATGAATCGTGAGATAATAAACACTCGATAATAAATTAGTTGCGGTTTTAAAAACTTTGAGCAATTCGGTTATCTTTTGAATAACCTCCCGATATTCGGAGGGAAATGGTGTTGCAAGACCTTTTTGAACAAGTTGATCATAAAAAACGTATAAAGTGTCTTGTTGGCGTAAACCACATACAAACATATTGTAAGTCGAATTCCATCTTACGGGCATGTCCCAATTAGGAGTTAAAAAATGGAATTCGTTTCCTTACACAATCTCATATAATATTTGTATCTAGCCTTACCCCTATAAAATATATCATGTAACATAGTTTTATACGAGTCTTTTAGTACGGTTATTTCTCCAACCGCTAGTCCGTCTTGCACAACCAAGTTAATGATGTATGCAACACATCGACTATGATAAAAAATACCATTCAAAGGTGGTCCGTATTTTAGTATTAATCTTTGAAAGACGTTTGTATTATTACTCGCGTTATCAAAAAAGATTGAAAAAATCTTTTGTTGTAATTTAAACGCTTTCATTACATCTCGTAACATGTAAAATAAATTTTGCCCCGTGTGAGGATACTCAAAGTCTTCAAAAGCAATGGTACATTTCATCATTTGCCAAGTTACGGGATCAACCCAATGTGCGGTAACACAAAGGTACGAACCGGGCAAACTATGAGGAGCCGACCAAACATCGATTGTTAATGATACAATTTTTAGTTGCATTTTAGCTTCTTGCCACAATTTAAGCGTATCACGTTTAAGAGTAACACGACTTACATGATTATATCGCGGTTGAAGAGTATTTTGAATCACCCTAGTAAGCCGAGGGTTGTCGAAGTGGTTGAACGAAAAACTTTCTTGAATCACAAAGCCCGCAAATACTTGTCGACACCGCTCCGCTTCGTATGTAAAAATACCCACATCCCGTGACATGGTTGCTTGACCCTCCTCCGGATTAGTTTTGACTCCATCACAATACCGTGTTGCATGTGATTTCAACGTTGAGTTGGAGTCGGCTATTAAAAATTTCTCGTAACTTTTACAACGTGCCTTAGTCGTACCATTCGACAACAACACTTTGTCGTAGTTACACCAAATCTCCAGATTTCTTTTGGTTACCAAAACTTGAACAATAGTTGGTGCATTTGAAGAACCAACACCGGCGGAAGTTGAAGAAGATTGAGTTGCCATTTTGAGAGCGTTTTGAGAGCGGTTAGAGAGCATTTTGAGAGTTTTGTACGCGAATCGTAAGCGTTTTGAGTGTTTTAAGAGTAGAATGAGTAAGTTTGAGTGTTGTGACTAAACCATACCTAAGGTATCTATTTATACTAATTTTAGGATGGCAAAATGGTAAAAAAACACAAAAAATCCGCTCAAAAACGGTTAAAAAATCCGACCAAAACCGGTTTGGTTTTGTAAAAACCGACGATTTGGAACCGGTTTTGATATATCCGTTGGAGAACCGGTTAGAAACCGGTTTTACCCGAACCGGTTAGAAAAACCGGTTAGAAAAACCGGTTTTGACCGGTTTTGGTTTTGGGTTTTTTTTCGGTTTCGGTTTTTTTGGTCACCCCTAGTTGCAAGAATGGTTGCAATAAGTGCTCAAATGGTTATATTTCGATTTAAGGTCCAAAATCGTCGTTAATGTGAAAATTTGAAAAATGTAAATTGAGAAGTGTTTATCATGTTGAGTGAAGTAAGTCTGCAGATTTTGGTAGTCTAAAAGTTAACGAGTCGAAATTTAGATCAAAAGTTGTTTTGGTAACAACTTGTAAAACTGTGCAGGATGAACTACCCGGTGGGTACTCATGGTACCCGGTGGTATCTACCCGTACTCGGTAGGCTTACACGGCGGGTACCTGTGTCTCAAACGGGTACCTCCTTTGCAAACTGACCAGAGATTTGGGTAAAAGAGACTACTCGGCGGGTACCCTAGCCTACCCGGCGGGTACCTGACCATTTTTAGGAAAATTATTTTTAAACCTTAACTTGATTTGTTCTTAACAAAAGTTAAGTTCACGAATACATTTACGAGTTATGGGATGTTAGTAAGTGTATAAAATTTTTTTTGGGCGTTTGAAAATAAATTATTTATAGTAATGTATTTATTCATCATCTAGCTATCTAATTTGATAGCTTTTCTTAACAATGTAGGTGACTAAATACAATCTTTGCCTAACTATAATAAAAAACGTAATTGAGGTTTTTTTTTAAAAGAAAAAAGAGAGTTAGAGATTGTCTAGTGTAATAATAATCTTTAGCACACAAATAGATAATAAAAAGTTCTAATTTTTTTTCAAACGATCCGTATTATTGTTATTTATATTGTATCATCAAATTTGAGATATTTTAGCATGAAAAATTTGTAATTATATAAATAGTAATCATCAAAAGATATTGAATCAAAATTCGTAAAGATATTGAATCAAAAGAATAAAATATATACTCTCAACTATGAGAAGTCAATCGTTCAACCATAAAAAAATTGAACTGCCTCTTAACCGAAATCAAATTGAATCAAAAATTTCGTAAACATGAAGATCGATTTTCATTGGAGTAAAAAATATTGGTTTATTATTTTCAAATAGATTGATGTTAATGATAAATTAGTGATCACGGTAAATTAATAAATTGTACATTCTTGTTACAATGCATGATCTATGCTTCTATGTGTTTTCCCCTGTGTATCATCATAATTATATATGCTTTTATAGGTTAAATAATTTGAATATGTTTAAAGATTGAATTTCATCTAGTTGTTATTCTAGGAAATGATAATTATTATCGATACATATGGTTTTGTGGATCCAATCACACACATATTTTTGATTTGTAATAATTATAGTTTGTTTATAAGAACTTATAATAAAGTTAGTAATTCATGGCTAATACAGCAACTGGTACACAAGCCACATATTCATTTTTGATAATTATACCTATATTAAATTAGTAGTGAAAACTCTAGATTTATAACTTGATTATGGCGTTAATTATCATAGAAATTGACCAGCCACTAATAAGACTTTCAGAAACTTTTCTTTGTAATATAATGTCAAACCGTGTCTTTGTAGTGGGGTGGTAGAGTTTGATATATTTAATTGTTAAGGGCACGTACTTGAAACAGATATGAGATATGTTTTAGCTTATTTTTAAGAAAATATTTTTTAATCGAATTTGCCTTTCAATTAATCTATTGACTTATGCTTTTTATTTTTAATTTTATGGTAAATACATATTTGATTCATTGATGGTCGGTTATTGATATGAAATCATAATGATCGAGTACATATACCATGAACCTTAAGCATTAAACTTAATAGAACCTACTAAGGTTTAAGATGACGAATAAAATCCCGACTATATGCTTAAGCTTGATATCAGTGCATGCGATGTATGTTTGGCTTAACTTCTACTACTCTATTTATTTATAGGTTTGATTATTAGTTGAATACTTTTAAGCATCTATCAATTGTATTGGCCGACCTCATGATATTAAAGGATATCGTTTTATTTCATTAATTAATATTGATTGAAATAATGTAATGATAAATTTGAAATTTTTATGAGTTAAAATATATGCATTACTTTTTGAAAATAAAATATTTTGGAGGCTAACTAACCTTCTAGTAGCTCCTGGGTATTTAAGATGAAAATATGATGAAGCCTTCCACATAATGTAATTCGAAAATTGTAAAAAATCACTTTTTATAAATACCAATTACCAAGTAAATCATACATGCATTATATAACGTATTTAATGATTTATTCATAAATTTAATTGTACTTTATATATGTAGAATTATTTTGTACGTGAAAAATTAAAGAAGGTTTAAAAATAAGTGATGTGTGGTAGATAGCGTTTAAAAAGTTATAAATTATGTTTTGGAATTATCAATACTATCACACAATACATGCAAGAATACCAGATCGAATAATAATATAGTTTTGGTAAATCCGAGTGTCGAACTCTGGGAACGATGTATGAAATTGAATTAATTGATGAAAAAGTAAATAACAAGTAAAAGGGGTGCGTTTTAGTTCCGTACGAACGTTATTAAGAAACTAATATAAACTTAAATTGAACAAAATAATTTAAAAATAAATTAAAACAAATATGGATAAAGAATGCATTTACTTAGACTTTTATACTCTAGATTTCAGTTATCAGGTATGTTAATCCGTTGGATAATCTTATTGTGAATACATCTTTTGTAGAAAGTAACTTTTATCAGGTTAACAATTCATATAAGGTTTAGATAAGACACAAGACTCGTTATGAATATACAAGAAATCCTTTCTATTGTCTTCATATTCTTTATTTAACTAAGCACTTCAACCGTTTATTGCGATTTATCCTAGCAACCTTGAATCAACAAGTATCTAATAATCGTCGTTTGACAATTGTCACATTAAATAATGTTCAATAATTATTATTACTCTTAACCTATTGCCGATTAAAGCTTCAAGCTACAATTATTTAACAAGTTAAACAACTGCAAATAACTAATAAACCTAGACAAGACTACGTTATAGAAAAGGTTGATTAATCACGTCAAGTAATAATTAATATGATTGAGATAGTATATTGTTATTATTAATAATTTAAAAATAGCCAAATACCACTTATATAAATATACATAATTAGAGATTTATTTTAAACTAACTGAAAATAGAAGGACCTAATTGGTCAATTAAAACTTTTTCAAATTGATAATGTCATATAGGTGTTTCTTATGTTATATTTAAAACTAGATTTTAAACCCGTGTATATACACGGGCCGTTGAATTCGTATTTTCTTTTTATAAGTATATAAATATTGTATATGATAAAAATCTATGATTTACATGGTTAAAAAATATGTAATGAAGTTTGAAATTTGATTATTTAAAGTAGTATTAGATTCAACATATAATTGTTGTCATATTATTTTTACTTTTTGTATGCGAATTCGAGTGTGTAGACGGTAATTTGTTAATCCGTGACATTTAAGATAACTCAAACAACATATAGAATTATAAAGGGAATTTCATTTTACATAAGCAAATCAAAAATATAAAATAATTATAGAAGCTAACAATTATAAAAGACCACCAAATGATATTGTCTTCGATTAAACTGGAATGGTATTGTTTTATCATAGGACATTAAGTGCATTATTGTAATATAATTTATGTTACCCGTGTGACTACCTAAAGTGATATTTGCTTTAATAATCAAGGTTCTTTAATTCGCTAGGCGGGGAGTACTGTTAGTGGAGAGCTTTGATTGTTGGTTGAAGCTTTAAACAAAAGGGCAAATCGTCCAAAAAGATAATGTAAAGTCCAAAATTTCCCAATCAAGGGAATATTACTTTCTCCATCGTCCAAAAACAACCGCTAATTTTAATTTTTGGTAACAAATGATTATTTTGTAAATCTTAATTTAAGGAGAATATCATCCGATCAAATTTTTTATATACAAAATTGACTCTTAAAACGACTTGTTAGGGTTCATATGTGTCTAAGAGGTTCACATTCTTGCATTATCAACACACAAGCAACCTTCAATTTCACGATTCGTCATTTTTAGATATGAATTTGTCACTTCAATTTTGGAACCCTGAGTGGATGTGTTCATGACCCCAAATGTTTTAAACCATAATTTGTAGTATAAAGTGTTTATAAATGATGCGTAACAACTTTAAACGGCCTTAAATTTGCAAATAAAAAAATTGATCAAGCGATATTCCCCTAATTTAAGATTTTCGACAAAAATAATTATTTCTGGCAAAAAATTAAAAATAAGTCCTTTTTGGGCGATGGTGTAACACCCCAAAATTTGTAAGTTTTATATTTATATAAAAGTATGTTATGAAGTTATTATATTTGTATTTGGTGTTAAATACAAATATAGTTTATGGGTGAGAAATGTAAATGAGACAAGAGTTGAGGGATTAAATATGCTAAGTGTGTAAGTAGGGGGTAGAGAGTGAAAATATGTAAATATAATTTCATTCTTCTTCAAAAATCTGAAAGAAATTAGAAAGTATGTGTTTTGAGTGTATGTGTGTGTGAACCGTACGTCAAGGAGAAGAGAGCAAAATCGAAATTGGAGCTAAATATTGTGAAATTGAGTCTCCAATCTCTAATTCAACTCAACTAAGGTAAGAACAACCTACCAAAATCTCTTAACTTGATAGTTGTAATGATTTTAGTATATAAACCCTAATTTGGAGTTTAAGAAAAATGGTTGATTGAGGTGGGGGATTGATGTATACTTGTTAGTAACTAACAAGTGGACCTAAATTTCATGATTTGAGTGTTAAAGAGCTAAATATGAAATCATAATGATTATGAAATGCCACCTAGTATGTATGTAAATGAACAAGTAAAGAAATGAGATGATGGTGATTATAGGTTGTTATTGTTGTTAAATGACAACTTATTCACCTATAAGTATTGTTATGAGTTAAGTGTTGTGACTAGTTGAGAATTTAATGTTAGAAGTGAAACACTTGAATTCTAGCTAGTTGGATGTAAAAGAGTTGATTGTAAGTTCATTGAATTGTAAGTAATTCATATATATGTATTGATATGTTTAGGTGATACAAGAGTGGAGAAATAGTTGCTTGAGCTAGTTGATCATAAATTTAAGGTAAATAATGGATGAGTATGATTTATATTGCAATGCTTGAATTACATTGAGTAGTCAAGTATTTGCTCTTTGGTATGTTGTGAATGAAGTGTGATCATTGAGATACAAGAATATTCAATGATCACACTAAATGGTGGAAATCAAGGGTGACTTTGAGATTTGAGAAACCTCAAAGGTTATGCCTTGACACCATAAAGTGGGACTCTTTGAGTCAAAATTGATAAGAGATTAAGGATCCTTAATTCATGTTATGTTGTTATGTTAATGTTAATGTTAATGTTATATCTTCCTTTACTTACTAAGCATTTTTCTTATAGTTATGTTGTTGATGTATGTAGGTGAGCAAAGTGGGACACAGGGTGATCTGGGTAAAAAGCCCAAACGAGAATAGTGGTGGAATTGCTACAAGTTGTAGTAAGTAATCATTTCAAATCATGCTCTTGATACGTAGGAACGCCCATGTTGTAAGGTTGTTGATACTTTGAATTTGATCATCTTTCGTAACTAAGTTTGTTGTGTATGAAATCTTTGTAAAGCGATATGTTGGAAGTTGTTTTTGGGTTGTAACTACCCTTGTGAATGATAAATTGGTGTTGGTTATATTAAGATGTCAAAGTTTTCCAAATGGGTCAAAATGGGTCTCCCAATGGGTCATTTAGTTAAAACTAGTCGAAATGATGGTTTGGACGTTTTGGTGTATATTGTGGTGTTGAATTATTGCAAATAGAGTTGTTGAAAAGTGGTAGGAATAGTTGAATCCAATTGGTGGCAAAATTTGGTTCTAAAAGTGTCAAAATAGCCACTTTTCGGATTTAAGTCCAAAACCGTCGTTGGTGTAAATTTTGGAAAAGTGTCAATTGGGAAACCTTCATTATGTCATATGAAACATGTCTGTAAAATTTTGTGTCTTGATTGTAAACGAGTTAAAAGTTATGCGCGTGTGAAGTTGAGTCAAAAAAACTTGAGTTTTGCTGAGTTCTGGGTTTGTGCATAGTTACGCGATCCCAGGAAGGTGCTAGGATCGCGTAACATTGAAGAAAAGCTTTCTGGAACGATTTTGTACATAGTTACGCGATCGCAGGAGGGTTCCAGGATCGCGTAACAATGAATGAAACTTTCTGGTACAATTTTGTACATAGTTACGCGATCACAGGAGGGTTCAAGGATCGCGGGACACAAAAAATAAAAATAAAAAAAATTTAGGGGCATTTCAGATGGATAAAGTTATTTTCCCTTGATTTTGAAATTTTAGACTTTAAATTACCTTTTTGGGCTATTTTTCCTAAATAAAAAGATGAAAGAAGAGGTAAACATAAATGATAAGCAATTTTATATTATATGGTGATTAAATTCAATTTATATTATATATTGATTTTTTAAGGATTAAGATGGATCGTCGAAAGAAAATTAGTATATTCCGTTTTAAATAATATTAAAAAATTAATAGATCTACTCCATCTCTGAACGGAGAAATTGATCGAGAACCCAAACTTAAAATCATATCTTAATTAGTTGATAACATTGATCTACATGTAATTTACGATTTGACTTTTGAATTGTACAATTATATTGAATTCAAATCTATCTATAACATATAATTTAATTTAATTATTGTTGTAACTATTCGAACTTAGGTATCAAAATTGAAAAAATAAAAAGTGATTTTGAGAAATTTAAGGAGTTTAATTTAAAATTTTTAGTAAAGTTAAAGGACTAAATTGATTAATTGAAAATTTTAATTGATACCATCATTGTAGGGCTTCCTGTATATAATTTAATTTAAGATAAGATAAGATTAAGATTTAAGATTGTTTTCAATTATAAATTATAATAATTATATTATTATATAAATTATTATAATTATAAATTTATAAATTATATTTTAAAGTAAAAAAGTAAAGAAAAACACGTGGTTGAAACCCAAAGAGAAACGTAAGCAAAAGTATAATCATCCTATATTTTGGCCCCAATTGTCTCTATCTCTCCCCCTTTTTATTAGGGTTTCTAATTTCATCCTAAATTCCTGCAGTCTTTGCATACACACACGCCATTTGTTTACCTACTCAATTTTCAGGTAACTTGCCTATCTAATTTCTTCGTATATTCTCACTGTAATTCTCTATCTGTATCTAATCATTATACATTTCAATCGCTCGATCTCATTCTTATACAATCTATACATATAATACGTACGTATATGTATATATACATATACTTCTGTGTAGTTGAGTGTAATTGAGATTCAGTTAATCATATAATCTGGTTGCGTATACTGTCTTAGTAACTTTTTTCTTTCAATTGCTTAGATTGATTTTGTGATTTTGTGATTTTGCATGATATTTGACTATGCATTCTTAAAGTTTTTGATTTTATATTGTCAGGAATTGATCTGTGGTTAAAAAGGTTAGATTTTTAGATCTATTTTGTGTTTAGAGTAATTCGGAAGCGACGTTTTTTGGTGGTTGTTTGTGATTGTTGTACCTAGAGGTTATATTGTAAGTATCATGAGAACTTCATGGGCTGATGTTGTCGATAATGCACCTTCCGGAACTGAAAATGATGTTTCGGGAGCTCCTGCTAAGCCTTCATATGTGCCACCTCATCTTCGTAATAGGCCACCTGTGTCTGAGCAAACGGCTGGGCCCGGTATGTTGAATGGTGGACCACCAATGAATGATAGGTTAGGGTATAGTGGACAAACGAGTGGTTCACGGTGGGGTCCACCTAGGTCGGATTTTGGTAGGCCAGGATACGGAACCGGTGGTCGAGGTAGTGGTTGGGGGAATAGAGGTGGTCGAGAATTTGAGGCGAATCCGTTTGGTAATGATGATATAGAAGCTGTTGAGGAGACTAAGTTAGAGCAAGAAAGTAACGGGATCAATTTTGATGCTTATGAGGATATACCGGTTGAGACAACTGGTGAGAATGTGCCACCTCCAGTTAATACATTTGCGGACATCGATTTAGGAGATGCTTTGAATCTGAACATTAGGAGGTGCAAGTATGTTAAGCCGACACCGGTTCAACGTTACACGATTCCGATTTCTTTAGCAGGCCGAGATTTGATGGCATGTGCTCAAACGGGTTCAGGGAAGACAGCGGCATTTTGCTTCCCGATTATTAGTGGGATTATGAAAGCATCTGTGCAAAAACCATATGGTACAAGGACTGTTTTCCCCCTTGCTCTTATTTTATCTCCTACGAGGGAGCTTTCAAGTCAGGTTTGATTTATGACTAACTTTACAGATATTTATGTATTTATAATTCTGGCATGGCTGATGTATTTGGTGCTACATGCAGATACATGTGGAAGCTCGAAAGTTTGCTTATCAGACAGGTGTCAAGGTTGTGGTCGTTTATGGAGGCGCACCGATTAATCAACAGGTAACTCCACTTTGATTATTAACTGGAACTAGAGGTAGCACTTTCTACGTATCTACTTGATAATGGACCAATGTGGGTTCTATGCTTTATCTCAATCGATTCAAATTGATCAAACACGATTGACGAACAGTTTGTTTGACATTGTGTGCATGCAGTTGTTACCTTTTTGATAACGTTTTTTTAATCATCATATGGGTTTCTTTTTACATTTATATGATATCCACTATTAATGTCTGATGGTGTTATCAATGGAATATCAGTTACGAGAGCTAGAGAGAGGAGTTGATATTCTTGTTGCGACTCCTGGAAGATTAGTCGATTTGCTGGAGAGGGCAAAAGTGTCGCTGCAAATGATAAGGTATTTAGCACTTGATGAGGCAGATCGAATGCTCGATATGGGATTTGAGCCTCAAATCAGAAAGATTGTGGAGCAAACCGACATGCCTCCTCGAGGTGGAAGACAAACAATGCTTTTCAGTGCCACATTTCCTAGAGAAATCCAGGTTTGTTGGTTGTTATTTATTTAGATAATCCAGTTTCAATCTGATGGGCTACCCTAGTATTTGGGCTCAATCTATATGGAAAATTGCAACTGGGTCAATTTTGATTGTATTTCATTGATAATGGGTCAACTGCATATTGATAACGGGTCAACTGCATTTATTTAAGCTAAAACTTAAACTAATCAAATGAGTCGAACTGGTTAAACAGGTCAAGAATCACCTAATTTGTATTCAAATGCTTATTAGTTTCATAATACAGTTTTTGTAATCATATTTATTATGATTATGATAGTTATTTACAAAAAATAACTATCCAAAAAATATAAAAGTTGGACAAAGAGATGTTTGGCCAGCATATAAATTGACACGTTTTGACCCTAACCCATCAGGGAGAAGAACACACTTGACAGGGTGAAATGGTGGAATCATCACATTGGATTATTTTCTTAATGACTTTACCTCATTGTGCAGAGACTGGCATCCGATTTTCTTTCAAATTACATATTTTTAACCGTTGGGCGTGTTGGTTCTAGTACGGATTTGATTGTCCAAAGGGTGGAATATGTTCAAGAAAGTGATAAGAGAAGCCATCTTATGGACCTTCTTCACGCTCAGAGAGATACTGGATCTAATGGCAAGGTAATATTAGAAGCTGACTATACATTATCTAGATCCATTTATTTTATATGCATAGTTATAATAGATCCTAATTCATAACCTGTCATTAAATATTTGCAGCAACCTCTTACATTAGTATTCGTTGAAACAAAGAAGGGAGCCGATTCACTTGAACACTGGCTCTACAGTAATGGGTTTCCTGCAACAACGATTCATGGTGACAGATCACAACCGGTAAGTTAAATAGGATATTTCATTAGACTAAGAGGCTCTATTCATTTAGTAAATTTAATTTATAATTTTCTTTTTGGTGGTTCTCGTTGATATCTTTATATTTACTACTTGATTGTGATCAATTTTCTTGTGAGGGCAAATGATAATATGTCACAGTTTAGATAATGGGTAGAGGAAAATATTACTCCTTTCATCCCATTAAGATGCTTATCTGTAATATTACCCCAGAACGGAAACAAGTGAACCAATGTTGTGAATTGATAATGCCAACTAATTTGTAATAATGGTAATGATGAATATATAAATATGTAATGAAATAATATAATTTTGTAATTACATTTGCCACACTAATTATTCATAAAAGAAGTTAAATTTTCGGATGAAAGGTGTTTTGGGTCCATCCGACCAGACCCCGTTTGACATGTATAAATATGTCGACCTTTTACCAACTATGTGTGTATTTCACCACCTTTAATAACATTTATTGACTTCCAGATTGTTATCCTTCATATATCTGTTGCTAAAACAAATGCAGGAAAGGGAGCAAGCATTGAGATCATTTAAGAGTGGAAACACGCCAATACTAGTTGCAACTGATGTGGCAGCACGTGGTCTCGATATCCCTCACGTTTCTCACGTGGTTAACTTTGACCTTCCTAATGATATTGACGACTACGTGCACCGGATAGGAAGGACAGGCCGAGCTGGTAAATCGGGTTTGGCCACAGCTTTCTTTAATGATAATAACACTTCATTGGCAAAAGGATTAGCTGATTTAATTCAAGAAGCTAATCAAGAAGTACCCGCATGGCTTACTCGCTATGCCAGTCGGCCATCCTACGGTGGTGGTAAGAACAAGCGGTCAGGAGGACGGTTTGGTGGCCGTGACTTTAGAAAGGAAGGCTCGTATAGTGGTGCCGGTGGTTATGGTGGTGGAGGCGGATATGGTGGTGGTGGTGGATATGGTGGTGGCGGCGGCTATGGCGGAGGCGGATATGGTGGCGGTGGTGGATATGGTGGCGGTGGTGGATATGGAGGTGGTGGATATAGTGGCGGTGGTGCTGGCACACCCAGTGCTTGGGACTAGTTTTCCTTCGCCAAATAAATGTACTGATTCATATTTCATCAGTATATTTATCATTTTTCGCAGATCAAAAATATTATAATGTGTTAACATTTGCTTTTGTTTTAATGGAGAAATGTGGGTAGCCCTCATTTTTCTCGAAGGAATGATATTTTTAACCATTATATGTCATTTTATTGCATAGCAGCAATTGTATTTGACTATTGCGAACATGATATGAGATACTAACAGATATTGAAGTTTTGTGTTATTTTCTGAAGTTTACAGGGAAAAGTAAATACATTGTTTTTAATTTGCCATTCTTTCATTTATAATTTATAACCTATCCCTTTGCTTATGTTATTATGCCATAATGGTATAGCTGGATTCGTACTGTACAAATAGTTTGATCAAATGAAGAAGTGGCTAATTGCCATCATCAAAGCGATACTAGTAATGCTAAACGCTTCTTCTGTTCACCTTAATTGACACATTTTGAAGTCTCAAACTTGATCAACCATGGAGCAATTGAAAAGTTGAAAACCCATTACTTGGTTGATTTTGAACACGTTATGAAAATTGACTAAAGATTCTCAAGTCAAGTTTATTGTATCGAAAAACTTGAGTTTTGGATCTACATTTTGGGGTTTTGCAAGTGAATAGCCGAAAGTATACTAGAAACCAATTTCACTTGTCCGTCTTCAAAAAACTGAAACTATTGTATCCTTATAACCAAACATCATTGTTATCTATTTTAATACAGAAAACAACACGCAACCTCTTTCATACACCACCACCATCGCCATCTTACACCACCAGTGCTATCACATTATGCAGCTGCAAGTTTAAAACTTTTTTTTACGAAAAGTAATATGTTTGAATTTAGGAGGTGTTTGGGGGCTTATTTTTTAAGCTTATTAGCTTATTAGCTTATTTTTACATAAATAAGCTTCAATCTAGTGTTTGTATGAGTTTATTAGGTGAGCTTATATGCCCATATTAGATGGAGATGAAAATAAGCCAAGATTTTTTAGTTTATTTGCTTATAAGCAAATAAGCAATAAGCTATCAAATAAGCCCCCAAACACCCCCTTAATTGTTACCCGTTACTAACATTGGTTACTAACATTGATTATTAATCATAGGCTTCCTCAAATCTTGTTTTAATAGTGAAAACAATTTAGATATTTGATTTTCGGTCCTTTTATAACCAATTGTTACCGAACATCAATAAGGTTTTTCAAGTTTTAGACGAAATGGGTCAAAAGTGTAAATACTGAGTTGTTGAGGCCGTAAAAGTGTAACTTAGCAAGTGTATTTCTTCATTTATTATTATTATATTATTTGTCATTTTTTGTTTATAAACGGATTATTAGAAGATAACATTTTCAACTTGATACTCACACGACGGCGACTGCTTCTTTCCGCCGGTGGCAGGCACCCTCGAGTCCTCGACGACCACAGGTTCTTATCTCTATCTCTCTATGTGTATGTATATATAGATGGCATGTCCTTTTAGTTTCTTTAATATTGATGTCTATCAGGTGTACTAAATTAGTGTCTAATTAATTTTACATAGCTAGTTATACATTGTTTTGATTAATCTGTCTGAAAGTTAATATTTTTTAAAACTTTGGCAGAAATTTTTTAGTTGATGTTATGAGATGTAGTTTTATTTAAGTGATATAAATGATTGATGAGGGTACAGTTATGCCTGAATCAATGACCAAAACATGTCCTTAATATGTTTATGGTAATATGTTCATACTCCCCCCTCACTTAACAAATAAAAATAAATAAATAATAAAATAAAAATGAAAATTAAAATAAAAATGAAAAAATCTTGATTATAGATAAGGTACTCAAGCTCAAGTTTAGTTACTGTAATCTTTGAAACATAGTTTGGTTACTTGGTACATGTTCTGTAGGTTAAAACCAAGATCGACCACTTATAAATTGTGGTATACCTGATAGAGAATGTCATTAGTAAAATTGTGGTTCTTAAGTTTATGCCAAATTTTGTCGCCTTTAATTTCGGGAAGACTTAGTGTTCAATGTGGTAGTATAGACTAACATTTCGTCGAATGATGAAAGTCTAATCATTACTTGCCTTGATCAGGTATTTCCAGATTTAGCAGCACGTCTTAATTGTGAAATGCCACCACAATTTATTTGATAATCTTGAGTGTACCACATTTGTATCTCCTGAAGTTCTAATTTTTTCTAGCGAATTTAGAATACTCTCATGAATTCGATCTTTTCACCATCTTCTATCTCATGCCTTCCATCTCTTTGCAGTAACCCTACACCCTACAGATGCATATCACATTTCTCATTAACTAATCATCGAATTTCTTCACTTTCAATCCAATCCATTTCTGCTTTGACTAAATCAACTATTTGTGCGGTGACACCAAGTGAAGGAACGGTCTCCGTTATCCACTTTGAAGATTTCGTGGAGAAAGATTGGTCGTTTCTTGATGCAGATGATATAAATTGTGATGAAGTTTACAAACAAAATACTGATCGTATAATCTCTGCTGGGAAAGTTGGGGAAGATTCGAATATTCTAATTTCAACAGGATCAGAAGGATTTGTTGATCGAGTGGTTGATACACGTTCTTATAAACAGTTGCTTGTTGTTCATGACTCATTATTTGTTTTAGCCTGTATTAAAGAAAAGTACGACAAGGTTAAATGTTGGCAAGGAGAATTGGTTTCCGTGCCTGAAAAATGGGCGCCTTTTGATGTTGTGTTTCTATACTTCGTTCCGGCTTTGCCGTTTGAGCTCGCTCAAGTCTTTGGTGCAATATCAAAGGTCTGCTCACCAGGTACATTTCAGATTTCTTTTGCATCTACGGTTGTTGCTTGTTCTTTCTCATGAAATATAGTACTCCATATTACAAAGACGGAAGACAAGTTCTTTTTATAAGAAGTATTTAGGTAGATAATGGATGAGACAAGTAAAATTTTCATAATTGCACTTTACCTGCAACACCTTCCAAGAAAAAGTCCAATTGGACTTTCATAGGTCAAAGGGATTGACTTTTAACTTAGAAGAATTTGATACAGGTAGCAGGTTCCTATAATTATCAAGGAAAATATGATAAAACTCGTTAACTGAACAAGCTAAACTATTTAATGTTGAAGAAGAAAAATAGTTTCTCTTAACATGTAATCTAAAGTTTAGAATGTAGTAGCTTTGACCTTTTAATTCAAACTCTATATTACTTGGAACACAACGTTATGATCAAGAAACACACACGAAAACAAATTGAAGGAGTCGAAGCATTGTAGGTTTCTGGTTTAGCATTCCACCTATCTTCATGTTATGATCAAGTAAATCTATTTTGTGGAACACGGTCTTAGGATCAAGAAACACACACAGGAACAGATTGAAGGAATCGAAACATCATAGGTTTCTAGTTTAACATTTTACCTATATTCATGTTGACATGACAACTCTGTTATTCTTTTGTAAATTTCATTAATACATGCACATGTGGAATCTGAATTCTTGTAACTAAAAGAAGAAAAGCCAAAACAAAAATGTTTAAAGGACAAAAAAACTATCATCTGGGCTACCTAGTTGTCTGCAAAGTTCTAGTTTTGCTTGCAGTCAAATCAAATCCTTAGCCCCAACACGTAGGGGGCTTTATTTTCTTCTTGGTCGTTGAAACACAAGGTTTATATACTTTGAATGGATTTTACATTTTTACCATGTTCGCTAGAGATGACCATTTTTTACCCATTTATTTGAAAATGGATAAACTTTGGATTGGGAATTTTTTAAATAATGTTTAAAAAATCCAAATGGTTCAATCTAGCTATATTCATTTTATATTCAAATGATTTCAACCTTTTCAAATTTTTTTATTTATTTAAAACATGTAAACGATTATTTAAAAGAAGCTCTTACGTATATAAATGTATACTTGTGTCAACTCGATCAAACCTGTTTTGCTACTTCTAATGTTTGATTTTTACCTGCTGGCAGGTGCAAGAATTGTGATAAGTCATCCGAAAGGAAGAGAAACGCTTAAGAAGCAAAAAACAGATTACCCTGATGTTGTAGTATCCGACTTACCTGATAAATCGACATTAGAGAGCGTCGCATCTGATCACTTGTTTACACTATCTGACTTCTTCGATGAACCAGGTTTTTACCTTGCTGTATTAGCATACAAAGCAGTTAATTCACCCTGAGATTATGGCTATGTAAGCTTTTTGCAATCCTGAGTGAAACTTTCACACCTGTCCATGAATTTGACTTTCTGTAGTTTGACCAAAACTTTGGAGTAATTTTTGTTTCTATACTATGTTAGGTTATTAACCATAGATTAGATACTTGCTTCAATTGAGGAATGTTTGATGTTTTTCACACCAAAAATCCTATTGATTGATAAATATACATAAAATTTGATGAAAATCCCTGTTAACAAGATTCCATTATTGATTAAATATGTAAGATGCCCATTAACAGGGATGGATAAAAAGCAGAGAAACTTGTGGATAAAAGATCAAGGTACAGTAAATTTTTACAAGTGAACAAGAAAATTAATTGCAATTGAGCAGATTTTATCGAAGGTTGAAAAATGGAATAATTCTTTTTACACAAAAGTAGGGTAGTCTATATTGATGAAGAACTTATCTATATGAGATTTGACAGTAAGACGTTACAGATTTGACGAATCTCAGTACAAATTGCGAGTTTAATAGTTTTTTGTCAATATCGCGCGACATATTTAACAGATTTAATTGTTTTGTTGATCAGGCGCTACACGTTTGAGAGCTCTATCACCATGGTCTATTGTTGATGACTTTCAGTTAAACGCCCCTACTTTGGTTCCAATTGTTTTGGAAACTAATCCTAACCGAGCTAGTCATAGATGCTTTTTTTTTTTTTGTAAACTGTCATTTTGATATCATTTGAAGTCATAGCTTCAATACCATTCGGCTTAGTATTAAGTATACTGTGTGGTTTAAAACAAAACCCACACGCCAAATCAAACCATTTGCTTATGAAAAAAGTTCAACTAACCGCTTCATGCTAAAAAGCAAATAAACCAAACTGGATGGTCTATCTTGTGGTTATGAAAAGCAAATAAACCAAACTGGATGGTCCATCTTGTGGTTCGAACCACTGGACCGCAACATATCACCTCATAAACATGTAAACAAGTCATTTTGGGTTTTTCTATGAAAATAAACATCTCAACTTGTCCAAAATTCTACCATGTCATAGACATAGTATTTTTTATTTATTTATTTTTCTAAGCATGGGCGGATCTCTTTGAACCCATTTAAATTTACTCATGTTTTCAAGCTTTTCTTCTAGTGTGCCCTCGGCCCATTTAAAAAAAATGCCCTCTGTGGCTTTGTCAAAAAGCAAAAGCCTACTAACTTAATCAAATTTAAACCTTTAGCAACATTAATATAGAGGAGAAGTGGGAACAATTTTTTGTGTGGTCGATGTCCCTCATTATCTTTTAACCTCCTGTCATGTTATCTTTATTTTAAATAGTGCAAACAAACTAATTAATACTATGTATTAGTTTTCTAGTTATACTATTATACAAACAATTATATGAAGACCTTCATGTATAGCTCGTGCTTCAGTAACTTTTGGATTCCTCAACGAAACTTAGACCAAAATCTCAAAGATGAGTTTATTCTTGATTCAAACCGAATCAAATGAATTGTAGATAGATAGTTTATTCAACAACCTCTATTTAAATAACTTCGAACTTTGTTTTAGCTAGATAACAATGAACAAACTTAGTTCAAGACACAACCCACTTTCGACTGTGTAAATATGATGCTAATAGTTTACATTATTATCACTTCTTTTGTATGAAAATATAGTTAAATGCTAACTTGAACTGATTTGGGAGCTTCGGGACATATGTGTCATAGAATAAAATATAAAAGATACAGTTTTGATCGAGTTCTAATTGACAAATTTATTATTTAGGGAAGCTTAGGAATGGGCATCGGGTTTTTATGGGTCAACATAACCCGACCCGTTTGAACACATACTATGAAATTGTGTGGTTTGAATTTTCAACCTGTTATCCAAATCGGCAAATTAATGCCCCTGCGAAAGCACTTTCTGGATCCGCAATTGGTTCTAAGAGAAGTGAGGTAAAGCTTCCATGAGCATTTTTCTCCTTGAGACTCCAAATGTGTGCACAACAAAATGGTAGAAATATAAAACAAACAATGAACTTGGTTTGTAGGAAAATGGATAATGAGTTTTGTATCATTTGCTATAGAAAAAGGAAATACCTTCAAAGTACAAAATCCATCAAGCTCTGACACTCTCTACACCATGAATATAATAAAACCAATCAAAACTATAAAATAAAAAACACAAGAAACATGCTGAATTTGTTTCTCACAAGATTATTGCATGCCAAATAAAAATTGGGTACCTCAAAGATTCAAAATCTTTAATCTTCACAAAATTGTAATTTTAAAAAATGGAAAATTTTATCCCATTGCTTGTTGCAAATAAGTTATATTCTTCTACAGGATTCGCATCATTCACGCCACAACTATCACCCGATGTCTTTGAACGTACAGTCGCATCGATCTCTTCTTTCAGAGGAGCTGCAACTGCATCGAACCCGTTTGATACATCAACGGGTCCACCAAAATGGAAAAGAGAAAACCCGGTATCACCTTGTTGAGGTTTCTCAGAGTTCCCATTTTGCGCTCCTGCACCAGCTGAGAACCCGTCCTGCAACTTTTCAGATTTGACGGGCCCGGCCTTGGTCTGGTCCTTAATACCGTTGCTAGGTGGACCCGGTTGGTACATTGGGAGTTGACCATGATTAAGCATCGGTGGAGCAAACGGATGGAGACCACCAACACCATACTGAACGTAAGGGGAATTCCCATTTAAACCATACCCGAAAGGGCCAGAAAACAAATAATGATTTGGATGTGGTAACGGCACGAGCCCATTTGCTGGGGAGGTGGTCCACGGTACCGGACCCTGATGGTAATAACCCATGGAAGGAGCTTGAAACACAGGAAAGTGTAGGCCTTGAGGTTGCAATGGCGGTGGAATCACATCACCACGAGGATGACAACCCGTAACATCATTTCTCTCAACAGTTTCACAACTTTCGATCGTTTTCAAAAATAATTCTCCCGAATTCTCGTTTCTAAGAACTTCACATTCCTTCTCCATACCACATTCAGGAAAGCCATCCTCAAGGCAGAGTGCCACTTCTTTGATCACTTCAGCAATTTGGCTGGCATATTCTGAATCTGATGTGGATGAAGACTCGGGATTCTGCAGGTTTGAAGAAAATGAAGTATTTCCATCTCCTTCACTAAGACATGATGAGCAACTATCGGAATTGGAGTTGCTGCTGCTAGTAGAAAGATCGGTTGTACCACTTTCGGGTTCAGGTTCAGCTTCTACATGAACACTACTTTTTGATCCCTTCAAATCATTATCCTCGTGATCTGTGGGAGTCAAATTGGCCCCGTTCGATAAATTAATAAGCTTGACGGGTTTGGTGACATCAGCAGACCGATCAGTAACATCGTCAGAATCTAAATTGCTTCTGGGTTCCCACACTTTCTTTGTATACGGTGAATCTCGACCAGGCCCGTTGTTTCCAGTGATACCTTTCGTTTTAGGTCGTTCCCGGACATATTCAGTTTGATTATTGTATTTGTTTCCACGAATGTATGGTTTCGAGATATCTGTATCAGGTTCTGGTTTGTTACTAACTTTGGGTCGGTAATCATTGTGCTGGTAGCAATTGCAAGCGGGAGAGTCGTAGCTACCACCTGATCTATTATGAGAACAATGTGATCTCTCGTTGTACCGTGATCCGTTTGGCCGTCTTAAAGGCTTATTTACTCCATTGAAGTTACCGTTTCTTGAATTAGTTTCAAAACCATCACTGTGATACCTTGGCGCAGGTTTGTTTACCATTGACCCATTTTCAAATCGACGTCTATCGGACCACTTTGAGGGTTGATCGAGTTGATAGTCTTTCCAGGATTTCACCCTCCTACGTGGGTGTTTCGATTGATCATTTGCAAACAACTGATGTCCATCTTTTTTATACCTGGAATCCTCATTATAATTTTCATTATAATTTTCATCATAATCCAATACATGGTCCTCTTGAGTATAATCTTCTGATGCAGGCATGGATGATAGAGTATCTTCTTGTTCTTCACAATATGTGTTGTCGTTGACATTTGGCTCATTGCTAATATTTGTTAATTCCTCTTTATCAGCTTCGGGAATAGTAGGAATTTGAGTGGGTTGAGAACATTTACTCTCCTTTTCTTTTTCTTTACTCCTGAGCCTCTCTTTCCTACGAAGTTTCTTTTCCTTCTCTTTAGCCCTTCTGCGTTCCTTTCGATCTTCTTCATCACGCTTCTCCTTCTCTTCTTCTTCAAGGAGTTTACACTGAAGAAGAGGAGAATGAAGCAACACATAAAAAAATTTGAGATAGCAATTTCGACCCGCTTTTAAACAGGTATTTAAAACTTAGCTAAAAAGAGAACGGGTCAAATGGGTTGAAACTTGATAGTCACCCAAAGTATTTCTAAAAGCTAAAAACCTCCTAAATATCTTTATTAATAATTTGATTAACACTGTTGATGCGTCAGCTCAACCTAACTTACATCTTTGGAACAGCATTATAAAGATAACCAATTTCGACCCACTGCCCAACCTGCCCACGCCACCCAAGTTATCACATCTAAACGATATCAACTCCACAAGAACCAGACAATCACAGATTATTACCTGTTTCTCCAAAGTAATGATGTCCTTGCACGCGACCATCACACGTTCTTCCAACAATTTTAATGCAAGAGATACGAACATGCTATGGGCATTTTGACGTGCAGTCCCTTCTCTGAAAGCCTTTTCAACCTACGAAAAAAAATAAAACAAGATTAATTACATCACCATAGTACTTGCCTAATTATTCATGCTTAGTGTTACAAAAACAAGGTAGATATGTCGTATGGTAATGGGTTAATGTCGTGTTGCACTAAATGTATAAAAAAAATTTCAGCATGATTGATGGTTTACTTGCAACTAAAAACCCAAGTAGAATGGTTCAATAAAAAAATCCCTTTAAGTACCTCTGGAAACTAGCAGAGGCAGTTTTGTAATTTTCTATAGCTTAATGGAGCATCAAGAAAAAAGTATCAAATCAGATCTTTAAAATGACTATTCTGGAGTAGATTAATTAAAGCCAAAAGAGCTTAACTTGGCAAACCAAGAAAAAAGAAGTCTTTCTAAAAAAATATATAATTTCTTGTTTCCTGGTTGAATATTACCTGCTCCTTAAAAATAACTGTTGCAGCATCTAAAAGAAACTCTCTAGCAAGTTCTGGACTCTTCGCATGTTTTTGGGGACGGGAGCATTCTCCATCTATCTCATTCCCATCCTTGTCCATGGAGTCATCATCCTGATATCAGTTTACATCATTAATAATCATACAACTGAATATGACTACAGTTATTTGAGAAGGGGACAAAATGGGTGGGCTAGGTAACCGGTACTTCTTTGGTACAGGTTGCGTTGATTATAAGCAACTTTTGATGCCATTGATCAGCATGTATGTCAAATATGCGTACAAAATATAGCAGTACTTTACCAATAGTCCAAAAATCTAGTAAGATAAATTAGAAGGTTTATGCATTAGAAACACTTTTGATGCCATTCAACCCATTCGACTGTTCGACCCCTTCACTTTTAAGGGGAATTTTTCATAGTATCTGTTAGACCGGTTAGAGAAAAACATAACCTAAATCAACCCCTTCATAAACAAACGGGCCAAAATCACCACCTCAACTATTTGCAAAGAAATATATTTAGAAAACAAAATCAGAAGCATAGATAACCACCTCTTCTTCCTCTGCCTCTTCTGCATGCTCAAAGAACCTCCTAATGCTTTCTCCTCTTGTGATTGTAACAAAACCATCACCAACTATAAGCCTACCATGAACACAATCTTGGCCCTTCAAAGCATGAGCCTTAACAGAAACTTCACTGCAGCGTCCATCGGTTCTCCATGCCCTTAAAGTGATATAACATGAATTCAAACCAGTGAGATCCAGACCACTCACTTGAACCCTTGCATTTGAGCCAACATTTTCAAACTCTAATATATCAGATTTGCCTTCTCCAGTTCCAACAGCCCATTCATAATGCTCATACGTTCCTGTAGAGTCGGCATAGTTTTGATGCCAGTTGGCCTGGATTGTGTTGAGAGTCACCTGCAAGAATAAGCTTGCACTGAGTTCCAGTTTAATAAGTGATGTACTTTGTAACAAAAAACTGGACATCATATAATTCACATAAGAACTGTAAAAGCTGTTGCTGAAACTTGAATTATGAAGAGATCAAAAGTTGTAAATGTTGATAAGTAGTGGCAAAATAACTGTGTCAGATGGGTTTGGTAATGGGTCAAGACTTCAGACAGTTACATTTTGCTTGGATTGAAATGAGTAAGGGTGAGAACCAGAAAAGTTTTGTCCAGAATTACTTGAATCTTTATAATATTTGGAACGTCTAACATAATTAATAACAAACAAAACTTGATTATTTCAATATTAGAACAAATTTTTGAATAATATACTAAAAAGGTTTTGTGTTAAGATTTAAAAATGTACTCTGGGCAACTTTCAACCCGCCCGACCCTGAGAAGGTGAGAAGAAAATGAAGATCCTATTTTATTATTTCTATATAACAACGTGTAAATTGCTTCTCATCATTTTATCAATTATGGTAACTTACTAAATGTAAATTGCACTTTGTTACCAATGTTAGCAATCCTGCCACAAATCAACCTTTAGATGTGTTTCTAACATTGGCACAAATATGAAAGTACGTTGCTAAAATTGAACAAAAAATTAAAAACTGCGAGCACGTTGCTAACATCGATAAATAAGTAGAAGTCTGTTACTAGCATTGGTTAGCAAGGAAAGTATGTTGCGGTATAATAATTTCGTTGTAAGTTACTATAACTAATAAAGTCGAAATGTTTTTAGTAGACGGTGAAAAAATCATAGAAACCTAAACAATCAGAAAGTACTGACAAATATACCCATTTGTCCTGTTTCCTTTTATAATATACTAGCTTTTAAACCCGTGTATGCACACGGAATGTGGCCCTTTTGAGCTTTTATGAAATAATAAGTAGTATATATGACATCAATAAATTACAACTTTTGACATAAAACTCATTATTGTGTCATACATTAACTTAATTTCATTAATCAATGATCGCGCTATTCTTTTTGCATATAAGAGTCACAAATCACATCGTTAGATATTATTTTTTTCTACAACCATTTCAACTCTCAAATAGTCTATCATTAATTTGAATACCGATAATCATCTTAACACCATTGGCTGTAGAGTGCAATTGTTTCAACTCTCAAATGTATCATGACATATTCGATAAAATTAATTATTAATGAAAAACATGTTATAAGTAGAGGGGCTTGGATAATAAACATTCATAAAAATACATCTATTTATTATTAAGAAGATAGATAGATGTGATTTTTTGTAATTTTAGTAGCTAATTTCACTTGTCATAATTAATATTACTTTATTCACATGAATACTAAAAAAGATATTTATCCATTACTTTATCTTTGATCCAAGCTGATGCAAATTATTACGGTTGTTAATATATTGAGAAAAAGTTCATTGTTGAAAGTTTTTGATCTTGTTGAGTTACTTTTTGAGGAATAAGTCCTGTATGTTTTATTATTATTATTATTATTATTATTATTATTATTATTATTATTATTATTATTATTATTATTGTTATTATATTATTATTATTATATTATTTATTATTAAATCCTAACTATATACATATTCTTTACTTTACGGGTAATTTCTAATTTTGATTTTTATTGCTGGTATAATTAATTAATTATTTATAAATAAAGAAAATAAAGGAAGGTGATTGGTTGATAAAAATTTGATTTTAAAAGATGATTTCATAAAGGTGTTTCCTATAGTATATTTAAGATAAGATTTTATTTTACACGTTTTACACATTAGAGAGAAGACATTACCCCAATCAACCCATTGATAGTAAATGGGTCAAACTGCCACTCACTGATATTCTATTGCATAGACAGAACAACAAACATGCACTTTTGGTAGTTACATACCTCATATTGGAAGCTTGTATCAGCCACACAGAACCAGCTAGTGCAACGAGTTTCTCTCCTCATGCGCTTAAGTTCTTTTAGCTCCTTAAACTCACGGATTACATTCTTTCTGCAATCTCTACAAAATCTCTTGCTATCAAACCTGTAAAATATAAGTCAAAAGTTAAGGTGGAACCACTATAATCTCCGTTCTGAGAAAGTCTACACTTCATTTGCCACTACATGGGAATCAAGTAATCAATAACAAAACCGGTAAGTAAATATATGTTCCTGGTCAGCAGTAAGTGGGATGTTCCATGCTACCTTATAGGCTTATACGATGTTTCTGGAAATGTAGACCTTCTCACAGTCAAAGCAATATACAAACCATATAACAGAACAAAAATGAAGACAGATTAATGGATCAACAGGCATAGATCATACTGAACAATAAGGCGAAGGAGTTCACCTATATGGTAAAAACAATTTGGATCACTATGACTTCAATGAGTTAGATTTTAGCTATTGTCTAGATTGCATTCATTTGCTTTACGGAATAAATAAGAATCACGAAAGTTCTGGGATTGTGGACCACCAAGAGGCAGAGCTATACATACTTAAGATTGTGAAGTAAAACCGCCTTAAATTGGCAATAAAAGGAACTCGGCATCAAGAGCAACCGAAAGCATGACGATTCAGTCTAAAAAATTTCCATCCGACAAGATTTGCGTACCTATGTCTCCCACACTATATACCACGAGTGGATCTTCAAATTTGAAATTCCTACATCTGGTTGTTTCATTAGAGCTGGTGTCAACTGTCAATACCAAGGTCAACTACTAAGACCTAATTAGGACCCGTTGAACATAAGTTGCCCTAAACACATGAAGGTAACTATCAGTATATTTCAATACAAAAAGGAAAGTGAATCGTTCTAGTATCCTACTTCAATAATGTAGCATATTGCATATAACGTTCCCTAGATATTCTGGATCTACAACAATAGAGGCCCAAGCACGTATCCAGATACATGGAAACGTGCTTTCAACTGTTGATGATGTGATGTCATTATATGATAGAGCTATCTCATACTCGAAAATTTTGAAATTATGACCTACCTGTACATTAGCCGTTCCATAAAATCTTCTTCCTTCATCCTTAGAAGAGAATAGCGCGTCTCTTCTCCTAATGCAGACCAAAAGTCAACCAAAGTGTCAACAGAAAGTCTGGCAGTATGCAATGCACATGTTTCCCGAGTTCCATGACCTCTGCCATATCCCACCATTCCTTGGCTAATCCATCCACGCCCTCCTCCTCCACATGCATCAGGATAAAGTAATTCACGTTCCCGCTCCCTTGCTCTAGCACTGTCAAAGACCTGATTCGAGTGTAACGTGAGGTTTCAAGATTACCATTCCAAACAAAAGAAACAACAGAAAATAATCAATGATAGGACAATTACGTTTTGGAGACCCTTTAAATATTTTGAATAAATATAGCAATCCAGGAGGGTGAGTGTTCCATCCCTAGTAGTAGTTAAACCTCCCCAAGGGTGAACAGACGGATCTTGAACATCATCATTGCAACCATTTGTCAAACACACATCCTCGACATTTTGAGATTTTGACGTTCCAAGTCTGCTGCCAGAACTGTTTCCCTCCTTTTGCAATAATGACTTTCCATACATAACAATCTGCATAAAACCTTCCAGAAGTAGCCCGTTGCATCTGGAACAATACATATTCTTACGTGCTTGTTCAAATAGATTTTGCTTGTCAATCCTCAACAGCTCCTGCCTAGCTTGCAGTGATAAATCACTCCAGAACTACAATAGATACAAAACCCCAAATAATTAGCATAATATTACTTAACATTCTCATTATACAACAACAAATTAACGATTTCGAATTTAGGCTTTAGACATTGCATAAGTAGCAATTTTTAGAACCAATGTGCAGTATCAACATAATTATTATAATCCTTCCAAACTTAACCACCTTTAAGTCTTAAAACATGAGCTACTCTTGGACTAAAGCTACTTTCAGCAACAATCCACATTGAAGCAATACATAAAGACACACACATATATACAGTTTAATCAGTCATACAAAACCTACTCACTAAAGTAGTGATCAAAATAAACCACGAATTGATAACATCATTAAAATCTATACACAACCTAAATATACGTGCACATAAAATGCCAAATAAACAATTAAAACAATAAAATTAAATCTAAATAACCAAAAAATTAAATCTAAAATTTCAAGTACCTTCTGAAGCTGATTATAGCTGATATCATCGCGATGTTTAGACCAAAAAGCAGTCGATGAAACTGATCCATACGACGTCGTTGTATCGCCGCCATTAATTTGACAATCATGCGTTAATTCCGGCATCGTTTAATCTCAATTTCTCATCGTTTCCGATTAACACACAATTTTAAATAACCTAATTGTGAAAAAATCGATAATCTGATCGAAAAAAAACACAAACAAAATCGAATTAGATCATTACCGATGATTGATTGAGTTGATGTAATTGTATAATGAATAATCAATTGTGAATTATGAATACCTGATAAATTGATTTGTCGTAAAGATCTCTGAGAATTTAGAAAGCGATAGAGACGAAGAACGTAAGGGTTTTCGATGAGATTTGGTTGTGTATATATATTGTTTGTATATGTATATGTTTGAGAGATTGAGGATTCACCATTTGTCACGGTTAAAAGAAGGAGATACTGTTACAATAACAATACTATTCACATTTTTAATGTTTTTTATTTTATTTTATTTTATTTTGCATTACACTTTATTCTATTTAATTTACCAATAGTATAGTATTACATTATTACTTTTACCTATTTTAATATACTAATATATATATTTATTTATTATATTATCTTGTATTTGATTGATATTAATTCTAGCTTTCTTATATTGAAAACATGATAATGATAATTTTGATGAATTTGAAAAGTATAGGAAATGTGACTTTGTAGTGTTAAGAATTGAAATTTTTTACCAACATATTTTATTTTTAAGTAGTATGTGTGACATAAATTTGTTAAAACGTTATAAGATGCGGTAATGTGATTAGCCAATTGGGGCCTACACAATAATCGATATTTTTGGTCGAATGAATTATATTATTTGATATTTCGAACGTATTTCTGACGGACTTATGTTGTGATAAGTACGGCGGCTTCTTTTGATGATGTGATGTTTATAATCGACATTACGTGACTCTTTAAGTTGTTTAGAATGTCGGACAAATTTGACATTTGTAATCTATTAGGCTTACGTAAAACACTTTTTATAATAAATGAAACACCATGACTTATAGAAAAAATGTGAACTATATGTTATTGTACATTTGTCTAAAAGACTAATTAAGTTGAGGATATCGTAATTTAGGGTTAGGTATATGAATCTTCCTTTTTTCTTTTTTCTTTGACCTTCTTCTAGGGTTAGTCATCAAGGATTTTGGGCCACAATTGGGTAGGAGTCATGTACTCATGTTGATTCGGTATCCTCCTAACAAGTGCATTATTTATTGTTTTTTAAAATTATCCAAATATGATTGAATTCCATAACTAATATAGTTGCCTTTTTTTTATTTCATTCAAATCATTATCTCTCAAAAATGCAAAATCATATTATAATTTGTAATTTGTAAAATAAATTGTTTCAATAAAGTTGTGAAAATGTAAATTCTAAAAACCATTATTACGCTCTACATTTTATAATCGGAATCCTCAAATTATACATATACGTTTAGTATTTTTCATTCTAATCGTTTATTTATACGAAAATAAGTAAATAAAAAAAATGAACATAATAATTGTTATAATTACTAACTCGACCTGGGTCTTGATATCTTTCCTATAAAGAAAATGTATTATTAGCTATGTTAATGTGAATGGAAACTACCTAAAAAGGGATTTAACTTTATATTAACATATAATTATTAGCAAACACACACTAATTATAGTATGAAATATAAAGTGGTCGTGAAAGCTTATGGCTTTTTAATTACTACAAATTTAACAAAAGGTATTGTGACTATAATTTTAGTACCGATTATTTTTTATAGGTATCGAGGTAAGTCTTCAATTATGTGATCAAGGATTTTTGTTTATGAGTTAGACAAAATGTATATAGTTCTGGTGGTATCTGTGAGTTATTGTCTTCTTAAAAGAAAAAAAAAAGTTATATTTTTAGTTGTGAACAAGTTAAGGCGTGTGCATAAATATACAAAGAACAGTTAATTGAAATTGAAAATGTGTATCCAAATATAATAAAAGATAATCAAGTATATATGTCATCATTCTCGCCGTCAACAATTCGCACAAAGGCATTTTGATGTAATATAGCATTTTGATGTAATATATTATGATAATCTTTTATAAAATTTAATTACACTAATTATTCTTTTTTTTAAAACTTGTTACACTAATAGTCCTTTAAACTAACGATCGTTAACTCTCTATTAAAAAGAATCATGCGTGATGTTTTTTTATTCTTTTAATTATTTCACTGACAGTCTTTACAAAATTTAATTACACTAATCATCTTTTTTTAAAACTTATTACGCTAATAGTCCTTTAGACTCACGATCGTTAACTCTCTATTAAAAAAGACCATGTGTAATATTTTTTTTATTCTTTTAATTATTTTAGTAAACCCTAAATTATAAAATCTAAAATATGTATAGATACATTATTAGCTACACATGACATACATTTTCCCATTGAAACATACGGTTTTATAATCTACAACCCAAATCCAACGCCATCTTTCAAGACATTCTTTTATGAAGACAAATGGAGTGTCCTTCTCGAGAAGGTGTGTCATATGTCAAGAAATCTTAGAGAAATCCTTAATCAAGCGTCGGTAAAATCCGACATGACCTAGAAAACTTCGAATGGCTTTGATAGTAGCAGGTGGTGGAAGTTTTGCGATTGTTTCAACTTTAGCCTTGTCCACTTCGATTCCTGACTCTGAAATCCTATGCCCTAAAACTATACCTTCCTTAACCATAAAGTGGCACTTCTCACAATTCAAAATGAGATTTGATTTTTCACAGCGGGCGAGCATTTTGTCGAGATTTAAAAGACATGATGTGAAGGAATCCCCAAAGACTGAGAAATCGTCCATGAAAACTTCCATACATTGTTCAAAGAATTCCAGAGAATTTCAGAGAATTCCAGAGATCCTTTGCAAATTTGACGTTATGATACATGCAAAATAGTTTTTATCAATTGTTTCTAGATTCATTGAATCTGGTCATTTTTCCCGGGTACATTGAATGTGGTCAATATCGTTGAGGTTTCGGGGTGTTGCCCAAAACCCCACAAAGGTTTTGTTCCTTGACCCCGCAATTTTCGTTGAGCTCGGTATTTAGTAACTTCGTCAATTATGCACTCCACATCACCTACTCCATGACCAAACAGCATTAAAAACCATTTTGGTCGGATATTATTTCTCCACTTCCATATACTCCATCAATCGTAATCCTACAACACAAACACCATTAAAAACCTTAATGGTCCATCTGCATATGATGAACCGAAAGAGCTGTTGATATGATAAATTGAGAATTGCCACCAAGCTCCAATTTTCCTTCAAATAGTTTGGACTTTCGGACCGCTAAACAAAACATGTTTGACCTCCAACGCGACCTCGTCACAGAGGAAATATGTAGTTGTTCTAGCATGAATACCTCTACGGGCTAAGTTATCCATAGTGGGCAGCCAGTTTCCGAGGGCTCTCCAAACGAAAATGTTTTCAAGAGCGAATAGACGAGGATACATATCTTAAGACAATGACCCGGTTCCTTCCAAAACCTTATATCGTTTCCACTTGCCACTTTTCTAATGATGGAAGTTGACAAGCGATACCAAGATTATCAATTACCCTTTTTAAGACCCAAACCCGAGTTGGCAAAAAACGACAGAAATTGGCTAGTTATCATTATAAGAGATCCAATCATCAATTTCATGAATTTCTTCTTTTACTTTAATCCAAAGAGCATTGCTTTCGTTTTTAAAATGCCACCGCCATATGCGTTAGAGCCAAAAATTTAACTGGAAGGGGAAGACTTCCTAGTACGGACTTTATTAATGTCAAAAGACCGCCAATTAACAAACTTTTGAACCAAACATGGGCGGAGACGGTCACGTTGCATTTGGTGACATCTTTTTGAAGTAATTCGAATTAATTAGATGAATTGAAAGTTGGTAGAAATAGACTCGAAATTCCATTAAAATATAAAATTTTCAAATGAGAAATGTATTGAAGACCATTGAACAAATGAATTTGATGGAAAAGCTTTAAACATTCCCAACCAAATTAGTCGAACCAGTTCCAATAAATTATATCAAATGTTACAAAATTACGTGCGAGTGGTTTCAGTGTTGGCATTACGGTTAGCTTCGAATCGACAATTTCGGTCAGATTGACTCTTCTCTTTTCCTTTTTCGTTGGCTTTTGATTTGCAGGGGATGAAAAAAATCGACATACAGACTGTAGTAACCACATGAAAAATAAAAATTAAGGAACAACTTAATTTACACAAACAATAGTTAAAAGCACTTATAAAAGCCAATCAAAAAATTGACCCGGTTACATTCCCCCAAACTCTCAAAAACGACCCAACAAACCGTTGGTCAATGAGAAACATCATTTTCCCCCTTCCATTGATAACTAACTCACACAACCTACAATTGGGGGGATGATTTCGGGAACTTGGGTCCCACTCGGCTAAAGCCATGTTGTTGATTGACTGATAGAGATCATATGAGGTCCCAACCATCAACTCTTTGGCTATCTTTACTCGACTCAGATGGCTCAGTTTCGGCTCCTTGTGATCTCTTTAGCTTTGCCACCATCACCCACATGTTTGCAAGCTCGTTTTCAAGATAAGCTTCCCTTTGTTTCGACTGCTCTACTCTTTGTTGTAGTTCGTTTTCTCGTTGGTCCTTTTGGGAGAGCAGTGCCTCATAAGACTTCTCTCTTTCTCTACTCGATGCGAGTTCTCTTTTCAACTCTAATTGACTCGGGCTTTGTTCTTTCGGTCTTGTATGACTGTTGTTTCTTTGTCCGTTTTTAACAGGACCTGCTGTTTTACGTAGGGTTGGTGAGCGCTTTGGTGATGCTAGCTCAGCTGTTAGCTTCTCGTTCTGGTTCATTAGTTTCGCAACTTCTTCAGAAAGAGCTGTGAGCTCGACTGCAGCAGCAGAGGCTAAACCTTTGGCATATGCGCTTTCATCTGCTAGTTTTCTGTTCCGTGCTTCTAACTTCTCTTTTGACTCGGTGAGCTCAACTACTTTCTGTTTTAGTTGTTCGATCTCAAAGGCCTGGTTTTAGGAAAAGGGTATCAAGTTAAAGTTGTTGCATAATATTAGGAGGGAATGTACAAAACTTTGCCAATTTATGTTAAACTTTTCTCAAATTTCAGGGTTTGTTTCGAGAAAAAACAGTGAAACATCATACCTGAACGGGCTAAAACTAAATTAGTGCTCAAGAGTTTGTAGTCAAAAACAGCTCAGGTTGTATTGACCCACTAAATTTTTGTCCATCTTGTTTGAATTGAAAATGATTTAAAGTATCAAATATGATTACAGAAACTACTAGTAAAGTAATAATTTGATTTTTGGTACATAATAGGAGAGGTTGTAAGCTATCATTACTTTTAAAGTTTTGACCCATAGCATCGTTAATGTGATTATTAGCTTAATATTTTGATGCTAGAATTTGTTATTTATACTTTATAGTAATAAACTTTTGAGTTCTTTTTTATTTGTATTTAATGTATAGTCTATTATTAAATTAACAGAATCAATAAAATTTTAAAAATAGATGGTCAAACCCAGACCCATTTATATAAATTCTACTTAACTGACCCAAAACAGTTGTCCTGTTACCCAACTGACCTGGCTATTTTGACACATCTAGTTAATATTATAGGAGCATGTCTCTTAGGCAGCAATTCTCAACGTAAGAAAAACGACATGAAATGCAAGAACTGGTGACATGTTAATAAATAATGAACCTGAGCTTGGCGAAGCAAATCTTCCTTCGTATCTTCCGTCTTTGCAGATTCTTCCTCTATGTGAGGTTCACCATGTGCATCTGTAAAAAGTTTCATGGAAGCGATTGTTTCTCGTAGTCCTTCACATTCACTGATCTGGTAGACATTGTAATACAAATAGTTCAGAAAACACGGAAACTTCGGAGTAACAGAAGTTTCAGGAAAAAATCTTGCACTGGTCTTGTACCTTCTGGTTGAGCTGTTCCTGAATTACTCGGTTATCCGCAATTTTCACCTGTAAAAAGTTGGTATAACATCTATCAAGTTAAAGCAAACGGTTGTCAGGAAGCAAAGAAAAAAAAATTCTTGCAAGCTAAAATACCTCAAGTTCAAACAACTTCTCGTTTAATTGTGCTTCTAGATCAGAAATAGACTGCATGCAATATGGAAATTGAGCTTAAATTAAAAAAACTTGCACTAATGTCAAGCTGTACACATATATAAGGTTGTAGCACTCACTCTTGATTGTTCAACATCATCCAATTTGTGATGAGATGAGGCAACAGATTCGCTAATGTTGCCTTCCAGGAGAGAGATTTGTTCATTTTTCCGTTTGATTTCATCATTTAATCTGGTTATCTCAACCTGCATTTTTAATACTATACAAAGTTATTATCACCGGTATACTGTCAGCAATTAATGGTTACAAAAAATTCGAATTATTACATTAAGGAATTCCTTCTTAGTATCTTGTGAAGCCTCCTCCGACAACTGTTTTAGGGTATTTAAATGGACTTCAACCTCTCCTAACAAAACCTTTTGTTGCTCCCTCAAGAGATCAATTTGATCAATTGTCTTGATGCTAGTCTGATCATCATCACATAACAAATAAAATTGTAACTTTATGCATTTGCGTATTCATATGAACTACTTCCAAAATAAATAATAGCCTTATATTAAACATATACATAAAAGGGCATACCAGAGGAGTCTCTTGACGTGAGAAATTATCCTCATTGATTTGTTGATCTTCTTTGGCATCTGATAAGAACTCAGCAGATGTGCATTCTGTTGGCATAGAGTGTGAATGTATGGATTCGATAGGAGGATTATGGTTACCCGCTGAAGGAGTTGAAAGTGAACTAATAGATTTGGCTCCACTTGATTTATCACTTGTACTGGTTAAAGCCTCGGAGACATTATCTCGTTTCTAGTGAAAGAAATAACCAATTTACAAAACTTTCTAAAAGCGGCATCATGTAATGATATAATTCTGACATAGCAGACTTCAAAGTTCAATCATACTAAAATGACTTATGTACTAAATAGTAAATACTAACAACCAAAATGATTGCAACAGCAGTGATATTCAGTATATTATCTATGATTTGGTTAAATATGGGTTTTTTCAACAAAAGGAGATTACATATATGAGATCAAGAGTTTGTTCAAGAAAAGTATAAGCAAGAGGTGGCAAGATGTTCGGTTCAAGCGGGCTGTGTAACAGGTCAAAACAGGTTAGGATTGATACGAGCAGGGTTGGGTTAGGTTAACTGGCAAACATGTAATTGTTTATCTGTTGAAAATAAGCTATATATTATATGTCAAGAGGTTCAAGGATGTATGCATCAATAAGACTTTAAGCAACTTTCAGCCTGCCTCATTCAACTTACTTGGCTAAAAAAAATTATTTAGCCTATTTGAGATAAAACACAATCCAAATCGATCCATGCATAAGAAAATGGGTTAAAATTGTCACTTTGTCACCTATACTACAAGTAGCTTGGAGTATGATTTCAGTTCAAGCTAACCAATAAAGTCTAGTACACAATCACTTGAATACAGGAGACTTACCCGCAGTTTTAACCAGTTAAGTAATCCAGGCTTCTTGATCTTTTTGTCTTCCTTCAGCACATCATTGTTAGTTTCTGCACTTCGATCAAGAGAAACACACAACTCTACGTTTTCCTCATCCAAACTTAAGTCGCGCTTTCTGAGTGGAAGATAAGCAAGCTGCCCAAATTAAGAGATTTCCGATGCATTAGTATGTTTTTAAAATAGGCTTGCAACCATTATAAGGAATTACATTATATAAAGCTGCATGTTCAACTAAAAGCAATGTTCACAAACTCGGAGTTATAAGCAGTATGCTATGTGGGGATGACAAAATGTAGAGGTGGCAATTGGATGCAGTTACTTTTAGATGAATCAACTAGGTTAAGTTGTATCTCATTACAGTTCAAGTATTTGAAATGTAAAAGATTTCGAGTTAAAAAGAAATTGGGTCAAATGGGTCGAAAGTCACTTAAAATGCCTTTTTAATGCATAAAACCGCCTACATAAATTGTATAAGAAAAACTAAATTATAACCAAACTAGTATAATGCTATAAATTTTGTATTTGACACTAGATATTTTAAAATTGAAAATTAAAATAATGGTTTTTGGACACAAGTGTTACAGGGTCAACTCTACCCAAGGTTGTAAAACTCGCTAGGCGCTAGTCGAGCGGTCGGGGACCTTGTAGCTTGTACTCGGTCTAGGCAGCGACTAGTCGGGGAGTAGTCGGATTGGGATAAAATTATATATGTTTAGAAACTTAAACATCGTAGACTAGAAAAATAAACATATTGTTTATAAACAGAAACATATACGTTCTAATACGTCAGACATATAAATATTAATTATTAGCTTCACGCTTCAACCAATCGGTTTAAAAGAATAAAACAAAATCCAACCGTGTGTTTAAGAAAAGTGATGGCACAAAAAGGTTTTTCTTGAAAAAAAATCCCATTTCTAATGAAAAATAAAAAAAGTTGACTGATTTTTGCCCGATTTTGACGACTTTTGCCTTGCTGACTTCAACCGTTGACTGACTAGCCAGTCCGACTATATGCTGGGCGCATCGGACTACTCCCAATTACCAATTAATCACCGACTAGTCGGCCGCCTAGGCCGATTTACAGTGACTCTACCCATACCAAATTACCCATTATTTACCGGTTACCCACCCCGTTGAAAGCTAAAAAGAAAAAAGTAAGTAAGAACATAACAGTTCATGCACTTACCTCTTCTTCCCCAAAGGAATGTCCTCTCCTTAAACCAGGACGATGGGAATATCTAGATCCGTGCGATGATTTGTTGGAGACCAGAATTAATTTCGTCAGTCTTTGAATTCGGCTTAATAAAGCTTCTTTAGCTTCTTCTTCTTGTTCCAATCTCGATTGCAGCTTGACTTGACCATCTTCTAACTTTACACATTACACGAATACAAGAAAAATATATCAAATATGGATAAACCTTTTTCATCACAAATAGAAGGACCAATAACTAATGAGGGTACCTTTTGTTTAAGGATAACAATGTCATCTCCTCCAGTACGCTTCAATTGAGGAACTGTTACAATGCCTGATTTTAGTTGATCCAGCTCTTCTTTTAAAGATCGTATTTCATTTTGATATTTCTTGATAAGAGATTTCTCATCAACGATCTGCAAGGTTAAGGGTTATTGACAACCACTGTTAAGTAAGGCTATTCTTGTAAGTGCAGAGAAATTAAAATGTCCATACTCCATACCTTATTTTGAGCAGCCTGAATTTCGATGTGTTTTGCACGGTGGGCAAATTTTAGTGTGTTATGTGTCTCTTCTGAATTGCTTGATGAGGGAGTAACAGTACAAATGAGCTGGAGAAAAAGAAAAAAACAGGCATCCATAAGTAAACACTAGACTACTGCCCGCGCGATGCAGCGCGACAAAGCATTAATATGTTTATCGAATATGTCCTTGTACAATTGAGAGCATATATAGTACTTTGTAGTATATCATTTTCTTATTATTTACAATGACAATCTCGTCACGACTTGAAATTCGATACAAAATTAAACCCGTTAACCTGCTAAGCCAGAACCATCAATGCGTTCAACTTTTCTTGTCGGGTTAGGTCAAGGTTCTGGTTAATGATCCAACCCGTTATCCCGGGGAAAAAAACTAAGTTTGCTTTTGTAATACAAATTTTAACCCATAAAACCATGAAACCAATTCGTCACATTTTCATCGATATTTAAAAATAATTAAATAATCATGAGGCTAAATCTTTTGTAACTGAAACTAATTATGATTTATTTTGTAACTGAAACTAATTATGAGGCATTAACTTATGATTAATTGTATTTTACCTTAAATTTATGATGGTTGGATAAATAACTAAAAGGGCAAAATGGTAATTTACTATTTCTCCTCTCGTAGACCATAACTCGTTAATGGTCCAACCCATTATCCCAGGGAAAAAACTAAGTTTGTTTTTGTAATACAAGTTTTAACCCATAAACCCATGAAACCAATCCGTCACATTTTCATCAATATTTAAAAATAATTAAATAATCGTGAGGCTAAATCTTTTGTAACTGAAACTAATTATGATTTATTTTGTAACTGAAACTAATTATGAGGTATTAACTTTTAATTAATTGTATTTGACCTTAAATTTGTGATGGTTGAATAAATAACTAAAAGGGTAAAATGGTAATTTACTATTTCTCCTCTTTTAAGACCATGACCCAAACTCTTTATATATTAGTATAGATATAGATATAGATATAGATAGGTGATAACACCAAGATTTTCTTTTCATCAAATAGGGGACATTTCTTAAATAAATGTAAAATTAGGTTTAGGACTTACTGATACTCTTCCATGACCACTTAATGAAGATTGAAGAAGCCTTGTCAATTTTGAGTCCCTGTATGGTATGTGAGAAGCTTTCCCATCTGTTAATTTCGATATGACCTATGATAGTTCCGAGTTGGCCAAAATGAGATATATTCAATACAATACAGCAATCTATATAGAGCAAAATGTAGATATCATAAAGCTCCTTGAGGCCCATTCTTTTTTCAGGAGGTAATATTAGTTGGGTGTGTTGGTACTTTTGGATCTTTATCTAAAGCTTCTGTAATTCTGCAAACAGCTATGACACCATTCATATTCAGTCTCATGTCATTTCAAGGCTGAAACTGGTCAGCTAGTGAACCAATAACACAAAGAACTTTCTGGTTCTCGTTTTTGAATTTTATAAATTATAAATAATAAATATTAAATGTTTTAAGTATAATCTAAAAACAATACCTATTACAACAATCCAACTTTTCAAAAAGCCATTTAGGAGGTTATATCCATTTACATACAATTTGGATGACTTTCGACTATTTGAGTCATTTCCATGCTAGCTAAATTATTTTATTTACCCATTTGACCCATTAGAAATAGAGTAAAACCCAAACTGATATATTCACCTATAAATGGTTCGATATTGCCACCTCCAATAAAAGATAGGAGTATAAAGATAGGCATTTGAGACAAGATCAACTGTGACAAATAGATCAAAAGCTAGGAGTAGTGACACCTATTTCTAGTTGATTCTTGCAACAGAACTTCCAATTTAATTATCATGTCCTGTGGTAAAAGTACTAGGTTAATATTAAAAAGGTATAAGCTAGTCTTGGTGACACCTATTTTTCATTTCCGTCAGAAAAATATTAGTAGAAGGTGTTGCAGTTGCTCTAATAATACACAATAGCACAACTAAAGGTCAGCATTTGCAGAGTAATATTACACTGATAATATAATGGCAATGATTGAGGCCTTACAGTTCCAAGGGTTAGCAGGCTTTTATTAATATATGATCCTTCTTTTTGGCGAACACCATTGGTTTCAGCTTTGGAGCTTTCAGAGCCTGCCAGATCTATGAGGTTCTGCAATTCAAAGTGAAACACAAGTGGTTAAATCACATCAAAATGATTTATGCAGATATCAATGAATGCATAACAAAGGTGGTATGTAACCATTTCTACCATTTCCACTAGTAACTACACTAAAACGTATATTTAATCAAGCTGAAGCAAGTTAGCCACTGTTAATAGAAATCAAACGAAGAACAAGTCTAAGATGCGGTGTAGACACATACCAGCTGTGAAAAGTTAACAGCCTCCCCTTCGACATCTTCACCAGTAGGGCTACTCTCTATTGTCTGTTAAAAGGTAAAAGAGCATGGAAACATGTTTAAACTTAAAACTAAACACTTAAGGAAGCAAAGCAAAAATCTACAAAACAAGAAAGGTAATGTTCCTAGATGAAGGTTTGTTAAAAAAGAAGTAATAAAAGATTAAGAATTTTATAGTTATTTCAAAAACAAGAACAAGACTTTTTGGAAGCTACCAGAAAGTAATAATTTGCAATGGTCAAAAGAGCTAGTTCAATTTTGTAATAGACGGACAGTTACCAGAGTAAATATCGTATGACTTCTGCTGCTGAGCAAATTAGAATTTGTTGAACCGACATGTCTGTGCTCTGGAATAATAAAAGGAAAAAGCCCAATAAATCAATTAAGTTTCCTTATAATTAAAGCAAAAGCTAGTGAACTATGGCTATTATAGTACTCCGTATCAAATAAACATAATGTTGAAACAGGCACAAAGGGTATAGCTGAGAAAAAACTATGCATTATTTTTAAACTGAAGCATTTCAATGCAGACTCGCAGTCAATAAAACAACCAGTTTTAGAATATACATCTTACAGTAGAACAGAACAAATGCACAAATGATGCATGGAAATGAAAAACTGTCACAGATTACATTTTTGTGCCATATCATTATATTTAGTTTTAAGTAATAGCTACCAAACTACTAGTACTCAAGCTTCAATGTAGAAACCTACTCAAGGCCCAAAAGAAGAAAATAAAATACAAAGTTAAGGAAAACCGCAGCAAGAAAAGGTAAAACTTTAACAATTTTAAGTAACCACCCAACAAGGATACTGGGCAATAAATTATTTGGTAAATGATTGCTCTGTAGTAGTCTGAGACCCAAAATCATTAGACATTGCATACAAGCACAGTGAAAGACATTAAGATCTGGAACTAAAACTCAGAAGGGAAGTACCTTCTCCAGCTGCAATAAGAGAAAGAGCGTGTGCAGGAGATAACACAACTTCCTCCTTTATTCCTTCCACAAATGCTCCCTGCAAGTAACAATTGTTCCACAACCTAGTTAACTTGACCATTATTAGTACACTTCATAGTAGAATTGCGTTGCAGCCTAGCAGCATTAGAAAAGCATGTAAGCTTCTAGAAGGAATGGAAGTGTGGAATAGGACATATACATGGAGTCAACAAGGGAAATTACTGCCTTCGGGGTACGTAGAAAACTTATATGGTTTAGTGCTGGTTATCTATGAGGAAGGAGTGCATTATAATGATATACTACTAAAAATAGTGAATTTGTACATGCTCGATTAACTTGAGTTTGGTGTCCTACTTTCCAAGACGATACTAAACTGCAGTTGTGTGTAAACTAATTAGATAAGTACAAGCAGAATTGCTATTACCCAAAAGGTTGATCATAAAAGGTTTCGACTTATACCTACCTTCAAGTATGAGAAAACTTCTACTCCAGAGTTCAGTTACCTTCAAGTTTGGCTTTAATCTAGCAAGCATGAAACTCAGTTGCAAAGCTTACAAGAAGGTACAGTAATTATATGCTTAATCTCTTCTCTGTTTTAGCTAACTCAGATTAGTTTGTTTATCAAATTCTTCAGAATCTCTATAGTGTGAGAACAACTTTTAAATCATGTAAGTGATTAACACAGCTTTTGTCACTCTTTCTTAAGAACTAGAACTTGTGTTGTAATACTTATGGTCTAACTTATATGCAAATGATGATTTTGCCATTCCATGTCATGTAGCAAATTGCTGTATTCAGATCCTTGAATATGTGAGCTAAGTCAGACCAACAATGAGACAAGCAAGATCATCTATAATGTAGTTACCCATCCAGTGGATACCATGCTACTTTTATGACATGGAGGCCTAGTATCCCAGTTTACAGTGTTCGTACCATGCATCATGGTGAGACTACAGGGTTTGGTAAAAGAAACTACAACAGTAAAGTCTGATCGCTATCCATTATCCAGATAAAAAATCACATACACATGATACAAATACTGACAAATGTGGATATTTATGTTGTATAAATATTACATACAAAAGCAGGAATCCGAAGATGATACCCATATTACCTGACTATCCTCTCGTATTCTTAAATTTTGTCCTGCTGGATTCAACAAGTCATTGACAACCTGAAGAAAAAAAATTTAGTTAAAACAGGACGCTACCAAAAACAAAATAAAGAAAACGATAAACAGAGAATAGTGTATCTGTAAATAAGTAGCAAAGGAATACTAGACTAGGACAGGCTTTAAATATGGGCAGAAAATAGATGTAGTTTTACACTTGAGGATTAGGCTAATACAATGGCCAGGTAGTGATGATCACATAAATGAAAGTGCAAACCAACAGATTGTTACACTTGACGTTTTATGATCATAAACTTATAGTCATATATATGTTCAGCCATTTCAAGGATCAAGACTACCAGTTAGTCATCTTTTCTTATGCAGCAAGCAGTAACAAGTGATAAATGACGGAATAACTCACCTCATTGTAAATTTCCAAATACGAGACACGGAGAAGAAATTCGCGGTTTGGAGTCTGAAAACAAATTACAGATTAATTCAACTTCCTCTCGAAACAAGGATAACTTGTTAGATGGTATCAGAAATTTCAACGGTGAATACCTCTTGAATGATACTAAAAGCATCCTTTACAGCCAAGGGAATAACTCCTGGGGACCTCTGATCACCCTGTCTTGTTTGTGATCAAATTACCAAAGTAAGTACATTGACATGTAAGCATGAACAACTAGTACATTATACACTTCCCACTTTCCCAGTACTAGGTAAAAAACCAAGCGCACATACGAGTGTAAATGATTGCAGTTTGAAACCATTGTGTTGCATAATTATTGTAACATCACCATGGGCTGTGGCAAAGAACGAGCTACCTCCTAAAACCTAATGGAGCCTCTAAAGTTCAATTTCTTGGTAAGGGAGTTTCTCTCTACACATTCAGCAATTTGATTACCCTCTAGACACATATATATTTTTAGTCTTTTGACAAAATATGATTATTTTAAGAAATGATAAATAACTTGACCGAAAAGTGCATTTTTAAATGAGAATAAGAGGCTCAGATTAGGTTACATAAGTGGTGAGTAGGTAAATGTATTTCCTTCAACTATTAGTTTTGTTGCAGCTAATACGAAAGTGATTATTTGGCCCCTAAGCAACTAGAAGCAGGATATGTTTATCCAAACATCAAAAACTGAATATTGCGACTTCAAGTAGAATCAGATAATCAGTTCCGAACGCAGATCCAAACCCTTCAATACACTTACTAGAATTATGAAATACAAGACTTATAGACAGATGAAATAAATATCTACAACTCAAAACAGCATAAAATACCCAAACAATAATATGATAAAGGTCACAAGCTTACATGCATCGTGTGAGTCTTTCCACTACTTGTCACTCCATAGGCAAAAATAGTTCCTGTAATTGAAACAGATCATTGCAAGATTTATATGCAGACAATGGAATGCTATTACAACACACACACACATAGAAGAGAGGGGAAGGGAAGCAAGAAAAAGTTGATAGGACTAAAAAGCAGAAGCTCACTAGCTTTAACATGAGAACTAACACTATTAGGGGATTACTTAGTCAAATTATGGCGACCAAACATAATAATGCTTAAAGAAACACTCGCCATGGGGAAGTATGAATTCAAGATTGAAAGAGAGAGCAATTATAAAAAGGTTGAGACTTGAAATAAATAAACCCTGATGAAAGTATGATTTCAGGATATGACACCAATCAGACTGTCACATACTATATAATCAAGGATAAGTGCATTATCGTTACTACTACTCAAAGAAATTATGAATTCATATGGTTATGATAAGTTTATAGGTATTTCCCATGTATCAAACTAAGGTGCAAGTGAAAATTTAAATATTATAAACGAGACATCTTATTCTAGTATTCTCCCTTATATTGTTTTCAAGAGAGGGATGACGGAGGATATAGAGTTGTGATGACTGATGACATAGGAATAACTGGAATTGGAGATCTTAAAGTGCTTTTATAATCATGGTGTGTGGTTTTCATCTTGTGCGCCAAACATAGTCTCTAAAAACTGAAATTGACCATAGTTTACTACATCCATAGTAAGAAAGCAAGATTATGGCCTATTTTGTAAATTTCATATCCATTCAACCATTTTGTGAAGCTTGTGAAGTATATCATTTTGAAAACCTTAGCATGCATCATCAAATTATGGTGTTTTGTTTGTAGTTTATGAGAATTAACAGTATTTTGTCAACAATGTATTCATACGACACTTGACGTCTATTACGGTTCATGGTTGTCTTGTATTGACAAATGACAATTGATGTAGTAACAATGCAAAGCATTCAAAGTTTGTTTGTTGTATATAAATTATTGTCTTTGTAAGACTCTAACTAACATAATGATTCATATCTTCAGCACCAATGCTATTCAGACACTCCATATAAGGACCAACATTAGCTCATATGTCATAATCATCTCTTTTGTCACATGATTGTGATTGGAAGAAAGAAAACGCATCAGAATATATCAAGTAGTAAAAGTTAACCACAAACACCTGATGACACAGCTACAGAAACTATAATGCTTACTCCAACTCAGATATGCATTATGATATATTGTGATTACTGCAGATCCTATGTCACATTTTGAAAATTCAATAAATAGCAGAAAATGAAAAAAGCAATAGAAAAGGAAAAGAGATAATACCATTAACGCCTTCCATTGCACCGCTAACAACATGTTGGGCTGCAATGTCGTATACATGACGTGTCGTGGTTGTAGGCCCAAACACCCGATCTAGATACGATTTATGATAAGCAGAAAAAAATGGGACTTACAAAGCCAGTCAAGATTTATGAACCCCAGAAAAGTCCAAATTAGAAAGATCCTTAATAAGTAATATTAGAATTAGACTCAAAAACCCAATCTAGATATGAATCATGATAAGAGAAGATAACAGAATGTGGATATGTCTAACTCACATTTGCAACTTAGCATGAAAAACAAACTATTCTGTCTATCAGCCTCTTAAAAGCTACATGCCAGTCTTTCCATAATCCATAGAAACAACTCGCTCATGATAACTAACTATTAAATGGCTTCTCTCTACCTCCCATAATTGCCATTTATTAAGCCAATTCCGGCAGAGTTCTATTTTATAAACACATGCAGTGTTTATTAATCCAAACTGGAAATAGAAAAGTGCAAAAAACAAATCCAACCAACTTCCACTCCCTAATACTTTTCCCATAAACAAGTAAACAACTACACTTTCCATTATTTAATTATTTATGTCCCATTCACTAACATAGTTTACTCATTTGACTCGCCTTTGCAAAAGATGCACTTTTGTTTAGCACTTTTTGTCCAGTACCCACTAATTCTTGCAAGTCTAGTATTTTTCACGTAATCATGTATTTTGTAGAAACTTAATGACTATCGTATCGCTTACAACCTATAGCATGGTACAAGAAGTCCAATAATTTATCTCACTTGTTCAACTACCGTATCCGGTCCCTAATAGGCTTATACAACACTTATAATATCAAACAGCGCTGCACTCAAAACTGCTAATTACAGTATACTTGTTCTAATTACACCCGTTTTACTTAATTTCAAATTTTAATCATAACTCATGATCATCAACAATCTTAAAACATTAATAAATAAAACATAACCAAAATGTAATACATACCATATGCATAAGCTATCGATGGAGTCTCCTCATTCCGTAAAATCGTTTCTCCATCTGCATACCATGCTATCTCCTCTCCTCGTTTGATTTCCCTCGGACTATATACACATGCAATAACAATTATTTTACATCCAAACTAACTGCAATACATATACATACAAGTGTGTGTATATATATATATATATATATAATAAAAATACAAACATGTTTGAAATATAGGGTTAATTGTCTGAAAATGTATCAACTTCACCCGAATTTACTTGGAAAGTTTCAATAGTCAAACTTTCAATTATTGCTTGTTTATGTATCCAGTGACTTATTCACAGGTAATAGGTGTTATCTGCTAACGTGGCAACCGGTACGACATCACCAAAAGCCACCTCACCGCTTTTCAAGTTACAAGAGATCAGGTACATATACTAGCAATGGCCGAAATTTTTATGCATACAATACAAATTTTAACGTTTGATACATACAATAGAATTCTGAATAAACTTCAACGCATTTCAGATACAATTATTTACGCGTATATAATATAATAAATTGTATACATAAATGATAAGATTTGCAAGGAGAATTGATCACCTGAGAGGCCGAAACCGAACAGTAACAGTAACATTCTCTTTCGATCTCTCAAAATTCACCGGCAAATTCTGAGAGTATATATACTGCGGTTTACTTCTAGCAGATGAAGCTGGAGAACTGAGATTATCAACAGAAGCTTCTGGAAACTGTTTAGAAGAAGAAGTAGTTGAAGAAGAAGGTGAATTCGCATATTTCGAAGTCGATTTCCGTGTTTGTAACGTCAAATCCATCGCTGAAATTGAGCTTCAAACTGTAAACGTAATCGTGTTTCGATTTAACGATTCCGGTGAATCGCATTGAGAATTTGATTAGATCTGAAGAATGTGATTGAATTTGAGAGCGGAAATGAAACTTCAACTGTTCAATCTTATTACACGAGAAGAAGAAGGTTTTTGGAGTGATAAAAAGGTAAAAAGGGGAAATGGATAGCCTCTGTGTAGAGTATATAGAGATAGAGTGGTGTATCTAATGAAAACAGCTTCCACTCCTTTTGGGCGTTTGTAATAATTATTGAAACTTTTTAATTTATTTATTCTAATTCTAATTCTAATTGTTTGGTAAAAAGTATTTATTTTGATATTTTATCATACATCATAAATAATTAATAATTAATTATTAATTATTAATTATTAATAATTAATTATAATATAATTTAAGAAATTAATTTAATCATCTGAGATGCTAGCTTAATACTCGTGTAATGTATTGGCGAAAACAAGATGGTGATGGTGGTGGACAAGTGGTGTAGAAGGCTAGAAAAAGGATCAGAATGTTAAAGTGTGTTTTCAAGTTGTGTTTACATAGTAATTGAGAGAAAACGTGTTCGACATGTAGTGAAGGTGAGTCTTTTTCGAGGATATACATATTCGCCTAACGTAAAAGAACTTATATTTTAGACATGATTTTACCAAAACAAATTGTTTTATATACCATAATTATTGTAGTTTATAAATCACATTCCTGTTATATAATTATGATTTAGATTACTCTTTGGATGTGGTTACTTCATATTAGAATGTTATTTTGATCGTCTTATCAAGTGGTGGTACAAATGTCACATTAGTACGTGGGCAATGGATTTGTTATCTATTGTCATTATAATATGGTCCATTTCTTGGTAACAAATGTGGTCGTTTTCCAATACGATTTAATTGCTAAATTTATTTATGTGTATTTTACAATATAAACTACTTATTCGCAAGTTTGTGAGTCAATTTTTAAGGATCGACCCCGCTCTCATACTTTTTTGAAAAACCTCTCAAGCGAGAGTAAAAATTATGGGAACCGTAGGCTACTTAACATCCACTATATTAAAGATATTACAAAATTGGAGACACTCAACACTCAACACTTTTGAATATCGTCACACTACTCTCAATGGTTGATTACAAAAAATGGAATTCGCGCCGTCATCATTGAATCACCAAGACCACCACACGGGACGGAGGGAGACGACTCATACACTCTCACTTTTTCTCTCAACCTCCTCATTTAAACCCTACATGTAACTCCTATTTATATAGGCAAACACCCAACTTGTTGATTAAATTAACTTCTTCTCTAAGTTAAACTTGATCACTAAGATTCTCCGTTATATGAAAACTACCAAATTTACTGAATACTAATTTAGGTAATCGAATTAAATCCTAACAAATTTAACATCACCTTTCGGAAACATAAAATGTTTTATTAGTAAAATAAATAGCAACATTACTACTATAATTTATACAAATTTATGTATATATTCTAATTATTTACTAATAAACTATCAATGTTATTATATTTATAATAATAATAATAATAATAATTAATCACGTATATAAGAATGAAAGTACGTTACATGTCATTTTCGGAAAACAAAAAACGGAGAAAAAATTCACGAGCATCTCGTGGCATGGTGCACAAGATGGCCCCAAGAAAATGATGCATACATCCACGTGTCGCTATCTAATGGGTCCATATATGTTCCATTGAAAAATCTTATACTTAAAGATAAATATGTTCATTTAAACTTTGTTATATATTTTTTGGTTTTAATGAATTGAACAAGTATGATTTCCCACTTTTCAGGCATTTCCTAAAAGGTTTCAAGACTATGTCGTTTAGCATATTTTCATGAAAGTTGTTGTTTGGGGGGTTATAAAATCAAATTTTATCATTTTTATGTTTCTTTATATGCAAAAAATACGAAAATGGTAAGTACAAATAAAATATAGATGTCAAAGTTTGCACATATAGACCATTTGTCGTGTTCCCATTGCCTATGACTAAGAGGGGAATGATCTAATGTGCTAGCTAGTAAATCATGTCAAGATTTTTGATCACGTCATTTTGATGCATGCGAATATATATGTGGTACCAATCACTACATATTGTAGCTAGTTAGTGCTTATTAAATAGGGAAGGCCCAGTGCTCTCCTTCTATTTATCATCAAACGGGTAAAATAGAGCGAAAACTATATTTTTTTGAAAAATAATTTTGTTGATTGGTTAGTTAACGATTCATATCTTTATGTTGCAAATGACCAAGCCTTTTGAAATTATCACTTTATTGTAATGTAGTTTCATATAGAGGCGGTGTTACAATTACAGAATCCTGGACTATATCATGGAAAATCAACTCTCTCAAATGCATCATCCAGTTCGACCACTGCTTTACTAGTTGGTGATACTGGAGAAAAGGGTGAATTGATAACTGAGGATTTGTGTTTTATCGCTTCATCTGGAAGTGATACAAAAGAAAAATCTACTGAGAAGTCACCTCAAGGGCATCATAAAATGCCAATGAGTGTGAAATCTGCTGAACAGCAACTGTCTGTTCTTGCTTCTTTTGTTGCTTCCTATGAGAATTATATTCAAGGGAAAATCAATGATCCAGCTATGTTTGATGAAGACTATGATTAGATAGACCCTGATGACCTTGAAGAAATGGATCTCCAGTGGCAACTAGCTATGGTGTCAAGGAGAGTTAAAAATTTCTTGAAGCGTACTGGAAGGAAGGTGGTAGGTAATCGACCAGGGTTTGATAAATCCAAAGTTAAGTGTTATAACTGTCAAGGTTTCGGACACTTTGCTCGGGAATGTCAACGACCAAAGGTTGATGTCAGCAATGGAAGACAAGGCTCGGGAAGTTCTTTAGCTTCCAAAGCCTTGGTGGTTCAACAACTTGATGGTTCTTATGATTGGTCTGCTCAGCCTGAGCAAGCTCTTATGGCTGAGATAGATAATCAAGAGAAAGCTGCTGAATCTACATCCTATATGCCGACTGATGTGGATTATCAAGTAACGGTGCCAGAAGTCACACCAAAAGCAAGTGATGATGATGTGCTATACATGGATTCAACTGAGGATATGAGTCCAGATGATTTTGTAGCACATATGGCTGAACTTCAAACAGACAAGAAAAGGGTATGTCTTGATATGCTTACTCTTGTTGATGTCTGTAATCTAGTTACTAGTTTGCAATCACAAGTTAGTGTATTTGCTGATTCATATAATACGTTGAAATCTGAATTAGAAATTGCTAAATGTGATGCTCAAAGGTTTAGTGAGGATAAACTAGCTCTAAAAGAAAAGATTAAGTCTGATGCTGCTGATAAGACCACGTTAAGAGACACTATAAATGAACAATGTGTTAAGATAGATGGTTTGTACTTAAATCTAAGAGACTTAAATCAAAACATGGCAAATAAAGATGATGAGCTAACTGAGTCAAAACTGAAATTGGTTGAGCTTAATCGTAAGTTTGAGAGTTATAGAACCTCATCTTTAACTATGGACTCTATAATTGATGCTCAACGTAGTGTTAAGGATAAGACTGGATTAGGATACACTGATGTACCTCCTCCGTTTAATTCGAATTACACTACTTCTGTTGACTTAGAAATGATGGATGTAGATACTAAACCTGAGAATTTAGTAACTAAGAAGTCTGAAAAGTTAGAGACACAGAAGGTCGTTCATAAGGATCCATCATCTGATGTCAGTAAGAACACACCATTCCCTAAAGTACAGTTTGTCTCGAGTGGAATGATGGTTGATACTGACATAAATGATGAAATTATTAAGGAACAAGGCAATACACCTTTAGTGTCTGAAACTCAGGCTGAAAACGAAAAGGCAAAAGTGGTTAAGTCACGAAAGCGGAAATCTTGTTTCAAATGTCACCAAAAGGGGCATGTGGCTTCCTGTTGTCCTAACAAGAAGTTGGAAACATCACATAAGCTCGTGAATAACCGTGAGACACCGAAGGTCTCTAGTTCAAATGTAGACAGGTTAGGTACCAAACTGGGATTAGGTACTAAACCTGTGAACATTCTGAAAAGAGATGTTACTCATAGTGTCTCTCCACCTAAACCTAAACGGCCTTATATTCTAAATGACAATAAGCCTAGAGATAAGACACCGTCGAGATTTAGGACTCCAAGTAGAAACCACAGTCAATTTGAGAGTGGTTCTACTTCACGTACACATAGAGTTGATTATGTGCCTAAGAGGTTTTCTACTCACTCTCCTCAGAGGCATAAGACTTCAGATCATCAACAACCTCCAACTTCTTTAGCAGTTACCAAGACTATTGACAATAATAGTTATGGTTACTTTAAAAAGGTTCAAATTGTTGATGATAAGGGACAGACCAAGACCGTAATGGCTTGGGTCCCTCTTCAGAACTAATTGTGTACAACTTGTTATGTGCAGGAGCAGACTGTGAACAAGGACAGTTGGTGGTATGTAGACAGTGGTTGTTCTCGGCACATGACAGGTGAAAGAAGTCTACTGAAGGACTTCAAAGGTGGAATGAAACAGCGTGTTCATTTCGCTGGTGATAAAGGAGGAGTAATAACTGGGAAAGAAAGAGTTTCAAATGGAACTTTGACTCTAGAGGATGTGAATTATGTTGAAGAACTAACTCACAACCTTGTGAGTGTTTCCCAAGTCTGTGATAAAGGTCTTTCTGTACATTTCAATGAGACAGAAGCCTTAGTCCTGAAGCCGGGTTTCACCATCCCTGATGAATGGATATCAATGAGGGCTCCAAGGAAGAAGGACATCTATGCAATCCACATGGGTGCTCCTATTACTTCGATGGAGTCGACATGTCTTTTATCCAAGGCTTCTGAAGCAGATGCACTTTTATGGCATAGGAGAATGGCTCACCTGAACTTTCGTAAAATGAACTATATAACCAAGAATGGTTTAGTTCTGGGTGTACCACAAAAGCATTTCGAGTCTGAAGATAAGTGTGTTCCTTGTATGAAAGGAAAACAACATAAAAAACCACACAGGTCTAAGACTGAAAACTCCATTTTCTCGCCATTTGAATTGCTGCATATGGATCTTTTTGGGCCAATAAGCAAAAGAAGTATAGGTGGCAAATGGTACTGTTTAGTTGTTACAGATGATTTCTCTAGATTTTCTTGGGTATTCTTTTTGGGATCTAAGGATGAAACTCCTGGTATTCTTATGGAGTTCCTAGATCTAATAGAGAATATCTATAGAACACGAGTTAAGAGAATTCGTAGTGACAATGGAACAGAGTTTAAGAATTCAACGTTCAATTTCTATTGCTTAAGCAAAAGGATACAACATCAATTCAGTGCACCTTATGAACCTCAACAGAACGGTGTTGCTGAAAGGAAAAATAGAACGTTGATCGAAGGAGCTAGAACAATGCTTGCAGATTCAAGGCTTTCGGTCATTTTCTGGGCAGAAGCGGTGAATACAGCATGTCATGTTCTAAACAGAGTTCTTACGGTTAAAAAGCAGAACAAGACTTGTTATGAGCTTTTGAACAATAAGAAACCTAACTTAAAAGGGTTTGAACCCTTTGGAGTTTCATGTACTTTGCTGAAGACTAGCAATCAACAAAAATTTGGTGAGAAGGCTGACGAAGGATATTTCCTAGGTTATGTGCCTAATTCACCAAACAAACGTGTCTTCAATAAAGCTACGGGACGTGTGGAAATAGTTTATAACATTGAAGTTACGAGCTACACACATGACGTACATAAGGGATTAAATTGGCAATTCGACTATTCAGATCTCTTTAAGTCTTTTAATGTCCCAATTAGTGACTACAAAGTTGACTCAGAAATCTCTGAACATTTATTGTCGGGTGATGGGGATATTGGCCCTGCACCAACATCAAATGTTCCTAGAGATACAACTTTTGTAGATCCTAATCATGCTTCAACGAGTGCCACACAACAATCTTCGGATGAAAATATACCTCTATTGAAAGAGATTGGCACTAATTTAGAAGAAGAAATAGAACTTGAACCAATGACGACAACAAGAACTAACAAAAATCATCCTATTGAAAATATCATTGGTGATCCAAATGCACCGGTTCAAACTAGGGCCAGTGTTTCTGAGTACACTAGCTTGTATGCTGAAATGAAAGAGACAGGGGTTACAAATCTATGTCTATATTCATGCTTTATCTCACAAGTTGAGCCTAAGAATGTGCAAATGGCATTGAAGGACAACTCATGGGTAGAAGCAATGCAGGAAGAACTTTCTCAGTTCTCCAAACTGCATGTTTGGGAGTTGGTTGATTTACCAAGTGGTGAATATCCAATTGGCACTAGATGGGTCTTTAAGTGTAAGAAAGACGATCGGGGAATCGTGATTCGCAATAAAGCTCGTCTAGTCGTTCAAGGCTTCAACCAACAAGAAGGAATTGACTACAATGAAGTGTTTGCACCTGTGGCTAGTCTTGAGGCAATTAGGTTGTTCTTAGCATTTGCAGCTTCAAAGAAAATGAAAGTTTATCAGCTGGATGTTAAGAGTGCCTTTTTGTATGGCAAAGTCAAGGAAACGGTGTATGTTTCTCAACCACTAGGGTTTACTGATCCATTGTATCCAAATAGAGTATATCGTCTTGATAAGGCTCTATATGGATTACATCAAGCACCAAGAGCGTGGTATGAAACACTATCAACTTATCTTCTTGAGAATGGTTTTACAAGAGGAAGAATTGATAGTACACTTTTTGTGAAATGGAAGAAACGGGACTTTCTACTTGTTCAAGTGTATGTTGATGACATTATCTTTGGGTCATCTGACGAAAAGATGTGTCAAGAATTTGAGCAAGTTATGAAAGGCAGTTTCGAGATGTCTGCTATGGGAGAGTTGAACTTCTTCTTAGGGTTACAAGTTGACCAAAAGAAAGATGGTTTCTTTATTCATCAATCTAAATATACACATGAGCTGTTAGAACGTTTCAAGATGGATGAATCTCGTATTTACAAAACTCCTATTCCAGAAAATCACGGACTCGGTCCTGATACATCGAGTGATCAGAATGTAGATCCTACGTTATATAGGGCTATGATTGGATCACTAATGTATCTGACTGCATCTAGACCTGACATTATGTTCGCTGTTTGTATTTGCGCAAGATATCAGGCTAATCCGAAAGAGTCACATATGCAAGCGGTAAAAAGAATCTTTCGTTACCTCAAAGGGAAGCCGAAGCTGGGACTTTGGTATCCGATTGAAGGAGACTTAGATTTTGTTGCTTATACTGATTCGGATTATGGTGGGTGTAATCAAAATAGAAAGTCTACGACCGGAGGATGTCAATTCCTAGGAGGTAGACTTGTGTCTTGGCAGTGCAAGAAGCAAAGCTCAGTAGCCATTTCTACATGTGAAGCTGAGTATGTTGCAACTGGCAGCTGTTGTTCCCAAGTATTGTGGATACAACAGCAATTGCGAGATTATGGGCTAAACTTTACCGATACTCCTATGATGATCGATAATGAATCGACGATCTCTATAGCCAATAATCCGGTAAAGCACAGTAAGACGAAACACATTGATATTCGTCATCATTTTATTCGTGATTGTGCCGAGAAGAAGCTTATTAGGTTAGTTAAGGTTGCCTCTTCTAACAACTTGGCAGACCTATACATTAAAGCTTTCGACAGGGCACGTTTTGAGACATTAGTTCAACTAAACGGAATGAGGAATCTAGAATAACTAGTCTTCCAAAGGAATATGTAATAGTCAGTAAGTCTTAATTTTATGTTTTCAAAGGGGTTGGCGTATGACATTCATTTGCTTATTACCTAAAGGGAATCGCCTCCTATAATATACAAAAAGAAAATAAACCATAAAAAGTTTAAGTTTTTATTTGCTGGGAAATGATAGTACATTAGGAGAAGAAGCTTAACAATAATAAGTATGAGTCTTAAGTTAGATGTGTTAGTAGATTCTAGTATGTCACATTAACGTTACATATTTACAACCAGGACGATCCTTATATTTATTTCATTATACACCTTTATCCACACATTATAATTGGATAAGAATAAAATTAAGTCTAAACAGATTCATTATATGATGTACTGGTAGGCAAATTATACTATGATTTTTGAGCATTTAATAAGCATTAATTCTCATGCATATTATCCAGTGTGACTTATTATATGATGTATGACATAGGTCTTAATTTGAGAATGATAGTATCGCCATACACTGTTATCAACAATATATGAATATATAATCTGACAAATAGTTAGAAATATGATTATTAGCAAAACTACTGGTGACTTTGTTGTACTACGTACAGAACTGAAACCTTTAGTTTCGCCAATGGTCTCAAACTTATTTTGCTCATACTAAGGGATCTTCTATTGTACTATGTACAGATCTAGAACCTCTAGTATCTTCAAAATCTGTTTGATATTTGTCAAGCTTTAAAATAACTCAAGGATATGTTATATGTTACGAAAAGTGCATCATTTAGTAACCTCTACCTTGGATGTCAACGATACAGTGTTATGAATTATACTTGATTTCTCAGTATATCATATATTGGTACACACTAGTTAATATGCATACTAACAATAAAGGTTTGCTCGGAAATCGTTGAATAATTTGTTTATATGGATCATAATATCGGTAATCATCTTGAACCGTCGATGACAAATGAATGTTCACTTCGGTGAATAATTCGTTCTCAGTAATATAAATGTATGTTCATAGAACGTGTTATTTCATGTGGATAAAGGTAACCAAGTTATAATCTTATAAATATAAGTTCATAAATGGTTAAGTTGTAATTTTTCTGTAACTTGTTTGAATTTCATAAGATATGGTTACTAACAATCTTCTTAGACTTGGTTGATAAATTATAATGTACAGCTTATTCTTCCTAATATGATCCCTAAGCAGATAAATTCTTAACACCAAAAATATGTAGTGTTTATCCTTTTGTTTTATTAATAAAATGGTACTTGATACTACTCATTAGTTTGTTTGTTTTTTTTATTTATTACGTCTTTTATTTTTGTTTATCCTTTGGAAGTAAGTTAATCTGTAATTTATCGTTCTGGTATCGTGTTGAATAAATGTGACAACAACACATTGGAAAGTTCAAAATATTGACTTGCAAAAGTTCAATTTATATTTACAACTAAATTTGCATGAAAAGTCAATATTGCGAAGTTGACTAGTCAACGTTGCGAATTGAGTTTTGAGTATAAAAGGAACAGGTCCTGCGAGCCCACTTCTCACTTTCCAAATATCCCCTGCGAACTGAAATTTTACTCCTGCGAGCCGACTTTCAGCGAACCCAGATCGTGTTTTTCACTCCGTAGAACATTTACAACTTTCGATTACGCATCTTTTAAAGTAAGAATCACTCGATTACACCGTCTAATTTGTGTTTAATCGATCGTTTTATGCTTTAAATGTTTCGGTTTAGAGTTTCACGGATTTTGTACAAATAAGTGAAAAGTAAAACCTAAAACTCTTAGAAGTTGTTAATCGGACTGTAATAAACATGTTTATGCCATTTAATCGCGTTTAAAATTGTTCGACCATCGGGTTAGAATTTCTTGGTGAACCAGACGCTCCTGCGAACCGAGCTCAGTCTCAATTCGCAGCGAACCCAATAGGTTGACTTCGTTGACTGCGAAGCGAACTTATATGTTGACTTCGTTGACCATAGCGAAGCGAACTGACATTTGTTGACTTCGGTTGACTTAGCGAACCGAATCGTTATGCTGACTTTGGTTGACCTTAGCGAACCCAATAGGGTTGACTCACGTTGACCTCTGCGAAGCGAACTGGATGTTTGACTTCCATTGACTGCGACGCGAACTTAATGTTTGACTTTGTTTGACCTGCGAAGCGAACATAGGAGTTGACTTTCGTTGACTAGAGTGAACTCAATCACCTATTTGACTTTAGTTGACTGAAACCTTACTGACTCATGTTGACTTCGCACATTAAGTTAATTTTCTAGACTTGTATTCGATTTGAGATCTTTATGATTACAAATAAAATACACATTGCAATTGTTAATTATCTGTTATATGTTTAGACTTAAGGACTTAATGTTATAAGTGAAATGCATATAATATTCGAATTCTGTTCTATTATATCGAAAGACTTCCGACTCATATGTAGTCGTGCGACGTGTTCCGATTTTTATCGGCGGTATGATTTTTCAGATTATCTACTAGCACTTACGAACTGTGTATAATTTAGAGAATATAATTGAAAATTAAGTCTTGTATGCTTAATCGTTCAATTAAGTTCAGTAAATTAACTTATTAATTAATAGTAAACGTCGATGTTTGGTGATTGTTATTGTTCACAATACATAAACGTTTAAAATTAATTAATGTTCGATAAGATGTCCTTTTATAAGCTAATTGCCATTTGTGTGTATCTTATGATTACATATATGGCTGCTCGATCTTTCACTCCTGGTCACAATATTTTGGTGAACTTGGATATAAATGATTGTGGAGCTGCACGGTTCACAGAGATTCTGACGTATTTAGCACGTTCGAGGATTCGATATGCTATTACGGAGTCTCTGCCACTGTCCCGAGATCTTCTGGAACAATTCTGGGATAATATAGTATTTGACGGTGCAGAAAACCCTCCGGTTATTCGCACGAGGGTTAATAACCATCCAGTGGTTTTCTCTGCTGATGATCTGAGACAGATTCTACATCTGGGAACAGTCGATCAGGAAGCTGGACCTTCGGTGTACACCTCTGACTTCATTGAGGGTGCACTAGGTAGAATGGGTTATTCTGGACCCAAGAGAGGCCGCCTGTTTGTGAAGGCGTTTGTACTCGGCCAGTGGAGATTTCTCTTTCACATTACTGTTACCATCTTTGGTAACAAGAAGGGTGGATACGATGAGTTGAGCCCCGAGCTTCTGTCTGGCTTGCTGTCCCTGGTGTATAACAAACCATACAGCTTCTCGTCCTACATCTTCAACTCCTTCATTGGGCAGATAACCGGCACTGTTCGATCAAAGTTCATGGTATATCCGAGGTTCTGCATGCTTATCATTAAACACTGTATCCCTGATCTTCAAGGATTTCAGCCAGATCTGCGTGTAGACACCATTGGATTAAGGACCTACAATGCGTGCTTTCTTCATTCTTCCAGACGTCCGGATCAGGTCAAACCTGAAGCATGCGACCTGTTCGGTCATCTTCTAGATGCCGCATATGTAGCTCCACCAAATAATGGTTGGTTGGATGATGGAGCCCAACCTAAAGTACAACCTCAGCCAGCAGTTGTGGCTCAACACCTTGGGCCGCAAGAGCTTATAGAAGATGTTATACATCAAGTTGGACAACCTGACATTGCGGCTCAGGTTTTACATGAGGTTCTGATAGAAAACGATGATGCTACTGATCCTCTCCTACGTGAGATAGATCAATATCAGGTATTATTTATATCATCATTGTTCAACGTACATGTAATTTATAAGTTACTTATCATCTATTATCATTCATCTTGACTAGGCTCCTGAAGCTGTAGACCCAGAGGTCATTCGACCTGAGGGTGAACGGGATCAGGCGAGTCTGGATGTTGGGCCCTCTAGTGCCTTTGGCAAAGATGGTGCCACCACATCTGACTCTGATAGTGAGGAGATTGATGATGATCTTCCTCATCCTTCTACTTTTTCGGGTATTCCTGCGGGAATGATCCGGAGAGGTTCCAAGCTGATCATGGATCCTGCCTTAAAGGGCAAGCGCAAAGTTGATGATATGGATCCTGATTTTTGCATGCTTGACGAGGACACAGATGTTGAAGAGGATCATTCTCTTCAGACGCAACGGCGAAAGTGTATTCGTTCAACTACTTCTCAGCTGACGATTGGCAATTTGGCTAGTCCAGTCGCTCCAGATACACAACAGCAGGCTAGACCTGCGGTGCAACGTCCGAGTGCTCCGGTATCTGAAACCTCAGAGAAGGTTAGAGATACGAGTACTTATAGTTATTCAGAGATTGAGACAGTTTATTCTATTACTTTTACTGATAACTATTGTCTAACAGGAGCCTGCTGCTGACGTTACTGTCACGATTCAAACTACTAAGGCTAGTCGAATCGTAGCTCGCTTACTCCTGACGGACATTGCCACCCAGATTGGACAACATTTTGTTTAATCTGGAACCACACCTATTCCCTAGGCATCTACCTCTGTGAGAGCTTCTGAGCGGTTCTCAGATTTGGAACGTCGTGTTCAAATTTTAGAGACTCAGAATGCTACTCTTGCAAAGGAGCTGGTAAATCAAGGCGAAGCCTATACTCATCTTCTGCGGTCGCATATGCTTCTCTTTAGAGAATCTGAAGATCAACAGAGACAGCTTGATCGACTCCAAGGCCTTGTCACCAATTAATTGAAGGGCAAGTCGCCTCAGGGGGAGATCTTGATATCCAATGAGGCTTGCAGAGAAGATGAACTAATAAGGAAGAGAAGAGAAGATACATACGATGATCCCAATGCCCAGAAAGATAGAGAGCCGACTGGTCCTTCAACGACCGGTGAGCCGTCTACAATTCAGGGGGAGTCTGAGCCTGCTGGGACAAGTGGTGTTGGTGGTGATGGTACTGGTACTGCTGCTGGTGCTAGTAATGTTGGTGAGAAATTCACCACGGAATAATTTTTTTTAATATGTATTCTCTATATTGATTGTAATAACTCTTATAATCAATGAAAGACTTATATTAAAAATTATTATTATTTGTTTCATGTTCATATAATATAAGATTAGTTATATACGATTTAGACCTTAGATGTTATGTTACAGGTTAAAATGATATAAGACTAATTATATAAGACTAATTATATAAGATTTTGACTTGAGATTCATCTTGACAAGTTAAAATTATATAAGATTAGTAATTGATAGTGATTTCGTGAAAGAAATGATAAAGAAACTCTTGATAAAAGAATTTATATTATTCATTTGATTCATGACATTTATATCACTTGTAGATATGAATGATGAAAGCGATTCCGACACTGAAGTCGAAGAAGAAGTAGATTATGATCTAGAGGAGGGAGAGTTTGTACCTCCTGAAGATTGGACTTCTATTTCTTATGTTGGGTTAGACGAAGGTGTAGATCCCGATGCTAATATCGATGAACACATCGTGAGCCCTTCAAAGACTAAAGTGGTTATTCAGGAAGAAGACGGAGAAAGAGTGATTGATTTAGATGAAGATCTAGATGATTCGACTGATTCTGAAGATGATCTTCCTGATAGGCTCAAAAATAATCCGATGTTTAGGCCTTTGGAGAAGAAGAAAAAGGAGAAGACTAGGATTAGTGAAGTGGATATCTTTGGAAAGCGTATACCTAGAAGAGGTATTATTGGTTGGTACTTCGACGTAGATTTGCAGCTTTTTGCTATAAAGAGATTTGATGGAGTTCAATACTTCGAGAAGAAGCTTGCAGTCTTCAGTTCTTTGCCAAGATTTGAAATCCGAGACTTGGCTAGATTAGAATTGAACAACCCTAGTAATGATCCATTTGGAAGATATGTCGAAAAGATTATCAAGACTGAGGGTTGGTCAATGAAGTTTGAAAGAATTAAGCCAAGAATCGGAAAAACAATTAAGCTTGAAGAAAGAAGCGAAAGAACAAGAAGGCGTCGTAGAAAGAAGATATATCCAGCTGTGAAATGCATACAACAGATTCCTCTGAAAGCTATGCCTCAAGATATCTTAGGTAAGCTGAAGAGATGGTCTGTAGATTCAGTGACTGGTGAAGCTCTCATGTTTGTACATGATGATGAAGTTGAAGATGAAGAGAGAGAGATCTTAAAGATTTATGATCGTCGACATCTGATGAACCTATCAAAGGCTGACCTATTGATGTTACACAAGAATAGGATCACAGCGATTGAAGGTTGGGAAGATGTTGCACGAGATTATCAGTCAATGGTGAAGACATGTATTAAGCTGAAGATATATGCAGGTAGCAAAATTTACAACTGATTACCAAAGACAACTTGAAGACAAAGACTTAAAGATGCTAGAGCTATTGTCAAGGGGGAGTCTGTTGAGACATGTTTTGTGACAATAGATCTAGCTTGTTATAGCTTGTATTAGTACTTTTAGTAATTGTAATCAAGTTTGTACTTTGGTTTTGAATTGTAAATGAAATATATTGCTTGGTAAACATTTTAGAGATAAATATCAAAAGGCTGAAAAATGTTGACCAAAGTTGACCGCGAACCGAGTCAGTTCGCAGAACAAAAGTGGTCTGCGAACCGAGTCAGTTCGCAGGACAAGTTTGTGCTGCGAACTGAGTGAGTTCGCTGGGCCGACATGGGCTGCGAACCGAGTCAGTTCGCAGAGCCCATGTATGTGCGAACTGAGACGAATATATATGAAAATTAGGGTTTTCATATTCATAACTTTTGCTTATTCACTGAACCCGGCGACCTGCGATTCCAGAGACCTCCAAGAAATTCTAAAGGCTAGGTATTGATTGTTAACACTTGTTATAATTGATACAAAGCAATTAGACAATTGATTCGCTAATATATTGCGAAAGAATTTGTTATAGATCCTATAACTAGTATTGAGGGATTCCGCACCTTAATACATTAGATAACCTCGTTATCGATCCAAAACAACGGGACTTACAGAGATGAATATGAAGTTGGCTAAAGTTAGGGTTTGAGGATAATGTATGTGATGTGTTTTGAGGATGAAGAAAAGGGTATTATGGTCATTTATTCACGACTTAATGGAAAAAAAATGAAACTGGTTAAATGAGCGATTAGGAAAACGAAATTGCAAATATAAGAAGTTCAGGTGACACTAATTAAACTAAACGTGATTTTTGGACAAACATAAACCACCCAGACAATTTTTCTCATAAAATAGTATGAAAATACCATTAATACGTACGTCGGAGATGTTCTAAGTTTCTAATATATACCTTACCGCTTACATATTTTGTCATCTTTTATGCGTGTTTTGTTACCTGCTTCACTTTTCAATCTTAAACTATAATTATAATCATGATTAACACTTATTAACAATCATTGGTATTGGTTTTGATGAATAATGAGCATTATAGTTACTGCGTTATTATTAATAAAAAATGCTTTCTTTTAAAAATAATATGTTAGAATATTATTTTAATTATTGTAATTAATAGGATACCCCATGATGGGTGGCAAATGCTGTCTACCAAAACAAGTGGGTAGACTTTGTTTTTTTTTTCCTTTTTCAAAATGGATGGACTTTTTATAGTTTTGTTTGGCAATTTTTTAGGCAATTTTGTTCTTTCTCTAAGATTTGTTTTTATACTCACGTCAACGGGATGATTCAAATGATAAAGTTGAAAACTTGTGAGAACTACTAATTTACGTATTTGTTAGCATATAATTAACTTCATTTGTACGTGAATATTGACGTACATTTAATCGAGAAAGATAAAAAGTCAAAAACTCTTAAGATTATGTCTAAAGCACAAAATAACAAATGTATGTTCACATATAAACGATCATGTGAATAAATCGGTTAGAATGTATTTTAAAACGTAATTCTAAGGGTTTTTAGCTTCTTCTTTTTCTCAAGCGAATCTACATAATTGTTCACATATGAATGAAGTTCATTACATAATTGTTCACATATGAATGAAGTTCATCACATGTGAATAATACATAATCTAGTATTTTTACGAGTACTAAACTTTTATTTGATTTTAATTTGAATAAACAATGATCATATACTCATATCTCAATATTTTTTAAGATAACTAATTTAAATATGAATGTATTTTAACTAGTAAGAATATCATTTATCGTTTTAAAAGATTTATATTTATATTATATATAAAAATAAAATATCATGTATAACTAAATATCTTTTTTCTTTAATTATTTTATTAAGAAGTTTAAGAGGATATAAGTTACTTTCTTTATTTTTTATTTTTTTCATTTGCATAAATATCAACTACTCAGTGTCCCAATCATTATGTAGTAATGGGGCATGAGATTAGGTGGATTGATCTTTCTTCTCATTTTTGGCACTTTTTGACGTTGACAATGTACCCATTTCATTAAAATCTTTATCGTTACTTTTATATATTTTATTTTCTTTACTCCGTAAATTGTTTCATCGGGTAACTAGCATATGACCCATACAATATAGCGAGAATAATTAATATTTTATTTCGTAATATATTTGTTCAAGTAAGTGTGTTTTGTGAAATATATAATCACGTTACATTTATGTTTTATAAGATAAGATCGTAAAGTTTTCTATATAAGTTGTATCACTTAAAAATCTATATTTGGAACTCTTAAAAAAATTTAAAGAGAGAGTGACATCTCCTTTATTTTGTACTCCATAGATATAGATTATAGATAACAAAATTCTAATCCTATCAAATCCTGATTATTATCATTATTAATTATTATCATTATCATTATCAATAAAAGAAAACATTTACTAATGAAACATAAAAAATTAACTCATTAGGACTAGAAATTTGTGATGAAACAAAAGATTCGGATCAAGGGACTGAACCTATATAATACCCGATTCGAAGACTGAAAATGTAATATAGGGACAACCACTGAGATTGTAATTTACTCTATAAACTATCAATGTATCCATCATTTTACGAAAAAAGATTGAAGACAAAATTTGCAATTAACTAATGGTACTTGTAGAACTATACTTGAGTTGATGTGAAATGTAAAAGATGGGGTACCAAACGAGATGTGAAATGTAAAAGATGGGTACTAAACGAGATGTGAAATGTAAAAGATGGGGTGCCAAACGAAATAACGAAGATCAATAACATGTACCTGAGAAATCAACATTTATTGGGTCGAACATCGATGTCACTTTGATCATGTTGTCAATTCATAATGAAAACCTATTCAAATTAAAAAGCAAGTTAAAGTGTATAATAACCTTTAATTTCAATTATTCTTAATAAATGTAAAGTTTTTCAAATTTTAGTCGTGAAAAAATAAATTAATGATATAGTTGTAATTGGTTTGTGAAAATTCAATATTGGATTATTCGATAAAGTAAGTAAAACGTTAAATGTAAAGATTGACCGACTTCAATGATAACTGTAGCGATGGAATCGAAGAGACAAGCTCACTTGTTTATACAATGTGACAATGCGCAGTTGTCTCGGTAAATATAAATAACTGTTGGCAATTAACGGTGTAACTTAGAATGAAATCTCACAATCATAAACTCCCAAATCTAAAAACATGAACAAATCTGAGTAATTAACGTTGTGATGCGTTAAATTAAACTTCAAACTTGTAAATCAAATACAAATTCTGGAATTATGTATCCAGAATTGTAAACCAATGATATAAACTTCAAATCAAACAATTATTACATAAATTACACAAACTCTCAATCAAACTTATGACGGAATAAAAGATGTATCAAGATGATACATACAGAAAATAATAAACTAATCAGCAACTCACAAATCCTAGTTTGCAAGGACGATGATAAGGAATAGAGAAAGAGAGAATTAGGGTTTTTGGACTCAAAAGAGATATTATATACTAGTAGCTTTTAGGACTTGACAACTTTAACCCTTTGTACTTTTTTTCTTCATAACACAGCCAAGACTTCTTTGAACTAGCAACTGTAACTTTCTTTCATTCCAACTTAAACTACCAAAACATAATTCTACAAAATAAACAACATAATAAGAAATATTTTATATCAACCAACATAATTAGATTGATCTATTTAACACCCTCCCTCAATCTAATTAATAGAAAAGATCTAACAACTTTAAATTTTTAGATAAGTAGCTATGTTGTGACCCATGTAACCTCTTTGTGAAAATGTCAGCAATATTTTCTTTTGAATCAATTTTGACATTTAATTTTTCTCTAACAAAATATAAGTCTATTTCAAAATGCTTAGTCCTCTCATGAAATACAAGATTAGAAACAATCTAAATAGCAGACTTATTATCTACAAATACTTCATTAGGAATAAGATTTTTAATTTTAAAATCTTCTAACACTTTTAATATCCAAATAATTTCACAAGAAACCGAATCTAAAACCCTATATTCTGCTTCTACAGTAGATCTAGAAACAATAGGCTATTTCTTGCTTTTTCAAAAGATCAAATATCCATTAAGAAAAACACTATACCCTACAACAGTTTTTCTTAACATAATACTTTTGTCCCGATCAGAATTAACATAAGCTTTAAGTTAAAAAACATTTCCTTTTGAGATGAACAACCCTTTATCCGGAGATTTCTCAATATTCTAACAACGGTTATAGTCAAATAAATCACTTTACCAATCAATCTTTGATACTCATTAATATTTTTTATTGGTATATCATTTTTACACTTAACCAGATTGGTTTCAATTGAAGTTAAAGCAAGTTTACATCCAGAAAACAAAATTCTGCAAGTAATTTCAACCAATATTTTCTTTGGGATAAACACAAACCACCATTTGAACTTAAAACTTCCATTTCTAAGAATTATTTCAACTTTCTAAGATCCTTAATCAAGAATTTGGAACTCAGAAAACTTTTAACTTTATTAACTTCATCAACACTATTTCCAGTCACAATAATATCATTGACATAAACTAATAAAGCTATCAGTTCACTGTCATATTCAATAAACATGGAGTAATCATTTTCACTTTGTTGAAAACCATTTTCAAGTAAGGCAGCAGTAAACTTTTCATTTCACTTTCTAAGTGCTTGCTTTAAACCATAGAGAGACTTAATCAACTTACACACTTTATTACCAGTTTGATCATAGTAACCTAATGGTAATGTTATATAAACATCTTCATCAAGATCACCATATAAAAAAACATCGTTAATATCAAGTTGATACATATCCTAACTACTTTGCACAACAATATTAAGCAAATACCTTATAGTCACAATTTTAACAACATGAGAGAAGGTTTCATCAAAATTTATTCCATCCCTTTGATTAAAACATTTTGCAACTAACCTTGTCTTATATCTGTCTACCTCACCACTAGACTTATACTTAACCTTATAGACCCATTTACATCCTATAGATTTCATATCAGAAGGTAAATCAGTAATAATCCAAGTACCATTCCTATGAAGAGCTTCCATATCAGTGTTCATGGCATCTATCCACTTTTGATCTTTATATGCTTCCCAATAAGTGTTTGGTACATAACTTTCTATTTAAAGTTGACACACAACACTTTTTTCAGAGAAAGATTGAAATAGTTAACTCTTTCTAAACCATATTTTACTTTACCCTCAACTATATACTCCCCTAGTTTTCTTGGTAAGCCTGTTTCCCTGTTAAATCTTCTTAAACCAGGGAAATTTTGATTGTTATTTTGAGTTGGCAATTCATTTGTTGACTGGACATTGACCTCAGGGATAGTGTTTCATCATCAAGTGTTGTAAAAGAAGGTTCATCTATAGTATGCTCAGTAGAGCTATCTACAAACTCTCTATCTTTGTCATCACTATATGTACCATTTATCCTTTATCATTGAGACTTGTAGAGATTGAAGTATCAAAACAATCTATATCAAAACAATTTATATATATAAAAAAAATTAAATGGTTTGTTTGATTTTGATGTATCTTGATAAACATTTTTCCTAGTTTTAAAAGGAGAAATATTCTCATGGAACTTACAACTCTTGAAAAAAGGAATCATTTTTTTTATCAAAATTATATAATTTATAACCCTTCTTAACAGTAAAATACCTAATTAAAGCACCCTTTTCTGACCTGACACTAAACTTATCGTTGTTGTTTAAAATAGTAGCAAAATAAATACATCCAAAAACTCTAAGATGGAAAAGATGAGTCTTTCTTTTATAATCCAACTCATAAGGATACTTACCAAGTAAAATTAACCTGTTCAGTTAGTAAATATTCACCTCACATAGTTAAAGAAATTCTTCAGAGCTCTTGCCACATTCACCAAGTGTCTATGTTTCCTCTCATCAATGCCATTTTGTTAAGGATGTAAGCACATGAAGTTTGGTGAATTATACCAAGTTGATGCACAAAGTTAGTCATTCTACTATTAATAAATTCTCTCCCACTATCACTCTACAACATTTTAACAGATTTATTTAATTGGTTTTTAAATAAAATACAAATCTTTAATTTCAAATACAGATTTATTTAATTTGTTAACTTCTGACATAGACTTATTACCTTATACATTACAATTAAATAAATACAATCCATCACATTGTCTACAAGTCCCCAAAGTTTTCATAGACTTCAAATTCTTAATATAGCATGCATTTTCATCAAAACCAACAAATAACTTACTATTCTTAGCTATACAATATATTGATAGCAAATGATGTATTGTTTAAGTTGTCGTTAAAAATACAAGTTTTAAATTAAAAAGGAAATACTAAAGTTAACTTAAACACAACCAGGCAAGAATACATGTTCGTATCATAGTATAGCTTTGGTAAGACCGAGTTGAACTCAGGGAAACGGTGTAAGTTAAAATAATTAATTAAACCTTAAAATTATAAGTTACAGATAGATAAAGGGGAACGTTTTAGTTCCGTACGAACGTAGTAAAGTAAAGCGAATAAAACTTAAACAATTAAGGAGATAAAATAACTTAGAAGTAATCAGATGGATAGGCATTTATTTACTTAGAATAGTGATTTCTAGATTCAGGTTTCAGATATGTTCATTAAATTGTTGATTGTTTATTATGGTGATTTCTACTTATATGGACAGCCTCCTGTTAAGGTTAACTAATCCCTAATAAAACTTACCTTAATACTAGATTCTCTTGAATACACTGAGGCGTGTTATTAACATAAGCTTTATGCTATTATTCCTATCAACAGATCATTAAGATTCACTCTGTGACATCGTGTTAACGCAAGTCTATAATTATTTGGTTTTCATAATTAGCACATCAATTAGGTTGTATTAATTGCTATTGGTCTTAACCTATTACCGGTTACAGTCTCAAGCCACAATTAACTAATAAATTACTTAATTGCAGATAATCAATCAATTCATACAAACGTTAGTTCTAGCATAAATCTTTTGACCACGTTAAGTAACAATTAATCAACACATAATCAATATGGATCTTTCGAATAAATTTAATAACCATTCATAATTTAAATCAATATAAACATATCATGAAATCATTATCTATTAATCATTCATCTAAGTAAATACAATAAAAGAATTAGTTCATGTTTGAATTAAACCTAACCAAATCTAGAAACATGTAACGAAACATAGTAAATAGAAAAGAATAAGAATCAAACCCAAGATACTGAACCAAATCTTCGTTAGGGTTGAAAAGCTTCAAACCCTAACTTCTTAGCCTCCAAATAACCCTCAAAGTCGGATTCTAAACCCTAAAGTCGAATTAAGGATGACTTAATTCGTTTATAAAAGTGTATGTTTAAAGGTTAAGAATGACCTCTATTTATAGATTTCAGGTCCGCGAATCCAACCGCCGGTTGGATTTTTCAACCGCCGGCTGGGTTGAAATTTAACTTGTTTACCCGGATTTTGACCCGCGCGCTCGACCGCCTTCCTGATTTAGGTTCAACCGCCGGCTGAATGTGGTTCCAGAATCTTCTGCTTCACGGCTTGGGCTGGTCTTGGGCTTTCCTTCTTTGTTGGGCCTCCACTTATATTAATCCGTTTTTCTTCCTTAATTTTGGCCCAATATCTTTTTTTTGTTGGGTTCTTTTTCTTTTAAAGCCCAATCTTCTTGGTCTTGATTCTTCTCTTTATTTTCTTCACTTTTCAGTTTATTTCCGTTCCTTTTCTTTATTTCTTTATTTTAAGTACCTCTCTGCAAATATAAACGAAATCAGTAGCATATATAAATAAATTGCAATAAAAAGGCTTAAAAATAAGGGAATATTATTATATAAATATGACATTATTTGATGCTATCAGCAAACTTACACAGTACTATGAAACTGCTAACACATCATATAATTTTACATGTTCAGTTAACCTTAGATTTCCAATCTTATTAACCTAAGGCTCTTATTCCATTTGAATGTCCAACTGTAAGATTTAAATCAAATACATCAATTACATTTTCAAAATTTTAATCATAATTGGTCATGTGTTGATTTGCTCCAAAATCTATAATCCATCCATAATTTAATATTCTTAGTACTCCAAACTTGATTTGCTAAAAAAACTTCTCAAAATTTGAATGAAAAAAATATTTAAGTTTAAAAAATCACCCACATATTAGAATGTGCATGCTTTACATCATTTTTATCATTTAACAAACTTAGCAGTCTTGCTAATTGATCACTTGACAAGGACACGTGAGCAGAAGAAGGCCTTGCATTCTCACTAAACACGTTGTTTGAAAAACTCTTTTAGTTATTAAACCGACTAGTAGATTTTCTTTTAAAATTGCTAGGATATCCAACAACTTCAAAGCATTTATCCACAGTGTGATTAGTCATTCCACATTTAGTGCATTTCAAATTGTTTCTAGGTGGATATCTTACAATTTCAAAATATCTTTTAATTGTGTGACCAGTACTATTACATGTTTTGCATTTCACACCAGGTCCCTTTGCCTTAAAAGAATTAGAGAAGAAAGCAGAAGAGTCACCAACATATTTTTTGTCTTGGACACCCTTATGCGACTCTTCTCTAAAGATTTTAGAGAAAGCAGTTTTGACACTTGACAATGGATTTCTAGTCAAAATGTTGCTTCTAATCGGCTAATATATAGCATCCAATCCCATTAAAAATTGCATAAGTTTTAAAAGATTTGTATGATCTTGAAAACATTTAGCTGCATTGCAAGTAATGCAAGTACAAGATAGAAGTTCTAACGGTACATCATATTGTTTCCACAATGAGTATAATTTACAATAATAAATCATAAACGGAGGACCATTCTAAGTAAGTGAGTTTATTTTATGATGTACATTAAAAATCACAGACCCATCCATCTTGTCATAAGTTTCCTTTAACTCATCCCAAACCACATAAGCAATTTTTGAATGAATTTTACCACTGTATAGCTCATCAGATATAGAGCTTAGGATCCAAGAAAGAAAAACATCATTACACCTTTCCTATTGATTTTCTAAAACATCACCAGTTGAGATTTTTTCAAAAGATCCATCAATAAAAGCCATTTTATTTTTTGTTTGAAAAGCCAATTCCATAGCACAATTTCATGATTTATAATTCCCAGTTCCCTTTAATTTAAAATTTATTAACAGTGTGCTACTTATATCACTAGCATGCAAGTACAGTGGGTTTCAAAAATCTAATTTACTAATTACAGTTATATTAGCTTTATCACTTTATTTAGTCATTTTAACAGCAAAATATTAATCACACAAACAACTAATCAAATAAAGAATGCACAGACACACAAATGCTTAATAATAGACACAAAATCAAGTCCTAAAAGGCAATCCAAGCAGGGATCCCTACAGATGGACTCTCAAAAGGAATCCACCCTAGGTCTTTTTAGAGAACATATCTTCTACCAAAAAAGATTAGTAATAACCTAGATAAACCACACACAATGCAATACTAAATATCACAATTAATATGCACGGATAACACTAAAACAAGTAATAGTAAATAAGAATCAACAAACTAAGAAGTACTCGGTTGTGTTTCGGGTATGAACCAGGGGGAAGAGGATATCTTTTAAGCAAAAGAGACTCCTTGACCTAGAATCAGTCACAACTAGAGTTAGGATTAGAGTTTACTCAATACTCCACACTCGGAATGACCAGCAAAGTACAATAGCAGCGGAAGAACTCGCTGAAGATTCTGGTTCAGCCAAGAATCTATAAATAGGTTATAAAGATGAACCCTAATATGCATATCCACAAACCCTAATTTTGTAATTAGGGTTTCTAAAAGAAACACCTTCAAACCAACAGTGTAGGTCCTTAATCAATCCAAGGAACCCAATTGAAACCCAAACAAACCTCAGAAAACAAACAGATATGAAAAATCCCCAAATATGTAGAAGAACGAAACCCTAACCCAAGTTTGAGATTAGGAATCAAATCGAACAACCAAACTAACAATTGAGCCATCGTCTGATACCATGAACAAACTTGTAAACCAAACACCAATTCTGGAATTATGTATCCAGAATTGTAAACCAAAGATATAAACCTCAAACCAAACAATTCATATAACCTCACAAACTCTCAATCAAATTTATGAAGGAGTAAAAGATGTATCAAGATGATACATACAAAAAACAGAAACTAATCAACAACTCACAAACTTTAGTTTGCAGGAACGATGAAAAGGAATAGAGAAATAGAGAATTAAGGTTTCTGGACTCAAAAGAGATATTATATACCAGTAGCTTTCAGGACTTGATAACTTTATCACTTGAACTCTTTTTCTTCACAACACATCCACAACTTCTTTGAATCAGCATCAATTTTGACCCTCAAAATATAATTCTACAAAATAAACAACACGATAAGAAATATTTTATACCAAACAACATAATTAGATTGATCTATGTAACAAGTCTCGTATAAGCCAATTTGTACGTATATGTGTGAATATATATGATATGTGATATGTGAACATATATAATATGTGTGACATATGGTACTTGTTGGTTTACTTTACTATTTTATTTACTGGAACTCCAATTGAACACCGGCGAATTTATAATAACAGTGTTCGAGTTCAATATCGAATAATTGTTATTGTTCGGTTTGAGTTCATTGCTCGTTTAGTTATTTATATATTTTTATAATTTATAATGAATCAATTTTCAAGCTTATGTTATTCTTCTATGAATTCTGAGCTCACATAAGCTCATCTATTCTTAATGTAATGGTTCATATTTCGTTAGTTACATATATTTAAAGTTTAAAATACATAATCTTATACAAACTAGGCTTGTTCGACTCATTACAAACTAGGCTTATACGATAATCTTATATATTGTCATTAACTTGACAATAATTTTTATCTTAGAAAGTATTATAATATTACATGCATTTGGTTATTCATGAATAAACAAACTAAAAAAAATCACCACTTGTAATCGTATGCCAATTAGTTCCTTTAATACTCTTATAATCGTATTTACGGTAAAAGTTACACCATGTATGTGAACTAAAGGGGTTTACAGGATAACCATGAAGCTGACTACACCCGATAATAATACAATCTAAGCAGCTTGTAATACAACCTTAAAAAGCAGCAACCACCAAAGTATGTTAGTGTGTAGTGGCCGGCGAATCATGTCAACCAAAAAAAGAGAAGAGTGAGGTGAATTTGGATGACAATCATGGTTGCAACCACTCCCATATCTTTGGATACTTGTTACATGTTTCCATTCTATAAATAGAGACCAAATGGTAGCCATTTGAGTGGTGATAAATATATGTAACACACACATAAACATCAATAGGGGCTGTTGAGTTTTGAAGCTTCCAAGCTTAAGTTTATACTACCGCTATTATCATTGTGTTGTATTTGTTCGCTGACGAAATGCAACATGGATCGGCATTAATCTTGGAGTCGACGCATGAGGCTTGCAGCGAATCGAGCGCGTAAACACCTTTTAAGGACATAAAATCTCTTACCGTACAAGACTCGTTGAAGATGCTTTACCAACATGATATTATTAGATTATATCTTATATTATTACGCGTTTATATTACTATTTGTGTTGAATTTAATACTTGTCCGATTTTACAACATGAGTAGGTTTTGTGAAACATTCTATAAACAGCATGAGTTCAACCAAATTTGTATTTGGACTTAAAAAGTCTTACTTATTTCGCGGGACCAGGGCGGAAAGACGAGTTACTATTTTCACAAGCTCATTTGGACTTAGAAGGTGAGGTCATCTTTATTTCGCCATACGGTTCGCTTTAACTTAAACAGCTTCGCTTTATTCCCCAGATGCATGAGATGAAGGAAAGCGAGGGCGAAAGGAAGGCTTTTTGAACCGAATACCTTCCTCTGTCATCTCTGGTTTGTCTCTTTTTGAACTGAGCTCTGAGGGCCATCGATAGAGGAAGATGGATTGATTATTGAGGAATTGGACTTGGAAGAAGCCAGAAATCACACCGCAACAATATTGCATCCAACGAGACCACATAGCCACATAAGTATAACTTTCAATCTTTCATAATATATTGGGCTTCACTAAAGAACCAACAGCCCAACACCCAATATAACGGCCCATTCCAGCCATCATTTTTTCCCTCCTCTTTCAGAATTTTCGATAAATAAGTTGACATAAAGTCGGTCCGTAATCAAACAAATTTATCATATATTCATGGATCATGTTTTTACTGTTCATCATGGATTTTTATCACCTGCAGTTGGATGCACCTTTACACTCATATTTTTTCAACAATTGCGGCTGTACACTCATATTTTTTCATTATACATCCTATATGGCCAGGGCCCAATACCAATCATAAAAGGCCCAAATTATATGTTTACATATCTTAACATAACAATAATAAATTATTATTTTAATACTTGTGTAAAAATTATCACAATGATAGGTGTTAGCAGCCTATACTACTACAAACTACAAAAGTGATCGTTTATGGCGCTCACTAAATGGATTCAAATGAAAAACCGTTTAAGATTCAAATGTTAGGACCAAATAAGAGCAAAAGTGATCATTTATGGCGCTCACTAAAGCGGATTCAAATGAAAAACCGTTTTAAGATTCAAATGTTAGGACCAAATAAGAAATTAAAGTGGTTATTTTATATTGTTTAAAGTGGATATGTATAAACCGATTTAGATAATAATACTTAAAACGGTTATGAAAAAAAGCGACTTGTTTAAATCATGGATTTTTCTAATGACAGCCCTTAGGGCTATGTTTAAGATATTTGGACATGCATTATTTTTTTGTACTATGAAAATAACCACCTCACTAACTTTTTAATAACCACCCCACTAACCTTAATGTATCATCATTTATGTACGAAATATTTTTTTAAACATAGCTCTAAGAGCTACCATTAGATAAATCCTTAAATCATTTATTGATCAAATAGTTTTGATGAACGCCCCTAGTTATAAACATGTTAATATTTAAAATTTCCAACCACTCCTTATCTCCATCATATCATACGATTCATTTATATTTTTTTGTTACTTACTTTACTTTTTTTCCTCTCTTTACCAAATGTGAACTCCTTCCTTCCTCCATCTACCAAAGAAAAGTTCATTGTCTCTCCACATCCAAACTAAGCACCATTTTTATGTGTGAGTATATATATATATATATAGATATAGATATATACATGATATGATATCTCTAGTGACTTTTTGAATAGATAAAAAGAAATACACAAGAAACCCAAGAAACATTTCTTTTTCCAAAACAAACCTTGAAATGGAAGAGGATGACGGCGGTGGGCGATACTGGCGGCGCTGAAGACGCCGGCAATGTGGTAATACACTGAAGATGGTGACGATGAAGATGACCGTCAGAAGATGGTGAAGATGAAGATGGCTGACGGTGTCGGCGAGAAAGGTGCCGACCGATTTGTAGGTTTTTTAAAATTAACTAGATCTATGGTTTCTTTTTATTACTCTATTTTAATTTTTTAACTTGATGTGTATGTAACAAAATCAGATTCGTGAAATTACAAGGAAATATATTGTTGCTAAAGAAGAATCGGCAACAAAAATGTTATCTCCTCTTTTGTAATTCTAGCTTGTAATCTTTTAATTTGTTCATTTTATAAGTTAGGATTTACATTATTGTGGTTTGGTTCAATTATTGTATTTGACTTAATTTAAATGACTATATTATAGTTTCATATTTGTCATTCATAGTGGAAAAGGTGTTTATTAATTTCATTTAGCATTTTGTAGTTTGCTGGGAATTTTTTTTCTGGGAAAAAGCAATTTTGTTTTTTTTTTGAATTTATGTTAAATTTTGAAGCAGTTTTAAATATATGCATGTTGCTAGGAACTCCTCCAATAAATGGCGGTCAAATGACGACCTATTATATGAAATTCTTTTTTACAACGCTCACATCGAAGGCGGTTGAGTCACCGCCTTTAATAGTCATTTTCACCGTCCTAACAAATCTTTTTTGTAGTAGTGCTAATCCCGTAGCGAAGCACGAACAACAATTCGTACATTTTGTTGGAGGTTCTATATTTCCTTTTTTGAATGCTCTAATTTTATTGTCCATTTATAAAAATAGACGGGTATGCTTAATTAAAGTTTCTTATTGCTCATAATGTATGTGTATGCACTAACAAATGAGTTAAAAACTAATGGTAAAATTTTCATTTAAAAAAAAATTGTAATCTATTGATTATGGCTTCTTAAATTATGTATTTTTAATCTGTTAACAATAAATTTGGGATGTATAAATCATTTATCAAGTTAGTTAAGCACAAGAGCTGGGTCGTCCCAATATTTTTGAGGGGCCTGTGCTATAACAAAATTATAGGCCCTTTTAAACACATATTTTTGTTATCCACAAAGATGTTAACATTTATATTATTCTTGCCATTATATTTCATGTATGAATCTAATAGCATCTTTTGTATTCCTATTCGACTTTAACTTAACGTCTGTTAAAAAAAATTCTTTAAGTTTCAATAAATAAGAGTTCAAAATATCACTATACTTTTTATAAGGTTGAGAGACACACATTGGTTTTTTAAAATATAATATAGCTAGAGATTCATATTTAAAAGGAGAATTTGAAAAATAGTCTTCTTCCCCAAACCAGACTTGTAACCACACGACCTTCATTTAAGCACATACATAAACCTTGATTTTCCGTGTTTTACACTCAATCATAATCGAAAACATATTTAGCATTATAAAACTTCATTTAATGAGATTAAAAGGTACGAAGTCCGTCTACATACACTCGAAAACTTCAAAATTTGGGGCCACAAGAAAAATACAGGGCCCTGTGCTATTGCTCATCTTGCACACCTTCAAATCTGCTCCTGCTAAGAGTTCTTTGTTAGCACGGAGTTTCTTTCATGAACACCAACAATTTCATGCGCATATTTCAAATAAATAAATATAGCCGACGATGGAATGACATAATAAAAAAATCGAAACTCGAAAATATAAAGTCAGAAAAGAAGACATAAATACTTTTTTGCATAGTACCTTTGATATGTTTTTGAAGATTTAAATGCTCTATACCAGTCTGTCCTACTAAATGCCTTTGTTACCATTGAAATAGCAAAGTCGATAAATTTATGTGGAGAAGATCAAAGAAAGAGGACGTGAGTATATAGGAGATGTACTTTCTTGTGTTAGGGACCACAATGACATTAATTGATTGTCAAGGGGTAGAAAATGGTCCACCTTAAAAGTGTTGTATGGTCTTATTATTACTTTCAATCTTATTGGGCTTGTGTGTGGGGCAACTTCTTAATCGACAAAAATAACTGTCAACATACGTAGTGCATTTTTTTTTTTTTTTAAAACGCATTTGGCCATATAAATGTGTAGGTTACTTGCTAACATATGAAGATTATTGTTGCATCTTTGCTAAAATTTTAAAAAGTTACATCATTGCTAAGAACTAAGGGTCAGTAGATTGTTTTTTTCTGATTAAGTTCTGAATTTATAATTTGTCCGTGTGAATATATAATGTATGTTTTGAATAAGTCGTGGATAAATAATAATCGTCTGAATAACTAAAATTTATCAATTTAACTCTGTAAGAGGCAGTTGAAACTTGAAATTCAGTAACGTCAAATGTCTTACAAAAAACATTACTTAATTTGAAAATTCACAGTTTCAAGAATTTTATTATTAAGATATATTTTATTTATTAAGTCAATAACAAACACATCTAAATATCTAACTGACCTACTCAATTAAGTTATATATAAATTAAGTCAAAAACAAACACGCTCTAATTTCATTATTAAGTATCATTTAAAAAAAGTTGTATATATAGATCATATATAACTATGTATTTATGTTTGAGATAAAATGAAGAAAGGGACAATGCACCATATTGTATAGTAGCTTTTACATAAAATTGAAAATGACTTGATAAACGTTTTTCAGAGTAGATAAAAATTAATTATATGATGACAGTGGATATAAATATTATCTTATCTTTATATATATATATATATATATATATATATATATATATATATATATATATATATATATATATATTTATGTATGTATGTATGTATGTATAATGTATAACATATACTAATTCATTTCTACCTATATCACTTTATTTCATTGGTCTTAGTAATTAATAATATACATTCAGGTAGTCGTAAGGACTGTCATTAGCAAAACCATATTAATAAAGTATATATGCATTTAATTTCTAATAACACATTAACTTATACTTATATTTTTGTTGTTGAAATGTAAATAAAATGATCAACATAATTAAGCATACATAAATGTCAATACAATACGACGTCTTTTTAGTGTTAAAATTGATGAAAATATAGTAGTAAATGTTAGATGATAGGTTGGTCCAATCTCACATGTGAGTTTTGGGTATCTTAGGTTTAGGGTTTATGTTATGAGGAGGCTATTAGATGGACTATCATTGACAGTTGGGGAGGGGCTATTGTGAACATTTGTAGGCTGTGGAGACGATGGTGTAGTGGGAGGTGGAGTGACAAGTAGGTGTGATTGATGATGGTGTAGATGAAGATGGGGTTGAAGGATGGGATGCACCGTAATGGAGACGGTAAACTGTAGAAATTGTCGAAAGATCGTAGAGGCCGGGATCACAAGAACTGTCAAGAAACTCATAAGAAAGAGTTTTAGTAGGTGAGGAACACTAAAACCTATGTCTGACAATCTAACAGGCTGACATGGGCCAAACTTACAACACATACTCTATAGATTAATAATAAATTGATGAGAATACGATAAAAAAGCCTATATTGATCTGAATGCTGATAAAAAATAAATAAATAGACTTCGTTAATTTGATACCATATGTGTAAAGAAGAACAAACCGTAAACATACAGACACCGCACGTACAATGTACAACAACCTTATTAATTAAAGTGTTTATGTAACTTTGCAATCTTATAAAAGTAGCATTTTAGTAACAATTTTCTGTATTTTAGTTTGTGGGAGGTCTATTTTTGAGTTATTGACAATAAAAATTATAGTACCTTGATGTGTGTAGTAATACTCACCTATGTACTATACAATTGTGGTCTCAAAACTCTGCAATGTTGTACCCCTTTAGAAGACAAAGTATATGATTTTTTTTTTTTCATAATTCTTTAGTTTCCAAGATTTCTTTTGACACTTTTAATTTGATTTTAATTTGGACTTACGAGTATACTAGGCACAATTTCGGATAGATTCGTGATAATACATGAAGCGGATTTATCAGTTTACCCATAGTACTTGATTAATTATTTGTCAATAAATAATCTCTACAATAAATCTACCGTCAATCTTTTAAACCTACGTTTGTTTTATAATCTTAATATAAAACATAATCAAATATGGCTACTATCATCATGGATCCTTTGTTTTATTCCGCTACTTAGCGCGATAGATATGGTAGTTTCAAACTTGCACATACATATTAATTACCACAAAAAACGTCAGAATACAATGAAAATATTGAATTTTCGACATTAGTTAATTATTTTAAAAAAACCACCGCCGGTAATAACGGTTTATTAGAACCGACTAAAAATAAGTCGTACAACTGAAATACAATTAAAGTCAGTCGTACGTTAGTCCTATCATTCTAAGGAGGTACTTTATAAAAATACCTAGAGATAACTAACATCACCACATATATGACAAACCTATGGACTCTAGAAAATGACCATTCTTATACCTATCATTAAGATGGAGGACGTCCAATAAAAGTAAATAAATAAATTATCTCCAAAGTTAAATTTACTTTTAATACCTTTGGAGCACAGGAAATGGGGAATGGTGTTCGACGTTTTTGGGTCTTCTAAGTTTTAACACTAGAAAATCAGCGTTGAAGAAACCCGTTGAAAAGTTGAAAATTCAACGGTGCATTTACAATATTTCGAGAAATGTAAATGAGTAACAGCAAATTTTTTATAATGATGATTGTGATGCCACAGTGGTTGTGACTAGATGAAAACCATGCAAATAAAGAAACACGATATTTTGATAAACCCTAAACGGATGTTCAAATCGGGACTTCAAGAGATACTCTCTTATTTATTTCAGTTCATCATAGTCGTCCACTAAAACCCTAGTAACTCAATTCGTTATATAAGAATCCTTACCTAGATGATTACTTGAAGGAAAAGACACATCTTTTTCAAAACATAAAAGATTTATCCTAATTAAAATAAAGAAATACTAAATATAAAAAGATATAAATTGTCATTTCTAACTTTTCAATTTTCTCGAACTGTCATAAACAGTAGACTTCACATATTAACCGAAGAACTGACGGCTAAATGAAAGGAGTTGGAGGTCCGAAGACATTCTCTCCATCAGATTGTCATTACCTTTATTACGAGAATTTATTAAAAATATAAAAAATGCTATATTGTTAAAATGATGTATTTTAAATCAATTAAAATATTTTAATGTCAAAATTTAGTGCAACACATTAGAGCAAGTTCCTTTTACTGAGATTATATTCTCAGATGATTTTTTTTACACTAAAATTGTGCACACTTCAAAAATGCCGTAAGAAAAGGATAGTTAGTTTGTAATGAAAACTAATAATGTACTATGATTCATATAATGAAAAGCACTTTCTTATGGGAAAAAGGATCGCTTGCTCAAAATCATACATTAAATATAACGTGTTGCATCATCAACAAAAATTGGACGATGGTTATTTGATTATAGGAAGTAAGTTAAACTTAAAATTGTGTTATATATGTCAGATTTAAATTTCAAAATATATATATATATATATATGACATTAATGGAGATAACGTACCTATAGGTAGACATAATAGAATAACATATTTAAAAATGTTAAAAAATTAAGGCCAAGTATGTCTAAATGTAACAAACTTTGGACGAATATCCATCATATGTATTATTCGTTAATCACCTCTTATACTTAACTTGTAAAAGCGTCGTATTCTATTAGTGTTACCTGTTTCAAAGTAAACACATGACACATCGCCGATCATCTTCTCAAAAATAGCATGAACGAAAACGTATGAAAGAACAAACAGAAAAGTGTTTACATAATGAGCATCTATTTACATGTTATAATCCGTATAAATTAACTCACATAAACTGAAACTAAATTAGCCATTTATTTAGAAACCGATGCAAGGGATTTTATATTCGAACCTTATCAGCTGTACATTTTGAGGATATTCAAAGAAAAAGTAAGAAATAATCACAAGAATACACAAATTCCTTTTCAAATAACTTAAACAGAAAAAAAAATTCTCACTATTTAAATTAGTTAGTATCATACACTATATATCATCTATAATTCCTATCTTGATACATATAATAAAAAAAAATTTACTTAGTTGGTCTAATTTGATCCTCACTATTTAAACGTGGACAAAATCAATAAAATTATCAACATAACCATGTATCTCGCTCCATCATATCAAGTTTTAGCAAAATGTAGTATAAAAAATCTGGATTAGTTCGCTCCAATTAAATGACCAACAATTCACTCCAATTAATAAAAATACACATAAATTTGTCCAAATGTCCAACAATTCGCTCAAATGCCAGTTATTACAAAATACACATAAATTCGCTCAAATGCTCAAAAATTTGATCTGATTATTACAAAATACACATGAATTTGCTCAAATGCCCAACAAATCGCTCAAATACACAACAATTCGCTCCGATTATTAAAAAATATACATGAATTCACTCAAATGTCCAATAATTCACTCAAATTCCCCATAATTCGCTCTAATGCCTAGGAATTCGCTCAAATGTTTAGAAATTCGCTCAAACTAAAAAAACTCACTACATTTCGCTCAAATTAAGAAAAACACTATATTTCGCTCCAATTTGATGCGATGGAGTGAAATTCTTTATCAAAATAGATTTTTTTTCAAGATTTTGTCCATATTAAAATATAGGAGGTCAAATAGACCATATAAATAATTTTCTCTCAAATCAATTCATACTTTAATGTGCTACTTATAGCCAAGCTGGTGATCACTTGAATTCACTCACAATTTTTTTGTCTCTAACTTTATAGTATAAGGTATATTTACCGATATTGTAATTTTATGTACAAACAATTACTAGTTTTAGTTATGGGTACGTTTAGATCAAAATCTTCTGACTCCACTCCTACACAAACTCATAATTTTAAATCTTTCTCTCAACTTCCATTCACCCAACCCAAAGAAAACACCATTAGGCTCTTTGGTAAAGAATTCGGTAACAACGATTTAGCCGCAATTTCAAGTTCACCCAAGAACGCCACCATCAACCAGCATGACGAAACCAAAGAAAATGGCCGGACATTTGAGTGCCATTATTGTTGTAGAAACTTCACAACGTCACAAGCACTTGGAGGCCATCAAAACGCACATAGAAAGGAGCGATTACATGCAAAAAGGGCTCACAATAACTCCGTCATGATCCACCGTAGTTCCTCCAAGTCACAACTTCATAGTTTCCCAAACTATCACCATCAATACCTCACGACCACCTCATCACCATCATATTACCACCACTCTAGTATTAGATTTTTGGGAGGAAAACTACCTCCTTATACCTCCAATCAAACACCTATCGATGGAAGGCCATTGACACCATGGAGATCTTTAATGGCGGTGCAAAACTCGACTAAGTTCAACCATGGCGGTTTATTGAATTACTATAACACCACAAGCTCGAGTTCTCAAAGTGTAAATATGCATGGACTGAATCCATCTTTGCATGAACAAGTTAGTTTAGATTTGCATCTTTAGTCATTTATGTTTTCATTTTTTTTAATTCATCTTTGTAAAGTCCAAGAAACCTAGAAGCTAATCGAGTACACATTTTAGAAGTGAAGTTGTGTTTTCCCTTCTTTTAAGGTCTATGAATTCTGTAATTCTGCCTTATGTATCCGACTTTGAAAACTGATCGTTCTATTGATGTATGTACTAAAATTTAATTTTTACTATTATATGTATCCGATAACTTCAATTAACGGCTGCTTTGATGACATGTTAACCATATCCTAGCTACCATTGTGGGTTTAATTATATTGTTTAAAATGTTATCTTGTCTATTTGGTCGTTGTTGTCATGATCAATATTGCATGTCAAATTAAATAACAAACAAAACATAAATATTTATACTGTTATGGTATGTAGCATGTTTTGAATAGTAACTTTTCCTTCAGAACAAAACCGTAGAAAGCGATACCATTATTTTAAGCACATTTTTCAGGTAAGGTTATGCAGTGTGGGACAGTTGCATTTTAAGGAGAAGAAGGGGCATACGATTTCACATCTTTACTAAAACGATCAGATTCGCTGCTTTTTAACAACATTGCATTTTACTAAAATGCACTCTGTACGAAGTATTTGAAATACGGGAAAGAAATACCATTCTGGTAATATTTCCAAAGGAGTCCCTTCTATTACAAGTTATTGAACCTAATAAGAGATCCAATTTTTTGGTGCACGTAAATTGCAGTGTTGCAAATCTTGATTGTTGATCACAGAAATCAACGCTTAGATCGTCTATCCTTCCTTCCCCTCCAAATGCAGCTGCCTATATGATCTCACATATTTTTTATAAAATCATTTAATGATGTTAATCTGTGGTCCGTGTGTGTTAAAGAGAAATGCTATAGTTTTGACACAGTTTAATTTGAATTATGTTAAGACATTTTAACCTGTTATTATCATTATTGTCTACATTTGAATACATTCCAGATTTTGACCAATCTTGGTGATTCAAATTTCTCTAAATGCTAGCATACATTTATTACATGTATCACACTTGAGAGAATACTAACATACATGTATGGAGTCGAGAATCGTTAATTAAAGATATCTTTAAATATATGCCTTCACTCTCATATACAGTTTGATAGATAAATTCTGCGTATTCTATTGGGTTAACGACGGTTTTTTTTATAGACAAGTATCCTACCACTATTACCACACGAATATATACAATAACCCACGAATATTTACATTGTGTCTTGCCCTCAGGACTTGAACCCTCAACCTCAAGGTTTGAAGGTCTCATCAATACCGCTAGGACAATGGCTCTTTGGTGGATTAATAATGGTTTAATCACCAAACTTTCAACTTTTTTTTCGTTTTAACCCTTCAACTGTTTTATCATGTTTTAACATCTTCACTTATAGGTTGACCAAAATTTAATCATTTTAATTTGTTTGACCGTTTAAAATAATCCTTTTGATAACTGTTAACCAGTTGACCATGTTTCGTTTATGAATTGAACATAAATTTAAAAATTATTTTTTCACCAAATTTTCAACTTTTTTTCAATTTAATCCTTCAACTTTTTTTCTCATAATTTAACCCTTTAACTTAGTGTTTACTAATTTCTTATTATTTATAAGTTTAAAAGCTATTTACTTAAAAAAACATATCATTAACTAGCTATTTAATAATGGTTTTTCTAACAGGTAATTTAAAGTTAAAGGGTTAAAACATGATAAAAAAAAAAGTTGAAAGGTTCAAATGAAGAAAGATTGAAAGTTCGGTGATTAAACCATTGTTAACCCTATTCTATTTCCTTATATTTACCAATTATTTGAGCACTCATATTTTTAGGCAAATTCCTACACCTACATTTTATGCACAAATTAAGAGAGTAAATTCTTGAAAATAAAGAAACCACAACGAAAAAGAGGATGGCAACAATACATATATCACAATTCACAAGCACTGGCTTTGATTTATTTTTAGAACAAATGAGGTGGGCCTATTGAAGGGCCAGCTTAGTAGTAAGAAGGTTATGGGCTATATTTGAGCTATGTTGTTGGGCCAATTAGGAGAGGCCTGAAACCCTCCAGCCCACTACAAATTACTAGCTTTAACAATCACATCGATCACCTACATTATTTGCGACTTGCAAAAAAAAAAAAAAAAACCCGAAATCTTGCAAATGTATTATTTTTCTAAAACATGCCACTTCCAAAGAAAGCATTCAATAGAACTTATTTATAAATAAAGAAAGTAATTACAATACATCAACTACTCTAATAATGTGAAACATACACATTATACTCAACAACTGCATTCCCAGTTTTGAAATCGATACTATGAGTCTTGGCTTGAGCATAGCCTCTAGCAAATCGAAAACGGCCACTTCCGCCAACTACCGCCATTTCTCTCATTGGCATCATGGCCGCATTTCGTCCCAAGATACTCAAAGTGCTCCCATTGTACTCCCCTTCGGTAAAACAATAATTCAAGACCATTAAAAGTCCAATCTCCTTCAAATCGGCCGATGCGTATATCCCTTGAGCTCTTCCTACAATCTTAGACCCTGGTTCGGGCGTTAATGTCAATGGGTCGTCCGCTATCATTACAAGACCGAAGAAGGAGCGAGTGGTGTTAGTGGTTGCGGCCGAGGCCACTTTGACCGCGGTGGGATGGGGGGCGGTGACTATGTCATGGAAGTAGAAATGGAGGTGTGTGAGCTTTTCTTTTTTGAAACTAAGTGATTGTTTGGATAATTTTCTTGAAAATGTTTGGGATTGAATTGTTGTAAGGATATTGAGGATAAAAAAAGTGATAAGGATTTGAGGCTTAAGGAGATTCTTGGCCATGATTATTGCTATGAAAAGGGCTATATGTTTGAGTTAGTTTGGTGTATATGTATAAAAAACAAGGAACAAGTTTCTAGAAAAAGTCAACGTTTATAAAAGAATCCATTCCATTATTAGGTGTGGACCAAGGAAAACACTATAGCAAAATGCTTGTGCTTTGGAGGGTATCAAGCAAAGTGATTCTAATATTTGTATGCAAGTGATCTCAATTCTTAATGATACATGGACATTATGGTGGTCCATGGAAATGGCTCGATATTTCCTTTTTTTGCGGTGTTTCTTCCTTTTTGCTCGATTAAGGGTTTTCTTGTGTTCTGCACGAGTTGACTGAAAAATGTCCTTGCTACGAAATGGTTGCCGCCACTGTCAGACAATCTTCAATGCATTAGACTACAAAAAATTTAATAAACTGACACATGAATATTTCATTATTTTCAATAAAAGTTTTACAACACATCGAATCTTATAATATTTATTGGGCTGACACGTCAGCATACTAATTTTAAATAAAAAATTGAAATACAAAATAACAAATAACAATTATAACATTGGTGGAGGTATAGAAAAAGACTAAATATATGGTGGGCCGATATCCGTATGCATTTGGATGGGTTGTAGCAGATTACCACTACTTTTTCTGCGTAGCATGCGGTTGGGTTAGACGCATGACAGCCTGTGATTTAATTCTTATTAGACGGCGCCACGTATGAGCATTTATTGTTGTTTTTGCTTATCGTTGAATCGTTGAATACACATATTATTACATGTACTACTAGTCTAAAAATATTGACCGCGATGATATTGGTTAGACTCTAACATAGTTGTATCATTATACAGACAAATTAAAACCATAAAATCAAAGGCTTTCGCAGCTGCTTTGATATTTAAAATTCTTCACAAATTAATTTCCAAAGACTTTTCTTTACAAAAAAACGTGGTTGCATAAAAAAATATTAAAGGAGATGATGAGTCATAAGTTTGGAAAAAGTTTATGACGATCATGTTGCATTGTACAGTTGCCAAAAGAAGCATTGGGCAAGTCAAAATTGGAAGGTGACCTAACCTCTAGTTCATTAAATGCTTGTGATTTGTGACCGTGATTTATGGGACAATGGACACGCTATTATGTTGGAGTGTGTTTGGATTGTAGATGTGGGAACAAGATTATGGAAATGGGTATGATAAGATACAAGATGTTTGGTTAACTGATGGAGAACAAAAACGATAGTAAACCCTAACACAAATATTAAATTCAAAATTCAAAGATAGATATTATTAAGATGTAACGAATAATGAAAACAGCCGTAGGCTGTTTTTCAGTGAATGTGCGAATTTCGTCCAATTCCGAACTGGTAAAAATCAATCCGACACTTAAAAAAATAAGAATGATGATGTCACTCGATTTTTATTCCTACTCCCGCATATTTTACTCACAATTCTTCACTCGCTTTCTCTGCTCGAATTTCTCCATAAACGTTTCTGTTAACTCATTAATCGCGTCCTCATCAGTAACTATATAATACACTCTTTTTATCTTATACTTGTAATGTAAGTTATTGAACTTGTAATTTCAAAGAAATACCCAACTATTCCATACTCAGTTGGTTGAAGAACCGGCCTAACGATGCGGGCTCTTGTTCCCAAGCAACTTGTGTCGATTTGCGAAGTCCACAACTATTGCGGATCGGTTGCGAAGGTGGGTGTTTTATTTTTCTTGATATTAATATTATGTTTATTTATATTTATATTAAGTATTATTATGAAAATAATAATGTTATGCAAATGTCCACGTTATAATTATAATATACATATACATTAATGACACGTTAAATTGTAATTATAAAGATTTGATTTAAAAGTTGAAATTCTCAATATACAAGCTGACAAAATAAGAATGAAAATCAAAATGTAAATGAAGGTGTAGATTTTTAAGAGTTAATTTTAGATATTATATAAATTTAGAAATGTATAAATTTGGGTGAAACTTACAATTAAAGTCTTTCGTTTATATTTGACTTGTCTGGTAACTTATAACGGTTCAAAAATTGTTCATTTTGAAGTTTGATTGATTCATCACACAACGATCTAATTAGATTAATTTGCAACTCTCATAAAAAGACTCTACAACCCAATCAACACCATCAGACTAGGTAGTTGGTCGGAAAACACCTGTACAACAACCTTGGATCTCGCAAGACGACTTCACAATTTTGCAATACTACTTCACAACATGGCCCACTGGTTGTGAGTGTGTTTGAAACAAGTAAATTAAGGGATTGTGGAGGATTCTTAGGGATTGAGCTTCTAGATTTCAGAATCTCAATCTCCTAAAAGTTAACAATCTTTATTTGGCGACAAAAGAATTACAATGATTATTAAAAGAAAAATCATTAGAATCCCACGTAATCTCTTTTCGTAGAAACTACTTTGAGTTGATTGTGAAAAGAATCTCCAGTTCCAATTCCAATCACAATCTCCAGCCAACAGTTCAAACTCATTTCACAATCTCCGGCTTCAGATATTTATTGCCAAACACACCCTAGTAACCAACTGGTTACACATCTTGTGGGTATTTTTAAAATCTTTTATTGAGATATTTTTTTAAACAAAATTTTAAATTGGTATGTTAATGATTTTCCGACTTCAAATTAATACTGTTGATGGCATTAACCACGATCAACCTTTTGTTTATGGAACGGGTGACGAGAAATATTCGATCTTTCATAACTTGGACCACTTTTGGTACTTGAGTCAATAGAATAACCAAAAGTTTTTAATTTTTTATTCCATAAACATCAAGTGGTCGATTTTAGAATTTGTGATTTTTATTTTTATTTGTATTATAATTAGAAGATAATAATAATAATAACAACAACAATAAACAACAACAACAACAACAACAATAATAATAATAATAATAATAATAATAATAATAATGTATTAAAAGCTAGGTATCTAACCTGTTGTATGTAACAACCCGTCCCACATCGGAAAAAGATAAAAAATTGGAGTCCCTTATAAGTCTAAAGTTGTGGCTAACAGATACCTTCCACCATGGTTTTTAATTGAAACCTGAAGGTATCCGGTTAGTCATGGCTTTCGGCTTCGGCTCGTGCATCTCCTGGGTATGGATCCTGGTTATTGGTTATGTTTCGGCCTGACGATGACGTCAGGTGTTTAAGTGGGGGAGTTTGTAACAACCCGTCCCACATCGGAAAGAGATAAGAAATTGGAGTCCCTTATAAGTCTAAAGTTGTGGCTAACGGATACCTTCCACCATGGTTTTTAGTTGAAACCTGAAGGTATCCGGTTAGTTATGGCTTTCGGCTTTACGGGTGCTTGTTGAAATCTGAAGATATCCGATTAGTCATGATTTTCGACTTTACGGGAACTTTACATTGCACGTATTCTATCTTTCTAGAAGTTCTATAAAAAACAATAAGGAATTGCAAAAGATTCCAATTTAATGTCCGGCTAACTATAACATATAACATTGCAAGAAAATGAAGCAAATACGGAGAGGAATTGCAAAAGATTCCAATGGCTAACTATAACATATACCATTTTAAGAAAATGAAGCAAATACGGTGAAAAGATTTAGCGACGAAATGGGCCGTCGCTAATGTCTCCACAAGAGTACATGCCGACACAAAATCGCCGCTATAGGACTGGGTCGCAGTAGAGCTACTCATACGAGGTTACAGCGAGGACCTTATTGATATATCGTCCCCGAAGCTCTATAACGACGAGATTATGGGCTTTAGCGACGACTTTTGTCCGTCGCCAATACCATTTATTCTTGTTATATAACACTAGCAGAATGCTCGCGCAATGCAGCGGGTAAAAAAAAACTAAGATTCATGTTCATTCGATATATAGTATATAAATTATAATTAAAAGTTATATGACAGTACACTACGATATGACGTTTTTAAAAAGAAAAAAAATTCACATCTTTACTATTTTTTTGTAAAAACAATAACAGATAAAACAAATACCTCCAAAAAATATATATACAAGAAATATTGTTGCAAATTTGATCATGAGTTGTGAGCTAAAGTTACGACTGTCAGTTGCATGTTCATATGGCCAGGTGTAAGTTGCGATATGTAAGTATTATGTATATGTGAAACTGAAATCGTAAAATTTGATCAAAAATTGAAACTCTCGAATATAGGAAGTGACAGTATAAATTTGAAATTAAAAATATAAATAAACGCGTAAATTTATAATTTCATAATAAAAACATCATTAAGAGTTTGTTTCTAATTTTTTACAACACTTAAAAAAATGTTAAATTGGGGGAACATTAATTTTGGAGGCTTTAGAGATGGAATTTGACTACAAACGGTGGACAAACCGCCTATGGCAGTTTACTAGCATGTTCGTCTCGTTTCGACTTTTCCGTCCATAATTAACATGTCACGTAACTTCTTACAGTTAAAAAGTTATGTCGTATGTTTATTAGTTTAAGTTTCAATGATAATAGTATAAATGATAATTTAATACATATTGTTGGGAAAAACAATGATCAAACCCAAGTTATAAATCTGAGGAGTCAAAATCTAACTCAGTTGTATTCGGAAAAAAACTTAGTGATTTCCTGAGTCTGTATTTCTGAGTCTGTGCTTCACAGAGTGAAGAATTCTCACAGACTGAAAGCTGTGCTCTATTTGAAGACTTATGAATTCATCATCTGAAGAATGAAGATTGAAGACAGAAGGCTTCACAGACTGAAGATCACAGACTGACGATCACAGATTGAAGATCACAGACTGATGAGCACAGACTGAAGAGCACAGATTGAAGAACAAAAGTACAATCGTACAAAAGAAGTCCTTCGTTCCCTAGGCTACGGTACAACTAAAGAGATGCTTGAGTAAGGTCAAACATTGAAGAAATGTTTTCTTCTCAGCAAAGAAACCTTTTACCTTTTGCTTTTTCTATTTTCAAGAAAAGAAAAAAGGAAAGAGTGCAAAGTTGCCCAAGATGTACTTGTTATCCCTTGGACAACTATCTGAGCTGGTTAATATAGAGTTGATACTCAACTCTATAAATAGCAGCTCAAAAGCACCACAAAGTAGTATCCAAGAAAAATAGTGTACAAGACCTTTAAGCTTAGGCTAAAAGCATTACCACACTTACCGTTAAGTTTGTAGTGATAATTGTATCACAGTATACTACTTGGATCGTATTCAAACAATCTGTGTGTGTGTTTGAATACTTCGTCTTCTTTGTAAGACAAACCATTTATTGTGAATAAAACTTTAATTCATAATATATTATGTGCTTTAATTAATCTTGTTTTCCGCCTTGATTAATTAACCTGTTTGATATAACTTAGATATAAACTAATATATTAAATACTTGTTATTTAATCTGTGTCTAAGTTTTGGGACCTTTAAGACCTAACAACTGGTATCAGAGCAAATAAGGATTTAATTATTAATTATATCTTTAACGATCAAAAGGAACCCAGTTTTATCAAACAATCTTCAAAACCCATTTTCTCTACATTTTCTTCTTTGAAAAATGACTTCTTCTATTGCTATGGCTGGGAAGGGAATTTTAATCTTCAATGGTGTAAATTTTACCCATTGGAAATTGAAAGCTGAATGGTTTCTTGCTAGCATTCATGTTGAAATGCTTAGAGTCATTCAGGAAGGACCCATTATTCCCGGCAGAATAGTTCCTGCAACTTTAGATGCAAATGGTATTATTGTGACACCTGAAAAATTTGTTGAGGCTGCCAAAAATACCTAGACTGATCTGGACAGGCAACTATATGCATTAGACTTTAAGGTCAAATCCATTCTGGGCAATGCAGTTACTGAGCCTATCTTTGCTAAGATATCTGGCTGTAAAACTGCTAAAGCCATATGGGATATGCTAACTAACCAATATGATGGTGTAAGTTTAGTACAATCCCAAAAGAAGAAGAATCTCATAAGAAATTATGAGAACTTCTCTGCTGGCCAAAATGAGTCATTAACTGATATTCATACCAGATTTCAGATCTTAATCAATGATCTTGAAAGATATAATATCATCAAGGGACAGTTTGAAATCTGTGCAAAATTTGTTGATGTCATTCCAAACACTTTTTCTGAAGTTATCACTTCATTAATTGTAAGTGAAAAATTGGAGACATATGATCTCTCTGGCTTGTTTGGGCTTCTACTAAATTTTGAAGAAACTAAAGCCAGAAAGGATCTAAATGCCAAACGGATTGCAAAAGATCCATCTGCTGTCCTTGTTGCAACAACAAGGAAAAATAGAGAATTTTTCTCTAGAGCAGATTACCATCTTACTCTTACAGACTCAGAATCAGATGATGAAACTGAGTCTCTAGAAGCTGAAATGGCATTGCTAGCCCAAAGGTTAGAAAAAGCAAGATTCAAGGGTTCAAAAGGAAGGCCAACTTTTGATCCTAAGAAAGCTACTTGCTATAAATGTGGGCAAATTAGTCATATTTCTGCTGACTGCAGAGTGAAAAAGATCTCAGTCTGTGAGATCTAACTGTCAGTCTGGAAAAATTAATTTTCAGTCTGGTAAACTTAATTTCAAATCTGTATGTGTTAACTCTCAGTCCGACTCTCAAAAGTCTATTTTTAACAACCATACTGAGACCATTAAGCTGCTTAGTGAAAACTTAATGAAGTTAACCACAGATTTTAAAACATTTGTTGGGTCAAAGAAGGATTTTAACAGAGGATTTAGTGTAAATAATAACCCAAAATCCAAAAGGACCATTATATTGGATAGAAAATGTCACAACTGTGAAAATCTGGGACATGAGGGTATTAAATGCACAAAGTTCATTTTTAAACAACCAAAGGTTGCTTTGACTAAACAAATGTCAACTACAAACGACAAAGTCAAAACTAGAGAGGTTAAAAGTCAACTTTACATGCTTGGTTCCAACAAAGCTGCTAAAGAATTGACTTCAACCAACTCTAAAGAACCCATCAAAAGATGGGTTCCTAAAAGTAAGTGATTTTGTTTGTCTTGTGCATGGTAACAAAAAGTGGTACCTAGACAGTGGATGCTCAAAACACATGACAGGTTCTTTGGAGAATTTGTCAGAGTTTGTAAAAGAAGAAGGACCTTCTGTCAAATTTGGTGACAATTCTGTTGCCAAGACAAAAGGTTATGGTGTGGTGAAGGCTGACAACATCAGAATATCAAAGGTAACCTATGTTGAGGGATTAAAACATAACCTGCTTAGTGCAAGCCAAATTTGTGATGATGACAGTGAAATCAGAATCAGAAAGAAGACTGCTATTATCTATAATTCCAAAGGCAAACCTATGTTAGTTGCCAAAAGAGAAAGAGATATTTATCTCTTGGATCTTTCTTCTGCAGACATCAATGTAGAGACATATCTCTATACTCAGTCTGTGGCAGAACTAAGTTGGCTATGGCATAGGAGGTTATCCCACCTGAACTTCAAAAACATTATCTCCTGTCAAAGAAGAAACTGGTTATAGGTCTGCCTGATGTTACATTTGCAAAACACAAACTTTGTCCTGCATGTACACTAGGGAAACAGACCAAGAACCATTTTCCATCCAAATTGTTAGCTACAATTGATCAACCACTGCATATGCTCCATATGGATCTATTTGGACCCATGAGCATTGGCAGTTTGGGTGGAAAGAAGTATACACTTGTGGTTGTGGATGAATACACAAGGTATACTTGGGTCATCTTTCTTAGGGTAAAAAGCGATGCTCCTGATGAGATTATTAATCTAATCAAGAGGGAAGAATTGCATAAAGATGCACCTGTCAAGCAACTCAGGAGTAATCATGGTACAGAATTTAAGAATTCTACTCTCATTGAATTCTGTACTGACAAAGGCATTATTCAAAACTTTGCCTCTGTCAGAACTCCTCAACAAAATGGTGTTGCTGAGAGAAGAAATCGTACACTCATAGAAGCTGCAAGAACCATGTTATGCCATGGTCAAATGAAGATTTATTTTTGGGCAGAAGCAGTTAACACTGCCTGTTATACCCAAAATAGATCTATTTTGGTCAAAAGGCATGGCAAAACTGCATATGAGTTGTATCATAAGAAGGTTCCAACCATCTATTATTTCCAGACCTTTGGAAGTAAATGCTATATTCTCAATCAAAGGGATCAATTAGCAAAGAAGGAACCTAAGTCTGATGAAGGAATCTTTGTTGGCTATTCATCTTTCTCAAAGGCTTACAGAGTCTACAACAATAGAAGGAATAAAATTGAAGAAACCATCAATGTCACCTTTGATGTTTCCTCTGCTAATAATGAACATGTTTCTCAGTCTGATGTTCATTCATTAGAAGAATTATCTGTTGTGGGATCTGAATCTCAAATCCCAGTTGTTGCTCACCAACAACAGGACTCTGAAAGTGATAATGAAGATGCTCAACCTGATCAATTAATGACAGTAGCTTCATCAACTGAAGATGAATCTGTGTCCAGAGATTCAAGTTCTTCTGATACAAGTGTTCAGTCTGGTAGTCTTCAGTCTGAGAACTCTACAGACTCAGACTTGCCCCCTGTTGAAGATAATGCAGAACTCAGTCCTGTTATTCTTCCACTAAATGAAAATGATTTATCAACCAATGGTGAATCATCTCTAGGACTCAAAGAACACATGTATCATCCAATTGAAGAAATAATTGGAGATTATGTTTCTGGTGTACAAACAAGAGCTCAAGTGTCAAATTTATCTACTGCAAATTTCTGTTTATACACAAACTTCCTGTCAATCATTGAACCAAAGAAAGCTGAAGAAGCATTGAAAGATGATGATTGGGTTGAAGCAATGCATGAAGAGTTAATAGAATCTAAAAGAAACAATGTTTGGACCCTAGTTCCTGCTCCAAAAGGCAAAACCATTATTGGAACTAAATGGGTTTACAGAAACAAAATGGACAAGGATGCAGTGATAATCAGAAACAAGGCAAGGCTAGTTGCTCAAGGTTAGAAGCAGGAAGAAGGCATTGATTATGATGAAACGTTTGCCCCTGTAGCTAGAATTGAAGTAATAAGGTTATTCTTGGCATATGCTGCATTCAAGGACTTCAAAGTTTATCAAATGGATGTCAAAAGTGCATTTCTGAATGGTAACTTACAGGAGAAAGTCTATGTGAAACAACCTCCAGATTTTGTAAGTTTAACTTTTCCAAATCATGTCTATAAATTGAAGAAAACACTGTATGGACTAAAACAAGCTCCAAGAGCTTGGTATGACACTTTATTGTCAAATCTTCTGAGTAATAACTTTACTAGAGGATCAATTGATAAAACTTTGTTCTTCAAAAGGAACAAGGCAGATGTCATACTAGTCCAAATATATGTTGATGATATCATATTTGGGTCTACTGATGTAAAATTATGCAAATGGTTTTCAAATTTAATGTCAAAACAGTACCAAATAAGTATGATGGGTGAATTAACATACTTTCTTGGTCTGCAAGTACATCAGAAACCCGATGGAATCTACATCAACCAAGGCAAGTATGTTAATGACCTACTCACTAAATATTCTTTAAAAGACTGTTCAACAATGAAAACACCAATGAGCAATGCATATAAGTTGGATAATGACCAATCTGGCAAGTCAGTCTGTCAAACCACTTATAGAGGTATGATAGGATCCATACTATATCTCACTGCCAGTAGACCAGATATCATGTTCTCAACATGTTTATGTGCTAGATATCAATCAACACCTAAAGAATCACATCTCAAAGCTGTAAAAAAGATTTTTAGGTACCTAAAAGGTACTCCTAACCTGGGTCTTTGGTATCCCAAAGACTTTGGTTTTGATCTAATTGGTTATACAGATGCAGATTATGCAGGTTGCAAATTAGACGGGAAAAGCACTTCTGGTGGATATCAACTACTAGCTGGAAAACTAGTCAGTTGGTCAAGCAAGAAACAGAATTCTGTTGCTACATCCACTGCAGAAGCAGCATATGTAGCTGCTGGTAGTTGTTGTGCCCAATTGCTGTGGATGCAACATCAACTAGCAGACTATGATTTGGAGTTTACAAGAACTCCAATCATGTGTGATAACCAAAGTGTCATTGCCATCACTGAGAATCCTGTATTTCACTCTAGGACAAAGCATATTGAGATCAGACATCACTTTATCAGAGATTGTGCTGAGAAAGGTAAAGTGATTCTCAAATATGTGCCCACAAATGACCAAATAGCAGGTATCTTTACTAAACCTCTTAATGAAGATAGATTCTTATATTTGCTTGGTCAACTAGGAATGCTCAACCCCTAGTAAAACTTTTGAATCTGTGTGATTCAACTCTCAGTCTGTGCATGACTTTCAATCTGTATGTCTGTACCTTCAGTTACATACAATCAAATAGCACAGACTAAGAGATATTTTCTAAATAACTTAAAGAAAATACCAAAAAGATTTTACAAATACACTATTTTCTCTCAGTTTGTCTGTTATATGGTTCAGTCTGTGTGGCGTCATCCAGACTCACTGCACAGACAAACAATATACACTTAGACTGAGTTCTTTTTATTTTTATTTTATTTTATTAATAAAAATAAATAAACAGCAATATCTTTGCATTTAATGCTAATACCATTTTTATGGTAATAATCATTAAAAGTTTTGACGTTAGTTGTTTATTTATCTGCTCAATACAAAAAGTGCACGTGCCTTAGCTTTACTGTTATAGAAAAAGGGATAAACCGTCAAGTGGGTCCCATTTAACGGAAATTAAATTTCGTTAAATACCCATTTCCGATTTCCCCTTTTTCTTCACTTGTACTTGCACACCAAAAATATACAGAGATTGTAAGCCCTAACCTAAATCGCTCAACCATTTTCGAAATCAATCTCACGAAATCATCATTAAAAATGGCCGATCAATGGGTTTACACACCACCTACTACTGTCGTAGCGGCTAAGCCGTTTAAACAAGGTAAACAGGTAAAACTCTGCATAAATAACCAAGTTGCTACCATTTCCATCCCTGATTCTAAAAAGAACCAAGGATTTGAGGAATTAACAAACTTTATGTCTGCTCATCCTTTAAGGGGAGCATTTTTCAATACTCTTCCTCAAATATATCCTGATTTTCTTATGGAATGGTGGTATACTTGCTCTGCAAATAGTACCAATACTGCAATTACTGGTACTATTGATCATGGTAAACGGGCAGTTACCATTGATCAGGAGCTAATTAGGAATGTCTTAGACTTGCCTTTGGGAAATAATTTTGAACCTATTCCAACCAAAGAAGCAGCAAGGGCTTCTCTTACTTTGGTTGGATATACAAAAAAAAAAAGGCACCATCTTGATGTCAGGATTCACCCCCAGATGGAAATTTTTAATCTCTAGCATCATTAGAAGTCTAGGAGGTAAATCTGGTAGCACAGGGGAGCTCATTCATCACTGGTTTAAACATTAACTTTGCAGAGTTGTATTTTCAAGAAATTTTGAAATTGGTGAATGAGTCTAACATAATTTTTAATGTACCTTTTATAAGGCTACTCTCCTTGTGCATCCAATCCAGATTAACTGGGTCTGTATATATATCCTTTAACAATAAAATTGTAGATATACCTGTCCATGTGCTCACCTATAAAGTGTTTAACCATCCGGTTCCACTTTCTGGAGCACCTATCACTGCTGCTATGCAGCAATGGATTGATCACCTATATGTTGCTTCTGCATCTATGGAGGGTGATGATTCAGGTGATAGTGAGGGTACTGAGACCCAGACTGTTGAAGATCGTGTGGCTGAAGCAGAGCACATAAACTCCATGAACACAGACTCAACTCAGTCTGTGCACTTGGAGTCAGACTCAAACATTGCTGAGTCTGTTCCATCTTCAACAGAAGATGCAGGTAGTAATTCTTCTTCAACTGAGGAGATGGATATAGATAAACCTTCTTATCCTAGTCCATCCTCACCCACAAAAGAGAGTCACAAACCAACCAACCCAGATGAGTCACCACTCACTCTGGAGGAATCACCAGACTCAACCCCCAAAAGTATAGCACAAATGGAATCATCATCCATGGAATTGGATGTCAATAGAACTCCTTCCAGTGCTGTAGACCATTCCATTACAGCTCTGCTAGAGTCTGTGGTGCCAATGGCTACCCAACTGACCCAACCTGAACCTAGATTAGTCAGCTTGGATACCCAAATTACTGCTGCTACACTGACCCCTGTAGTATGCATTGAAGAAGATGCTACAATCCTAAGCACTACCATCCCCTCCTTACCCCACTCACAATGACTGAACCCGTATTGACCACTAGTCATGTACTAGTTCACATTCCAGTGAGTCTTTCCTTACACCCCTATGCACAGATCGCCAATGCCCAGTCATGTCACAGACTGAGGCACAGATCTCCACTTCTTTGTTTGATGATCTACCATCTTATCACCAGATGGTTAGTGAAGGCATACCAACCTCCACATTCGTTGCTAGTGATACTGTTCCTTTACACCAGGGACTATTTGAGGCAACAGATGCAACACAATCATTTTCCAATGATGTCTTATCCTATCACCGGATTCGATCTGAGGGAAACACAACTACACCACTCAACGCCTATGATCGCTTTTCCATGCACAGGACACAGATTGAGGCAAAGAGTGCAACACCAAAAGATTCCAGTGATCTTGCTCAGTTTCAACATGAGTCAAGTGAGGAACATATTCCATCACCCAATTCTAACCGTTCCAACCAGACCCAGTCTGTGCCTTCTAGTACACTTAATGATGTACTTTCTGCCATCACCAAGTTGTCTGAATGGGTACAGACTGAGTTCGATAATAATAAGAAAGAGCTAGAGAAGATGAAGCATCTAGTCTCTACCATTGTGGATAAAGTGGATATGCTGGAGCACAAGGTATCTAATAGGTTAGATGAAATGCAGACCACCCTCTCAAGCTTAGCTGCTGATGTCAAAAAGGGGGAGAAGATGAAGTTTGGGTCTGCAGAAGCTAAAACCCCAAAAGATAATTTACTAAATAATAAATCCTCAGATTTAGGGGGAGATAACAGTGAGGGAGATGATGGAGATGATGGACCCGAAAGTGCTAGGGTGAAGTCTCAGATTGAAGCTCAGTCTGTGCCACAGACTGAAAATATGAGTGCATAGAGTGAGGGGGAGCCAGAAGGATTGCAGGCAGGTGAACACACTGAGATGGTTGCACAAACTCAGGGGGAGTCAACTATTGTCTTACACAGACCCAATAGCAACTATCTCAGGCCTAGGTCAGATGGAGTTGAAAAGACCAAGGGAAGAAGAAGATGAAGATGTTCAACCTCTGCGAATCAAAAGAGCCAGGAAAATAAAGAGAATGACCAGGAAGATTCCTGAAAGGGATATCTTTGATTACCAACCAAAAATGAAGGGAATCAAAACCTGGGATCAATTTGAGAAACTGGTAGAAGAATAGGAAATTGATGATGAAGATGATGATGCCATCAATCCTGATTGCAGTTCTGAGTCTGAGGTATTTAGAAGATCAGATGATGATGAAGATGATGCTACTTTTGGAGGTGTAGATGAAGGTGCCTCAAAAGTCAAGACTGGAGAGTCTAAGTGTATGCCCTCTGAACCTGCACAGACTGAGACACTGCATCCATCACAGACTCAGAGCTCAAAGCAACAAGCAGCAAGCATTGATGCTCCAATTATCAGTACTGAAGCCATCCAAGCTGAAGCCAATCCTGCTAGACCAACCACAACAACCAGAATACTGCCTCCAGCTAGAAGTGAACTTGAAGACATAATGCAATGGAGAAATGCTCATCTGATAAGCACATATCCTCGGTCGAGTTCTACTATGGAAAAAGATATGGTTAAGGGTAAGGGCAAGGATGTTGCATTATCCAAGCATGAGAGGTTGAGCAAGATCAAGAAGATGGTGGATGATCATGCTGCTGGTACAAGAAATCCTGAACTGTCAAATCTACATGATGAACTCTTGCAACAAGAAGCTACTGCTCAAGGTATGACTCTAACTGAATACTTAAATGTATTAACTGAAGAAGAGCAGAAGCTTAAGGAAGCAAGATTTGTTGACATGCTCTCCAAAGAATTAGAAGATGAAGGTTGTTCACAGACTCAAACCAGAAGGAGTCAAGTTGAGCAACAGATAAAAGAAGATGAAGAGCTGTCAATAAAATTACAAAAGATAGAGAGCCTAAAAGCTAAGCTACAATCCACTTTCAGAAAGTCAAAGCTCAAACAGAAGATTAAAGACTGTCATCTGAATAAGATTGGACAGAAATTGAAGCTGGAGTTGACTTTAACCAAGAGCAAGAAAATGGTATGGGTGGATGACCTGTACACTCTAGGGCTTAAAGAATGGCAATCCATTGCTAATCTTTTGAAGAGTGCAGCTGACAAAGATTTGAAGAAAGAAGTTCTGGATGAGCTATCTAACCCGATTAAGTTAGTTCTCAGTTTGGGGCTCATTTCAGAAGAAGAATACAAGTTGTTATGCATAGGAAACAACTTTGTAATAAAGAAGAAGTCAGCTGGGTTATCTACAGAGAATGAGCAGAGAAGGGAGCATCCTCTACCAGAAGGTACCGTTTTTATCGATAGATCCTATGTTTAGACTGACAATATTGAAGGTCTGTGCTACAGAGATATCAATGGGATAGAGTGCTTCCAGGATCAAAATAGACTGTATGGAGAATCTCTGCTACATTGTATTCCCCTGCTGAAGGAATGCAAACATTCTCAAGCCAAGCAATTTAGAAGAAGACTGATTAGCTGGTTATTCAACAACCTTTCCAAGATCAGGATGATGATTGGGTTTGAAGACATCTGCAAGAAGATCATCCTGGAATATTAAGAATTTGAAGAAAAATTTGATAAGGAAATGGAAGTATTGTTGAAGACGAAAGTGGAAAAGATTAAAGAGATCAGGGCTCAGAGAAAAGATTGAAGATTGTTAAATTTATGCTATTTACAATCTCATGTAATAACTGTAATATTTTTGTGAACTGACTATGATTTTGACTTTATATATATATATATAAGTCTTGATCCATATGTTATGTCTCACTTTAGTATTTATTATTTCTCTATTATCTTTTGTAAATAGATTTTGACATCATCAGATAGGGGGAGATTGTTGGGAAAAACAATGATCAAACCCAAGTTATAAATCTGAGGAGTCAAAATCTAACTCAGTTGTATTTAGGAAAAACTTAGTGATTTCCTGAGTCTGTGTTTCTGAGTCTGTGCTTCACAGACTGAAGAATTCTCACAGACTGAAAGTTGTGCTCTATTTGAAGACTTATGAATTCATCATCTGAAGAATGAAGATTGAAGACAGAAGGCTTCACAGACTGAAGATCACAGACTGACGATCACAGATTGAAGATCACAGACTGATGAGCACAGACTGAAGAGCACAGACTGACGATCACAGATTGAAGATCACAGACTGAAGAGCACAGATTGAAGAACAAAAGTACAATCGTACAAAAGAAGTTCTTCGTTCCCTAGGATACGGTACAACTGAAGAGATATTTGAGTAAGGTCAAACATTGAAGAAAGGTTTTCTTCTCAGCAAAGAAACCTTTTACCTTTTGCTTTTTCTATTTCCAAGAAAAGCAAAAAGGAAAGAGTGCAAAGTTGCCCAAGATGTACTTGTTATCCCTTGGACAACTATCTGAGCTGGTTAATATAGAGGTGATACTCAACTCTATAAATAGCAGCTCAAAAGCACCACAAAGAAGTATCCAAGAAAAATAGTATACAAGACCTTTAAGCTTAGGCTAAAAGCATTACCACACTTACTGTTAAGTTTGTAGTGATAATTGTATCATAGTATACTACTTGGATCGTATTCAAACAATCTATGTGTGTTTGAATACTTCATCTTCTTTGTAAGACAAACCATTTATTGTGAATAAAACTTTAATTCATAATATATTCTGTGCTTTAATTAATCTTGTTTTCCGCCTTGATTAATTAACCTGTTTGATATAACTTAGATATAAAATAATATATTAAATACTTGTTATTTAATATGTATTTAAGTTTTGAGACCTTTAAGACATAACACATATGTACAGTTATGTTAGTAATTTCGAGTAGATTTTTAAGATATTAATAATAATGTTACGAGTAAATTAGAAAATTTCATCTTTAAAAAATATCACAAATGTATTATTATATATTTAATAATGAATTAGAATTTAATGTCATATGTTTATTATTTTTAAAGTTTAATAATGATAATATTAATGAAATATTAACTTTTGCAATTAATTATATTAAATTATATTTGAGTTTTTAAATGCTTAATAAGATAATAAAATGGTAAATTAGTTGTTTACTACTTCTCCCTTTTAAGAGTTTTCCTCAAATGCTTTATATAATATTGTAGATTTAATAATGAATTAGGATTTAATGTCATATGTTATTACTTTTAAAGTCTAATAATGATATTATTAATGTGATATTAACTTTTTCAATTAATTATATTAAATATTATTTAAGTGGTTTAATATTTAATAAGATAATAGAAGGGTAAATTAGTCATTTACTACTTCTCCTTTTTAAAATTTTTTCTCAAATGTTTTATATAGTAGTATATAAATAGATATTGATATATGATAAACAAAAATAAATTATAAATACTACAAAGTAATACCACTATCCGTTGGTTAACATCATGATCGGCAACAGTCTTCGTTAATTAATTAGTTAATTAACTTTAATAATTCTAAAATGAAACTCTACTCCAACTTTGCAAGTGTATTTCTCTTCCCATTACCTTGTAAGTTGTAATAGTTTCGTACAATTTAAAAACAAAAAAAGGAACAATTTTCAAAGAAATAATTTTTGAATTATATATTTTTGAAATTTATAATCCTAACATTGACCGATCGCGTATAAAAACAAAAGGTATTATAAAATACGTACATTATAACCATGGCCGTGTTTTAGGGTGTGTGAGGTGATCGACCGTTTAGGACCTCCGACTTATAATACGTACATATATAATTTGATAATATTTTGATTTTTAATTAAGAAATAAAAAAAATATGCTTAATTGTGTCAAAATTTATGATGTCGTATAAAATTTGAGTTAATTTAAATACTCTTAACCAAGTACATAATCTAGCAATTTATTGTAGGGCCTAATTTTTGTGATTAACGTCTATTTGCCATGCTCTGAAAATAAAAAAAGACCCTAAATATAAGATTATGGCCACATCAGATAGCTGTTTCCTTACGACACGTTTAATAAAAAAGAACACAAAAACAAATGGTTTCAATGTAACAATTCATACAAAATTAAACACAATTGCAAATCCTTGTAGTACTGCCGCTAGCATCCAATACATACAATAATCAATAATGTAGGACATAAACATTGTACTCAACAACGGCATCACCATTGCTCATATTTATAAAATGAGTTTTTGCAAGCGCATAACCACGGGCAAATCGAAAAAGCCCGCTTCCACCAACAATTGGCATTTCTTGGGTGATAACACCGAATTCGATCCCAATATACTTAAAGTGCTACCGTTATACTTCCCTTCAACAAAAACATAACTTAAGGCCATCAAAAGCCGGAACTCACTTAAACTAGTGAATGCATACATCCCTTGAGCTCGTCCCACAATCTTGGAGCTTCGTTCGGGGCCCACGGTCAACGGGTCATCAATCATGGCTGTAGCACCAAATAATGTGCGGGAGGTGTTGTGTTGGGTCTAAAGATGGCTAGAGAACTTGATCGAAGATTAATACTGCTGGTTAGATTACAACTGCTAATTTCTACTGGTGAAGCGGAGTTTCTACTGTTAGACCAAAAGTTACTACTGCTACCGGGTTTTACACTACCAGTAGAAACAGTTACTACTGGTAGAAAAGATGAAGTTAGTGCTGATAGAACAAAGTTAGTGCTGCCGGGTAAAGTTTCTACTGCCAGTACAAAGTTTACGGGTTGGTAAGTTAATACTGTTTATAACTTACTACTGCTTTAGTTAGTACTGTTACTTGGAGTTACTACCGTTCTTCAGAAGTTAGTACTGCCCGTGTATTCTCAAGAAGTTTCTACTGTTTATGATTAAGAGCATCTTTCTAACCAAGTGGGCCAATCAAAAGTCTTCTCTGCAAAAGCAAAAAGCGCTCAGTAAAACAGAGCATGGCTCAAGACGATAGGAGGATTAGATAGAAAGTTTCTTTTCATTAATGACAGTAGCGTGTAAACGGAGCTCTATAATTCTATAAATAGAGCTCCTTACCTTCAATAGAAATATAGATCTTAGACAAGCAAAAGTGCAAATTCATAAGTGTATTCATTAGATTGATAAGCCTGTATAATTATCATTTGTAAGCTTCAAGGTTAATCATAACCCTGATACTTAAGTGTATTCGTATTATTCAAAGAAATAATATTGAAGCTTTTTGATAATTCCTTTGCTTTTACTTATTATTAATTTGTGCTTGAATCAGAGTTAATTTTACTTCTTAATTATAGATTACTATTTCAAGGTATTTCTATAAAATATTCAATCGCTATAATTATTGACCCGAAAGGTTCAATCGATCCTGTCATGTTGGTTGTAGCGGCTTGAGCCACACGGATGGCAGTGGGGTGGTCACCACCAACTATGTCGTGGAAGTAGAAGTGGAGGTGGCTTAGTTTTTCTTTCTTGAAACCGAGGGATTTTGTTGACAATTTTCTTGAAAATTGATGGGATTGTGTTTGAAGGAGAAATGAGAATAGGAAAAGGGTAAAAATAGTATACTTAGGGAAGAGATTGGGCCATTGTGGAGATAGTGAGAATTATGGAATGGTGGTGGTGTTTAATTATGTGATCTTATAAACAATGTGTTAGGTGTACCTGTTACAAAATTAAGTCAATAATTAGAATTAAAATAATACACCCAATTATTATATGTGTTTGATTATTATTTTTGTTAGCAATGATATTTTGTATTAGGATTTACATAGATTAATTCGCTAGTGCTTTATGCTTTGTTTGTAACTTTGTTTAAGGATACTTTTGGTAATTAATCATATAAGATGATTAGAGTATAAATAAGTTTCTTAACACTAACCATCACAAGTTCTTTGTCTGTATTTTTCCTCCAAACAATTCAACACAACAGTTGTATCGTATGTTTCATCTCTGTGCTTTAACTACGACTCATCAATAGCTCAATTAAATCGATTTCAATTGGTATCAGAGCAAGGTTATTGACTATTAATGTGAATCTATCATACGATCTTTAAAAAAAACAACAGATTGATCTATAATATGTATTTTTGAGTAATTAGGGTTTTTGAAAAACTCTTTACTTTTTGGTCGATTACTCTCACTCGAAAAGGGGTTTGGAAATTTTGTCCCTATAAATTGTTCTACTCAAAAGCACTGATCTTTTGATAGTAAAATCATACATTTTCATCGAGTTTAATTTTTTATTCAAACTTTGATCGTATCCGTGCTTTCAGTGTTCTAATCATATTCTGAGGGTTTGTGACTCCATCGTATTACACCAAGCTAATACGCCAGATTTAAGTTCTGCAAATCTATTACGCCACTTTCAATTGTATTACGCCAAAAGTTGCATTACACTAGACCTGTGACAACAAATCTATTACGCCAGATTCAAGTTAATTACATTAGTATTACGCCAAAAGATAAGGATAGTTGTGACACTTGTATTACGCCAAGTTTGCAAGTGTATTACGCCATATTCTTAGCTATTACGCCATCACTTGTATAACGCCACTTGATTCTAAGCTATTATGCCACTTGAGACTTCCATTGAACTAGCTTGACTCTAGCGTATTACGCCAGCTTTAAGTTTACTACGCCAAATGTACTACGATATATCTTCTTTTATTACGTCATTTTGTAGTCTACTACTACGCCAACCCCAAGACTATTACGCCAAAGTGTTTACAAGGTATTCTTTTGCTGATAAACTAGCGTAATACGCTAACACAGACGGTTTTGGTCCCATAGCGTAATACTCCAGTGTTTAAAACAGAGGCTATCGCATTCGGTTCGAAGGGATATCGCATAGAAACAGAGATCAAGTGGAAGATGGAGTGAATCGAATTCGAATTCTGATGGAAAGCCAAAAGATCACTGTGTGGATCTATAAGAAAGTTTGATGTGCAGGTAAAGAAGAAAAGAAAGAGGGTATCGAATTCAGGTGTTGAGTTTGAGTTGATCCAATGATCCGAACTCGGATGTAAAACTGAAAATTTGCAGGTTGTGATATCAGGTTGAGAAGAAAAGAAAAACTGATTGAGTTCGGGTTGAAAAAAAAAACCGGTCGAAGTGATTTAAACCGATTAGAATTGGGTTACACAGAAACGGGTACAAGGTTAGAAATTGGATTTGGATCCGGGTCACTGTAACACAGGTGGAACAAGCTTCAACTTTTGTTCATTTTACTAATCAATTTTTGTTTTTAAAGTTTAATTAAATTTATTTTACAAATTAATTTTTGTTTTTGCTTTTAAATTTTGATGATCTTCGTTTTCAAAATAGTTTTGTTTTAGTTTTTAAATTTAATTTTGATTTTAAAATTGTTGGTTAGTTTTCTTAAAGAGAAAAAAAAATGTGTTTGAACGTTGTCACTGTTTAACAAAGATTTTCGGCATTCAAAGCTACAAAGTTAAAGATATATCAAAATGGAAGACAATGTGAGTCACCTGCTGAAATCCATGTTAAATCGTTGGGAAGATTGTTAACAATAATATTTTGTAATAGAATTTGCATTGACTAAGTTGGTTGTACCTTATGCTTTTACTTGTAACTTTGTGACAAAGGGTAGTTTGTTAATAAACCATGTAAGATAATTAAGGTATAAATATACTACTCTTAACCCTAACCTAATCTTTCTTGCACTAATATCAATTAAATAGTCGTTTTAAATTTTTTATCTCTCTTCTTAATACGATTCATTAATGGCTTGATTAGATCTCAATTGGTATCAGAGCCTCCTTATTCGAAAGTTTACGGATCAAAATCAAATTGAAATTGATCAAAAAATTATCACCGTTCATAATTAGGTCAAAGTTCATACAAAGTCTTAAATCGAAAAATAACGATTTGATTGTGTTTTTGAGAAATCAAACGAATATATTCGAAGATAATTGATCGTTGAATAAGATTGAAGCATCAATTTCACTATATCAACATCAAAAATCAACGAATTATGATCGAAAAGTCAGAAATGGGTATTTGTTTCATCAGTAACCTTTGAGTGATCGATTCAATCATTTGGATTGAAATTATTGAAAATAAACCGACATAAATTTTCCTCTAAAGGATCTGAACCTTATTCGATCAAAGATCATTGTTAAGATTCATCCGATGTAACTGTTTGTGACCGAATTTTTGGCGAAAACCGCCAGACTATCGCGATTGAAAATCGATCTAATTTGATCACAATTTACGTTGAAAGTGGACATGTAATCGGTTCAAAAGTTTCATGTGATTGTATTGAAACTTATTTGATCATCATTTGGAGTTGCAATTCACTCGAATATAGTTCTCGAATTCACAGTGTTTTGCGAAAGGAAAACAGGGGATATACCTTGACGAATATAACGCCATTAAATTTGGAGTATCAAGCCATTTAAAATTGGGGTATTACGCCATTTTCGTCGGCTGAAATACGCCAAGTATTACGCCACTCTTATTTGGCGCATTGTTCTAGTTTTCTGATTTTTGTTCGTTTGTTGAATTGCGTAATACGCTTCCTTCTGTTGGTTAAGTGAGCTACATTGGCTGGCGAAATACGCCATAGGTTGAAGTGTTAGACAAGTAGCGTAATCGAGAGTATTCAGCGGAGTATTTCGTTGGTGTAATGGAGTAATGCGCAGGAGCGGCTCAACGTCGATCGAGGCCTAAAGCGAATTGATGATACGAGGCCTTAATATAATTGACTACTTTTTTACTTTTTTTTTATGTATTTCAATAAAATTTATTTAGTATAGTACGGAGAAACTATTTTTCTAAGCTAAAAGGCAATACATCCATTTCATTGTGATAAAATACATCGATTTAAATAATTATGTTTTCTTAAATGAAAAAAAATTACCATACAAAATATCAATTCTAAGAAGATCGTCTTAAATCCTTTACTTATATAATATGAAGTCTTGAATGGAGATCGAGTTGTAGACTAATTGTAAATATAGGTTAATAGAAGTTTGTGGTAATTAGGAATTGTAAATATAAGAATACTTTCACGTATTTTATCCATATAACCTATAAACACTATACTGATTTTATTTATATTGATATCATATATGTTGTGCGTTCTTTTTCGAGACCATTACATTGTATATTAATACCGAATATAAGACATTTAACGACCATCATACTAAGTAAAACATTAGATTAAACTGATTATGAAAATTAGAATTAATTCATCAACTTAATTACGGGTCATGTTTGAAATAATTATATTGATTATTTGAGCAATATGATAAATAATAATGCGTACAAAGAATGATTGGGGAATTCAATCGTGAAAACATAAAGATTATGATAAAGTTATTTCGATGATAGCCAATGAAAGAAAGATTGATTTTAATTAAATAAGAAATAGAACGTCATAATCTTTATGCAATTATTTAGAAGTGACAAAAAAATTGGCCTAGTCATTATTTAATTTTTATCATTTAGAAAGTGTCTAATATTTTATGACTTAAATTCTTTGAGGCCTTATAACGTATGTTTTTCACATAGTGGACATAATCTCTTAGAATTTATATTCTCTGAGACCTTTGAATATCAAAAACGTTGGAGATCTTTGTCGTGAATATTTTGGGGCCTTGAAAATTTGAGGGCCTAAAGCGCTAGCTTCACTAGCTTTACCCTCGAGCCACCCCTGTATTGTTCTGTGTTTGTGCGTCAAAAGAAGAACATAAACCGGATCAAGAAGAAAAAGGTAACCGGGTCGTGAAGTGAGAGTGGATCTCGGGTTAAGAAGGATAATTGGGTTGTACTAAATAATCGGGTGATAAAATCATGCGGATCCAAGGGTTGAAAGCTTGTTTTGAAATCTTTAGTTTTCAAAATAGTTTTTATTTTTAAATTGTTTTTAGTTTCAAAATTAGAATTGTTCTTTAAACATGATTTTGTCTTAAAAGTTGTTTTTTAATTCTAACATTTATTTTTGTTTTCTTTAAAAATACATAAAACAAAAATATTTTACATATAAAAAGTTTTTGGAGAATACAAAAATATTTTATTTTGATTAAAGTTTTTAAAAATCTACAACAATATTGAGCGGAATGGTAAAACGTTTTCGAATTGATTCCAAGTTTGATTGAATCAAAAGGTTTTCCTTGAACGAAAAGTTTTTCATTGACTTCAAAGATTTATGTAAAGATCCATTCAAGCAATCTATCTGTCGCTTGTTACAGTTGAAACTAGGTTCTTCAACATTCATCATAGTTATCTAGATATAGACGTCATATGTCAATATCAGTTATGTGAGTTTATTAAATTGTTGAGAGATGACCGTCACGAATATCAGTCGAACTTGAAAAATGCAAACGAAGGGAGAAATGAGAAGTTAACTGAGGTTCAAACTCTTAAAGCGCAAATTCAGAACATGAAGATTGGAAATGAAGAGCTGCGTTCTAAGCTTGGCTTGTTGGAAGAACATAATTCAGAAATTGAGGATCAACAAAAAGTGGTAACCAGGCTTAAATATGCTAACGATCTTGTATGGAAAAAATGTTCAAGATCTTCAAGAGCAAATTGCTCAAGTTCAATTTGAAAATGGAAATATGAAATCTAAAGTTTCTGGTCCAACAGACAAACTTTAGATATCATAAAATGCAAATGTTGAAAATGTCATGAAATATAATTCAATTTTTGAAGAAAGGATTGAATTATATGCAACGATTAAAAATATTGAGGACAAACTTATACAAAAAGGTCAATCAGATCAAATCATTTTGAACAAGAAGATTTCTGAACTTGAAACTGATTTGCAATTCTAACAACTCTTTGAAAAAGACATACGTAAGTTGTTTCCAATTAATGTTCTTCAAACAACATCTTCTATTTACAAAAAGAATTTGATGACTTGTTGACTTCAAATGATGCTTTGAAAGCAACACTTGCTAAAAAGCTTATTCATCAGGTTTTACCCACAACAAAACCACATGTGAACGTTCCAAAGACGATTTACACAGATAAATCTTCTAAACGAGTTTCGAAAAAGGTTTCTTAGTTTACTAATTATTTTTTACAAAAGAATAATAGGTATTCTAATAAATCACAATCATATGGAACATTCACACCTCAAAAGAATTTTGATCTTCCTGATGCATATGGTTCAAATGTTTCAAAGGAATCCATTTCACGATTACAAAAAACAAAAGTATGGAAACCGAAGCAAAGCTTTTATGAGAAATCTCTTCAAATAAAATCTTTCAAATATTCGAGATCAAAAATGTTTGAACTTGCACCACAAAATATTTTTTATTCAATGCAAAGATGAAATGATTTTGTATCTCCCTCTCCCAAAATAGTTATTTCTCCATTGACTCCCCAAAATTTATTTCCGAGTGAAACACCGAGTTTTAACTCAAGGTGGAGTTCAATGTCGGTGAACCAAATAGACACCAATTATAAACTGTTTTCAAAGATTTCAAAACCTATTGGCACCGTGCTCAAATGGGTTCTCAAAATTGTTGTCTAATTGCAAACAAATTGGTTTTTTACTCAAATCAGAGTAAAAAACTCGCTTTTAAATGTTAATAGCTTTTGTACATATCGGTACAAAACCCGCTCTTCTATGACTCAGCTCACATGAAAGATTGAACTTTTCGATAAAAAAGTTTCATGTTTTGAAAACAGATTTCAATGTTCAAAGTCGAGCTCCCATAATTACTCCTTTAAAGAAAAAATATGATATCTTTGAGGGGAGCTCGTATAATTTCAAAAGAAAGGTACATCTCACCTTCATATGTATCTTTTTATAATATCAATGCATATGTTAATGTTGAGTGTTTTTACAAGATTAAAACTTTCAAGTGTTCAAATCTTTGAATTATTCAAATACTTTGGATTTTTTCAAATGATTTTGGTTCTTATCATCTCTGAGAAATCTGATCAAATGCATCATACTGAAGAACTTCACTCACAAAAATATGAAGAAATGATCAAATCTAATGATCATATTTTGGCAAATACTAAGTATCTGCACAGAGTGTTAGAGTATAAAAGATCTCTTACGATCCACCAGAGCCGGTTGGATCTACTCTTGGAGCCACCTACCACCATTTAGGATGCAAGGGTCATATAGGTCTAGGTGATTAAAAAAATATATGAGAAAAATGATGGAGATTGGGGTGCAGATTAGCATAAACTTCAAAATGCCAACATTGCGTGACATGATCACCAATGACTGAAATGAGGGAGGAGTTGAAAAATATTCGAGGTTGAGTAAGAGTGTGTGACAGTGTTTGAAGAAAAAGAGAACCCTTCCTAAACTACTAAATCTCCGGGTTGCCAAATAATCTATCAGATTTCATACGTTGATATCTGGTATTGAAGAAGACATCATGGACCCAGTGATGCAATGCACATTACCCTCCTAGCCACTCAAGTACTTCTTAAAAAGTCCTTCCTTTAATTCTCACGGAGACTTAGTACATACTCTAATTACTTCTCATTTGGAGAATGTTTATATTGAAACAGGAGGACAGTCAGCTCCAGTCCCCAACTTCATTTCTTGGACTTATCGAGTGTAGATCCTAATGTGTTAAAAACACATCGTTAGGACACAAGTATTCTTATACACTACATGTCTTTGTGAATTCTTTGCAAGTCTTTGTGACTTTGCCAGAACATTCATAATAATATCTAAATATAGGTAATCCACGATGATTGAATGGAAATCCTACCAATGATATCATCAAAGCTAACATTGAAAGTAAGTCACTCAAGTGATTCATTTACATGATTCAATTGATGTATTAACTGGTAATCTATGTGACCAGGAGTTAGTAATTTCAAGAATGTATTTTCAGAAATTATAAACAACTTTTCTTTGTTTACTCAAATGAATTGTTGTCTTACTTGGTTACATAGTTTCAGAATCATCTTCCGCATCATTATCATGGGATAATTATTTGATTGTGAAATATGATGTTTATTAAAGATTCAACATTCACATGTTATTGAAAGTTGGTTGGTTTGTTAAAAAGAGGATGATAGAATGTCACTTGGGAAACTTGTTACGATCATCTAGTCTACAAACATCGTGGATTATACAAGATTCATGATGCTCAAGATAAATAATAAACATCATGAGGAGGAGAGATGGTATTGTGTTTGAAGATAGTTGAGAGAAAAGGTCAAAATGGTTGAAAGGTAGTTTGAAGACACAAGAGGTTGGAAAGAGTTAACAACAGCTTCAAATTGAAGGGGAAGGTTTTCTAGTATTAGGGACAATCCCCCGGTGTTGTAAGAGAAGAAAGTGAATAAAGTATTGAAGTGAATTTGTAAAGAGTGAAAAAGAGGTGTCTATGAAACCTGTGAAGGTTGAAAAGCCCGAGATTTCAGGAGATAAATGGGAAAAAGAAAGGATGGAAGATGCTCTACAAATGTTGCCAAAAGTTTAAAGAAAGATTCAAGGGTTCAATGAAGATGTCATTGTGTTGGAAAGTTACAAAATATTTCAATGCCAATATTCAATGTCTTACTACATGTATGAAGATAGTTATTGGTTTGAGCGGGATAAAATTTAAAGAATACGAAAATGCTATATTCAAAAGACGTTAAAGAGGGGTTTATCTGTTTGAGGGGGAGCATAAAGAAAATTGATCAAACTCCAGAAGAAGAGTATCAGTTTGAGGGGGAGCTTGAGTACTAAGCGTTAAAAGATGTTTTCAATGGCAACAACCTTTTTGGAATATACTTTCAAGATAAAGTTAACTCATAATATGTTTTCAGAGCATGAGCTTCAAAGAAAATCATTCCAACATTCGTTCAAACAAAAGAGTTGCCGTTGAGGAAAAAGAGAGGATTAGTCTTCAAGAATGCATCAAGAATCAACTTGAAGATTAAAGCTGATATGTCATCAAAGAAAATGTGCTTCAACCTGGTCTCAGCTTACTAAAGATTCATAGCATTCAAGCTTCAAAGACATATCCGAATGGAAGACAATATAAAGCACCTACTAAAGTCTATGCTAACTCCTAGGTGGAGATGTTAGCAATGATATTTTGTATTAGAATTTGCATAGATTAATTCGCTAGTACTTTATGCTTTAGTTGTAACTTTCTTTAAGTGTACTTTTTTAATTAATCATGTAAGATGGTTAGTATATAAATAAGTCTCTTAGCCCTAACCATAACAAGTTCTTTGGCTGTATTTTTCTTGCACGAATATCAACACAACAACTGTATCAAGTTTTTCATCTCTGTTCTTAATATGTCACATTTTATCTTAGCCCAATTCAATCGAACGTGGACATGATGGGTACACAAGTATCTTTGCCTTTATCAGACATAAAGCATTTTTGATTTTCTCTGAGCTGAGCAATTAACAGAAAGTTATCGGTTTTATCTATGATTTTTGACGAATATTCTATGAGAAATTCATCGCAATTTCACAAATATTTATCAACGGATTTGATTGTTAGTTATATAATACATCGCTAAAATATAATTACGATATAGTTACAGATTTCGATGAATTGTTCGGTCATTGAAGGACTGCTTTATGAATTTTTGTACATTGATTCTTAACTGGAGCAACAGATTTCCAAAATTTTTTGTTGAAACTACCTACGATTTTTCCGTTGTATAATTCACCAGAAATTATCTCTGACAAGGTGTTTCTGACAAAATTGTTTGTTCCACGTAGGAAACATTTGATCTCCTAAACTCACACCAAAATATTAGTCAATTTGGGTTAAGTCGTTAAGGCATGGGTTGGTTTGGGCCTACATGCTTGGACATGGACTAAATACTTATCTATATATTAATGGTTCAAAAGACGGGCCTTGAGCTATTTGATAATTATCTATATATTAATGGTCCAAGAGGTGGGTCTTGGATCATTTCAGGCCATACGTGTATGTGATCGATTTTGAAGATCACAAATTCACAATACAGAAATCATACTTACAGATACCTGCTGCAAAGCAACGGATTTCAAATGAAATATTTTGTTAGAAACCTATTGCTTCCATTGGAGAATTCGTCTAGAATTCACGACAATCCGTTTTCAGAAGGAATGGTAAGTTGGAAATTGACGCTAATAGCCATTTTCTACGCTTTTTGACGAATTCTCATGTTTTTTGATGACTTGATAGTTTCAGACCACCTCGAACTCGGCTCGATGACGATCGTGGTGGCTCCACGATGCCGGCAGTGGGAGGCGCGGTGGACTGGCGTCGTGGTGGTTTAAACGGGGCGGGGTGAAGGTGATATGGGCCCACTTGTGATTTTAATTTCTTTTCCCTTTTTATTTAGCGTATAACACAAAACAAAAAACGTTTTTTTAATCCTTTTTGATCGTTGAAAGCAAACAAACAAATTTTTTTTTAAAAAAAAAGGTATACTTCTGACTCAATCTGCTTTAAAAAAATATTTCTTTAAACCTTTTTACTCCTATAAATAGTACCCTCAATTATTCATAGTTCACACAACAAATACCATCAATTTATATACATTCTTATCACATCAACTCATTAAAAAAAATGACTAACCCAAACTCAAACTCAAACCAAATATCAACCCATGGCGATTGATGTGCAAAAACCGAGTTATAAATTTAAGTTAGAAAAGTATCTAAGAATGGACTATTACACAACTAGGCAAGTGTACCTAATCGAGTAGTAGTATAGCAAAGATATGTTTCCAAGTATCGTCCAAGGAACAATTTAAGTATTTTGAAGTTATTTTGGATTAATAGTTAACTAAATAAAAAAAACAAGTAAAAATGGGAGTTTATGCCTCTTAACGACAGACGGTCGAATGGTTGTATTTAAAAGTAAAGACGTAAATTAAACAAAACAAATAAAAGTAGTTTTATCTCAAATTAGAAAAACATGTTCATCTAGATCTTTTACCTCTAGTGTTGGACAATTTGATTAAGAACTAGATCAATAATTGACGTACGTGAGTTAACTAGTTGGGTTACTTGTTCTCACAATGTAAACGCTTAACTAAGATTATAAAATGCAAGTTTCCTTGACACCTTAGACCTCTCAATTATAACTAATCAATTCAACTAAATTGATGACTCATTCGTGTGGTATTATTCTCATAAAAACCAACAATCATACAAGATTTCTCTTAGTATGATCCACATGTATCTTAATTCGTCTAATCCGATTCAATTCATTTATTGTCTCCAATCAAAAGTATAAGATAAACAAGTAAACATAACATTAAATGCAAGAGTTTTCGCTCATTGAAACAAACACAATGTCTATTGATAGAATTAAATATACCGCAATACAAATCGTTCGTTGATCAGGCATCAATTTATCGTATAATCAAGAATCAATCACTAAAAACATGTCCAACATCTAGAGTTATTAATCTAGATGAACAATAAGAGTGTAGCCCATGATTATGGACTCAAACGCAGAAACAATGATAATCAAAGAAGAATTCATAGTTGATAAGAACGAGAATTAACCGAAGGAATCAATGTAATCCGAATGTTTGATGATTAACTCTAGCTTCCCAGTGATTGGAAATGATGATTGGTGGCCTAGGATCTCTCAAAAAGTCGCCCAAAACCGTCCAATTTCGTCAGAGAATAAAGCATAACCGAAAACTAGGGTTAAAGTGTTGTTTTAATCAACAATTCCCGTCAGGTGCCTTACCCGGGGGTAGACTAGATTACCCTGCGGGTAACCTTGTTTTGTATCCGAAAACCACATGCTTATCTGGCTTGTAAGTGAATGTGTAACACATCCTACCCGGCGTGTAGACAAGCTTACCCGGCGGGTAACTCGTAGACTCTAACCTTCTGTGTCGTTCTGTGAAGGAATTACCCGTTTGTGGTGTCAATACCCGGGGGGTAAGCTTCAGGGTAAGCTTCAGGTCCGCATTTTTGCACTTTAGCTCCACAAAATTTGCTCCAAATGTCCAACACATTCACTCCTTTCAACACTTCTTCCGAATTTGCACCTGAATTCAATTTCTTAACTAAATAAGTACCGTAAGTTCGTGAAATCAAATCAATTAACACATAATTAGGACCGATATCGCCTCTAAAAATATGTATAAATTAAGCGATATAAGCGATAATTTCACCCGTCACAATAATACGTATACGAATCTTTTTGCAGCTTCCACGACGCTACGGCGCCGACAATGGGAGGTGCGGTGGGACAGCGTCGTGGTGTTTTCAACGGGGCGAGGGGGTAGAAGTGGAGCCCAGCGACTATTTTCTTTTCTTTTCCAATTAATTCTTAAATAAAAAAACTTTTTTTTAACATCTCTTTTTTGATTAATTAAAGAAAATAATAATAAAAAATGTATAATGGCTAGGTAACGGCTCGTTTAAATAAAAAGCTTTTTTTAACCCTCTCTTTTACCTATAAATACACACTACATTTTCTATACAATTCACACAAAAACTACAACAATTATACAAATATTCACACACACATTCACAATCAAGAAAAATTTACAAAATGGATTCAATCAATTACATTCTTGAAACTTCTTCGGAAGATGAACTTATTATGGAAGTTTTTCAAAAATGGAAAGAAGCAATAAAACGTGAAGCCGGCGAAAGTTCATCTCAACCACACTCTCGAATCTGTATTAATAGAGATCGTGAATAGCAATTACTACACAAAAGGGTGTTACCTAGCTGGCGGTATTTATCCGGATTGGGTGACACTCATCAAGGAAAATTCGTGTCCTACCGACGAGAAGTGGAATAAGTTCAATAGATTTCAAGAAAGTGCTCGAAAGGAGGTCGAAAGAAGGTTTGGTGTACTACAAGGAATTTTTCACACTTTAAAGACTTCATCAAGATCCATGACCGTTAACAAGATGCGAAGACATATGTACACTTGTGTAATATTGCACAACATGATCCAATAGGATGCGAAGACATATTGTAATTTTTATTATTAATGAAGATATTTTTATTTTAAATTTTGCATTGTATTTAAATATCGAACTGTATATAATTAAAATATATTATGTGTTTGTTTTTTTGATAAAAAAATAAAAAAGAAATTAAATTATGAGGTAAAGGGTGGACCCAACACACTGTCACATGAATTGGTGGGATTCCCTACTCTATGGATCTCACCACACCATGTGATGGTGATGTGTTACCCATAATACCACCACCAAACATATAACCGTTGTGAGTGGTCTAAGTAGTGAGTGTAAGCAATTAAATTCCTTGTAACTTTGCAAGTATTTTTCACTTAGCGTTAACTTGTAATATTCTCATAAATTTGAAATCTTAAACCACTAAAAGCAAATGTTATTCACATGATTAATTGTTTAGTGTAATGAAAAACTATAAAAAAAAAAAACTCTAAGAAACATTTATAATCTAACATCATAGAGGTATTTCTTTACTATACGTGCATTTTTATATATTACCTTATCTTATCTTAACTTTACATAAATACAAAGAAAGACACTTTAATTCTTAATATGATATGTGTCATCATTTGTATATTTTTAATATTATTAATTTTTATCATTTTTTTTTAATTTTATTGTTTATTATAATCTTAATTCTTAAATATACATATACATATTTGAAATACTATTGGAAAAATTAAAGTGAATTTACCCACATTATAAATTTGATAAGACATGGTGTAAATTGAAAGTAGACTAGTTTAGTATGCAAATACAGTCTAAGTATGAAGATGCAATACTCAAGTTGATTTTTCAGATCGAGAAGGTTGCGGTCCAAGGAAACATTCGAGGTCGGCTTTTAGAAGTCTTGGGATAATGTTAAAAATATTGAAGATCAACGTTGAAGAATAGAAGGAACTAGTTTCCTAATAAATATCTGTTTCCTAATGTAAGTCTTGATGACTCCATATATAATCCCAAGATATTTATAGGTGTCTTTACTTCGTGTAAAACCACAATCTTATAACTTGAATCGTCACCCCATGTTTTATCAAGGTTGTTTACTTATGATATAATACACGTTCTTTGATAAATCGTCATTGTATTCTTCATTATTACAATTACATTGGTTAATCTTTTATTTAAGTGATAAACGGGTCCACCAATTGGTATCAGATCGTGTAAAATCTATTTAAGATTTGTAAAGATTCATTCCAAGCAAAAGAAGCTGTATTGAAAAAATCAAAAAAGTTCGAAGAAAACTCATATTATGTTCATCAGAGGTTAGCTAAATGAGGATAAACTCAAATGATTCCAGACTCAAACGAAGTCAGACTCAAACGAACTCAGACCCAAATTGGTTTAGACCCAAATGAACACAGATTCAGACCCAGAGGTTAGCTCAAACCTAATCAACATTTATGAAGTTGATGATGAAGTTTTCAACTGATATGTTTGATATTTATACGTTCAGAGTGTTGGTTGGCATTCTGTGACGGGTTAGCATTCCTATGTTCAAGTTTATTGAAGATTTTTTCTTCTGATATTATAAGTGCGTTGAGGCGAAGACCATTTCTTTGGTAGCTGATATTGAGGGGGAGATTCAAGCTAAATGCTAAAGCTAATCATACACCTTATTGAAACTTCAAAGGTGGAATTCACACTCAACTGTCAACATAAGTTGTTACATCATATTTGCACACAAAAAGATGAAGAAGCTATATGAGGAGGTTCAGAGTTGCACATAGAGTATCTTCCTTTCATACTTTATTAAGAAAGGATGACGATAAAAAGGGGGAGATATATTTAACAAGAAACTATGAAACAGGTGTTAAGGTAGAAAAAAAACAGTGGCATGGAGCAAGTTGATTATGGGGATTTTTTGTGGTTGAAGTCTTCCTGCAATGAAATGTTAAAGTGGCGTGTTTCGATAGCAATATCGGCGGTATGAGATAGATCAACTTGTTCAAGCTAGTTTTGAAGTCAAAGTTCTCAAGTTTAGGGAGGATAAACTTTGAAGAATTATACAAAATACTTGGAGCTATCAAAGGAAAGATCGTAATCTATATTCAACTTCTTGTATTTTTCTTGTAATCATTTTGCTAATTTTTTTGTCATGATCAAATAGGGGAGATTGTTGGAAAAATTAAAGTGTCATTAACTTACCCACATTATAAATTTGACGAGTCAAAATGTAAATTGAATTTAGACTAGTTTAGCGTGCAAAAATAGTCTAAGTATAAAGCTGTAATACTCAAGGTTGATTTGTCAAATCAAGAAGGTTGCAGTTCAAGGAATCATTCGAGATCGAATTTTAGAAGACTTACGGATAAAGTTAAAGATATTGAAGATCAACATTGAAGAATAGAAGGAACTAATTTCCTAATAGATTTCAACATTTAGAGGTTTCTTTACTTCGTTTAAAACTACGACCTCATAACTTGGTGTCCCCATGTTCCATCAAAGTTGTTCATTAAGGATAAAATACACGTGCTTTGATAAATAGTCTTTGTGTTATTCATTATTACAATTTCATTAATTAATTTTTTGTTTGGATGATAAATAGGTCCAACAAATACCTCTCACATATTTTTATATGTTTTATTTAATATTTTTAACATTTATCCTTTATTTTATTTTCTAATATATTAATCTTAAATATTTATCTTATTCTTAATCTTAATCTTAATAACATAATATAATATATAAGCAAAGACACTTTCATTCTTAACATGAAAGTGTCATCATTTTGTATTTTTAATATTTCTATTTTTATCATTATTTTTTTATTTTATTTTTCGTAAATATACGTATACATATTTGAAATAAATGTCACATATTTTATATTTAATATTTAATATTTAATATTTCTAACATTTATTCTTAATTTTATTTTCTATTATTCTTAATCTTAAATTTTTATCTTAATAGCATATATATATATATATATATATATATATATATATATATATATATATGAAAAGACATTTTCATTCTTATAACATGGCATGTGTCATCAATTTGTATTTTTAATATTTCTATATTTTTCATTATTTTTTATTTTATTTTTTATTATATTATAATCTTAATTCTTAAATATATATATATATATATATATATATATATATTTGAAAAACCTTTCACATATTTTTATTTTTTATATTTAATATATCTAACATTTATTCTTAAGTTTATTTTCTAATATCTTAATCATAGTTTTTATCTTAATAATACACACACACACACACATTTTAATATTTTTAATTTTTTATCATCATTTTTTTAATTTTATTTTTTTACAATATTATAATCTTAATTCTTAAATATACTTATACATATTTGAAAAATCTCTCACATATTTTTTTATTTAATATTTCTAACATTTATTCTTAATTTTATTTTCTAATATCTTAATCTTAATTTTTTATTTTAATATAACATATATATAAGGAAAGACATTTGATTCTTAACATGACATGTGCCATCATTTTGTATTTTTAATATTTCTAACTTTTTATCATTACTTTATTATTTAAAAAAAATAAAAATATCTTAATCTTAATTTCTTATCTTAACGTATATGTAAGGAAAGACACTTTCATTTTTAACATGACATTTGTCATCATTTTGTATTTTTAATATTTCTAATTTTAACATTATTTTTTTATTTTATTCTTTACAATATTATAATCTTAATTCTTAAATATTCATTTACATATTTGAAATATGAAACGTCTCAGATTTTTTTTTTTATACTCTATTTAAATTCTCAAAAACACTTTATATATTAATATAAAGTGACAACCACATTGCTTAACACACAACATACATTTTGTCTTTACAAAATGTTACACGTTAATATAGAGCATGATTCTACGAGTCTCTCCTCTTACTAAATTGCCATAGTAAGTCCATCACTAGCAGCCCTCGGGTCGCTTTCCCGGATCCCCACCCTTCATACCTCTTGATGTACCTATCACCCACAACAATCAACACGTAAGCATTTGGCTTAGTAAGCACAGAAAAGGTACAATCACATGTAAATAATTAGCACAATTGATCACTCAGCAATCGGCAATTCAACTCATACAGCTAGGTACAATTGATCACTCAGCAATTGGCCCTTATGGGTACAATTGATCACTCAGCAATTGACCGTTCAACTCATACAGCTAGACACAATTGATCACTCAGCAATTGGCCGTTCAACTCATACAGCTAGACACAATTGATCACTCAGCAATTGGCCGTTTAACTCAATCTCATAGGCACAATTGTTCACTCAGCAATAGGCCGCTTAACTCAATCTCATAGGCACAATTGTTCACTCAGCAATAGGCCTCTTAACTCAATCTCATATTTGTAATACAATCGGTATTAACATAATCAACCAATTAAATTATTTATATTCCTACTACTTACCTCGAAGGCGACGTTCAGATATTCACAACTCGCTATCCGAAATACCTGTCGAGACGTTCATATTAATCAACTTTTTATAACCTCTGCGACACTACCCTCTTGTGTCGCTACACCTCCTGGCGACACTAACTTAGTGTCGCACATCACACTATTGCGACACAACCTGCGACACAACCTCTTAGTGTCGCTAAAACAATAATTACAACTAACAGTGGAAACAAGCGACACAAGCTGCGACACAATCTCTTAGTGTCTCTATAGCAACAGTTGTAACTAGCAGTAGAAACTTAGCGACACAAGCCGCGACATTAACTCTTTGTGTCGCTAAAGCAACAGTATTAATTTGTGACACTATCACTGCGACACAAGCCTTGTGTCGCAATGACGAACAGAACAGCAGAACTCTTCTGCAATTAACAAGTTTCTGGGTGATCTCAACACCTTAATTCCGAACCAGTTTCAATAGTTAATCATCATATACATCCAAACCAATTCAAAACACCTTCAAACTCATTTTAACCCTCATAAACATTTTCCCCCCAATTTACTCATTTTTAAACTCAATTAAACTCAATCTTTCATCTTTTATTACTTGAATTAAATCCCAATTTCAACAGGGGTTTAGGTTCCTTACCTGAATTTGCAAGGAAACACCTTCAACAATTACTTTCCAACTCAATTCTTGATATCTTCTTGTTTCCTTTTTCTTTTCTCTCACTAAAATCTCACACACACATACAGGAACGAATTGGAGGTGTTTACTGTTTTCTGGAATGTTTTGGAATATAATTTTTTCATTAATTTCACGCCAAATTACACAATTAACCCCTCACAACCGCCTCTCAGCCCGACACTGCGACACAAGCCTTGTGTCGCACTGGGCTTTGTGTCGCTACCTGCGACACTAGCCCTTATGTCGCATAACAGCACACAACAACAATTTTAACGAATTTCGGGGTGTTACAACTCTCCCCCACTTAATCAGGATTGTGTCCTCACAATCCACTTCTGATACAACGAAGGGTAATAACGAAGAACCTCACTCTCTGGTTCCCATGTAAACTCTTATCCCTTTCGATGCTTCCACTGGACTTTAAACATTCTTATCTCCTTATTTCTTAACCTCTTTATTTTCTCATACAATATCTCGATTGGTTCTTCAATATAATTCAATTTATCACTTACTTCAATTTCGTCCATTGGAATATAGGCTGTCTCATCAGCCAAACATTTCCTCAAATACGACACATGAAAAGTGTTATGAATATTTGCCAACTCATTTGGCAATTCTAAACGATACGCTACTTCACCCACTCTCGCTAAGATTTTAAAGGGTCCAATAAAACGAGGACTCAATTTCCCCCGCTTTCTGAATCGAATAACACCCTTCCAAGGAGATACCTTTAACATAACAAAATCTCCTTCATTAAACTCGATTGGACGCCTTCTCTTATCTGCATACGACTTTTGTCGATCTTGTGCAGCTTTTAAACGAGCTCGAATTTGATCTATCCGTTCTGTAGTTTTCAGCACAACTTCAGTACTAGCCAACTCACGTTGTCCAATTTCACCCCAACAGATCGGAGTTCTGCATTTTCTCCCATATAACACCTCATATGGTGGCATTCCAATGCTAGAGTGGTAACTGTTCTTATAAGAAAACTCAGACAACGGAAAATAAGCATCCCAATTTCCTCCGAAATCAATAACACATGCTCTCAGCATATCTTCCAACGTTTGGATTGTCCGCTCACTTTGACCATCTGTTTGTGGGTGATATGCAGTACTCAAATTAAGACGCGTTCCCATCTCTTCCTGGAACTTCGCCCAAAATCTAGATGTAAATCTACTATCCCTATCAAAGACAATAGATACTGGTACACCGTGTCTTGCCACCACTTCTTTCACATATAAATCAGCCAACACTTCTGAAGACGAGGCTTCTCTTATTGGTAAAAATAATGCACTCTTAGATAATCGATCTACAATTACCCAAATGGCATCATGATGCTTCAACGTTTTCGGCAATTTCGTAATAAGATCCATCGTGATATGTTCCCACTTCCATATCGGAATGTCTAACGGCTTCATCTTTCCATATGGTTTCTGATGCTCAGCTTTCACCTGTGAACAAGTCAGACACTTTTCCACATATCTGACAATTTCTCTTTTCATACCCGGCCACCAATAATCTCTTTTTAAATCATGATACATCTTCGTGGCACCAGGATGAATTGAATACTTGGATTTATGAGCTTCATCAAGTAAAAGTTTTCTCATTTCCCCAGAACTCGGCACCCAAATCCTACCATAACGGGTCTTTAATCCGCGGGAATCATCGACAAAGTCTTGCTCTTGACCTTTTATTCGTTCTGCTCGAAAGTCACCACTCTGTAACACTTGTTGTTGAGCTTTATTCATCTGCTCAATTAGATCAGTATCCACAATCATCTGAAAAGATTTCACTTTTAACACCAAATCAACAGTCTTTCTACTAAGAGCATCTGCCACCACATTCGCCTTTCCAGGATGATATAAGATTTCACAGTCATAATCTTTCACTAAATCAAGCCAACGCCTCTGTCTCATATTAAGATCTCGCTGATCGAAGAAATACTTTAAACTCTTATGGTCTGTATAAATCGTACATTTTACTCCATAGAGATAATGCCTCCAAATTTTCAACGCAAACACCACCGCTGCCAATTCTAGATCATGAGTAGGATATCCTTTTTCATGTGTTTGTAGCTGTCTTGAAGCATACGCTATTACTTTTCCTCGTTGCATGAGTACACAACCCAATCCCACACGAGATGCGTCATAATACACTACCATATCATCATTCCCTTCAGGAAGTACTAGTATAGGTGCTTGACACAGTTTCTCCTTCAAAATATTAAAGGCTCGATCCTGTTCCTCATTCCATTCAAACTTGGCATTTTTACACGTAAGCCTTGTAAGCGGAGTCACAATCTTGGAGAAATCTTGAATAAATCTCCGATAATATCCTGCCAATCTCAAGAAACTTCGAATCTCTGTTGGAGTATTAGGAGGTTTCCACATCATCACTGCTTCTACTTTCGCAGGATCTACCTTGATTCCCTCGTGGTTTATCACATGCCCCAAGAATTGTACCTCTCTTAGCCAAAATTCACACTTCGAAAATTTTGCATATAGCTTTTCTTTTCGTAATACTTGCAACATTTGTCTCAGATGCACTTCATGCTCCCCTTCTGTTTTTGAATATATTAAAATATCATCAATAAACACAATCACGAATTTGTCGAGAAACGTCTGGCAAACTCGGTTCATCAAATCCATAAATGCAGCAGGAGCATTTGTCAGCCCGAAAGGCATTACCACAAACTCATAGTGACCATAACGCGTTCGGAAAGCAGTCTTGGGAACATCTTCTTCTTTTACTCGTAACTGATGGTAACCAAATCGTAAATCAATCTTTGAAAAATGAGTAGCACCCTGGAGCTGATCAAACAAATCATCAATCCTCGGTAACGGGTAACGGTTCTTAACCGTTACCTTATTCAGCTCCCTATAATCAATACACATTCGCATGCTCCCGTCCTTCTTTTTAACAAACAATACTGGTGCTCCCCATGGTGAACTACTCGGACGGATAAACCCTTTCTCCAACAACTCTTGTATTTGTTTCATCATTTCTTGCATCTCTGACGGTGCAAGTCTATAAGGGGTCTTAGCAACAGGAGTAGTCCCTGGCATTAGCTCAATTCGAAACTCTACTTGCCTCTCCAGCGGAACACCCGGTAACTCTTCCGGAAATACATCAGGAAACTCATTTACGACCGGAATATTCTCAATACTCATCTCATTCTTTCGCATATCAATAACGTGAGCTAAAAATGCTTGACAACCATGCGACAAATGCCTTCTAGCACGGGCATAAGTGCATATTGACAAAGATGGTCTACGTTTTTCTCCATAAATATCTATTACTCCCCCACTTGGAGCATTGATGGGGATAATTTTCTTTTCACAACGGATTACAGCATCATGCTTACTCAGCCAATCCATAACTACTGCATCAAACTCACCCATCCTCATGGGTATAAGATTGATCATAAATATTTCATTATTAATTTCAATTCGACACCCTCTATACATTTTGGTCACATAAATAACCCGATCATCTGCTATTTCAACATCTAGGGGTGTATCTAACTCACTTAACGATAATTGAAAGCTCTTACTAAATTTTTCAGAGACAAAGGATCTAGTAGCTCTAGAATCAAATAATACATAAGCGGGTAATGAATTAATAAGAAAAGTACCCGTAAGAACATCCGGAGCATTCTTCGCTTCATCCGCAGTCAATTGAAAAGATCGACTTTTTATTCTTGACTGATCAGAAACTTTCTTCTCATCACTTCGCTTCACTTCACTCGAACCTGTCGAACTCTTTAATCTCGGACATTCACTCTTTATATGTCCATGTTCATAGAAATTAAAACATACTCGTATCGTCTTTGTACAATCACGGCTAATGTGGCCCTCTTGTCCACATTGATAACATGACCTCTTGTCGCCCGTACAGTTTCCAAAATGTTTCTTATGACATTTCTGACACATAGGCGCTTCTCGTCGATCCTCCCTTTTAAAACTTCCGCTAGGCTTCAATCTTTTAAAAGATCCTCCAGCTGACTCGATTTTTCTCTTGGAGGAACCCTCATCCTCCCGATTTATTTCAATCTCCCTTCTTCTCGCTTCGTTCACGAATTCTTCAAATTTATTCCAACGACTCGGATCCACAAACTGTCGAATCTCTTTCTTTAATACCTCATGAAAATGATACATTAATCTCTTCGGATCCTCAATATATTCAGGGCAAAATCGGGCCCTATCAAGAAATACACCTGTCAACTCATTCACAGTCTCTGTTGTCTGTTTCATAAACAGTAATTCTCGGCGGAGCTTAGTCAACTCAGCTTCTGGTGAATAGGCTATCACAAACATATCATTGAATTCCTTCCAAGACAAATTATCAACACGTTCTTCTCCCATGGATTGACGCTGAACGTCCCACCACTCTTTTGCTCGTGCCTTTAATAAACTGGCACTATATACTACTTTTAACTTATCCGGACACTCAGAAATAGTAAACACTGCCTCCACTTCAGAGATCCATCTATAACATTTGATCGGATCTGTCTCTCCTTTAAACTCTGGAGGTTTACATGCCATAAAATCTTTGTAACTCACTTTCTTCCTTTCTTCTTTCATCTGGTCACTCTTTCCAGATCCCTCCTTACCTCTCTTTTGTAATTCCTCTGCTAAAACATCTCTGACAGTCTCAGTAATTCTCTCCAATAAATACGGAAGAGATCTCTCTTGTGCCAACGCAACTTCTTCAGTTATAAATTTTCTTATCTCGTCTGTACTCATAGACGATAGATTCTCTGCATGCTCTTTCTCAGAGCTCTCGGTATTATGCTCATTAAAATTCTTCCCTTCCATCTTATACTGAAAGGGTTTACCAGCAAACACATTAGATTAGACTAAAATTCTCATTATACATTAGTCTATCTTTCGCAATTCTCTTTATCATCACACAACAGTCATGGTATCGTTTGAGTTCATATAATAATTATTACGTTGGCCAAACGTAATCGTTATTACATAATGCTCTCACAATACTTTGACATTCAGCAAATTATCACATCTCATCAATAATAACAAATATTCAATTATCAACTCATAATACAACACTCTCATCATGCTCATTAGACTCATCTCTTGGTCTAAGTTCAAGTACCTCTAATGATGGATACTCGAATCTCTTAAACCAATGCTCTGATACCAACTTGAAACGTCCCAGATTTTTTTTTTATACTCTATTTAAATTCTCAAAAACACTTTATATATTAATATAAAGTGACAACCACATTGCTTAACACACAACATACATTTTGTCTTTACAAAATGTTACACGTTAATATAGAGCATGATTCTACGAGTCTCTCCTCTTACTAAATTTCCATAGTAAGTCCATCACTAGCAGCCCTCGGGTCGCTTTCCCGGATCCCCACCTTTCATACCTCTTGATGTACCTATCACCCACAACAATCAACACGTAAGCATTTTGCTTAGTAAGCACAGGAAAGGTACAATCACATGTAAATAATTAGCACAATTGATCACTCAGCAATCGGCAATTCAACTCATACAGCTAGGTACAATTGATCACTCAGCAATTGGCCCTTATGGGTACAATTGATCACTCAGCAATTGACCGCTCAACTCATACAGCTAGACACAATTGATCACTCAGCAATTGGCCGTTCAACTCATACAGCTAGACACAATTGATCACTCAGCAATTGGCCGTTCAACTCAATCTCATAGGCACAATTGTTCACTCAGCAATAGGCCTCTTAACTCAATCTCATAGGCACAATTGTTCACTCAGCAATAGGCCTCTTAACTCAATCTCATATTTGTAATACAATCGGTATTAACATAATCAACCAATTAAATTATTTATATTCCTACTACTTACCTCGAAGGCGACGTTCAGATATTCACAACTCGCTATCCGAAATACCTGTCGAGACGTTCATATTAATCAACTTTTTATAACCTCTGCGACACTACCCTCTTGTGTCGCTACACCTCCTGGCGACACTAACTTAGTGTCGCACATCACACTATTGCGACACAACCTGCGACATAACCTCTTAGTGTCGCTAAAACAATAATTACAACTAACAGTGGAAACAAGCGACACAAGCTGCGACACAATCTCTTAGTGTCGCTATAGCAACAGTTGTAACTAGCAGTAGAAACTTAGCGACACAAGCCGCGACATTAACTCTTTGTGTCGCTAAAGCAACAGTATTAATTTGTGACACCACCACTGCGACACAAGCTGCGACACAAGGCGACGAACAGAACAGTTGAACTCTTCTGCAATTAACAAGTTTCTGGGTGATCTCAACACCTTAATTCCGAACCAGTTTCAATAGTTAATCATCATATACACCCAAACCAATTCAAAACACCTTCAAACTCATTTTAATCCTCATAAACATTTTTCCCCCAATTTACTCATTTTTAAACTCAATTAAACTCAATCTTTCATCTTTTATTACTTGAATTAAATCCCAATTTCAACAGGGGTTTAGGTTCCTTACCTGAATTTGCAAGGAAACACCTTCAACAATTACTTTCCAACTCAATTCTTGATATCTTCTTGTTTCCTTTTTCTTTTCTCTCACTAAAATCTCACTCACACATATAGGAACGAATTGGAGGTGTTTACTGTTTTCTGGAATGTTTTGGAATATAATTTTTTCATTAATTTCACGCCAAATTACACAATTAACCCCTCACAACCGCCTCTCAGCCCGACACTGCGACACAAGCCTTGTGTCGCACTGGGCTTTGTGTCGCTACCTGCGACACTAGCCCTTATGTCGCATAACAGCACACAACAACAATTTTAACGAATTTCGGGGTGTTACAAAATACCTCTCACATATTTTTATTTTTTTATATTTAATATTTCTAACATTTATTCACAATTTTATTTTATAATATCTTAATCTTAAAATTTTAAGTTAATAGAAATACATTAACACCTTAATAAGTGACATATACACACTTAAAAATGAAACACATTATATACTTGTGAATTATTTTGTTATTAAGTAATTAAAACTTAATCATTATAAATAAAAAAAAAGAAAAATATACCTACTTTAAACTTTAAAATGGATTCATATCTTAATCATTCTTATTATATAAAAACATAAACATAAACTCTATTTTAACTTAAGAAATACTTTTTAAAATACAATAATTAAATTTGTCAATCAATTAAGAAAAGTAATCACTTGAATAAGTGTAAATTTATATTAGCTCATCTTCCTATACAACAAATATAAATAATTAATTATCTAAATTCAGTGATAAACAAAAATACATATATATTACATCAGGAGGGATTGAGGGTTGTGTTTAGCACAACCATATAAACATTAAATTTTATAGATCTCAATTACAAAATATAAACACATTTGTAAACCTTTCAACTTTCATTAGCATCCAACACAATAATCAATAATGTTGAACATAAACATCATACTCAACAACGGTATCACCGTTACTAGTATTTATAGAATGAGTTTTTGCAAGTGCATAACCACGAGCAAATCGAAAAACCCCGCTTCCACCAACAATTGGCATTTCTCTAACGGGTGATAACACCGAATTTGTTCCCAATATACTCAAATTGCTACCGTTATATTTCCCTTCTATAAAAACATAATCCAAAGCCATCAAAAGCCTGAACTCACTCAAACTAGTGAATGCATATATCCCTTGGGCTCTTCCCACAATCTTGGAAGTCTGTTGCACCAAATCCCGTAGGCGAAGTATTGGTCATAGTGGCTTGAGCCACTCGAACAGCGGTGGGGTGGTCACCACTAAGTATGTCGTGGAAGTAGAAATGAGTTTTTTGAAACCGAGGGATTTTGTTGACAATTTTCTTGAAAATTGGTGTGATTGTGCTCGAAGGAGAAAGAATATGATAATTGCAAGAATGGTATACATACATTTTGGGAGAGATTTGGCCATGGTGGAAAGAGATAGTGAGACTTGTGTAATAGTTGATATGTTTGATTATAAAGAGAGAAATGTTAGGTCATGTGTCTAAAACAAATGTCAATAATCATATACTTATTTATTTATACTATAATAATGTTTTTCAATCACATGTATTTGATAATTAATATTCCAAAATTATGTCATAACGTGTGGTAAATGTACATTGATGTTTATATTCTTCCTTACATAGAATTTTAATTGAGATTATGTTTTTTAAACTTGAGATTGTTGGCCCGCCGGAGATGTTTCCTTCTTTACCATACATCCATTCTAATTTTCACACTTCGCTTTCAAGTTTTCAAAATTTTAAAATTGTGCGATTCTTTTCAAAATTTTAAAATTGTGCGATTCTTACAACTAGGGGTGTTCATAATAATCTGAAACTGGAAAACCGAATCGCAAATCGGGTGAACCGCACCGAATTTTAGGTTAACCGAACCGATTTTTTTTGTTTTCCGGTTTCGGTTAATCGAACCGACAATTTTTTCCATTTTCGGTTTACACTTTGGGGATAACCGGTTAATCGAAAATTGAAAAATTTAAATAAATATTTTTGATATGTATGATATAAATATACACTTAATTATATGACATGGATATTGGTAAAACTATAAAAGACTAGTATATATATTTATATAGACTTATTATAAATCAACATTGTTAAGTATATTTGTAAAAATGGAAATGTATCTTTGTAAAAAGTGGGGAATCAAGATTGAAGGTTTTTGTGAAGTGGCTGATACTTTTTGGTGAAAAACTTTAACTTAAATAATTATATATCAGTTTGCAAGTTACGGATATGTATATTTTATAATTTGGTGGCATATTGAACTATAAATATTCGTCAATTGATGTTGAAATGTATTTGGATATATGTTAAGACTTAACAAATATATTTTGATGAATGTGTATTTGTGTGCTATTCTTATTTTTAATATGATTGGTAGATAAGAGCCGGTTAGTTGGTTAACCGCATAACCGAACCGTAAAAGTCGGTTAACCGAACTTTTCGGTTTAGGTTCAAGTAATTGGTGAACCGGATTTTCGGTTAACCGGTTCTCGGTTAACCGAACCTCCGGTTATCTGTCCGTGAACACCCCTACTTACAACTCTGGTGTTTCAATCGATTTCAATTCCATTTCATCAAATATCTTTGTGTTTTCTCAATTTAAGCTAAACATTGATTCGATTTTGATACTTATATGTCGTTTATCTAATTTGAATAATGTATGTGCCTTATCTTTGAATTGATTTTGAACCCTAATTGTCAAAAGTGACGGTACTATGGTGTGAGCAATGTAAGACGCATAAATTTTTGTAAGTTCGTTTATATTTATGTTAAGTTAAGAAAAATTAATATTTGTCAATAGTTAAAAGAAAATGTTTTCATAACTTATTGAAATTTATGTTTCCAACTGTAACACCCCAAAATCTGAGGTAATATTATATTATATGTATGTGATTTAATTTATAAGTTGTTGTATAAAATTTTATACATTATTAGTAGACAAAAAATATTTAAGTTGTCTAAATAATAATTTGGGAGCAACCAATTAAGTGATGTATTTTAAAGTGACTGGAACTAGAGGGACTGAGAGTGTAAATAACCAATTAAAACCTAAATAAAAATCATATGCACATACACATGTACGTACATATCCAAAATCAAACACAGAAACTTCGAGATAGAGAGGGAACGCACAGTAAAGAGGAAGGAGAAACAGAAATCAGTCTCTAAACATCAAATTGAGCCTAAATAATTCGAATTCAAACTCTATTGATCGTCTCTAACATCTAATAAATATTGTTCTTCCTTTAATTTAACCTAAAAATGGGTTCTTGATGGGGTTTGAGGGTATGATCATGTACAAAAAGAAATTAAGGTGGATTATGATTGATTAGTGGTGTAGAAGTGTGGGAATCATTGTTGTTAACCTCAATTTAATCCAAAAGTTGATGAATTGAATTAGGGTTATAGTGATTAAAGTGGATTTTTGTCCAAAATTCTAGTAACTTGTTGTAGTAGAGTTGTTATAAGCAAGCTTGTTAGAATTGAGTGTTTGATTCAAAAGAAAGTTTTGTTAAAAAGCTTAATAATCTATGGAGTCATGAAAAAGATGAATTAGTAATAGTTTGAATGACTTTGATGTTAAATTTGTTGTAGTGAATTTGATGAACAATCTAAATTAAAGATGTTAAGTCATTCAAATGCTTCTAATTACCTTAAAATGTTGTAAAAGTGATGATTTAAGGTAGTAAGATATATAAATAGAAGTTAACTTGTAATGACGAATTGAGAAGAGTAATTTGATATATAAAGTAGTGAATCAGGTGGTTAAACACTTGAGTTGTGGTCATATTTAGTTTGACTGATCAACCCAAAGGGGTGATAGGTTGATGAAGATGATTAGTTGATTATGATGGTTGTTAGATGCTAAATATGTTCCTATATTATTGTGTTATGTGATAGGTGATTCAAAGATGTGGCATTTATTATTGATCGTTGGATTGCTCAATTGCCTAAAACGCCAAGGTGAGTGATATGGGGGTTATTTGGGTATCGGTTGTGTGTTTCGGATTGCATACATGCAAGAGGTCACATGACCGAGTGGAGTTGTTATTATATGCTTACGTGTTGTTGATTTGGCATTGTAAAGATTATCTAACTTATGTTAGCCTCAGTTGTTGCACATTGTGCTTGTTGTTGCACTTGTGCTTGTTGTTGCACTTGTGCTAGTTGTGCTAGTTGTTCAAGTTGTTGCACATTGTGCTTGTTGTTGCACCTTGTGCTAATTGTTGCAGTTGTGGCACGTTGTGCCTATTGACAGTTGATAGTGGATCCGCTCAGTGGTGATAATCTCTACAATTGCCCAGTGGTTAATTACTTAGTTGTTTTGGTTCAGTTGTTACTTGCTACTTGTTGTGATGTATTACTCATTTAATTGTCCGTATGCTCACTAAGCTTAAAGCTTATCCGTTCAGTTATTTATTGTTGTAGGTATGAGTGGTTCGGTTGAACCAAGTGGACAGAGGACGGGCAAAGAGGTTGCGATGGGATAGCGTGGATTGAAGCTTACTAAGTACAGTTTGGCAAGTTTTCCTTTCTTTTAAATTGTCGCCTTGATTACCATATTGTGTAAACAGCCCAGTTGTATTTTGATAAAACACGTAATTGAATGTTATAGTGTCAAAACGAGTAGTGGTCATAGTTGAAAATTGTAAGTTTGGTTAGTTGTGAAATTGTACGGTTTTGGTCATGATTTTGGGTGGGAATGTGATCAAAGTACCAAATGTTGAAATATGATCGATTAAGGTAATTAGTACCTGCGAGTCTTTATGATTTTGAACATGGGATAGTGGATAGGTTGTTGGTTTAGAAGTCTAATAGCTCAAATTGTCGTCGATTTTCCAAACGGGTCAAAATGGGTCTCCCAACGGGTCGTTACGTCAAAACTAATCAAAATGATGGTTTGGACAATTTTAATGTGTGTCAATATATTAAGATATGCAAGTGGACTTATTGGGAGGTAATTGAAATGATAGAGGTAAAGAGTTTGCAAGTTTGGTTCTTAAAAGTGTCCAAATGGTCACTTTTCGGATTTAAGTCCAAAACCGTCATTACTGAGAATTTTGAAAAAGTGCCAATTGGGAAACCTTCGTTTTATCATATGAAATGTGCTTGCAAAATTTGGTGGTTTGATTGTTTACGAGTTAAAAGTTTTGCGCGTTTGAACTTGGGTGAAAATCTTGATTTTGCTGAGTTCAGGGTCTAAGTATAGTTACGCGATTTCAGAAGGGGTGCTAGGATCGCGTAACATCAAAGGAAACTTTCTGGCGCATTTTTGTGAAGAAGTACGCGATCCCAGAAGGTGACTAGGATCGCGTAACATAAAAAAAAAAAAAGAAAAAAGAAAAAAAAAATTTGGACATTTTATTAACGGTGATAAACGCATTATACTTCACAATGAATTAGAAAAGTTCGAAAACTTCCGTGCAACGAACTTGTGAACAAAAACACAACTAGCCACAAGGCTTTTTCACATTGCGTAATTTATGAACCTCTGATATGATTTTTCATGTTGAAAATCAACTTAAATCAACTCCGTTTCCGTTTCAATTGGGCTCATGATAACGTAGGCTTGGTTTGTTTTAATTTAAAGCATTACTTGAAGAAAAAAGAAATTCAATCTAGAACCGAGAACGTGATGTAACGAGCATCCTACAATTTGGGCCCGTTAACAAAAATTTTTGCTACCGTCCGTGATTGCCAATATGTGATTTTGAAGAAACACAGTCGGATAAAGCATGGCAAATGTTATCGGGTGAATGTTTTCCCGTTGACTTGGTCTTGGACCTTTGACACTGCATTTTTCAATTTGATCGGTTATCAAACAATTTTTAATTTGACTGTGATTTAAAATAAAATATTTTGTTTCAAATAAACAATTTCCAAAATTCAATTTTTTTATTCAATATATCTAAAATGCATTTTTCGAATCTTTCTACGAGTTACAATCGGATATAACAACATATCTAATGACGATTTAAATGTAAATCAAAATAAACGCAAAATGGAAAAGCATTTGATCATTAATTTGGAAAAGAAATTACAAAATTGAACTAAACGAGAAGAAGAGTTAATTTTGGAAAAGTTTTCCCTTGAAAAGACTCTTGCTTTAAACGATTTTAGAAATTTACAAGAGCAAATTTTAAATTTTTTTTGAATGATTTTAATATTTAAAAATAAATAAAAAATCTAGACGTTAACCACATTTGTTCATTTTTTTTTCCACTAACCTTTCGGGTCCAACAGTATAAAATTGTTCGTACATTGTTAATAGCTATTCACGTCGTGAATATAACTATTATCGACTAACTTAATATATCAATCACTTTATTATTCATTTAAATAATTTTTAGATATAGCAATTACGACTACGTTTAAAAAATTTCTTAAAAGTTTTGTAACTTGACACGTTAAAAAGTTGCAACAAAGGAAGGGCTGGTCAAAAGTAGAAGGTGGCCTAACATCCATTTCCTTCACATGGTCGGTTATTACCGTGATTTAAGGTAATACAATGGTCACTTTCGCCCGATGGAGTGTGACAAAAAATCTGTGAGTATTAATATGTTTATTTAACAAGTCCTTGTATAATTGAGAACAAATATAGTACTATGTATCATTTTTTTATTATTCACAATGACAATCTCGTCACGACTTAAAACTCGATACAAAATTAAACCCGTTAACCTGCTAAGCTAGAACCATCAATGCTTTCAACTTTTATGGTCGGTTAGGTCAAGGTTCTGATTAATGGTCCAGCCCGTTATCTTGGGGAAAAAACTAAGTTTATTTTTCTAATACAAATTTTAACCCATAAACCCATAAAACCATTCCACCACATGTTCACCAATATTTAAAAATAATTAAATAATCATGAGGATAAATCTTTTGTAACTGAAACTAATTACGATTTCTTTTCTAACTGAAACTAATTATGATGTGTTAACTCTTAACTAATTGTAATTGACCTTAGATTTATGATGGTTGAATAAATAACTAAAAGGGCAAAATGATAATTTACTATTTCCATTTTTTAAAACCATAACTTGTTAATAGTCCAACCCGTTATCCGGGAAAAAAAAATTAAGTTTGCTTTTGTAATACAAATTTTAATCCATAAACGCATGAAACCAATCCGTCACATTTTCACCGGTATTTAAAAATAATTAAATAATCATGAGGCTAAATCTTTTGTAACTTAAATTAATTATGATGTATTAACTTTTAATTTATTTTATTTGACCTTAAATTTATGATGGTTGAATAAATAACTAAAAGGACAAAATGGTAATTTATTATTTCTCTTCTTTTAAGATCATAAATCAAACCCTTTATATATTAGTATTTGTAATTCAAATTTTAACCCGTAAACGCATGAAACCAATCTGTCACATTTTCACCGGTATTTAAAAAAAATAAAAAATCATGAGGCTAAATCTTTTGTAACTTAAACTAATTATGATTTCTTTTGTAACTTAAATTAGTTATGATGTATTAACTTTTAATTAATTTTATTTGACCTTAAATTTATGATGGTTGAATAAATAAATAAAGGACAAAATGGTACTTTATTATTTTTCCTCTTTTAAGACCATGAACCAAATTCTTTATATATTAGTATTGATATTTTGCTAAAAAAAAATCTTATATTTATACTCCGCATTCGTATACCGTATGGATTTTGTATAAAAATGTCAATATATGCTTAATAATATGGACATAAAATTTGACTTACAAATTTGATTAGTGGATATGTTTCAAATAAATGATGAATATGAGAAAATAAAATAAGTGAAATTCATGTGTTAAAAAGTGTATAATTATTACAAATTTAAGTTTTTTCTTTTAGTATATATATATATTCATGTGTTAAAAAGTGTATAATTATTACAAATTTAAGTTTTTTCTTTTAGTATATATATATATATATATATATATATATATATATATATATATATATATATACTAAAAGAAAAAACTTAAATTTGTAATAATTATACACTTTTTAACACATGAATTTCACTTATGTATTATTCCGTTCATCCTTTCATCTAAATTTTCATGCTTATTTATAGTTAACAAGTAAATTATCCGCGCAATGTAGCGGTAACAAATGAAAAATAACGTAGCAGTGGTTGATGATGATAACTGAGAATAATACTAATAAAATTAAAAGTGATAGTTGTTGATGGTGGTCGTTAGTGATGTTGGTTTATATGGATGGTCAATAGTGACGCTTTATATATCAAGAATTAAAGAGTGATTCATTAATTCCGTTTAATATTTTGTAACTTTAAATTGATTTTTAAACACCTATGAAATTCTAAATGTCTGTATATATATTTTTGTTGTCTTGAATGATTTATTTTAAATAATAATATAATTTGTTCTAACAATTATTCAATTTTAAATATAGAGTCAAATGTTATTTATAAAACCTTATATTCCAATTTCAATATTTTATATGAAATTTTAAGTTTTAAGAAAGAGAAAAATAAATGCTTTATAGGCAAGTGTAGATAGAGATTTTAATTAAGGTAAGTAGTTTATACACTTAACACTTTTTATATATCTATATTGCTATTGTTATGTACAACATTATTGTTATGTAATAGTTAAAAAATAAAAATTTATGGACTATAAGTTAGTGTGGGCAATTCGAGTTGGGTCGAGTTGACTCACTCGGATTATCAGGTTGGCAGGGCAAAAGTAATCGATCAAAAACTGACCTGATTTTCTAATCGGGTTGAATATTTCAATCAAACTCAAAACCTGTTAATCCATATTCGACTCAGATAACACGTTTGCCTAATCATCTTAATAGATTTTCGGGTCAGTTTCAACTAATAGGTCAATTTCGGGTCAAATGAGTCACATGGATTCATCTCTAAGTATATAATTAACAATAATAAGCACAAAAATATTTATCATATCTTATAAAGATCATATTATCTAGAATTTCATCCAGCTTTTATTAAAATATCATTATACACTTTGATGTATTAAATCAAAATAAAATATTTAAAACTTTTAACTACATTTAAAATTTATTCGGGTTATCGGGTCAATCCAAAAGCTCATTGCATGACCTAAATCCGATTACCCGACATAATAAATAGCAGGTTGACGGGTTTCGGATTGATTGGTCAAAAATCCCGACCCAAATTGCTTATTTTCGGGTCGGTTGGTGTAAAGTTTTAATTCGTGTCGGAAATTATTGGGCACAGACTTTAGATCAGGACCGGATTTGGATTTGTGTCTGTGCAAGCTAGGGGTGCAAGAAAATCGATTTTTTCGGTTTTCTAAAAACCGGTTTTAAAAAAACTGGTTATTTGAAAAACCGGTTTAGGTTAAAAGCAGTTTTCTCGGAATCGGTTTTTTCGGTTTTAAATGTTCGGAATCGGATTTTTTCAGTTTTGAACCGGTTCTAATCGGTTAGTTTTTTTCGGGTTTTTTCCGGATTTTTTCCGGATTCGAATTTAGTATAAGTGTATAACAAAATTTAAATAATACAAATAATATCGCTCATTTTTATACACGTTTATTTATCGCGATATCGGTTCATTTGTATGTATATTAGAGTAGATTCCATGAACTATCGGTACTTATTTTGTTTGCCGTACCATGTGGTGCGGTCCAAACATCACAAGTAATAGAAACGCCATATTTATAGTTTTGAAAACCATCAATTATATCTTTTTTAGCAGTTTTCCATAATTTATACGCATCGTTTCTGAGGGTAGTACGATTTTCTTGTTGGTATCGCGGTTGTAGTATCTTTTTGATGATATTCGTAAGCCGTTGGTTGTCGAAGTGGTTGAATGGAAGCGCCTCTTGGATGAAAAACTTCGTAAAATCTTCTCGTAGCGCATCATTATCGTATATAAATACCCCGCCATCCGAACCAAGTGTCGATTGTGACGCATCTTGACTAACCGCTTTACAAGACCCGTTTTTGTGACTTCTTAATGTTGAGTTTAATGTGGGGTTATAAATATTCCCACATCTCTTGCAACGGGCCTTTTCCACCCCCATCATTCATAACGCACATATCGTAATTCGACCAAATTTTCGGGTTCCGGGTCGTTGATTTAACTTGCACTACATCAGCGTTTGTGTAAACTTTGTTTCGTACATTGCTACCAACGGAAGCGGAACCGGAACCTGAACCGGAAGCTTGGGATTGTATGTTTTCCATTTTCGCAAACAAAGAGTATATATATATCGAGATTTAGAGTGATTTTTGAGAGAAGAATAGAATCTTGTTGGTGTGTTTTGAACCCAAACCAACTAGGACTACTTATAGTGAATTCAGAGGTACCAAAAGACCCAAAAAATGCCAAAAAAAAGCTTCCCAACGGTCCTTTGATTTTTTTTTTTAAAAACGGTTAAAAAACCGAAAAAATCAGTTTTCCCGAAACCCCATAACCTATTTAACCGGTTTCAGTTATATAAAAACCGGTTTCTATTTTTTTAAAACCGATTTTCCAAATAACCGGTTTCGGTTATTGGGGCGAGTTAAAAAAACCGTTTTTTTTTCACCTCTAGTGCAAGCTGAGCATCTTAAGCTATAGGGTCTTATAGGTCATGGGTTCGAATCCGTTCCCCGGCACATGTGGCACAAGGATTAGGGATACCCTTTGCGGGTAAAACGGACGCATATAATTGAAATATGGTACAAGGATTAGGATACCCTTGAAATTACCTTTTTTAAACTACAGGGTCTACTTTAAAGTTATGAAACAAGGCCTTTTAAATTCATGGGACGACTTGCACTAAATCATTCCTATAACGTATTGCTATATAAGTTGACGTCACCAACCATTAACATATATTTGGTACGAGAAATTTTAATCATTCGTAACTTGGACCACTTTTGATGCTTGAGTCAATAAACGACCACAATTGTTTATTCCATAAACATGAAAGTGGTCAAGTTAAAGAAATTAAAGCCACTACAATATGATCCCAAATATAATATATTCATTCAGATTTTATATTACAAAAGCATGGAAAAGAAAACAAACATATCATATAAAATAGAAAAAAGGTCGAGTTGTTCTTTAAGTAAATATTGTCACTTAACTCTTTATATCACTCTCTTTTATTAATAAAACAAAAAGTAAAATCAAATTGGTTTTGTCCATTATAACCACACTTGTTAAACCTTATGTTGTCATTAGCATCCAAAACAACAATTATCAATAATGTAGGACATAAACATTGTACTCAACGACGGCATCACCGTTACTAAGATTGAAGAAATGAGTTTTAGCAAGAGCATAGCCACGAGCAAATCGAAAAAGCCCACTTCCACCAACGATTGGCATCTCTCGTACCGGAGATAACACATGATTCGTCCCTAATATACTCAAAGTGCTACCATTATATTTTCCTTCAACAAAAACATAATTTAAAGCCATTAGCAATCGTGTGTCATCCAAACAAGCGGACGCATATATCCCTTGAGCTCTTCCCACAATCTTGGAAGTTCGTTCGGGGCCCACAGTTAGTGGGTCGTCGATCATGACTGTTGCACCAAATCCGGTGCGAGAGGTGTTGGTCATAGTGGCTTGAGCCACTCGAACTGCCGTAGGGTGGTCCCCACCAACTATGTCATGGAAGTAAAAGTGAAGGTGGCTTAGTTTTTCTTTCTTGAAACCGAGGGATTTTGTTGATAGTTTTTTTGAAAATTGATGGGATTGTGTTTGAAGGAGAAGTGAGAATAGAAAAAAGGTGAGAATTTTACTTTTGTGGAGAGTTTGGGCCATGGTGAAGGTAGCTAGAGAGATTAAAGAGCATTGGAGCTGTTAAGTGGTGGTGGGTTTGGATTTATAAAGATAGAAAAATTGGGAAGTGTCTGGTGGTGTGTTTGGTCATATTTGTCTTTTTTTTTTTTTTTTTTTTTTATTTTTCATTTTTTTTTAGAGATAATGTTTATGTTTTTTCCTTTTAGTCTTTAGTCTTTTTTTTATTTATTATTATTATTATCATCAACAAAAGAGTCTTACGTTTAATTTAATATCTACGTGTGCCTATATATATAGAGAGAGAGAGAGAGTAACGATCATGTGATAAATGATATTTGATAAGAATTATGAGAATTAGATGCAAATATAAAATACATCTATCTTTAAACAAAATTAATATAAATTATTAGATGCATTTTATATTTTATATCTAGTTCTCACGAGTTTCATCAATTGTTAGTTCCCTTAAGATCCACACACACACACACACACATATATATATATGTGAGTAATCAAGAGAGAAGTTTTTTTTTTGTGAAGCAGAAGCGTTATTATTCATCATTAAACAGCTTAAAATTACTAATCAAAATCGATGCTATAAAGAATATATTAACGGTTGAATTTTATTTTTAAGTCATAATATTAGTTGATGAATATTTATTTAATAAATTGTTAACATTCACCGTGATGAATGCTAACTAACATTCATTACGATGAATGTTAAAACATCAAATTGTCACATAATATTTTCAATTTTAATATTCATCACCATGAATGTTAACGAACATTCACCGCGATGAATATTAAAGATTTTGGATATAATATTCATCAATCGGTATTATAACCTGTAAAAAGAATTTATCAAGGAAGTTTAACATTCATATCATCAATTCTGATTAACATTTTCTAAATTTCACTTTGTTTTTTGTGAGATTTGTATGAACAAAAGTAATATGTTTTTTTGATGAATAATAACGTTCCCCCTTCCCCCAAAAAAAGAACTTACCCCTAGATCATCTCAATATATATATATATATATATATATATATATATATATATATATATATATATATATATTGGGATGATCTAGGGGTAAGTTCTTTTTTTGTATATATATATATATATATATATATATATATATATATATATATATATAGGAAAAATCAATAGAGAAGCTCTAAATTTGAGGGAAGGAGGGAAGTAAATCTCAACCACACATTTCCTTGTATCTTCTCCAATTCATATACAATACCCATTTCATCAATTTTTGTTTAAAATTCAAAATTAAAGCATGTAAATCAATCAAAACATTATAAATTTCAAATTCATCAAAGACATTCATACATACCTTCAATTTGTCATAATTCATATTCATCAAATATCAAGAATTTTGGGTATAACTTTTGAGTTTTTGTGAAAATTTTGATTCACCAATGAATACAATAAAATTAAACGAATTTCAACATACAAAACTTATAAACAAGTAATTAATTTAATTATAGTCGTCATTAACTATCAAATTTTACAAAAAAAAAAAAAAAAAAAAAAAAAAGTTAGAACATTAACATTCATTTGGAATGAACGTTGATCAAAATTACAATTAATATTCATAAACAATAATTTATGATGAATATTAACTTATATATGTTTTTATACATTGTTGAACTAGATAACTTAACATTCATCAGTGTATAATAATGTATATGAGTTAACATTCATCGTAAAAGAATGTTTAAAAATATTAAGTTGTAATTTGATTAACATTATTTCCAAATGAATATTAATATTCTGAATTTTTTTGAGTTATTTACAATTTTGCCACCGCGTTAGACTTTTTGTTTTGTGACGTTGATATCTAATATACCGATATACGTAGTATGTAATGTAATTGCAAGTAAAACTAAAATAGTGATTACTACATTTATATCTGAATCGAACTGATAACATCAACTGATCACAAATATGATTACCAAAATCTTCTTCGAACATTTGAATGAAGTATTCGCACGTCATAAAATCAAAATCTTCATGTGAAATGAAAATCACGATTGGCCCACACAATCTTTTTTTTTTTTTTTTCTGGTCAAGAAAAGGATGTTTTCATTATTGTACATTTCAATGTCGATTGGTTCGATTGGGATAATTTGACAATAACTACTTGGAGTTTGTAACTGACAGGGAATAGCTGGAGGATGAATTTATTTCAGGAGCCTATAGAAGGTACTCGAGTTTTTATTATTACTATCATGTTATATTTGCAATGCTGCGGTATCACATATTTCAATTCCGGTAACATTTTCAATTAAGGAAAGTTGTCCTTGAATGAAAATTGAAAAAAAATAGTGACACATCAATTACTTACTTTATTTTATACTTTATATTTTGAAATATTAGAATTAACGGTCACAATTTTTGACGCATCCAAAACGCAACCCATAATAGCATGAACTTAAATGGGCCGGTTATAGTTAAAATTCAAATAATTAGCCTTCTAACCCCCACACTTGTCAACTATTGTAATTATTCATGTTTGATTTGGGTTAAGACTCGGGTCAATAGGTTGACCGGCTAACAGGGTTAAAAAAAAACTCAATTTAAAAAAAACAAATTGCTTACATATCGGCCCGTTTAAACCGTTTACCTATAAGGTTATACAAGTCATGTCTGTGTTGGTTACTTTGACCTAGTCAACCCGTTCACGAAATCAGTTCAAGTTGTGAACTTTTGATCCCTAAATTCAAATCTACTAATCTCGCTCGGCCCTAATTACAATTATTTAATCTAGTTATTAAAAAATGTTAGGTTACAAAAATAAAATAAAAAATAAAACAAAATCATTGCATTACATGTCGTATTAACTAAAATGGTATAATAATAATTTTTACAGAGTATTAAGACTACTAAGTAACCAACTTATTTATATAATAGTAACATATTAAGTTTTAAATTACATGAATTAGTTTTAAGTGTTTAGATGACGAATAACATACCTAAAATTGTTGTAAAGAGAATTCAAATACTCAATATTATTTTGGAATTTAAAAATTAAGAAAATTACACAAATCGTCCTTTAAGTTTAGCTCAAATTTCACAGGCAGTTCTTTACAAAATTTAATTACACCAATGTTTGAAACTTGTTATGCTAACAGTCATTTAGACTAACAATTGTTAACTCTCCGTTAAAAAGGATCACGCGTGATATTTTTTTATTCTTTTAACTTTTTTTTTTTTGTGTAAAATATAAATTTGAAAAACTAAAATATGTGTAGGTATGTCATATTTTATAGTCTACCATCCAAATCCACGACCATCTTTCACCGCCAAATCATACATTTGTGGCTTAAAGATGACGAGTCACATATTTGGTTCCTAGTTTTCAACGTCGTTTTAGTTTAAAGTTAGGATTTTCGTTTGAGATATTTTCGAGTAAGGAATAAATGCAAAAGAGATGATACAATGACTACCAAATTCGTGACGAGATAAGATGAATGGGTGACGGAGGATCCCCAAGTGATGAAAGATGGTGGTGGATTATAATATTTGATGTTTCTCAGAAGAAGACCGAATTTTGACGATAAATTTGCTAAGTGATATGGGAAGATGAAAATGATGTTCTTTATAATTAACAATGTATATATACATATTTTAGATTTTATAATATACATTTTACTCAAAAAATTTAAAGAATAAAAAAATATCATTCGTGGTCCTTTTTAACGGAGAGTTAACAATCGTTAGTTTAAAGGACTGTTAGCGTAACAAATTTCAAAAAAATGATCATTGGTGTAATTAAATTTCGTTAATGACTTCCAGTGAAATTTGAGATAAACTTAAAGAACGATTTGTGTAATTTTCTCTTAAAATTTAGTACAAAACTTTATAATATTAGTATAAATGATGAAAAATGGTTATAATTTGTTAAAAACATCTTAGTTTTAGTTTTTACAGATATTTATATCAAAATAATTAAAAAGAATTTGATCAATTTAATGTTAGAATCACATGTACCAGACCATTTATGGTTTTGTTATATCTGTTTGACATCCTCGTCAAAGGTACAGTTAGAGATAACATAGACATGATAGTTTCTGATGATATTCAATGTAAAAGTGGCATCTTGAAAATCAAATTAAGAACTACGTTCCAGTGTGGTAACTATTCACGAAAAACCACATCGTGAGAGTAACATTTTTTTTTTTTTCTAAGTACATGACACTTGATATGAACAAGCTATGTTACAATAGTACCAAACAACGTCAAAAAAAATCTATCGGGTACGAATTGTTGATAATGTTTATGTTGACCTTGTACCTAGATACAATGTTTTAAGACGGCTCTATAAGTGAGCTGTGAAAAGAAATGTTACGAAGTTCTTCTTTCTAAATTCACGTTCACATCATCAGAGCACAAGGTGTGGAGCCGTTCCCAACGGCCTTGTGGCTCAAGAACGCCGTCGAACAACGTTGCAGCACACCGTCGCAGCGTTCCCGACGGCGTTCCTGGCAGCGTTTTCGATTGGCATTTCGCCGAGGATGTCGTGTTTTGTACTTTTATTTCCTTTTCTTCTATTTCTTCACCTTTTTCTTTTCGTTTGAACAAGTTTGTGTGTGTATTTTGGTGTGTTTGTGTGTGTGAGTGTGTGTATTTTGGTGTGTTTGTGTGTTGGATATGGGAAGAAGAAGGAAGAACCAGATAGGATGCGGGAAGAATAAGGAAGAACCAGATAGGGTTTTAAAATGAGTTACTACAATTAAATTGGACTATGTTATTGGGTCAAACCCATTAAATTTAAAGTGGGCTACTAAAATTGACTATATTAATTTTTTTTTTCTTTTTTGTTAATTAAAATTATTGAAATAAGTAATGTTTTTGTTAAATAATTTATAAATGACTATTTTGTTTGGGTTTTATTTAATTTATTTTTTCAATTATTTTTATTTAAAAAATTGAAAGAAAAACAGAAAAAGTCTAGAACACTATCTAGACCATTGTTTCTCACACGGCCACTTTTTCTACAACAGTGTTCCCAGCAAGACACCGTAAAAATAATGTCTTGACACCCTGTGCTCTTATGCCAATTTTGATGCACTGAAACACAATTATATGAACATCAATTTAAACTTAAGAAACGTTGTTAAACTTATTATCGCGGCTCATTAATAACCTTAAAATTGTATCTTTGTACAAGTTCAACATCCACAATATCATCATCACCATACTTAGATCAGTCTTTGACGTCGTTCGATACCATTGTAACAAAACTTGTCCACATCAACTGTCATGAACTTAGGAAGAAATATGTTGGTTCTATTTATGTGATTGTGCCTGAAGAGTTGCACTCGATAGCTGGGCTCAAATTTCTTTTCAGGTTATTGTGTTGGTTTTTGTGTCCACGTATCGCGCTTTAGTTGGTGTTTTAATTCCCGCAGTCCCCCTGTTGAGTTATAGCGGGAATTATGTCTACGGTCACGAAAAATTCTCTCACACGGACCATGGGGAGTAAATGCTTTATTTGACTGTCCATTTGATAAATTTTTCCAAATAAAATAGGAATTGGATAATACAGAAAATATATTTAAAATAACATCACATAATGTATTTTATGCAAGCCTCTGCCAAATTGAAGTGTAGATCGGAGTAAAGATGAACAAAACCGGTTTTTGGGTCAAACCGGTTCGGGTTGGAAAACCGAACCGGTTTTTGGTCAATGGTCAAGAACCGGTTTTTCCAAAAACCGGGTTGGAACCGAACCGGTTTGGGGGGAGAAAAAACCCTAACCGGTTGTAACCGATTTGGACCGGTTTGGAACCGGTTCGGGTTCAAAAACCGGTTTCAAACCGGTTTTCCTCTAAAATTCGGTTTTTTTCGAGCGTTGAGCGTTTTAAGGAAAATCAATGTATTCTTCAAATTTTTTCCGATAGAATGCTAGTACATTAGGTATGGAAACATAACTTAACAATAACTTACAACAAAGTTTTCTAAATCTTCATAAAAATATTATTGAAACCAATAATTCTATATAATTCAATCTTATTCGAGCGTTGAGCGTTTTAGGGAAAATCAACGTATTCTTCAAATTTTTTCCGATAGAATGCTAGTACATTAGGTATGGAAACATAACTTAACAATAACTTACAACAAAGTTTTCTAAATCTTCATTAAAATATTATTGAAACCAATAATTCTATATAATTCAATCTTATTCGAGCGTTGAGCGTTTTAGGGAAAATCAACGTATTCTTCAAATTTTTTCCGATAGAATGCTAGTACATTAGGTATGGAAACATAACTTAACAATAACTTACAACAAAGTTTTCTAAATCTTCATAAAAATATTATTGAAACCAATAATTCTATATAATTCAATCTTATTCGAGCGTTGGGCGTTTTAGGGAAAACCAACGTATTCTTCAAATTTTTTCCGATAGAATGCTAGTACATTATGAATGGAAACATAACTAAACAATAACTTAAAAAAAAGTCTTCTAAATCTTCATAAAAATATTATCAAAACCAATAATTCTACATAATTCTTCAAAAATCTTCAACTTTTATTAATCTTTAATTCTTCTAACATCTTCAACTTGGGTAGTCTTCAAAAGTCGAAATCTTCTTCGGAGGAAGCCTCTCGCGAGGCTTGATCGAGAGCAACTTCTTCATCGGAAAGTGATATTGCCATACCCGCTTCCACCTCGATATCGTGTATATCTCCTTCGTATTCCAATTCACCTTCTAGACTTGAAACGTTTTGTATACGTTCCGCGGCGTCTAAGTGATCCTTCAAGCATATACACATCTCTAATGAGGCCGGTGTGAGTCTTGTTCTTCGTATGGATAGTACCCTGCCACTAAGAGAAAAAACGGATTCCGAAGCTACCGTAGAAGCTTGGACGGTTAGTAAATCTCGGGCCATGATGGTTAGGATGGGAAATTGAGATTCCTCCCTTTCCACCAAGCCAAAATGTCTAAATGTGCGAATTCTTCGGGTCCCATTGAGGCTAAAAAATCCGTTCTGGTATATCTCCCAAATTCGCTAGTGGCCCTTTGGTCACCATCACCCCTTGCCCGTTTATGGTTTTCTTGTCTTAAACTATTATATAAATTAATCATTGGATCTCGGGAAGAAGATGATGAAGCAAACATTGTGGAAGCCGAACTAGCAGAAACCATTGTTGTTGAACTATATTTTTGAAAATAATGACCAAATAAATCTTTAAAAGATTTGTTAAAATAGTCTTTTGTATTTTGTGAAAAAAATGGATCCTCATCATTCAAATCCAAATCGTTACAAATGTTATCGATAAGTAATTCCACCCCGGAAATGTTCAAACATGGGTTTAACGCGGCGGCACAACTAATTACCGGTGGCATTTCTTTAAAATATTTTCTTAGTTTTGCTTTCATGGGAGCCACCATTATTGCATATACATTACCACAAAATTCGTATTCGCTTAGTTTTGAACTCATTAAAAATATTTGATTAAGTACCAAATGACTTGTGGGATAATAAACACCCGATAATAAAGTAGTTGCGGTTTTAAAAACTTTGAGCAATTCGGTTATCTTTTGAATAACCTCCCAATAGTCGGAGGAAAATGATGTTGCAAGACCTTTTTGAACAAGTTGATCATGAAAAACGTATAAAGTGTCGCGTTGCCGTAAACCACACATAAACATGTTGTAAGTCGAATTCCATCTTACGGGCATGTCCCAATTAGGGGTTAAAAAGATGGAATCCGTTTCCTTACATAATCTCATATAATGTTTGTATCTAGCCTTACCCGAACAAAATATATCTTGTAACATAATTTTATACGCGTTTTTTACTACGCTTATTTCTTGAACCGCTAGTCCGTCTTGCACAACCAAGTTAATGATGTGTGCAACACATCTACTATGGTAGAAAATGTCTTTCAAAGGTGGTTCGTATTTTAGTATTAACCTTTGAACGGCGTTTGTATTATTAGTCGCGTTATCAAACGAGATTGAAAAAACCTTTTGTTCTATTTTAAACATTATCATTATATCTCGTAACATGTAAAATAAGTTTTTACCCGTGTGAGGATAGTCAAAGTTTTCAAAAGCAATAGTACGTTTCATCATTTGCCAAGTTGCGGGTTCAACCCAATGTGCGGTAACACAAAGGTACGAACCGGGCAAACCATGAGGAGCCGACCAAACATCGGTTGTTAATGATACACTTGTATTTACGTTTTCAAATCCAATTATTAGTTGACTTTTAGCATTTTTCCACAATTTAAGAGCATCACGTCTAAGAGTAAGACGACTTACATGATTATATCGCGGTTGAAGAGTATTTTGAATGACCCTAGTAAGCCGAGGGTTTTCGAAGTGGTTGAACGGCAAAGCTTCTTGAATCACAAAGCCGGCAAATGCTTCTCGACACCGCTCCGCTTCGTATGAAAAAATACCCCCATCCCGTGACATTGTTGCTTGACTCGACTCGGGATTACTTTTGACTCCATCACAATACTTTGTAGCATGTGATTTCAAAGTAGAGTTGGAGTCGGCTTTCAAAAATTTCCCGCAACGTTTACAAAATGCCTTAGTGGAACCATCCGACAATAACACTTTGTCGTAATTACACCAAATCTCGGGATTTCGTTTGGTTACCAAAACTTGAACAATAGTTGGTGCATTTGAAGAACCAACACCGGCGGAAGTTGAAGAAGATTGAGTGGCCATTTTGATAGCATTTCGAGAGCGTTTTGAGAGGAGTAGAGAATTTTTAGAGAGTTTCGTACGTAAATCGTAAGCGTTTTGAGTGTTTAAAGACTAGAATTAGCAAGATTGAGTGTTGTGACTAAACCAAACCCAAGGTATCTATTTATACTAGTTTTAGGATGGCAAAATGGTAAAAAAAACAAGAAAAAACGGTCACAAAACGGTCACATAACGTTCAAATCGCAACAACCCCAAAAACCGGTTCCAAACCGGTTTTTAAAACCGGTTTTCCAAACCAGTTCGGGTCAAACCGGTTACAAACCGGTTCGTCAACGGATATATCCCAAACCGGTTCCCAAACCGCCGGTTTTTACAAAAACCGAACCGGTTTTGGTCAAAACCGGTTTTGACCGGTTTCGGTTTCCGATTTTTTTTCCGGTTTCGAGTCGGGAACCGGGTTTTTTTGTTCAAATCTAGATCGGAGGGTACATTTTGGTGAATGAAAGTTGAGGCTTTTATTTTAATGCAACAGCGTTGAAATCTTTGTAGAGCTTTTCCTACGTAAAATTACAATACTGTCCCTGAAAGAAAGTTCACTGTATTTTTGTAAAATTACAATACGGCCCATCCTATTTTTGACACCCATTTGTCAATGGACTCATTTATGCAATTTTCGTTTACTTGGTTGCTCCTCAAGTCGTATCATTGGATCATTGATTCTTAATCAAAGCATATTCTTATGAAATACTAATAGACAACAAACACAGAACGCAAATACGAAAACCAATACATAAAAACAAATACACTTTTTTCTTAATAACCGAATTCGACTCCATTTATTTTTTTTGAGATGGCTTAATTGTAAGCACTTTTCTGTTTAAAAATTAAACATGTGTCTATATAATTATTTTTAAGTGTTTATTTTTTAAGAAATAAGTTGATAAATAATTTTAGAAAGAGTGTCTGTTTCTGCTTATATGCTTTAAAAAAAGTAATAAGCAGGTAAAATAAACAATCTCAAACACCCCTTTATCATTTAATTATGTACAAAAACTTATAAACTTTTATGTATCTGAATACTATCAAATATATTACTATTTTTGTTTGAATTAAGATATGTCGGGTAATGTCAAGTTTATACTTATATTCAAGGAAAGTTTGACTAAATTTATTTAAGATATAAAGGATTTAGAGTAATAAACGAAGGTAAAAGGGAGAGTTTAGTGGTTTTTGATAGTTATTTTTGCATATGAACAATAATTTTATAACAAATATAAATAGTAATGTGAAATTTACGACCGAGTATATTTTTGTTGAGTAAAAAATCATTCCCTTTGATTTTTTTATGTTAAGCTATTAGTATGGATGTTCGGAACGAACTTAAAACAATGACCAAGTAACAAAAAATTCGATCATTAAATAATTTTAACTATTAATTAATGTTGTAAAAAACCTCCAACACACAAAACAAACACGAATCAATAATAAGCACAAGAACAAAATCGACACATAAAAACACACGTGATATACCCTGAAGATTTACGAATGAGTACAAAGAAGAATCTACCAACTAGCATCCCTTCACCTCCTTTTATAGAGATGAGGGGTATAATCCCTATGAAATACATCATCCATAGTATAATTCTAATTGTAATCTAATCCAAACAATTAAGTTACATATTACTACCCTAAAGTATCACTAATATTCCTAACAATCTCCAACTTATTAGTAATACCTTAATTAGCTTGACATTAAGCATCTTCACCAATGCTTAGCCCTTGAATTAGAGATCTTCTTTGCACCAGCAACATTATCTTCAATACCCTCTCGACCAGGCATCGCATATATCATAATGTTTGCCCCCACCTCAACACCAAGGTGTAACCTTCCGCGTACAAATTCAAATTTCTTTGATTGTCTCCCGTAAACGATCTTCTTCAAGTCTCCATGTACAACAACGTCTTCTTATCCTTGAACTCCCATTTACATCTAACCAATTTCTCACAAGTTTGATTATCCATCGCATTCGTCCACTTTTCTTTCTCCATAGAAGTCACCACCTCACAAGTATCTCCTTCTTCTGCACAATCCACAAAAGTCACCACCTCGTGAGTATCTTCCTCTTCTGCACAATCCAAAGAATAATCTACATCAACATTTATTCTGAACCTTGCACGTAGCACCAATTGCCTCCTTTCCCAAACAATGATAGCTCCTCAAACCCGAGGATAACCTTGAGGTTCTTCATCCCTACCTTCTTGATCACCCTTTTCTTCATGATCATTTACTGGTAGCTCCAACTCAAACGAAACACCCTTCTTACTATGTACCTCATGAAATCTTGTTTCATTACCAAAACTGATGTGCCAAAATCAGGTTATAAAATTTAATAAGGAAAATACCAATTATCTAGACTAAAACACAACTAGGCAAGTATACCCAATCGCATAGTAGTATATCTAAGGTAAGATCCAGTTAAGTTCGTCTCCACATGGAACAATGTATGTGTATTTTTAACAAATAATTTATCTAACAATTAAACTAATGAAAACAATTAAACTAATGAAAACAATTAAAGATTGAGAGTTTTATGTCTTTTAATGACAGGCAGTCAAAAAGGATTATTAAACTAATAATTAACTTAAGCAAAGGAATTAAAAAGATAGTTTTATTCCAATAGAGAAAATATACTTGTTTAGACCGTTTAACATCTAACTTTTGGATATTTGAATTAAGTACTAGATCAGATTTAGTCCACCTAGAAAACACAATTCGGATTACCAGTTATCACTTAACAATCACCTAGTCAAGATTATACAATCCAAGTGTCCTTGAAATTTAAAACCTCTTAACTATGAATCATGTAATCAATGAAATCTCAAGTTAACTAATAGCCTTACTTTCATAAAAACCATTAACCATACAAGATGTCTCTAAATTATGGCTCACCAATATTAATAAATATCTAACTAATTCAAGTCTTCTAATCACGTCTAATTAGAATTCACAATCAATTACTTAATTGACAAAGCAACAATATCACGCAAAAGTTATCACTAATTGCAAAGCAATAAAGTTCACTACTTGAATTAAATAATCAATAAAAAATATCAATCGTTCATTCGTTACCGAGAATTCAAAGTCTATAAATCCAATCACGAAATAATATCCAATCATTAGATGTCAATTAAGCCTAAACAAGCATTAAAGACTTAGCCCATAATAGAGGGTGAAGTTAAAAAATAAATCAAACACAAAATCATGTTCATAATCGAATAATTAATAAAAAACCAATGTTAATGACGTATAGAATTAATCTTCTCGCTTAGAACGGATAAAAACCTTCAAACTTGACTTAGGATATCTCCAAAAGTCACCCAAAGTCGTCTGACTTCATCTAGAGAAAAGCTTACCCTAATTGGGTTTAAATGTGTATTTATAATGTTTTCTGGCTGACATAACTTTGGCGGCGCGATTGTAAAGGATCGCGACGCGATCAGTGGGTAATCGCGACTCCATTCCATCAGAATATCGCGCCTATATTGCTATACGGTGGCGACTCGATTTAGGTTTATGGCGACGCGATTAAGGCCTCTGGCGACGCGAACGCACTTCCAGATTATGTTCAACGATCTGCTCCATTTTAGCACCAAATTACTCCATTTCAACCGCAACTCAACTAAATGAACCTAAATTCAAATTTAAATCAATTAAGTACCAAAAAGTTCATCAAGTTAACTATAATTACAATAAAACATACTCAATATGGCTATAGAAAATATGTATAAAACAAGTCATATCAATGACCAAGTTGCTTATACCCAACTTGTGCAGGACTTTCATTCCCCTGTACACCAGAAGTATTCACCATTCTTTCTCCCCTTGTTTTCCTTTGTCAGTTGACTTAGCCTCTTTATAAACTCTAAACAATCAACCTTTCTGAAAAGTTTCAACAAGCCATATGTTCTCCTTTGCTACTGATATGCCACCGGCGGTCGGTTTTAGGAGTTACCCTTTGTCGTCGGGCCATCCGCAGGCGGCGACACCTGTTGTTTTAATATTTATATGAGTTGGGCTCAAACTATAAGTACTACCTACCTTTTGAGTAAGCAGTAAGTATAATTCGAGTGTCGTTCTTAAAATCGGAACGAATTAAATTGAATTGGATTACCTGAGATAAGTTCACTTGATAGGATGGATTTAAAAGATACGTAGGTTTGTTTTTGGTTTTCTAAATTATCTAAGTGCATAAAATAAATAACTGAAAGTAAGATAGATGTTTAAGCAGACAGGTAGAGAGTGATTGTTGAAACTTCGATAATTAGGGTTTCGGGATGATGTTCATTATAAGGTTGATTGGAGATTTACCTTGGTAAGCATCAACAGGCATTTGGTGTAAACACTAGGATCCTACGTTTTTATTCTAGCTTCTAAAAGCGTATGTCACTGAATCCTAGGTTATCGTGATTTTGATCAGACCAGGATGTTTTGAAACCCTCCTCACTTTCTTTAAGAGACCAAGTGACCCTTTGAGGATAATTATATGCGGGGTGCAGGAATGAGGCAATAGACCGTAATTTATCTTCTGATCTTTCTTAACACCTATGTCTAATTGATTTTATCAAAGTTAATACTAATTGCATTCTATGTATGTTAAACTATCGGTTAAGTGGCGTTAAGCTGTTTAAGCATCTGAGACTACAGCCGAGTCTTTGTTTTCATTTCAAAACTCCATATTCAAATATTATAAGCACAAATACTTCCGTTTTGAATTAAACCCTCATTTTCCATCAGTCGTTCATCCCTAGGTCTACTCACAGTGTACAATGCGATAAGTATTTCCACAGCTTTATGTTCCCTAGGCCATGTTCTAGAAGGCTAACTTCTAGGTAATTCACGATGAGATGGACCTACGACATTTCCTTAGCTTACACGTATTTTTACTTTACTAGAGGTATTTCCAACAATATACTAAGTACATGGCCGTTTTATGGAGATCTCATAGCTTCATACTGTAACAAAGATAACTTATATATTCGTAACTAGGATTGATCAGATTCTAACTAAGGGAATAGTCACGTGAAAAACTGGAAAGGGTGAATGGGAAATTAGGTTCAAATTCAGGATAAGTTTAACCGGATATATAGAACAACAACTTCCAATCGTATATGATTAAAATATTAATTTAACATCATCCCTACTCCTAATATCTACATTTCAACAATCACATTACTAAGCTAAGTAATTACCATGTCAATAATCAAAACATATACTGCAATAACAAGCAATGCAAACATTATAACAGTAAATAGAGAAATAGATATCACCGGGAATTAAGCAGTGTAATACTGAGGATTACAATAGTCTGAACTTGACAAGCCGTTACAATGTAATTACCAAAGTAAAACTTTCCTCTAGACTCAAACCGTCTATCTAAATCTCTCTAGTTCTCTAGAGAGAGAAACTAGAGAGAGAAACAAAAGAGAATGAGAGAAATGTGAGAATGAATGAATGGAAGATGATTGATGATGGATGATGTGCTTGATATTTATAGGCAAAGGCCCAAGACCCCCGTACAAGCTCCAAAGCACAAAATACAAGCCCGGAATAGCACGAAATCTTAAAATAACTGAAAAACGGCATCACCGGAGGGCAAGGGAGGCCGTATACGGCACCCTGAGGTCGTATACGATATCTACAGGGCCGTATACGGTACCTCTAGGGCCGTATACGATATCTGTGATGTCGTTTGGTGTTTTGCCCGTTGTTCGGTACTTCGTACGTTGCTTGTTTCACGCATATCTTCTTCGTTTCTTGTCCGTTTGGCTCGATTCTTTCGCCTATGATCTCGTAATTCCGTTACGCTTCTAATGATACCAAAATCATGAATTTTGGATGTGTGTAGCTTATACGTGTTTGGAATACGTTTAGTTGATCTTCGGATGCCGTATCTTCTCCGTTCTTTATCCGTTTTGCATGATTCTTGATTCCCGACTCTCGTAATTACCTATGATTCATATGATATAAGTTAGGATGTGCATATCATAGGGTAAATATTTGTGGAGGAATTAGGTGAAGTTTATTTGCTTCGGTTTGCCTGTTAATTGATTGTTTTTAATAATTTTTGTTACAACGTCTATATTTGAACCACTTTAGTGAATTTTAGTAGATAACTATTGTTTTAAGATGTTTTCACTAAGCATTGGCTCAAATAGAGAGGAATAATATGCGTAAAAACATGACTTTTTACGTTACATCAGCTACCTTGCTAAAAATCGAACTAAACCCTTCTAAAACTCTAGAATATCAATTTTCTATCAAGCATTGAAACTTACACCACAAGTAAACAATTTCTTTAATCCCAAGAAATCTACATCTTACTTGAAAAATACAAGCAACCACCAAGACTTGAACGACAAGAAACCGCAAAAACCTTGATGTCGACTTTCCTTGCACCTCAAGTAGTCGTCTTTTACCTTGAAACCCAAGAAACCGAACTTACTTGAAAATCTTGAATCGATTTACCCAAGAACCCTTGAATCGATTTACCCAAGAATATCCTTGAATCGATTTAAAACAAGAAAAAACCTTGTGAAACCCCTTAAATTTTAGATTTAACACAATCTAAAATCCCTCTGGTCAGATCTTAGATCTATGTGTCTAGTACATACAACTTAAAATTCAAGACGATCCAACGGTTAACAAATCTGTAACGCTAATTCTTCCACTTTGTGTGATTACTTCTTCTCGAACAATGCTCTAATACCGATTGTTGGATAAAAAAAACTCCAACACACAAAGCAAGCACGAACCGACAATAAGCACAAGAACAGAATCGACACACAAAAATACACACGCGATATACCCTTAAACGCATACATCTTTTATTAATCAAGATTTATGAATGAGTACCAAGAAGAAATCTACCAACTAGTATTCCCCTTCACCTCCTTTTATGGAGATGAGGAGGGGGGGGGGGGGTATAATCCCTATGGAATACATCCTCCATAGTATAATCATAATTGTAATCTAATCCAAACAATTAAGTTACATATTAATACCCTAAAGTATTACTAATATTTCTAACAATTAATTTGGAGATTAATTACCTGATAATGGTGAACTCAAAGAAAGAAGAAGAGTAAGGTTCAAATGAAAATGAAAATTTTTGTAAAAATGGATGAACCAATAAGAATGTGTCATGTTTTACAAAACTCACTTTTCTTCACGTTTTTTAAAAATTAAATATCTCAAGAATGGCTCATTGAAAAATTATAAAAATTTCACCATAAAAATCAAATTTTTTCTATTCGATTAGACATCTCAAATGATATACTTTTGACGATTTTTTTATGAGTTTTACAAATTGTACAATATTAGTATCAAATGTGATAGTCATTGGTATCACATGTGATAGTTGTTTACAAAATCTATTGAAAACGAAAAAAAAGTGGTTGAAAGTATACCTTGTGTGATTTCTAATCGAAGAGAAAAAAACGTTGAGTTTTACGGTGCAATTTTTATGGATTTACTGTTTGTAAGATATTTAATTTTGGGGGAAAATCGATTTTATGATACGTGACACGTTTTTATTGATTTTTTCATTCTCACTAATCATCTAATCATTTTTGTATTTATTTGAACCTTGCTCGAAAGAAGAAATCACCAACACCTTGAATCATATATCGTCATTAATTAAGTGTCCATGTAGATTACCATATATTTACAATACTTGAATGAAAACGAGATAATAAAAGTAGATTAAGGAAACGAGATAGAAAGAATCTTATATTAAATATAATATAGTAAACACCTTTTTGATGTCATTAATTTATAAATTTTCAATTATTCAATTGAGTTCCTCAATTTAATCTAATTTTACAAATAAAACCCTATAAAATTATCAATTTTTAATATAAGGATTTAAAGTTTAAAAATATATAGAGTATAATAGTATATGTCGATACTTTATATATTTGATTTTGAATATAAAGTCAAACTGATGATCTAATGTGTTTTTCTCTCGATATCTTAACTTGGTAAAATGAGAAATAAGTAATTTTAACATTAAACCAATGACACCCATATGGTTTGACCAAAAACTGTTATTATATAGTTGAGATTATTCACTTTATTAAACACCTTAATAAGACTTGCACTCCAATATAAAAATAACCGACTGGTTCACTATTTGCTAAAAAATTTACTTGATAAATTGTGTTTCTCCTTAACTCTATTATAGAAATAAACTCGATATAATCTTAAATTCTTTTCTTGAAAATGTTAATTATTTGACAACTCAATCAAATAACACCATATCGGTTCAGGTCCATAACATACACAAGAAATTTTTTCTTTTTCAAAGGAGATTCGTTTGCAATTAAATGTATTTTGACTAACATAAAATGCTTACCGCCGTTGAAAATTTACGATCTATACTCTCAATTTCAATATAGACTACCTAAAAAATTCTAATTCGAAACAATATTGAATATCTTTTAACTCATAAAAAATGTTCTAATATATCACATAGCATATAAGAATCCTTTCAATAATTTTAAAAAATTTACAAATCTATCAGACCGTGTATATACACGGGTTTTAGGGTTAGTATGTATATATATATATATATATACTAGTTCTAAGCCTGTGCGATGCACGACAATTTAAAGCATACAAAGTTTATTCCTATTAATTTAATTACTAAGCGATTTGCTAAATATAATTGTGTTTAGTACATAGTAAAAACAATGTGAGATGTTCATCGTAATATGATAAATATTTTATAAAAAGTCCATGTTATTACCCTAAATATAAGATCGTAACTAAATATATGTCAAATTGTTTAATGACATTTTATTTTCTAATTAATTATTATTAATAATAAAATAATAATAATATTAATTAAATAATTTGTAGAAGTTTGTTTTAATATGGGACTCCTTCTTTCTATATTAGTGTTAATATTTATTAATTATTAATTATTAAAAAATAATAAAATAATAAAATAATATTAATTAAATAATTTGTTAATTGAAATTAAGATGGAAACAAATTATTTAATTAATATTATTTTATTATTTTTTAATAATTAATAATTAATAATTAATAAATATAATATATTATAAGTACTAATATGTAAAGAAGGAGTCCTATATGAAAACAAACTCCTACAATTTATTTAATTAATATTATTATTTTAATAATAATAATAATAATAATAATAATTAATTAAAAAAATATCATTAAACAATTTGACATATATTGTATAAAATATTTATCATATTACGATGAACATTTCACAATGTAATAATAGTATGTACTAAAAAAATTATATTTAACAAATCGCTTAATAATTAATTAATTTGATTAATTAATAGTAATAAAAATTGTATGTTTTAAATTGCCGTACATCTCACGGGCTTAATACTAGTATATATATATATATATATATATATATATATATATATATATATATATATATATATATATACACTAAAAGAGTATAAAAGAAAGCTCCAGAATTATTTATATATATATCACGTAAGCATGAATGCCACATGTCAATCTCATAACTTCAGTTAACAAATTATTTAATTAATATTATATTTTTATTTTCTTATTTTATAATAATTAATAAATAATAAATATAAATGTTACATATATTATAATAATATGGAAAGAGGATTCACATACGAAAACAAAGTCCTATAAATTATTTAATTTATTTTATTTTATTTTATAAAATATGTAATACAATTATCATTTAATCACGTAATATCTAAAATAATTCTAATAAATTACCGTGTATTGCACGGGTCTTCCACCTAGTATATATATATATATATATATATAGGATCGAGAAGTCTATTTAGAAGGATATAAGGATAAGTATGTGATAAGTATGTGTTTTATATTTATCCATAACAACTTCTGATTATGGAGATTAATTAAAGCAAAAGGAGTAATTGTCCTTCCCCTCAGAGAATACTGAGTTTTCAGTATTTTTTTATATCTTTAATTATATTTTTATTTTTAAAACTTCAAAAGTCTAAGTAATTTAGTATATAAAACATCAAACACATTAAATATTGCAAAAAAAAGTACATTAACAAATTTTAAAAGTCCTACAAATGTAAAGGACAATAATTAAAATTACAATAATTTTTTCGACATGTCATCCGCCATGATCTTCAATATCTTTAGACCTTCCTCTATGTCTCGCATAGAATATAACTCTTTTTACTTTGAGTGATTACGTCAAGAGGTAATCTTAAATATAATATATGAAACACCTTTATGATGTTATCAATTAAATAAATTTTCAATTGATCAAGTGAATCCTTCAATTTAACTTAAAACTAAAAATAACACCCATCAAATTTCTTAATTTTAAATAAAAAATAATTTACAACATAATAATCAATGAATTCTAAAATACATGATTCGAATAAGTTGAGTATATAGTTTGAGATAAGTTTAAAGTTAATATTTTATTATTTGATTAATTGACAACTCTTTACCATTAGAACATTCTCATATCTAATCTAATCTAAATATTAATAAAAGACAATCTTTCCTATATAATTTTTGTTAAAATTTAATTAATTTAATTACTTCAATAGGTAGATAAAACAGAATTTAAATTTCAAATTGGTAATAATAATTTTATAAACACTGTAGAATCCTAAATAAAATTAAATTACATTTACAATTTTCATATGAGAAGGTATATGTGTACCAAATCTTCCAAAACTACAATATCACTTTTAGGTATAGTATTTTTGTGTTACTTTATCTTGTGGACGCGTAATCATAATTCATATTCTCTAGCTTTGGTCTTATATAAAATCTTTACAATAAAATTATAAAATTTAGAAGTGCAAAATAAGTAAACAGTCAAAACAAGTTATTTATATATCAAGTTATCACTAAGAATGAACCATTATATCAGTAACTCATCTTTTATTAATCTAAAATCTTTAAAATAATTTTATTAATAATTTAATTTTTACGTTTAAAAATAGCTTAATACTTATATCACAACTCATTGATAACTCTATTTCTTGCATAATGTATACTTATCTTCAAACAAATGTACTATTAAAACTTAGATGGTATTTATTTTGACGGATTTTAAATTTAGTAAATAGAAAATGAAAGTGATTATTTATGTTTGTTTTATATTAACGGATTTGTGTTCATTCGACGTGTGTTCCATAAAACCCTTTTTGTTAGGTTTTAAACTCTTTTTGACATATTCACTTTTTATATCTTTCCCCCTCACAACTACTACCTTACTACAAGGATATTATGCGAGATACATACAATAAAATACTAAAAAGTATGATTTGTAATAAAAAAATAAATTTAATTTAATGGTAGTAATATTTACACCATTATTATTTATTTATAAATACACTAAAGTTGTGTGTTGTATATATATATATATATATATATATATAGTATAACTACCTAATGCATAATTTGATTTATATAAAAAAAATAGTGTAAATATCGTTATTCTAATTTAATATACACAATAGAATTTTGAGTCAATCTTGATACCATTTCAATACTCCATCACATATGATATTGTCTAATAATTATCACCTTAAAATAAAAATACTAAATTTAATAATTCGTTTGAATAAACTCAAAAGTTATTTTAATTGAAGCTATCAAAGAAGAATAATAAGTTTGTTATACAAAAGTTATAAAGACTAAAAATCAACAAGTATATTGAATGAATTGTAAATACAAATAATAAATTGGTAAGAACCTGTGATACGCGAGCAACGGTAAAAAAAGTTTACAACTTATGTAGGATTTTTTTTACGTGTTGAAAAGTTAATGAATTCCAATATTTTAATGCATTAAGGTTTGGTTAGATCGGTAACAAATATCGTAGATAATTCATTATATTATGGGCCATCTTTTTTAATCTTAAGTGTTAGGATGGGCCAAAAGACTTTTTAAATTTAACATTTATGATGGGTCAGTTATGTTATTTTAGAAAAAATATTACTAAATTTCATATAATTAGTACTAAAAAAATAAGACGTTAGGGTGGGCCTTGGCCATGTTTGTGACCTCTGTGCTACGCCACTGCTTATTTAGTTTATATTGATTTTTACATGGTCCGTGTAGATACGGGTTTAAATACTAGTACCTTTGATAGACGACATGCATATTGATCATATTTTTCATATTTGTAAAATAAAACAAAATTATTGATAAAGGAAATATAAAATGATTCTGTACAATAAATATTTTTAAAGAGTTTTAACAAATTTAAAAAGCACTTTAATTTATTAGATCACTCTTATATATTCCCTCCGTCACATTTAAAGTGTCCATATTACTATTTTAGGATGTCTCATTGTAAGTGTTCAATTTGATGTTTAACCAATCAAAAAAGACTTTAGTGGATAAAGTTACTATTTGATTGGTAAAAAATATATTTAGTGAAGAACTTTAAAACTACATGCAGAGTCAAAATGGACACTTTGACTGAGATGGAGGGAGTATCGAGTTTCCAATTTGTTAGAATTGATACTATCATGCTCCATCTTTTTTAAAAGAATAGAATATGCAACCCTTTTATTGTGTAATAACATTTTTTATCGATGATATATCATATTACGCTTTTATGAAACTCCCCCGAAAATTTTACATAAATGTGATTTATTCTTAACTATATGTTTAGCTATTAACAATTACTTCAGGATAAATGGCGTACAGAACAAGAAAAACAATGGATTCAATGTAAAAATGATTATTGAGAATGCCACTAACCACACAAAATAAAAACATTCGGCAATTCGGTCGCAGAATGCCACAAATCACACATAAATAAAAACATTTGGCAACTCAATTGCAGAATGGCACCAACCAGGCATAAAACTTTCTAGTTCTCAGAGTCTCCATAATGTAGGACATAAAAATCGAATTCAATTACTGCAATGAGGTTGGGAATGAACTTATAAGTGTTTGCAATTGCATAACCACGTGAAAATCGAAAAACTCCAGATCCACCAACAATCGGCATTTCTCTATTTGGTAACGAGGTTGGGTTCCTCGCTAACAAACTCAAAGTACTACCATTGTATTTCCCTTCAGTAAACTTGAAACTCAAAGCCATCACCAACGAGAATTCACTTTGGTCGGAAAATGCATATATCCCTTGAGCTCTTCCCACAATTGTAGAATTCTCTTCTGGACCCAACGTTAAAGGATCGTCAAGCACAGACACAGCACCAAATGCGGTTTTTGAGGTGTTGGTCGAGGGTGCCTCCGCTACTTTGACCTTGGAGGGATGATCACCACCAATTATGTCATGCCAGTAGAAGTGAAGGTGTGTTAACTTCTCTTTCTCTAATTGAAGTGATTTTGGTGGCAAACTTGTTGAGAATTCTTGAGCTTCTCCTTCAACAAGAAGTGAGAATAGGAAAAGGCTAAGAAGGAAGTACATAAGTGGTGAGACACTTTGAGCCATGGTGTGTGAGAGAGATTATGATGTGTAGATGTGATGTTGTGATCGTCTTATAAATACAAGAAATGGTGTGGACTTTTAGAAACTTGATGAACCAGTCAATCTTATTTGTTCAATATTCAAGACACGAAGAATTTGTCTAAAATTTCAAGTTTGACAAACCATAATGTGCCTTGCATACTTCCATCAACTAATTTAATGCTTATATTAAACCAAGCGTGGGTATGAAATTGCCCCTTGCATCGTTAAGGGGTTATATAAGATGATGTTTATTTAGAGCTTTATGAATAGTTAGATTGCACGCATATGAGTTTGCTATAACAAAATGCTTCATACTTATGGAACAAAATGAAAAATACGAAACATTAGGTGTTCAGAAAACGTATTTAGTTTTACGTAAATTATAGTGTATATATATATATCATATTTTAGTTATTAAAATGGGAAAAAGTCCCCAGAAATGTTTGCCTAAGATTTCACAGCCTAAGATTCCCTTGTCATGTTTGCCTCGGACATACACGCACCAAACGAGTGCTCTCACTCACCTCTCTCGATTAACTCTCTTTGCGTGTTAGTATTCTCCTACTATATATAGTCACCGTACGTAACAATTAAGCAAACCAATAGACTCCATTAAGTGCTATCTTAATGGCTTTATTCATTAGTATTCAATTGCAATTAGTTAGTGGATGGGTTGGATTCAAGTCGAACCGGATCCATGTTTCAGTAAAGAGGAACATGATATACCATATTAAAGTGATCGATAAAAGGAATATAAAATAATCTAATTACACGATACAAGGAATTAAAAGGGTTTCAACCAACCTAAAAAGTAATTTCATTTGACGATCATTTTCGTATATCATGTCTCCTTTTATTAAAAGAACGGTATCTTATGTTGAATTTATTAATAATTTTGGTATGTATCATGTTACACTTGCATGAAATTTTCCGTGAAAATTCCATAAATGCATTTTATTATAAACTTTAGTTTTAGCTATTAAAAATTACGTTAGGATGAATGGAGTAATAAAATGCATACATTTAAAGTTGCTTCTTTACGACACAAAAACTATATACTTCATCGTATGGAACAAGAAAAATAAAATATTCAATATAAAGGCGATTATTGAGAATTGTATGTCATAACTCAATCGTAGAATGACAAACCACATACACATAAAATAAAAACATTAGGCAATTCAATCGAAAATGCCACAAATCACAAAATAAATAAAACATTTCGCATTCAATTGCTAAATGCCATAAACCACACATAAAAACTCCTATTCTTGAGAGTCTCAATAGTGGAGGACATAAAAATCGAATTCAATTACCGCAATTTGGTTCGGAATGAACTTATAAGTGTTTGCAATGGCATAACCACGTGAAAATCGAAAAACCCCAGATCCACCAACAATCGGCATTTCTCTATTTGGTAATGAGGTTGGGTTCCTCGCTAACATACTCAAAGTACTACCATTGTATTTCCCTTCAGTAAACTTGAAACTCAAAGCCATCACCAACGAGAATTCACTTTGGTCGGAAAAAGCATATATCCCTTGAGCTCTTCCCACAATTGTAGAGTTCTCCTCTGGACCCAACGTTAAGGGATCGTCAAGCACGGACACAGCACCAAATGCGGTTTTTGAGGCGTTGGTCGATGGTGCCTCAGCTACTTTGACCTTGGAGGGATGATCACCACCAATTATGTCATGCCAGTAAAAGTGAAGGTGTGTTAACTTCTCTTTCTTTAAGTGAAGTGATTTTGGTGGCAAACTTGTTGAGAATTTTTGAGCTTCTCCTTCAATAAGAAGTGAGAATAGGAAAAGGGTAAGAATGATGTACATAAGTTTTGAGAGGTGACTTTGAGCCATTGTGTGTAAGAGAGGTTATGATGTGTAGATGTGATCTTGGAGCTCGTCTTATAAATACACGAAACGGTGTTGACTTTTAGAAACTAGATGAACAAGTCAATCTTATTTGTTCAATATTTAAGAATAATATGAAGAATTTGTCTAAAATTGTAAGTTTGACAAACCAAAATATGGGAATGACGTTGTGCCTTGCATACTCGATCCCATGAACTAATTAAAGATTAAAGAATAGATTTGACGAATTCGCTTTTAATGCTTATATTAAACCCTAAACGTGAAGTTGGCCCTTGCATACTTCCATGAACTAACAATTAAAAAACTACATTTGTCGAACTTACTTTTAGAGCTTGTAGTAACTGTGACTTAACTAGTAGATTAGAACATGATTACATTGTTACGTGTAGTATCTTATTAACATGATGTAAAACAGGTATACATATATTAGGGATTAGTGTGTATTCAACTTCATTTTGATCTATTGTGTATATACAACTTTCAAATATCGGTGTTGTATAGATACTACGTTTGATGTGTATCAACTTGTATGGATACAACCACTGGCACACAGCTCAATTGGTAATGGGTGGGGGCATCTTTGCAATAAAAATCAGAAGGTCAGGGGTTCAAGCCCTAAAACATCCATAGCCACAACCGCTGAATGAGTCAGGTATGCACCCCACATTATAGATAGACAACCGGTTGTGGGCCGGTCTGAGTTGCCAGTTATCAACTTTTTTTTGCCACAAAAGTTGTATGGATTCAACGTGATTCATTACACAAAACTTGAAGAATTTTTCTAAAATTGCAAGTTTGACAAACCAAATGTGGGAATGACGTTGTGCCTTGCATACTTCCATGAACTAACTCATGATTAAAAAATTAGATTTGACTAACTCGGCTTTTAATGCTTATATTAAACCAAACGTGAAGTTGGCCCTTGCATACTTCCATGAACTTAGTTTTAGAGCTTATAGCCTTATAGTAACTGTGACTTAACTACTAGATTAGAACATGATCACATTGTTACGTGTGGTATCTTAACTTGATGTAAAACACGTATAAATATAATAGGGATTAGTGCGTATTCAATTTCATTTTGGTCTATTATGTGTACAACTTTCAAATATCGATATTCTATACATAGTTCAATTCGTTTGATGTATGTCAACTCGTATGAATGTCACGTGACACTTTACACAAATGACATGTCAGAAAAAGTAACAAATTAAAATTTTAAATGTCGCATATCGTTAAGTTTTTTATGTATAGTGAAAAGTTCACTTGCCCTTAGAATCTCTATAATGAACATAAACATACAATAATTTATTGGAGTATGTTATTTTTGTTCCATCTCTATATACTAAAAGTCAATTTATTTTCCAGTTGTGATGTTTGCAAATATTTAACCAAGTCAAAGGAATATCACGTTCACAATACCTACACTATACTACAACTTGTATTTGATTATTATGTAGGTTTATATTAAGTTACTAGAAAAGTGTTAATCATGTCTTCCTAATTTTCTTCATTAAGGGTATATTGGTCTATTATAAGTTGATAACCACGTCTTCCTAATTTTCTTCATGGTAGAAGATGAAATAGATGAAAGATGAAGGTGAGAAATAAAGAGTGAATCTAAAACTGAAAATAATTTTAATCTTTACATCTAACATTAGTTTGTATGGGTTTTCTTTGTTCTTTAATGGTTGGAGGTGGAGATGGCTGTAACATCAATGGGACTGGTGGTAAACCTAGTGAAGATGACCAGCGACACTCAGAGTGGCGAACGTTGATGAAGGTCAGTAACAACAGCGACTGTGAAAAATAAAGAAAAAAGATGCTGGAGGAAGGAATGGTTCTGAAATTTCGATCTCGAAGGTTTAAAAGTTTGATTATTACCCGCATTTTTGTTAACTTACTTAATTTTTAACTATGTTTATTCACGTTTTTGTTATTGTTAGCGTATACTTTTTCATCATCACTTTCTATATCATGATTATCAGTCTCGACATTGTGGTTAACATCATCTATATTTTAATTACCACTATATTAATTTTGATATTATTGACGACTTTTTTCTTCTTAAATGTGTATCAAATATCAATGGCTCGATTGTGGGATGCAGTTAGTTGTTCGATTTCTTTTAATTTTTATTCATTCTTCGTGATCAAATTTTGTAACTCTTGACGATGCGATTTAACTAGATGAAGCCGACAGCGAAATAAACAATAAGAATATTGTTTGAAGAAGTGAACAATAAACGAAAGAGATAGGGAACAATATTGAACAATAAGGATAAAGAAATAAACAACAACAACGCTTTCAAATGGTCAGATTCAATCTTATATATGTATAAATTACCTCAAATGAATTGTATAATGAAGATGATGTAAAAACCATATACATTAAAAAGAATATCGTTGTTGTCTGCATTTCACGTAATCAAGTCGACAATCACGTACTTTATACCAATCACGTACTTTGTACTACTATAAATTATATTACTGAATCGAAATTATATTATTTAGGTGTACAAATGGCAGTCAATTTTGAAAGTCGATTATTTGAACAAGTTGGATGGATGTTTTCATAGTTATGTTCGGTCTATCGGACACCTAAATAATACACGAATCCTAAGTTTAAATTAAAATAAAAAATAAAAAAATTACGACTACTATATACCTTTTGAAAGGCAACGTTGCTACATACTTTTGCATAATAATTTTGAAGGTCACTGTTTTGGCGTTTTTGTACGATAAATATCAGTAAGAAACATGCCGACCCCAACCCAAGCACCCAACAACCGAAGGAATTCTCGGTCACACAACCCGAATATCGTAGCCAGTTGTCAAGTACGCAACCGAGGGATGCAACCCTCGCGAGTTGGCCATACGCAACCAGCCCACACGATCAACAGCCACCATATTCCGAAAGAGGTGGGTTTTTTTTTCCTTTTTATAGTAAATGCATTTTTAAAAGAAAAAGAGAATGAAAGATGAATAATCAGGTGATTTTGTCATTAATAAATCTAACTTGTTTGGTCAATATATATTATATAGCCAACTACCCATGTTCATTTATCCAAATTCATTGTTTAATACAAGTTTGATAAATCGAATGTGCAGTTGTACATTATACATTTTTCTATTGATTACTACAAGTTATAACAACTAGTTTTAATTATATCCAATATTTAACTTTGATAACCTATTTTCAAAGTGATAAAACAGTATAGATGTACATAAATAACATAATACAAGTTATTTGGGTACCCGTGCAATACGACGACGGTAAGATGCGGCTAGTTAATTTATTAATATATTTAATAGTAATAAACTAATAAAGTACTTCATAATACTTTTATATAGATCGTAATTTATCAATATTTTTAATTTTAAACTTTGTATAAGAGTAATATGATTGTAAAAATATTTAATATGTGTAACACCCTAAATTTAAAAAATATAGGTTTCAAAAACTTTTATTTAAATCACAGAGTAATGCGGAAAATGTCTCAAACATATTAAATTATACCAAACAATGTTTAGTTAAAATGTCTATGTGGTGTTACTTCGTCACATCAGAACACATTAATAAATGAAACCTATAGTTAGTGTCTAACTTGATCAACTTACTAAACATCACATTAGTGGACTAAGGCTTATATCAGAATCAGCCCAACTACCCACCTCGCTCGTCATCAACTCCTAGTTTCATAACCTGCGAATGCACAATCCACAAGTAGAAAACAAGTATCAGCTTTTAAAGCTGAGTAAGCATAATAGGTTAGTATATAAAACACCTATTAAAACCCCTTAATAACAAAACGTCTTTATCTCAAACATTCAACACTAGTCAAACTCCAACATTAATCTTCTTCTATATTGTCATCAGAACCTATACATTACATTCAAGAAATATATCATAACATTAGATATTATATCTACCTTAATTCAACGGTTAAGTTTATTTAATACGATGGATTAGACTAGCATTACTCCCTCATAAGGAGTAAGGACAGCCATTTAATTGATCCTCAAGGAGTAGAGATACTCCTATATTGGTAATGATGTTCTTTAATGGTTTGCTCTCTCCTTGACTCGTAGGTATATTCGATACCAATTAGCTACACAATTTCAGCGGTGCACACCTCTAGAAATAACTACATTTGACCCACTTATACTTTTTCATGTCTTATAGTATTTTGTAGGTTACTCAATTACACACCAATCTATCATGTTCCAGAAATTCAAAGCTCTTAGAATAAAACTCTAATATATATGAATTTTACAAAAACACATTACAGATTCGTCACCAATCTGTCCAGATTCACAAAATGACCAGTTTCACCCATTTCGAGTTTGATTAACAAAAACTTAAAACTTCAAAGTTGTAGAAAACATAGAGTTTTACCCAGATACCAAATTTCGTATCAATTGGACTTATATTCGATTTTATATGAATATTTAAACACAACTGAATTCTGGAACATCACTAAATTTTCTAATCGACTAACAATTCATTTAATTTATCACAAATCACCATAAACCCTAAAAACGAAATTACAGAGGTTAATACCTTTAGTTAATCATCTTAGATGCATCTTTTGATTCTCATCTTCTAGTACTTTTTATATCTCAACGATCCAAACAATTTTCGCGTTAAAGTCGAACAAAAATTCTTCATTATTTGAAAACCCTAAAATCACCATCTTTCCCTCTCCTCTCACCATCGCCTTTTCTCCAGAACTTTTGAGAGAAATTAGGTTTTAATTTGTGTTTTAATTAATTATTAAGTCTCCCTGTAATTACACTTTGGTCCATATCTTTCGTACTTTACAACTTAGTCCCGATTTGGCCAATTCTTCACATTCGGAGTCCAAACACTAACCAAACATAACAAACTAAATGCATTACAATTAACTTCACAAACTCACAATAATAAAATGAGTTTTAATAAGTTACAATATGCTTGTAAAGATACTTTAGAAAAAAGTATGTAACACAAAGATGTGTAAATAGCTATAATTTAAATTTAGTATGCACATTTAATATTTGTGTAACATTCAAAATTTTTGAATAGTGAATATTATTTGAGTTTGGTTAATTTGTCCATCTTCCGTTCTATTATTGCTTTATAGTTATATTATAGATTAATTTGACAATCCTCTTATAATTGCCTTATTTATTTATTAAAGATCAATTTAAATTACGTTTCTTCAGTTGGTATAGGAGTTTTTAAAGAGGGGCAATTTAATCATTGTTTAGAGTTGAGTATAGTTTTAAGATAAAAAGTAAAGTGCTTTGTATGTATTAAAAATAAAGATAAATAAATAAATAAATATATATATATATATATATATGTATATGTCTTCCATGAAACTTGAACTCTCTTGATAACTCTACACATACTGTTAGGTCTAACTTGTAATAACATGGGTTCATTTTGTACAGCTTTGTGTAGTATTTCTTTGGTAAATCGTGCATTTAAAATGACTAAACCTGATACATAATTTTGTAATTGTTCATTTCATTTCAAAAAAGAAAACAACAAAAACAAAAACATAAAAAGGTTCCATCAATTTATTAATTTGTGCATTAAAGTATAAATTAACATTAATATAATACATAAAAATATATATAAATGATCGATTCTATATTTCAATTATCTTTTAAAGGAAAGAAAAAGTCGTTTGATGCTGGTTTTCGTGCGCGAATATAGTTCATATATTAGTGGGTTTCGTTATTATATACTACGTATTATTATTAATTAATTGTAATATAAGTTGTTATAAATAATTTATTTATTCACTAAGTCATTAATTAATTAATTAAGATATAATACATTAATTTCATTTCATTGCAACATGAGATTAAAAATATGAATTATTGGTAAGTTGACTTATAAAATACTCGGTTTAAAGTTGATCAAGACTTTTTACGGATAAGTACTTCTACATATGTTTATTTGGAAAAAATGCGATCGACTTAGAAATATCATGTGGTATTATTATATGTCAATCATATGAATGTCAATGCTATACAGAAAGTCGTATATGTTTTGCAATAAAATAAAATTTTCAAACATCATGAAAACGATCAAAGACTAACATATCATATATCACATCATTAATACGACGTTACATAAAATAAAACAAGTATTGTACGTTTGGTTCGCGAAATATTTTCGATAAAATTGAAATTCATAAAAACGAAAATTGAACTTTTAATGAAAGTGAAAATTCATGAGTGAAGGAATTTGGCGACAATGTTTGAACCAAACACTCTTATTAGATTGAATCGAGATTTCTATTTGCATTGAATTTGATTAATTTTCCGAATGAAACACAACATTATAGTTATAAATGGAAATTCAGGGGAAAGCTACCAACTCCCTTTTACTTCCATGTTGGAAAGCATATGAACTTGACACGAGCCCTACTCACATTCCGAAGGCGCTACTTCAATTCAAGCGCAAGCCTCTTATATCAATTGAAAATAAGTAGAGAACGACATGTGACGGTTGTGAGTCAAAAAATTTAGCGGATGTTCATCACTCTTTCTTTTAGAAAGTCTATACTGAATCGTCAACGGACGTTCTTGCCTTCTTTTCTACATTTTATTCAATACAATTAAGATTTGTTTACAATAATATATTTCTAATTAATGTTTATGCAATGCAACTTATACTTTAAACCTAGACCGTCGGTTAAAAAAACAACGTAAATTTCATTACATCAATTTTGATTGTTCCTATATTTGACACTTCAACTCTTACAAACGGAACGAATTAATGTAATGGGCTTGATGCAGATTATTGGGCCTATATATGTATGAGTTAATTACAAGGCGGATTTTTTGGTGTCTTTTTTAATTTGGAATAGTTTATTGGGCCTGTATATGGTTTCTCACTTTGCATTACTTGAGAGTTGAGAACCAATTCAATCAAAATCTTTTCTAATAAAAAAACACATCTTGGAAATAAAACTAGCACTAGATATAAGAGGATTTTTAGACTATTTACAACACAAATAATATTTGTAAAACTTGATTTAGCCTTTTGTTTTTACTAAAAGATTTAGCCAGCACGAACATGCATTATGATTTCGTTTAGATGTGATCGAATCGGGTTGGGTTATTCATAAATGAATGTTGCAGTATAGCCACAATGGCTAGTTCTTTGGTTCAATGGGAGCTAAATGTTTATATTGAAAATCTCGTAATATTGTGAGCAGAATATTGATTGTCTGAAATTTAAGTTTTACATGGTACAACCAATCTCCATAAGTAGTACTCCAAAGTCCAAACAACATGCATAGAGTTTATAGATAGATATGAATGGATTAATGGTACAGATCGGCGACGAACTTTTACTTTTGTACCTAGTTGGGTAACAAATTAACTCATTTTATTACTAATACAGATAACGAACTTTATGGACTTCTGACGTTTATTTTAGGGGAGTCGCTCCCGTTTTTGACGTGCACGTTACAATATTATACTACTAATGTATAATGTATAATACATTTGATACACATTTGTGGGTTACAGATTAAAAAAAGAGCTTACAAAACAACTATCATTTTATCTTAGAGTAGTGTTTATCAGTCGAGTATTGCTAAATATGCCTAAAATATAGACCTAAATTTAAGTCTAACCCATACAATCAATGACAAATGTAAGTAACTAATTTTCCCCGTATATATTCACCAATCATCTTTTTCAACCAATCACGTTTTTTAGGTTTACTTTTGGTTCTCTATTTTTAAGTTAACTGCATTTATCCTAATAGTTTGCAACTTAACCTTATCAGTCTAATTAATGGATTATTTGGTGTAAAAACTCGAATATGCTACCTTTTCGAGTTTTCCATCGAGAAACATTACATGGATGATGAAATTGAAGGTTTCTCTTAATAAGTGGATTTCGCTCTAATGCGAAATATTTTGATATAATGGATATGTGACCCACTCGAAGCACACGCCCTCGTTGATTTCACTCGATCTAGTAGTGAAATCCTCGTAGATTTTTTGAAAATTCGCTCTAATAATGTCAAACATCGTTTAGATTTACACTTTTGTTGATCGATTTTGAAGTAAAAGTTCTCTTTTTCATCTTTATTCGTTAATAAAGGATGATACTTCAAATATTATGTGCGAATAACTAAAAAATTCAATTCTAAAGGATTTCCATCTTTTTTCTCAACATTACTTAAAAAATTCAAATACTATAAAAATAATTAAAACACCAATTCTAAAACTACTCTTCATTTTCCTCTTTGTCTTCTTCATATTTTTTGCGAATCTTATTTTGTTACTTCTTAATTGTATTAACGTCGTTTGGCTTGTAACAATCGGCGTCTTGTTTTAGAAACTTCAATGACTCAATTGCCGCACGCATTCTTTCGGCCTCTCTGATCTCACGAACAGTTTGTAGACGTTCAACTTCAATTATTTCTTTGTAACTCGCTATGGTTTCCACCGCAACTTCAAGTCTTGAACCGGCAGAACGAGAAGAAGTGGCCGTGTTGGAAGAGCTTTGACTTTTTGCAGCTTTTGATGGCCGTGTGCTCAATCGTCCGGGTGGGCGTAAAATAACATTTCTCCAAAAAGTGGATTTGGTGTATCGGCTTCAACATCAAACGTCGTGTTCTCGTCTTCTTCGTTAAATAATCGTCTTGCGGAAACGCCATGTACTCCCAGTTGTTGCAACCACTTTGGTTTGTCCTTTACAACCTCCCAAGATACGCGAAAAGTAAAAGGAATTTTTTTTACTATCTTATATTCAGCCAACGTTCGATCCATGACAATCCGGTCGTCACATCCGTTACCCCATGCACGATGTTGTTTCATTGTAGATCCAGTTAAAAATTGTTGATGTTTCGCCACTTGCCTGAAAGTTGATTAGTGCCTCGTTCCCATCCATCGTTGTTGTTGTTGAATTTGACCCTTACTTTCTCCCAAAAACTATCCCTTTTTTGAGAGTTGTCGTGTTTTGAATCTTCCGAAGTATCGACCCAACAAAAAGCCAACCACGCTTCTTCTTTTTCGGCCCATTTTTTTTTGTTGCAAACCACGAGTACGCCTTGAACTCGTCCCTTAAACTCTTTCTTTTTGCCTTTTTTATCGGTCGGTAGAAATTTTTGTTGCGGTTGTTATTGTTGTTGTTGGAATAGTTGGAACTGTTATTGTTGTTGGAATTGTTGGAACTGTTATTGTTGTTGGAATTGTTGGAATTGTTGGAATTGTTGTTGTTATTGTAAGAATTGTTGGAATTGTGTGTTCTATTTGAATGATGATTATTGGGGGTATTGGAATTGTTGAGTTTATTGGACTGGTTGGAATCCACTATACTGTAGTGGACTCGAGTTTGGTGATAACGAGCTAGAACCTGAGGTATTCAATCCTTGGTATAAAAGACCGATATAAGAGAAATTTTCCGTTGGGTTAGGATTTGAGTTAAGATTAGACATTGTTTGGTTTAAAAAAGCGTTTGTGAAAATTTGATAGAATATAGGAATTGTATAAAAGATGAAAATTATATAGAATAATCTTGTGTGTATTGTGTAAATAGAGTGTATATATTTATAGAGTAAAATTGGTTTTTTGAGAAAATATATATTTTTCTTATTTACCGTTAAACTAACAACGACCGCTTGTTTTTAATATTTCGTTGTTATTTGTTTTTGTTTGACTTGCCCAATGGATATATTTGAAAAATAAAACTTTTTTTTTTCTTTTAAAGTGAGGAAAGAAAAAAAAAAGAAAAAAAAAAAAGAAAGAAAAGAAATGGGCCACGCTTTTTTGTCTCGTCCTCACCCATTTTCTTGAGTACGATCTCACCTCTAACTTGTTTCCACTTCGTGCGTTGTCATCGTCGTCGGTCTGCACGGGGCCAGCACTAGCCCACTCTCAATGGTGTTAAACAAATTGATTTTGATGATAATTCTCTTAAAAATTTGCTTTGGGATAATTTGGGCCATGGAAAGAAAGAAGAAAAAAATTAAGAGAAGTTTAGTCATTGAGATGTGATGAAGTGATGATGGTATCACTTCTTATAAATAAGAGACCGAGTGTGTGCAATTTGAGGACGATTCATTAATCAAATTATACTTGTTTGAATTATAGGCTTACGTTACTTATTATATCCGTCTCAAAATGTTTACATTTTTATATTTACTTGTCGCAAAATAAAAGTTCATTAAGAAAAAACAAATTATTAACATCGACTCGTTTGTTACTTTTTTCTTCTCTTATTTATACCATATTCAAATTATTTATTTATTTGATGCTATTTGGAAAATAATTTATTGCATTTACAAAGATCACACTATAGATATCATATGGTTGAGGGAATTTGATTTTTTCTTTTAATAATATATTGTAGTTTATGATTTCTGATATTAGAGCTACATGATCACTACGAGGTTCTATCTTTTTAATGCAACTTATTTATCTACTCAGTTCTTTTCCTTTTAATATATTTTGGCATTCAAAGGATGATTAAAGTATATGAATATCAAGAAAAGAATTATGAAAATGAAGACCCGATTGAATTTCGTGTCTTCTTAAATGACATGTTCGTCATCATTGTAAATTGTAAATAAAATAAGAGACGAGCGGTCTATTAAAGTTGATGATTTGCATACATAAATTTAGACATACACCACTAATATACACCACTAAATAGTATACTTACAATATCATCCGTCTAATAAAACCTCTATTTTACACCACAAGTGTAATATTATTATTATTATTTTTACCCAAAAAAAGAGAGTGTAATATATTATTAATAAGATACTTGCTCAAAGTTATCAATTATTTATTAGGTTAAGATTCAGATAAGAATGACAAAAGTGTTGAGAATAAAAAAACCGATAAGAATGCGTCACGTGTCACAAAACCATTTTTCCCCATCTTTTTAAAAAAGATAAAATTCAACGTTTTCTCCTCTTCGATTTAAGATCTCACAAGCTATACTTTCGAAGAGTTTTTTTTTGAATTTTTTGTTGGATTTTTTTGTTGAATTTTACAAATTAGTAACACATGTGTTAGTGTTGTGTTTACGGTTTAGGGTTAAGGGATAGGGTTTAGGGTTTAGGGTTTCGGGTTTGCACCCGAAATTCTAAACTCCAAACCCTAAACCCTAAACCTTAGCCCCAAAACCCTAAACTCTAAACGCTTTACAAAACCCTAAACCATAAATCATATTAAACCCTAAATCCTAAACCCTGCTAAAACCTAAACCCTAAACCATGCTAAACCTTAAACCCTAAACTCTAAACCATGCTAAACCCTAAACCTTAAACCCTAAACCCTAGCCCTAACCACAAATCAAATGTATACCTAATCAGTAACACATGTGTTACTAATTTGTAAACCTACCAAAAAAAAAAAAGAAAAAAAAACTCATCGAAAGTATAGCTTGTGAGATCTTAAATCGAAGAGGAAAAAACGCTGAATTTAATAGCGCAATTTTTATAATTTTTCGACTTATCGTTTGTGAGATATTTAGTTTTTAAAAAGATGGGGGAAATTGATATTTTATGAAAATGATTGGTTAAAATTGATTTCTTCTATTCTTACATAAAGTTGTTGTGCTCATTTGAACCCTACTCATTAATACAGAGTGTATCAATTATTTATTAGACAGTTAATTGTTTTTGCAGATAGAGGTTGCTTTCTTATATAATGTTGAGTTTGTGAAGAAGAAAAGGGAAGATGTAGCCTTTTCACCTAAAGACCTTTATTGTTTAAATAATTTACCAAAAGGCAACATGTTTAACGTACCACATATTGTTACAAAACATAAAAAAAATACGGATAATAAAGTTAACTAGCTAAGACCAATTTGGTTCAATCCATGTATGAGGGTAGCGATGACGTTTAGTATTCAATAAATCCTCGTAACTTTCTTGGATGTTTTTGCCATTAAATGTGTGATACTTGCATGTATCAAGAGAGTAGAACACTATATTCCCACTCACCGAAACTAATCTTGAAAAATAGATCTTGTTCTTCATTTCCGATGATTTGGCTTCAATGCAAAGACATGTTGAACCAGAAATAAAAATCATGTGATTTCCTATATCATCTATTTTCTCCAATTCTTCATAATCATTTAGATTGAATACCTCAACGGATTCTCCAAACTCGCCCACCATCACTAGTAAACGATGGTGATCACAAATTGCTAGGTAGTATTGTGCCGGCGACTTAAAACTATTTGAGGCTTTGGCTGTAACATCCTCCCAAGAGTAATCTTCTTCTCCTAGGTTTCTAAAAATATTAATTGATCCCTCATTACACAAGGCATAAAGATCTCGGCCATAGAATGTTGGAAAGTGAAAAGGATATGGATCAACACCGCCAAAATCCAAAAACAATCTATGCCAATATTGTTCTCGAGCTACGAAGTGGATGTAAACATGCCAATCCCCTGTTGTAAATCCAACAACCATACAATCGGGTGAAGTGGGTGGTGTTGAGAAACAGAATGTATCTAAACATGGCACGTACGGAAGGTTGCGAATATCACTTGTGAACGGGTTAAAGAACTCCATATGTCCGACGACTTTATACATCAGCAACCAACCATACCCCGAACAATAAATTTGGTAATTACGCAATTGTTGAGGTGCTTTTATAAAATACTTGTCACCACATAGAGGATCTATAAAAGTGACTATGCATCGATCATAATCGAACACTATCAACCATGGTGAAACTAATGAATACTCTTGCAATCTCCTTAATGTTGTTTTGCTGCTCCATTCTATTGGAGGTGCTGCAAAATAACAATGTTTGCATGTAGCACGGAAGTTCAAGTATTCGACACCAACACAGAGCTCCATAATGTTTTCCAAGATATGAAACGGAATATTGAGAAGGAGTGATTCACCCTCCATGTTATTAGATACAATCTCTTCACCCTTAACCGATCTTACAACTATCTAATTGTCCTTCTCTTTTTTTTCTTGTTTAGTAGCACTGTCATCTTCTAACCTACACAAAACGTGAGTATAAGAAGAAACCTTTTTTTTTCTTATGCTAAAATCAAAATATATATATTATATAAGCACATAAAAACTGAAAAAAAATACCAATATTCAAGCAATGCCCATGCTGAGACTTGGCTTTCTCCTACTACAGATGGCATAGAAGATTGATAGATGGTTCTATCTTTGACATGGTACGAGTATACTATTTTGCGCATTTCACTATGAATATGCACGTAACCCCCTAACTCTGAAGGAACTGCAGGCCTATAGAATACTGAGTAATCACTAGCAAGTTCTAAGAAGAATATAGCATCTTTGAGGTCTTCCATTTCCTCCCACTTCTGACTAGTCATATCAAGTTTAAACAAATATACATCACTAAAGGTTTTGCACGTTTCATCGTTAAAACCTACAACAATGTAGAATAGTTCTGTCGAAGATCCTCTCAAAAAAGAATACACGAACATAAGGTCATAGAATGAAGGACAACGATTGAGGCAATATTTGATGGCTTTCACAAATGGTGAGATACTTACCACAACTTCTTTATCCTTAACCACAATGTCAACCTGCATAACAAATGTATGACGTGTTGAAAGTCAACGCATAAACTTTACCATTGCAACAAGCAGGAGATCCTAAGAAACCATCTTCTTCACCACTTATGCTCCTGAGCTGTTTAGCGTATGACATTTCGGTCCATCTTAATCTCTTTAGTTTACGGTCTAATCGGCAAAAAACAAAGATAGGTTTTTCGGCTATTGTTAACAGGAAAACTGAACTTGGATCATCAGGTGGGGCCGACAAGCAACATCCGGGAGTATCTATGTGTTTGTAAATCAACCGAGGGAGGCGAATAAACTTACAAGTGAGTGGGTTCCAAAGAGACCACATGTCATTGTGGGAATGGTTGGAAAGAACCGCCCACCCATGAAAATAGGCTCGAATTCGTCTCCCAATCAACTCAGGAATTCGACACCGGTAATGAGACCAAGGTTTGTCTATAGTGTAAAAAATCTGCTCATCGGTCTCTTCAAAGTTTTGACCAACGAACCACGGATATTTTGCAGATAATGTAGGTAATAGATCACATACTGAACCACGAGAAATCTGTTTCGGCTCCATCTACAATGTTAATCACATTAATACAACTTAGAAACATAAAATACATACAATTCGATTTCGACATACAATGAAAGTTGAAGATAATCAATCAATTGTCTAGAACAAATTAAAATACTTGCATAACTAAGTAAACTAAGCACTTAAATATTAAGAAAAATAAAAGTAGCTCGATTTTTATGCAGAGAGGTGATAGAATTCATATCACAAGGTTCAAACTTTGATATCTAGGGTTTTACAATATGAGCAATTTTAAGGATCCGCGTGATTTTAGGAATGATTCCGCCATAACATACTGCCACAGCCTTGGATTTAGTTTCCTACAACTCAAAATACTCTTTTATTTTAAAAGCCCATTCGGAAAAAAACGGCTCTCTGATCTGGCCCAACTTCTGTATCCTTGCCCAAATTTGAATAAAGTTTTGGACTATCTATTTTTTTTAATTCCTTGACATCATGTGCAAAACTTTATTCAAATTTGCAAACAAGCACGTGACAAATGTGTTTAGTTTTTTTTTTAATCCTGACTTATAATAAACTAACAGAATGTCGCGTGATACAGCGGTTAATTCGACGTGTAGTATGTAAATTATAAATACAATTTATATGACAATATATTACGATATGACTTTTTTAAAAGTAAAAATTACCTTTTTTCCCAATAATAAAAAAAATAATAAAATAAAACAAAATATCCCGCCAAAAAAATAAGGAATGTTGTTGCATACTCGATGCTTGGGTTGCGAACTATCAGATTGCATGTTCATATGGTCAGGTGAAAGTTGTGATATGTGAAGTATTATGTATGTAAAATTGAAATCGTAAAATTAATCAAAAAGTTGAAACTCTATAATATAGGAATTCACAGTACAAATACGAAAAAGTGTAAATAAAAGCTTTAATTTATAAATTCATAAAAAACGCCATTAAGAGTTGGTTTATAATTTATACAACACATAAAAAACATCTAAAATTGGAGAAAATTTGATTTGGAGGGTTTGGAGATGGATTTTGCCTATAGATGGTGGACAAACCGTCTATGACAGTTTGCTAACATGTTTGTCTCATTCCGACAATTCCGTCCATAATTGATACGTCCTGTAACTCCTTACGGTTAAATTGTCATATATTTATTAGTTTAAGTTTCACTAATAGTAGCATAGATGAGAATTTAATATATATGTAGGGTTATGTTAGTAATTTCAAGTAGGTTTTTTTAATATTAATAATAACAAGCAGTTTTTATGTCGCACCCCCAAATTTACAGTGCAGCGGAAGTCGGGTCGGGGCACGACTAATCAGAAATCATTACACAAAGTTACAACGAACGACCTCTATATGAGTCATTTTGAAAATACATTGCTTTGATAAAATGTTTACAGAATAATACAAATCCTTAGAGTTCGCATCTAGTCTGAGAGATTCTAATACATAACTAATGTTACAAAATAGTAATGCAAGAAAATCTGATGTTCGTAAATCATGCGACTCGAGCTAGAATATCCTGGAGTAATCCTACTCCTGCAGTGAACCTGAGAAATAGACCCTAAAAGGTCAACAATAATGTTGGTGAGCTCATAGGTTTACGTAGTTAAAATCATAGTATGAACCATAAGATTTCAGAGTTTTCAGAGTTGCACGAATGTCAAAGTAAAGTAAAGTATACTATTGCCATGGGCTCATAGTTCGAAGCTTAACCATAGTTGGTGTCTCCAGTTAAGTGTATAAACCAGTACACTCGGATTACGAATTATTATGCGTCTGTATAGTAGTTAGAGCGACTAACCCCGGACGGCGGACTGTCAGTTCCCGATAGATCTATCCATAATGTTCGCGCTTTGTATTAACGGACTATGATATTTGTTGGAGACCATCGTAGTTTGGTTTAGTTACCCATACAATCCGTATAAGTGTTTTCATAGTACTTGTGTTCATAAAAACAGAGCAGGGTATTCTCACCCCAAAGTAAGTAAAATAGTAAAAGTAAAAGTGGGGCTATGAGACTCACCTGAGTCTTGTACAGAGTGTTTACAAATAGTAAACAAGTGCTTCCCAAAAGTAACCTTCTAGCGCCCTAAACGCATAAGGTTATAAGTAAGTAGATGTCTCAAAAGATCATCCATGCTAGTTGTCCACTCAACTAGTTATGTCCAAAGTTTGTTTATCATGTGCGTTTAGAAAACGTGTATGGCCCGTTGGTGACGTTTTGTAATAATAATTCCGGAAGACATTATTATTATGTTTGGTTTCGTTGTGTACTTATAAGAGTATATGTATTGTGTGTACGAGTAGTGTCGTATGTGTTATAGTTGTGGTTTCGCGAAAACGTTCCTTAGTAAAAAATATGTTTTCATTCATCTGTGATTTACGCGACACAAGGGTTGTGTCGCTGAGAAGTGCTGCGACACAGATGTAGTGTAGCAAAGAGTGAAATTTAGATAATTGGTGATATTATGGAAAACATACCTGTGAAACATACTTGAATATGCAAGTATAGCAAAACACAAAGCCAGATACTGTAACCGCTGATGGATTTGCTCGCTTTTGAGAACATAGGGGGCATAATGTCCGATCAGATGGCAGAGGGATGCCCTCCTTAGCAACCTATTACATATTAAAGATAGTTATACACAATCTTGGATGTATAGGCATGTGTTTTGCAACTGATTATCTGCTTAGCTGATAATTTCACGGTCCAAAAATCAGTTTTTGATATTCAGTTACACATCAGCTGCAACAACACTGATTATCTAAACGTAAACTAGAAAACAAATTAACAGTTCTTTTAACTTAATTTCAGAGAATTTTACTCTTATTTTACAAGGATTCTCTAGAATGTACTTTCAGGTCATTATATGTAGTATATCTTCACATAATCTTGGTCAAACACTTGTTCATCTAATTACGAAATTATGACAACTACAAACAGCAGAAGCAGATCCAAACACCTGCTATGATTTACATCTAAGATAATACTGACAACATACTACTTCTCAGCTACTCATCATCTCTTCAGACTTAAAAATCTTAGCCTAAATGTATTAAGAAAATTTAATTTATTAAAAACTAAATAACTACTATTAAATTTTAAAATAGATTTACGTTATTTATGAAAAGTTTTTACGAACGTCCGTATTCATAGTGTCGGAATCTTTCCGATCGTTTAGCGTAATTATAATTAATTACGTGCGTGTATACATAAATATACCAAAATTTCATTGTATTTAGTCCTATATCAAACTAAATACAAGTATTGATAATCAAGCTTAAGGTAATTAATACGCCTAAGTGCCGGTTGTCACATTCTCCCCCCGTTAAGAAAATTTCGTCCCGAAATTTAGTTCTTAGTCCCGGTCATGTGGGGTCTAAGGAGAAGTGTGGTTATTTCTAGTGTTTGTTAAGTCTATGAGAGAGTTTGTTAACTAAACGCAAACTCTGAGTTTTTCTGTTGGCTTAAATCAGTTAGCCAATTCAACGATGCCCTCGGCGTTCAAGTCGGTGAGAGTGATATGGGGTAATGAGCTACACTCTTTAAGCGTAGAATGAGGTTGAAAATTCAAGTTTTCGAGAAAGAACGTACCCATATCGTAATTAGGTCCTGTCCGGCTTTCCCGGTGTTGATCATATAGGCTCCACCACGAGAGTTGTTGTTGTTGTTGTTGTTGTTATTGTTGTTTAATTTCGGACAATCATTCTTGAAGCGTTCAGCGATTTCACACTCGAAGCAGACTCTTACCCAACAGTCTTCAGTCCGGTGTCCATAACCTTTGCATTTGTCGCAAGGAGTACCACAGGGTCCCTCATGTTGACTGTGGCATTCGGAGCAAAAGGATTTGCTTCCTTTATACCCTTTCTTTTCCTTAAAGCCCGCAGCATAGGCCCTACCCATTTCTGGTCTCTTGGCTTGTTGTTGACCTTGATTATTACCGGGATTTCCATCCCATTTTCTTTTGTTGTCCTAAGTTGTAGGTGTCCCACGCCGGACCACCTGTGCCATTAACTTGTGGGCCATGCGAACGACACTCTGAATCGTTCCAGGGTTTGAAGCGGTGACCATCCCCTGGATCTGCGCTGGGAGTCCCCAAATGTATCTCTCGATCCTTTCGTACTCGGGGTCCACCATTGTTGGGCATAGGAGTGCCAATTGGTGGAAGCGAGTGGTGTATCCAGCGATGTCGTTTCCTTTAAGAGTAAGATTAAAAATTTTTACTTCTAACTGCTGTAGTTCCTTCCTGGGACAGTATTCGTCCCTCATCATCTTTTTCAAGTCTTTCCACAGAAGTTGGTATGCAGCATCTATTCCCACAGTCTGAGCGTAAGTGTTCCACCACGTGAGAGCTCCATCTAATAGTGTACATGTAGAATACTTGACCTTGCACGCCTCGGTGCAAATGCAGATACAGAATACCGATTCCATCTTCTCGAACCATCGTATCAGACCTATGGCTCCTTCCGTGCCCTCGAAGCTTAAGGGTTTGCAGCTCATAAATTCTTTATATGTGCACAGTTTGGTTACTGGCTCTGTGTTTGTTGTACCTTCACTGCCTCCTTGTGGATTTGAGCCACTGTTTCTGGGTCCGGAGCCGTTGTTTCTATTGGCTTCGTAAGCAGCCATCGCATCAGCAACTCCTTGAGCAACGAGTTGCGCAATTTCAACTTGGCTAAAAGTCTGTCTTCACGGCGGCATGATTTTTAAATGAAAGAGAGTAAAAGAATGAATGAGATTCTTGTACGAAGATTTAGATTATCGCAGGTGTATAAAACATCACACACAACGATAAATAGCGTAAGGTAATAGAGTTAGTAGGAATGTGATGTGGACTAGCTTGGGATATTCTGGTAGTTCTCCACATCTCTAGAGTTGTGTTTAGTCAAATAGGAGATTCAAAAGTAGTCATAACAATGATCGAGTAGTGTTCTTAGAGTAGTCAATTATGACTGTGTTAGCGTTTCGAAGTGAACAAATGTTTGGTAGAAATAGTTGGTAATCCCGTAGTTGCAAGTACCCCTTGTAGTAGTGATCAAAATGATCAAATCATTGTTAAAATAGTTTTTGGGCTTAGTCATTGTGAGTACCCCTCACGATACTAACCCAACTGTGTTTATAGTGATCAAAGTCGCAAACCAAGTTATGCGTGAATCGTTGGAATCCATCCAATTGTTGGAAAAACATTTCCAATATGAAGGTGTTGTAGTTGCCCAATTTCATTAGCGGGCACCTGCACGACGACGGGTTCTAGAAGTTGGGCTATCGGTAGTAGTAGTATGGATAGCGTAGGGTCCACATCAGATTCCTGTTTGTTTACGGTTCACGTATTTGTTAGTTAGCTTGTTAATCTAGTCTAGGAAGATTCCGCATTCTTAGTCAGGATATGGATCTCGTATATGTGCATAACGAATAAAGGGGCATTCACAGTGGTATCAGAGCAGGTTCGAGATCTGTGTTTGAGGTTTACAAGCTGTTCATCAAGTTTGATTTTCGATTTTAGGGTTTCTAGCCGATCGGGCGAACTTAGGGGTTTTTGGCCGAACAAGAAGGTTTGGCGAACTTACTAAAGTTCGTTGACTAGACTTCAGGAAACATACCTTAAGTTCGGGAAAACATGAGGGTTCGGGAGAATATAAGGGTTCGGGCGAACATCAGGTTTTAAGCGAACATACCTTATGTTCGTTGACCTATTAACTTCGGTAAACCAATATCAAGTTCGGCGAACATACCATGCTGACTCGGAGTTTTTAATGCGTAAAAGATTAACTGAATTTCAGTGTTGAAATTATGTTACAATTTAGGAATCCTCAGGAAAAAATAAGTGAAATGAAAAAAAAAAACAGCTAGTTAAAATAATTGTGAATTCAAACAGGATCATCATGTGTAAATACTCGTACTAATATGTTTCCTAAGAAAAAAGAAGAAGAATTAAAATGTAGATAGATAGTGGAGGGACCCACACAATCGTTGTCGATTGACCATGAAGTTTTTAGAATATGAAAATATATTTTCAATTTTTCATAAAACTGAACTATTATGAATAAGTACAGGAGGATTATCAAAAGAGAGCAATAACAGGGCATGAAAAATCACAATCGAAATATCAAATCGTGAATAGTACTGTAAAATATATAGCGATTAATCCCTATGAAAATACTATATAACGTCTCATCTTCATTACACTTGCACTTAATCATCTACTTCCATATACCTATTCAACTTATAACCATTTACCTATTCATCCATATACCTATTCAATTCAACTCTATATACTAAAACTAATTGAAGTATAGTCAAACAGATAACAATAGATAACATCACCCGGAAATTGAACCTCCACCGTTAATAAACTAACGACGACGGTGTTTACCGGCTCCGCCACGGCGACCACCGCGACCACGGCCTACGTCTCTAGCAGCGGTGTCCTCTTTAGCAGATTCTGGTTCTCCGGCCACCGGAATCTCACCTTTTTCTCCGGCCACCGGAATTGCACCATGTTCTCTGGCAACCGGAAATGCAGCAGCAAATCATGATACATCTTAGTAGCACCGGGGTATATAGAATATCTTGACTTATGTGCCTCATCAAGTAGCGATTTTTTCAAGTCTTTCGAGTTTGGAATCCAAATTCTTCCATGACGTGATCTTACACCTCGTGAATCTTCTACAAGGTCTTGAACTTGACCCTTAATGCGTTCCGCCTAATGATTACCTTCTTGCCACGCTTATTGTTGTATTTTCTTAATTTGCTCAATTAAATTTGGTGTAACCGTCATACGAAGTGATTTAACCGTCAACACATGGTGTGAAGCCTTTCTACTAAGTGCATCGGCAACTACATTTGCTTTTCCCGAGTGGAAGAGAATCTCACAATCATAATCTTTTACTAAATCTAACCATCTCCTTTGCCTCATATTGAGTTCTCGTTGATCAAAGAAATATTTCAAACTCTTATGATCGGTATAAATCGTACACTTGACTCCATAAAGATAGTGCTGCCAAATTTTGAGTGAAAAAACGACCGCCGCTAATTCAAGATCATGTGTCAGGTAGTTCTTCTCATGCTCTTTCAATTGCCGTGAAGCATAGGCAATGACTCTTCCTCTTTGCATCAAAACAAATCCCAACCCATTGTGTGACGCATCACAATATACTACCAAATCGTCAGTGTCTTCGGGTAGCACAAGGACGGGTGCTTGGCTAAGTTTCTCTTTGAGCGTACGGAAAGCTTGCTCTTGTTGATTACCCCATTCAAAAGTAATATTCTTACGCGTAAGCTTGGTAAGTGGAGTAGCAACATCGCCGGTAATAGCCCGCTAGACCAAGGAAACTTCGAACCTTGGTTGGATTCTTAGGAGAATCCCATTTCATCACCGCCTCAACTTTAGAAGGATCCACCTTGATGCCAAGTTCGTTTACCACGTGACCAAGAAATTGAACCTCGCGTAACCAAAACTCACATTTCGAAAATTTTGAATAGAGCTTCTCCGTTCTCAACGTGTGAAGTAGCTATCTCAAGTGTGATTCATGTTCATCCGCGGATTTAGAATAGATAAGGATGTCATCTATGAATACAATTAAGAACTTATCGAGCATAGAGCGACACACTCGGTTCATGAGATCCATAAAAGCTGCTGGGGCATTGGTCAAACCAAAAGGCATCACCACGAATTCATAATGACCATAATGAGTTCTGAATGCGGTTTTCGGCACGTCTTCTTCTCGAACCTTCAATTGGTGGTAGCCCGAACGAAGATCAATTTTAGAAAAATAGCTAGCACCTTGGAGTTGGTCGAACAAGTCATCAATCCTAGGCAAAGGGTATCTATTTTTGATGGTGACCTTGTTCAACTCTCTATAATCGATACACATGCGCATGCTACCATACTTCTTCTTCACAAATAACACCGGAGCTCCCCATGGTGAACTACTTGGACGAATAAACCCCTTGTCAAGTAACTCTTGTAATTGACTCATTAACTCTTGCATTTCGGATGGTGCGAGTCTATAAGGTGTCTTGGCAATTGGAGTTGTTCTGGGCATAAGGTCTATACGGAATTCAACTTGTCTCTCAGGTGGGATACCCGGCAATTCCTCGGGGAAAACATCGGGAAACTCTTTTACAACAGGAATCTTCTCAAGTTTCGGTGGCGATTTATGAGTATCGACAACATGTGCCAGGAAGGCTTGGCAACCATGTGCTAAATATCTCCTTGCTCGAGCGTAAGTACAAACAGATAAAGATGATTTCGGCTTTTCTTCATGAATATCAACAATTTCTCCATTTGGCGAAGTGACACGGATAATCTTCTTCTCACATTGGATTAAAGCTCCTTGCTTACTAAGCCAATCCATTCCTACCACCACATCGAACTCGCTCATTCTCATAGGGATTAGATTAATTACAAATAATTGGTCACCAATTTCTAGCTCACACCTGCGATAATTACTTGGTACATAAACTATTCTATCGTCTGCTACTTCAACATCAAACGGGGTATCTAGATCACTCAAAGGAATAGAAAAGTTTTGACAAAACTTCTCCGATACAAACGATCGAGAGGCTTCTGAATCGAACAACATGTATGCAGGTTTTTAATTTACAATAAAGGTACCTGTTAAGACATCGGGGGCATTCTTGGCTTTGTCAGCGGTAAGTTGGAAGGATCGACTTCTTGTTCTAGATTGATCCACCGTCTTCTTATCGTTATTTTTCTTTGGTGAGTGAAAGGCGACTTGACTCTTCAATTTAGGACATTCTGATTTCATATGCCCCGGTTCTAGGCAATTAAAACAAACCCGAATGGGCTCGGTGCAATCACGGCCAAGATGGCCTTCTCTCCCACATTGATAACAACCTCTCTTCCCTGCCAAGCACTCACCCGCGTGCTTCTTATGACACTTCTTACATTCAACCGGCTCTCTCCTACTACTGCCACCACTACCACTTCCACTAGATTTGAATTTCTTTGAAGATCCTGAAGATTGTTCTATTTTTCTCTTAGAAGTTCCATCATCATCTCTATTAATCTCAATCTCTCTCTTGCGTGCCTCGTTAACAAAGTCCTCAAACTTTGTCCATCGATCCGGATCACAAAACTGGCGGATATCTTTCTTCAATACTTCGTGAAAATGGTTCATGAGTCTTTTTGGATTTTCCGTGTGTTCGGGGCAATAACTGGCCCTTTCCAAGAAAATCCCCGCAAGTTCGTTCACCGTTTCATTGGTTTGCTTCATATAGAGAAATTCCCTACGAATCTTCGTTAACTCGGCTTCCAAGCAAAAAGTCGTCTCAAACATCTTCTTAAATTCTTCCCATGACTTGCCATTGGCAACCTCCGCACCCATAGTTTGTTTTTGTACATCCCACCACTCTTTGCCTCTTGAGCTCAAAAGGCTTGCCGCATACCTCACTTTCATTCTACTTGGGCATTCCGAAACATCGAATGCCCCCTCAACTTCGGAGAGCCATCTTAAGCATTTAATTGGATTCGACTTTCCATGATATTCTGGTGGTTTGCAAGTCATGAAGTCTTTATATGCTAACCTTTGTCTTTCCTCTTGATTATTAACCACCAGAGCTTCGTTGTTCACTACTTGCTCTTGAGATTGTTTATTTGCTTTCAGTTCTTCTTCCCTTAGTTGAAATTCGTCAGCTACAACTTCTCTAATAGTTTCTGTAATTCTCTTCAAAAGAAGAGGAAGCGCTTTCTCTTGCGCTTTAGCCACCTCTTCGGAAATCAAACCTCTCAATTCACTAGTAGTGGTCCTACTTGCGTGACCCGAAGTTTCTTCTCTATCTGAATCATTCTTATCCCTATTCTCTCCCTGAGAATTTGGACTACCAGACATTTCGTTATCAATTCTTTAGCTCCTTCTATAATAAGATAAACAAATTTCTCGGTTAATACAACTTAATATCTCGATCATAAAATTTTAAATTTACTCTTACTATTCTCATTTAAGAACCGTCTTCCCTTAATCATCTTAACATTATGTGATTTCTATGGCTTAACACAATATCACGTGATAACTATTACGTTGGCCAGGCGTAATAATTAATCATGCCTTGATTTCTATGGCTCATCACATTGTACCATCACCATAGTCATTACATTATGCCTTGATTCATAAGCGAACAACGATTTACTACAACTACTCTAAATATATGATACGATAAGCTACATTAATGATGCTCTATCAACTAATTATCAGGTCTAAGTCCAAGCATCCACTAATGGTGGATACTCGAATCCCTTAAACCATGCTCGGATACCAACTTGAAACGCCCCAATTTTTTATTTTTTTTTTACTATTACAAATATCCCATTGTTTTCTGAATACTTGACCAACTATTTTGATTACAATTTCAAAGTACATTTGGACTCAAAATCAATTACCACAAACCTGGAGGGTTACCCGCCGGGTAGGCAGGGTACCCACCGGGTATGCAACAACTTTGGTGAAGTACCCGCCGGGTACATGGGTTACCCGTCGGGTAGACTACACGACCAAAAGCCCTGTCAAATTTTACAAAGGGCTTACCCGTTTTACACCTTCGTACTTGCCGGGTACTCAAACGGATATACTCCTTACCCGCCGGGTAAGCAATGTACCCGCCGGGTACACCTGCAGATACAGCATATCCTGTTTTGACTCAAATTCTGCAGTTTTTACCAAAATATTTTCTTAAGACTTTTCACCACTTCAATCTGCAAACTCAACATCCTTTTAAGTCAACCATGTCACTCTTTTTCAATCATTAACAATTGCTCAACAAAACTCAATCCTGCTAATTAAATTAGAACATCCAACAACATCATTTGTTAATATAATTTCAATAATTTCACAAAGTTACCATCTTACTTAGACTTAACAAGTCAACATTTACAAATGCTTGTTTAACTTCAATTACCACCATTTGTACAATCATGTACCAAAATGTTATAACATATAATAGTGATCACACATTTGATCCAACACCCAAGGTTTACTAATATTTGCATCAAACAAAACGTTTTAAAAGGGGCTTTCACCATTGTATCAAGAGCATGATTTCTAAAAATTTCAAGGGATTCCACTTACTAACTCGTTAGCAAGTCCACCTTTAGTCGAGCTTTGGTTGTTTGCCCGTATTACCCCTCGACCCGCTAGTACCTACAATAGCACAACAACCACAAATATTGGGGTAAGCATAAAAGCTTAGTAAGTAATGGAAGGAAAAGTGCAACAACAACAACAATATGACTTGGTGATCATACTCTTTGATTCACCAACTACAATATTACAACTTGGTGATCATACTCTTTGATTCACCAACTACAATATTAAGGATCCTTAATCTACAATTTGTTCCAACTCTAGGAACACTACAATGGTGTCAAGACATGAGCAATGGGATTTCTCAAGCCCCAAAGTCATTCTTGAATCCCCCAAAGTAGGCTACATAATGGCATACTCTAACGCCATTCATACAACAATCTCCCTCCATTAGTTAATACTCATTTGATCATCACTCAAGAATCACAAATAAGATTAACTAGTGGTTTCCCCATCCCCATTACTTACCTTTGCAAATGGTGTTTGATTCACTAAGTCAATAAGTCTCAATTTAGCTCATAACTCCACCTAAACATACAATTCACAATGCAATGGTTATTCACTACTCAAAGTGGTAACCTTTTACACATCAACTTAAATTTACTCTATATTAATTCTCTTGTCAACTCTTATATTTATAGCTAAAAAACACCACAATTCTTTATACAATTTAAGTCATCTTTTTTTTTTTTAAAGTAACATGCATTCTATCAACTAAAAATTTTATTCTTCTATAGAATTTAGCATGCATTTGGTTACTTTGATGACAATTCAATAACAACAACATATAGACAACAACTTACTATCATCATCATCTTTCTCAAAATTCTCCATCTTTAACAAAATCACTAAAACTCAAAAATACATATTAAAACTCTTGTCATCCATTTTTTAATATAAAAACAAGCTCATTTATACTCAAATATCATCATCAAGCATTCATACTCTTAAAAACCAACTTTTTCTCAAAAACCCAATTTAGGGTTCATCTCCAAAATCAAGAAATAGCTTAAATTGAAACATAAATGGAATAACCTTACCTTAGAGATGATGAATTAAATGATTACAAGCTTCAATTTCACAAGAATTGCACACTAGAAATTTGGCTCTCCTCTCTTTTCTCTTCTCTTGGCCGTACCACACACACAACTCACACACTTTTAAATTTTGATTTCTTCCAAAATTTTCAAGATAAGCATTTAGTTAACAAAAGTTTCATTTTCTACCCTTAACTCTCTTTTCTTCTATTTTGGCCACCACTTAACCTTTCTAAGTTTCAAGAGTCCTATTTTTGCCACTAACTTATTTAAACTCTTATCTTTTAAAATACTAATTATATTAATAATATAATAAACTCTAAAAATGATTCTTATAAATAAAAATGCAACTTACAAATTTTGGGGTGTTACAAATAGCGGTTTTGATTAAAATTTATTGATAAAAATATGTTTTTATACGTTTTAATTATCATTAATCGTGGACAAATGTTAACAAATTATTTTTCAAAGAAACTGATAATATTCCCTCAGTTAACATTCATTAATGATGAATATTAG